>OZ010588.1:22673835-22916335 GCA_963932145.1 Acanthosepion lycidas | reverse complement strand
GTATCACATTACACACATCTTCCTCTCTGTGACTCAGCCAAGTTCATGAATCAGAACTCTTAACTGTATTCTAACAGCAAACTCTATTCAACACAGAATCCTGAACATTCTTATTCAAGAGAAACTCTTTCAAACATTCAATCCTAAATCAGAATACAGTTGAAGGGGAACAACTTTTTTCTCCTTAATCATTACACTTCATTGCATGTTTCTTTTGTATATTATATTTCAATAAATATTTTATTGTTGATTCACAATTGGAGTTTCGTTTTTTCTTGAATTGTTAAATGTATAATAGAGATAAATGCTCTTAGAACACTCAATTACTTTTGATAACGTCAACGCATAAACCAAAGCAGCATTTACACGACTAAAATTGACACTTTTCCGCCATGAAAGTAAAAAAAAAAAAAAAAAAAAAAAAAACTATGTAAAAATATTTTTTCCTGGTTATATTTCACACCTGTTCGATATCGCGTGTGTATTTTTTAATTTTGGAGGGTGTTCGTCTAAATTTTTACAATTAGAAGAAATAAAATTCTAACATTTTATTTCAGTTAGAACATTTATGCAATATCGAGTGTGAACAAAAGGAAAATTCGGCCCGCATCTTGTCAAAAACAATTCAATAAAAGAAAACTCAAAAATAATTTGAGGAATTAGTGCTTGCATAATTTAATAAAACATGCTGTTTTCTTTCAGATTCATTAGAAAAAAAAAACTTAAACTTTATATTTATTTTTTAAAAGAATTTTATTTTATTTTCTCCTTTTAGTAACTGTTACATTATTTCTGGTATGGATGTAGAAAAATGAGATCATTCTGATATCGTTCACTGACTACTAATCAATATCGGAGTATTTAATCTAATTTCCTATCTCTCGTTTAGTATATAGGATACAAATCCTATATCATTCCAACAAATGACTAAAAAACACAAAGTAGATTTGCACACCCGCAAAATCGGATCAAAACGATTAAAAACAGATTTCGCAATAAGGCGTGAAATTAATTTTCTGACCAATGAAAGGAGGCGATTTTCTAAACCAAAAAAGATAACGAGCCAGTGTGAAAAAAAAGTCAACAATAAATACAGAGTTTCAAGTCAGTCGCCTGTCAGAAGGGCGCAGAGATCATAGAAGACTGACAGTAAATTTCATCACTGACTCAACCCGACACTAAGAGCCGAAAGTGGATTGGGAAAGGACAACAAATTTACAACTGACTCCAAAACAATTCATAAGTACATTTTCCTTTTATCTTTTATTCCTCATCCACATTCTCTTTATCAACTTAAAGTGATCGCCCCCCCTTTTCCTTTACACATATACAAAAACAAAAGAAACAGACATTACTCTGCTACTCGGTTAAAAGACAGCGAACACAGACATTTTTGTCAAAATCACATTTTGCTTAAACTAACTAAAACATTAATCATTTTTACCCTATTCACAAGATGATAAATATACAATGTTCTATTTTCTACAAACGTTCCTTATCGTGTTGTTTCTTCTTGAAATTTGCGTTGGATTTTGTGGGCAGGGTATCCCGTATTAAATTCTCCTTTAATCCGGGTACGCTGAATCCCACAAGTTAAGTATAAAAAAAAAAAAATAAAAAAAAAAAAAAAAAGAAACTATTCATTAAAAACATAGAATAAAAAATATTCTTTAACCTTATATAACCAACATTTAAAAAAAAAATATATATAGTTTTAAATATAAATAGCAAATTCTTCATTACCACACTGCTAACCTTCTGTATTTTAGATTTCTTTTTTTTTTTAATTTTCCCACCTTTTTTCGGATGGTGGGAGAATGACTATTAATGGCTTTTGACCTTACGTGCATTAAAAATAAAACGTTGTTTTTATTCTGTTTTAAAAAGGGTAAGCATTTACTTTTAGAAAATCCAGTTAATTAATCCTTAAATTTATTAAAAGATTTCGAAACCCATCTCTAGTGGATTTTCAAGGATAATTTTAAATTTGTTGTTTATATTCTTATAGAGTGACAGCTCGATGAGTGACGAAAAAAAAAAAAAAAACACAAAAAAACAGTACCAGTGTTTTAAATTCCCCAAAAGTTTGTTTATATATGGAAATTGGTAAATTTGCTTTTTAATCCCCGCGCTAAATACCTATTAAAACTTTCTGAAATCCTCATATGTCCGTATAAATGTACATGCTGAATTCCAAATAACAATTAAATTATGATAAAACCTACAGTTTTTTTTTTTTTGTTTTTTTTTTTTGGAGTTATCGACAAGAAAAATTTGATTAGATTCACTGCAGATCACTTCCGTCGCGCATTCATAACCATTTGGCCTTTTCACTGCTTTAGTCTAAATTACTGCGCACTATCGTAAAGCAATGACAAGGGTTAGGGTTTTCTTTTTGTTCTTTATATATAACAAAAAGGGTTTGAAAGAACAAAACCCTAACCCTAAATTTGTTCTTGTTAGAATTTCCTTTCAAGCATTTTCTTACGTTGTAATTTTATTTTGTAAATTACCTTCTTTACAAAGTTTGCGCATTAAGTATTGTTTATTTTCAATTTTAAAAAATTAAAAATGCTTTTACTGTATTATTTAATTTGTTTTTGTAATTTATCATTGCTATTATACACAGAAAATGGGTCTTATTGTATTATTTAATTTGTTTAAAGTTTTCTTTTGTCATTGATTTACGATAGTGCGCAGTAATTTCGACGAGTAAGAGCAGTAAATACGCCCAAAATTATGATTGCGCGTCCGGAAGTGCTCCGAAGTGAATATAATAAAAACAATGCCCGTAATGTCGGACGAATGACCACGAGCGAGTCCAAATTTTTCTTGTCGATAACTCCAAAACGGTAGGTTTTATAATTTAATTCGAGTTCAGCATGTACATTTACACGGAAATATGAGGATTTGGGAAAATTATAATAGATATTTAGCGCGGGGATTAAAAAGCAAATTTACCTGGAAATTAATTTCTTTTAATTCGGATTAATTTTAAATCTTTCAAACAGAACCGAAAATTAAGTTAAAAAAAAAGAAAAAAAAATTTTAAATGTGCTTTTCGTTTTTTGTTTTTTTTTGTTTTAATTATTTAAAGTCCGTGGCGTTACCTTGTCTTAACATTGTTTTCATAATAAAAATACCAAGCACAAGTTCATCATTCGTGGTTGGCAGTTTTTATGATAATGCTAACTACAAGTAATCTCATGTTTGGCAGTAGATGTGTTCAAATTTGAGCTAAATATGGCAAATAACTTACGTAGGTATCTCCACAGAAACGCGATACCTAAGGTTTACAATGGATTTTATGAAAAATCTTTTTTGAAGCTTTTATTTTAGTTACGTACCCTCAAAAAGAAAAAGCGATGCCTAAGCTTTAAAATGCTTTTAAAAAACTTTCTCTAAGCTTTTTAGTTTTAACCGCAAACTAATAGATTAAATTTGATATTTCCAATAAGCAAAATACTTTGTATTTCAAATCGAATCTAAATTGATTGGAATTAATTCGCTAAAATCAACCATATTAACAAATCTGTCAACACGCCTTAATTCTCTTTATCTTTCACAAATAGAATATATTTTTATTTGAGGAAAACTGACTGATTTAAAGTTTAATCTGAATGAAAAACAAATATGATTTAGTTTAAATTTTAAAATGCCGCAGAAGGAGGTGGGGATTTTTATGAGCAATTGACAGATTTATCGATAGCTTAATGTTTGGCATTTTTAAATAATGGGTACATAACTCTAAAAATTAAATGACGAATACAATGTGGTTCGCCTGTCACCAGAGAGAAGGAAACGAGCATATTAACATGTCTCTTGACAAACGTCAAACAACAGAACATTTGAAGACTGAGCGATTACTTCAAAGACATTCCTACCCTACGATAACGCTCATAAATACACACACATACCTTCCTGCTTACGTACACATAAACATTCTTGCAAGGACTACTACGAACATTTTGACGACCTTGTATCAACCAAAATACATTAATTTTATTTGTAGAGACCTTAAGTGATTTATATGTATATAAATTTGTTGTTTCACTTCACAATTTAATTTTCTTGTTTTATACCCCTCTTACGGTGGGCTATCTAACTAACGAGGCCAAATCAAACTAATCTGTTTCAACACTCATACACTTCACTATAACTGATAACCCACTATAGAACGACTGATAATTAAGTTCACACTAAGGAACGTTACTTTCTCCGGTTCACTAACGACTGAATCCTTTTCTCACTATCCAACGCGTGGCGCTTGCACGTGTTTTCCAAAACCTCGACCTATGAAGTCAGTCAAGCATTAGCTTTGGTTGTTCTAACTCAGCACAAGCCTGACTTGAGCGGGATCAGTGTAACGATGCTTATACTGACTTACCCTAACTTCCGGAACAAGTAAAAGAAAACATATTCCATAACCATGCTTAAACCCCCCCCCAATGATAAAGTAAAATACAAACCTTCCTTTGGTTGTTCCAGCTATGCGCAAAGCTGATTTGAGTTGGATCATGAATACGATGGCTATAGTTACTTACCCTAATTCCTGGAACCAAAGGAAAACGAGCATACCGAAGAGATATTATTTCACCAATCACCATAAAAAGAATAAAGGTCCATAGTAGAAACCCAATTTTGTTGTATGCTTCTTTGTTTGAAATTCACTAGAAGGTCACAAGTTCAACGCGCAGGTCAGAGAGAGAGAGAGAGAGAAAGATTCGAGAGGTCACACATAGATGCACAAGGGGACGTGTATCGGCGGGGAAACGTATGCCTCAATCTTATAAGAATTTCATGAAATTTAAAGCACTCAACGCAACATAAATACCAAAGCAACATATATTCCCAACTTCATAAAAATGCAAAACACCCAAGAAAGTCCAGATTGTATAGTGACCGAAACTTGGGAGAAAATAAAAACTAGTTCGAATTAATTAAAATACAAAAAAAGCTCACTATGAATTGGAAAATATGGTCTACCAATAAAGATTGTAGGAATTTATCCTCACGTACACACGAATAGAATATAGCAAAGGCTGTGTTTTAAAGAGTAGGAACACAAATTTCTCAAGGACCCCTCTGCACTTCCTTTTTAGTGAAGCTCAAGTACTAGGTGATTATCCCAGCCCCTCCTGAGGGATTACCTGGTGTAGAACGCGCCCCATCTCGGGCTCGAACATTTTATCTTAAATTTCAAAATTACAAAGCTTTACCAGATAAAAACCGCATCACTTGAAGACTTCTAAAAGCAGCAACAACTAAAATGGATAACACGTGTAACTAGAATGGAAAATAATCATGTAATTAAGATGCTAACTTTCCACACTAGCTTTAAACAAAATGTTAGAAAGGAAATCATCACCAATACTAGAAAGAACTATAACAATGGACTTAAGAAACCTATTTTCCTGATAAGCTGTATTAAGAAAAAAAAGATTGTTTTTAAATTTCAACAGCCAGTCATGTTAACTGTTCAGTCAATGAATGCCAAATGTTACCTACATGGAAACGATCAATCTCACCATTACTCTTATTTTAGCTTAACTTTGTTCGCCATTTTGAAATATTCCAGTAAGCAGAATTACGAATGTGAGTGGAATTTATTTGCCAATCTTAGCTCAGTCTGGCACAAGTTTACAAATGGGAGCAACTTAATAAAGACCAGACTCGCTGCACAATAATAATTGACCTGCGAGATGAGTTTATATCTATTACTTCAGAACACAAGGCAATTCCAATAGTGTATGGGTGTGTTCGTTTTAATTTATGTGTACAACAGTTATCTCGCAGTAGATAAATGGTTTAAATGTTGTTTATCGTTTGTGTCGCCAATATTGAACACACCCCAGAAAACGTGGGTAATTTCTTGCGACGCCTTAAGCTCAAACCAAGCGAAAATACGATAAAATAATGAAAGGCGCCCATTTTTAAGCGACTTACTTGTGCTACATTTAAGCAGGATTCTAAATTATGATAAAAAGAGAATCAGACATATTTATTGTTTGCAATAAATATACGAGATGGCGTCCATTCATTATACGAGATGAAAAGATGCAGGAATAGGACTCCTATTTCTTCTACGCCTAAGAATGGCGCACTACATTGACCGGAACGACGATTGTCTTTTGATAAATGGTAAAGTTGAGGTGTTCCTGGAAGATGGCAAGTGATTTAGTCATTAATCGTGTGAATTTTGTCGAAGTTATTTGTTATTCTGCTGACTTCGACTCTATAAATAAAAAAATTAAATAAAACAAAGACATTAATTAGAAAAGCTTTTAATTCTTTTTATGAATAAGATATATTATGAAAACTATTGTCTTAAGAAATAAAATTACGAAAGAATGAATTTTTACATGAATTGTTTTTATTTTTTATTTATTTTCTTTTTAAATTTTAACTCGAATAACTTGAGTTTTATATCTTTAAATTTCACTATTAATTTCTAGCGGTTAGGTGATATTGTTATATAAAAACTATACTTACTAATCATAAATGTAAACGCTTAGTACGATTCGACAACAGCTGGTATTTTAAAAATGATTTTTGAATTTTTTTGTATATATATATATATATATATATATATATTTGTAAATGTGGACGTCCATATATGACATTACCAGAAAATCAGAGCGATAACTATAGTAAATTTCAATAAAACAAAGGAATATTTTCCTGAATTTTTAAGTTTACTGAGTAGTTGAAAATTACATTAAAAAAGCCGCTCACATTATATTCCTCAAGTAATTTTTTTTACAGATGTCAACTGTAGAAAAAGTTAAACTCCCGTTTGTCATTCAAACCTACTTCAGTGTAAAAAAAATTGCATTTCAAGTAATATTTGCTTTAAATTACATAATATACCTCGAATAAAGTTTCAGAAAAGTATATTTTTCAAATATGTTTTTAATAAAGACAATCACCCTCTGCTTACAGATGGCTTAAAATGGTACAATAATCAACAATTTTCAAAACAAACTCCTTCCGATCAATTTAAATTACTTTTGAAACAAAGCAAAAGTATTTTCCTTATTGGAAATATTAAATTTAATCTATTAGTTTGCGGTTAAAACTAAAATAAAACCTTAGAGAAAAGCTTTTTTTTCTATTTTTAAAATGCCTTTTAAAGCTGATGCATCGCTTTTTCTTTTGGAGGTGCCTAACTAAAAAATTACTACCCGTCACGAAAACTTGAAACGTTGACCCGAAAGCATTTCATATCAAAATCTTTTTCAGTGTCTGTCCAAACCTAGAAAAAAAAATCATTTGTTTTGTAATTACAGCAAAGCGTGGCATCAAAGTTATATTCTACCACAATCTCTCTTAAAAGAAAAAAAAAAAAAAATTTAAGTTCTTCAATTCCGTTGGCCCTCCAATATGTACGTCTAAAAAGATTGTTTTTCCTTGGAGAGAGCGTCATCGTTGTTGTCCCTAATATATACTTTCGCGTTGCGACCTGCACGCTCCAACACTACATAACCGTTAATAAATAGCTTAAAAACATCTTTCGGTAGGAAAAACACATTTATTGCGTCTTCTAGTTTGATTCTAAAGGAAAAAAATACAGCCCGATGATGAATGCGTGAAGCACTCGAAAGTACTAGCTGAATTAAAAAATACACCATATCCATTTTATACATAAGGATCTCATCATTCAGTGGATTATTAGTAGTATAATGCTTATAATTATGTCTACTAGCGAAGGGATTTTGCCAATAATTGCATTAATATTGCTAATTGTTTCAAGGTATGATTAACTCTTTGTAATATATATATATATATATACACACACACACACAGTGTAACCCAGATATAAGAGACCCGGATATAAGAGAGATTTTCTCTGGTCCCAAATTAGAGTCTGTGTTAATGTAAACAAAATAGACCAAACCCAGATATAAGAGACGACTTCTCCGGTCCCGACAACTCTCTTATATCCGGGTTACACTGTGTATATATATATATATATATATATACACACACACAAAAAAAAAAACCTAATAAAACTCGAAATTCCGATGTGAAATTTCAAAGGAACAAACATTACATAGACATTAAACAATATAACAAAATACAATTTTTACAAAATAGGCTTGCACAAAAATTTCCTTTTGTGCGCCTTATTAACAAAGGAAGATAACAGCTCAAAATAAGAATTACTCTCTTTAAAAGATACACAATACAAAAATCCAATAATGGAAAAAAAACCTTAAGGTAGGCCAAATATCTTAAATAGGTTTTTGTATTACCTTCTCAAGGTAAGGTCGAAAATACACTTTAAAAAGGTGCACCCGCCTAATTGAAAGACGAAAACACAGAAGGCGGTTTTGGCAAATTCACTTGCATCACTAGAACTTAACAATTTTTTTTCTTTTTAGGACAATTCTAGTCACGGGTTTCACTTTATCCACTTTTTCTTTTCATTTCCTTGTGAGAAACAGACTAGTTTATTAACAGGTGACAGCCAAAAATAGCCTTTTCCTACTGAAACATTTTTTTTTTTTTTTTTTTTAATGGCATCTGGGCTAGATTTTCAGGTTTCCTCATCTTCTGACTTCTTCGAAATTTTCTTTACCTTCTGTTAAAAAATTACACCTAGTCGAAAATTTTAACACCTAAAATTATTCGCCGACACATCATCGAAAGCGGTTCAGACGGATCTCAACTTCAAATTTACGCGAGTAAAATTCACCCTTGTGATTGGAGGAAAAAATATATGTATATATTTCAAATTTGCAAAAAGAAATCACCTGCTGTCCGGCTTCAGCGATTTGTTTTCGGTGGTTATATTTGAGTCAATTCTATATTTAGAAACTTTGGCAAATGTATCACATCAAAATCATTTATTAACAGTCTGACTTTCTTGTAAACACACTTCTCTCAAAGTAAGTGTAAAAAGACAAAACCTCAGCTAGTATTATATTTATTTATTCAGGGCCAACGTGACTTAAGCCCCGACAGTGTTTTTTTTTTTGGGGGGGGGGTCCCTCCCCATTTTTAAAATTATTTTTAAACTTGCTGGCCCATGTGAGTATAGTTTCGCTCTAGCAGAAACCCATTTACGTTTTTCTTGGGTTTTTTTTTTTCTTGGTTTTTAAATTTATCTATTTTTTCTCTCCCCCCCCCACTCAAAGACATTTTGTCCCAATGATTCTCCCTCGTTTGATAGTTTAGTAAGAAATCCCGGTTCGAAAGAAAAAAGAAAAAAAAAAAAAAGGAAAAATGGAAAAAGTCTTTGGCTAGATGCGAAAGTGTCTCGTCAGTATTCTAATGATGTTGTGACAGTATCTTTTTGCTTGATATATTGTCTGAACTTGGAATTGTTCTAGCCGCTTCTTTCTCCTGTTCTAAATCTTATTGAAAGCATATCTCCCAAGCCCAGTACTTGGTGAGGGCGGAGGAGTGGCCGTTGATTCCCCCCTCCCACCACCACCACCAGGTCGACGCTTGGACATAAGGTAAGCCGTACATTCAGTTACCATCATGAGGAAGAAAACAGACAACCACTTGCTGGCCCGTGTGAGTATAGTTTCGCTCTAGCAGAAACCCATTTACCATTTTCTGTTTTTTTTTTCTTGGTTTTTAAATTTATCTATTTTTTCTCTCCTCTCACTCAAAGACATTTTGTCCCAATGATTCTCCCTTATTTGATAGTTTAAATGGGACTTATACCAAGTTAAAACTTAATGTGATAGGGTATAGCCAAGTGTGATCCAGGTCTCCTTACCTGTTATCTCCCCACCCAATCCTTCCCTCTGTTTGTGTCGTCCTTTTTTGTGTTATCTGTAATAGGAGTAGGTAGTCTCTTCTACCGCCCGGTCAACACTCCTGCCCCTTCTATTGGACATGAGTAGAGGCTTACACCTTGTTTCTTGTCTAGGAAGGGGTTCCCGGTACTCTTTCTCTCTCCGGCCTCTGTATTAGTGCAGCTCTGTTTCTCCCGTGATGTGTGCAGTCTGTGGCATCACCTCTTCATTCTGAGGGTACACGGTTGACAGTTCTCTGGTTGCTGTTTCCGACTGGTAGTTAGGAGCTCTAACTCTTGCGTAGCGTCTTGAGCGGCCGCTCTGATCAGTTGTATAATACTGGGGTGTTTGTAGTGACATGTCGCGCATGGAAAGGTGTCCCTGCAGTCACCTCCGGTGGGCAGCCCTGAGGCCACATAATGATGCAGATTTTGCCAACTCCTCTCTGCCCGCGTCACGATCGAAACTGTTTCTTTTACTTCGGGCCTTCTCATCTTACAAACAAAATTCAACATGAGTTACAAAAACCGAAAGATTAACCCTAAATCAGCCTCTCAAAAACCACCTAAACCCCTCAACATTTCGTTCTCCAACATCCGGGGCATTAGGACAAACTTCTGCAGTCTGGAATCTTTCCTCACTGCAAACGGCCCGGATATACTGGCTGTGAGACAAACCTTGTCTCGTCTATCCCGTCTTCTGATCTCTCGAGCACCGGCTATCTTCCTCTCCTCAGAAAAGACTCTCTAACCCACATACACGGTCTTCGTGTCTACGTCAAGGAACATCTCCCTCTGGCCAGAGAGTCCTCTCTCGAATCGCCAGACCAGTCATACACGTGTCTCCGACTCTCTCTCTCTCTCTCCTCAATGCGGTAAGCTATCACTTCTTTTACCGCTCTCCATCCTCTCAAGACTGAGATACTCGATAGCATTTCTGACAGTATAGACAAGGCTCTCTCCCTCCACCCGTTTGCTCACATTTTTGTGTTTGGTGACTAACGCCCATCACACCTTGTGGCTTAAGAATGTTACTGACCACGCAGGCATTCAAACGCTCAATTTTTCAATCTCCCATTCCCTCACACAGATAGTTAACTTCCCCACTCGTTTTGCCTTCAACCGGGAAGATAAAGCCTCTCTTCTCGACCTGTGCTTTACCTCCATCCCCGAATCCTGCAGCGCCTCGCAACTCTGCCCTCTTGGTAACTCTGATCATGCAGTAGTATCAGTTAACATCTCCTTCAACTTCACCCCCTATAAAGAACCTCCTACCACTAGAACTTCGTCCTACTATCAACGAGCTGACTGGGAGGCGTTCCGTGATTTCCTCCGCGATGTCCCCTCGGATGGAGTCTTTAAGCTTCCCGTTCAAAAATGTGCTTCTGAAGTCTCTTCCTGGGTTAAAGCTGGAATCGACGCTTTCATCCCATCCAGGAAATATAGGGTCAAGTCACGCTCCTCCCCCTGGTTCTCGGCTGCTTGCTCAGCCGCCATCGCCCATAGGAACCACTACTTTCACCTATTCCGTAGCGACATGTCTGACTGCAATAGACGTCTCTTTGCCTCCGTCAACTTCAACGCTTCCAAGACAAAACTGCTCTCTATTAATCACCACAGAGATCCTTCCCTTCCCTCCATTAGAATGACGCTCAACTTCTCGAGAGCAACTCGATGCGGCTTCTCGGTCTCACGTTGACTGCTGACTTGAGATGGAATAAATACATTGAATCAATTGCCTCGTCCACTGCAAGGAAAGTTGGCTCCCTGAGCCGCACCAGAAAGTTTTTCTCCCCGGAGTCGATCCTCCAGATCTACAAATCAACCATGGAGTATTGCTGCCATATATGGTCTGGTGCCCCTTCTGTTTGCCTCGGGGTTCTTGATAGGCTCCAGAGGCGGATATGCAATGTAGTTGGCCCTGCCCTGGCGTCTCGTCTACAGTCACTTTCTCACAGACGCGCCGTCGCCTCCCTCTGTCTGTTCTACAAATACTTTCATGGAAATTGCTCCGAGGAGCTGCATTCGCTGGTTCCCAGACGTCATGAGTTCAAGCGCCCTACGAGGCTGGCATCCCGCTCTCACCCCTTCACTGTCGAAACTCCTAAATGTAGCCGTCTCTTCTACTCTAATAGCTTCATGTCACGCACCTCTCGCCTGTGGCACTCCCTTCCCTTTTCCTGTGAGCTATAATCTCCAGCTATTCAAGTGTAATGTCAATCGACATCTCTAGTTGCCTTGATCTATCCACTACCCTCATCCTTTCTTCTATCACTCCTATCTGATCTTGCTCTAAATTTTCTGTAACCCCCTGCGTCCTCGTGCTTCCCACCTTGCTTGGGGTGAAATGCTTAAAAAAAAAAAAAAAAAAAAAAAAAAAAAAAAAAAAAACTGACGTTACATTGTTTATCTGCATGGCCGGTGCGGTGCGTACTACGGAGGAACCCCCCCCCCCCGACGATGTTGGAGCCTCTAAAGGCATAGTTTCAGCAGCGTTTTTTTTTTTTGGTTTTTTTAATTATTGTCAATCATCGACAGAGCCGGTGTTTACTACCCCGAACCTCTGAACCGTATGGCTGCCCCCATGCCTACTAGAAGGTGGGCGGGGCTACAGAAGTGATAATTTCAGTTTTTTCTTTTAAAAAAAAAAAAAAAAAAAAAAAAAAAAATTGTGATTCTTTCTGAACAGTTTTTTTTTTGTTGTTTTTAAATCAATTAAAAGTGTAATATATCCAGGTAAAATCATTTTTTTTTTATTTCCATCTCATCCACTAATGAGGATCAGATTTTTTTTACTAATAGTAATAACCAGAAGTCCACGGTGAGTAATTAAAATTTCTAGTCACTATTTTTTTTTTACATTTCAAGAAAGATGAAACCGAGAAAATGATAGCTTAAAAAAAAAAAAAAAAAAAAAAAAAAAGTTTCAACACAAAAATTTTCCCGAAAACTGAAGGAAATGGAAAAATTTCCGACTTAAATATTTTTTTTCCAGTAAAATTTACTCATAAAAATATTGGTGGTTATTACAAAAAGAATAACATTTTCTCAGATTTTTTTTTTTTTTTTAAATAAATAAAAAAAAATTCATTATAAAAGTAAATGATGAGCATGTACTGAAATTTATTTAAATAATTCCGATTTTTGGTAATTTAAAAAAAAAAAAAAAAAAGCGATGCCTTCCCCCATTTTCCTTCAAGAGTTTGTGGCCCCCAAGTTGGGAAATTATGACATATACATGTAGCAAAGAGAGGGAGGCGTATCAAAGTTTCGGGTTGGGGGACAGACCCTCGCGCCGACCCTGTATTTATTTACATTTTATTTATTATTATTTTTAATTTATTTATTTTATATTACTAATAAAAGATATTTTTTTATATTTTGTTCTCGCTTAAAATTTTCAGTCAATAGGCTTGTGGAAAATATATCCTCTATTCTATTCATTGTCTGTTGAGGATAGCTGTTAGAGTAGGCTATAAAATTTAAAGCACACGTCGGAACAGAGGCGATAAAGTTTTTTTTTTTGTTTTTTTTTTTTTTGAAAACCCCAGCGAGTATTAAATTTAAAAGGTAACCAACTCAACTTTATTTTGCATTTTGCTCAGTTTCCAATAATATTTTTGCCTGTAAGAGCAGCGGTAACAAAAATAAAAAAATGCTTTGCTGGAATCAAAATAAAATGAAATTGTTCGAATTGAAGGAAATAAAAATAAAAAAAATCATTCAACGCGTTCTTGCTTTGGTGATTAAATGTCGAATTGCTTTCCGTTTAAAATCGTCACACACACACAAAAAAAAAAAAAAAAGACTGAATAATTTGCTACAAATTAGAAATTTGGTTCAATCAATGTCAGTATAGGTGTTGAACAGTAACGATTTCTTCTTTCTTGAGGAGTAAAAGTTACAGAAATTCTTCTTTTCTTTCTTTCATATCTATCACGTTCAAACTTAGTGTATTAAATTCAAACTTTCAGCTCAGCTCAAGGATATGGTTTGAATTTCTTATTAAAAAACAAAAATAAAACAGCTTTATTGAACAAAGTGTACAATTACATACAACATCGACTACAAGTAGAAATTCCATTTTTAGCTCGGTATATGATTAATCTCACGATAAAAGCCATGATTCGATTACCTACCTCTAAAACCACTTTGTACTAGGAAAACAGTACTATATTGGTACTTTAACCCCCCCCCCCAAAAAAGTGAAGATTATATAGCGCCATTTCAATAAAATGGCCTACAATGATATTTGGTATTCAAAGCCCAATTTTTATGTCAAGACACCGCTACCAATTGCTTGAAGACCAGGAAAATATTCCATTGATGTCCAAACAAGTCTTGACAGTCTTCTTGCTACAGTGTAACCCGGATATAAGAGAGTTGTCGGGACCGGAGAAGAAGTCTCTTATATCCGGGTTACACTGTATATTCATCTACAAGTAACGAAATGGACACCATTTGAAAGGTCAACTTTATTCAATTTATTTCATCCGTAGCCAAGATTTGAAAATTAATCACGATATTTTTGTAAAGATAAATGCCCATTTCCTTTGTTCAAGAACAAATCAATTGTAAAGCAATGATCACAAATATCAGATTGGAAACGTAGATGCCCGTTGTTTAAAACAAATAAAATTTTAAAAGCACCACAATTTGAAAACCAACAGACTTTCTCAGATCAATGATAAAAAGAGTAGCAGTGAATTAATCCTGTAGGTATTAACGAGCACGAGCCTTCTTCGAAACTAGAAAATGGCGCTACAGGATCACAAAGAAATGAACCAATTAATAAAAACCAAATCTATTGTGGACTTTCAACAACAATAATGACATAAAAAATATGGACGTTCCACACTACTTCAAACAAAAGCTTAGGCAGGACCCCCCCCCCAAAAAAAATCTATATTGGAAAGACAGACAACAGTGGACTTGAGAAACATATTTCTCTGAAAAGTTCTTTTAATAGAAATGTTTTATATTTACACGATTTATATTGTTCAGACTGTCATCCTCATCTTTGTTATATTCACAACGCTTCGGCCGTTGTACGCTCCGGCCTTCTTCAGGTGATATACGTTGGAATTTCGAACCGAATATTTGATAAATTTCAACTGAGAGTAGCACTAGCTGTTCGGTCAATGAATGCCGAATGTTTCCACATAAGGAAACGGCTAATGTTAAAATAACGTTTAGGCCACTGCAGTTTATGCTTAAATCTGACCCTGCTTCAGTTGACTCTAGGTGTAGAAAGTTGGCTAAATAAGCGTCAAGCTGATGCCAGATTTCCTGGTAAGACAAAAAAAAAAAAAAAAAATGTCTGCATCCAATCCGGTGGTTTTATTTGTCTCGACAGACATTCCTTTTAATTTAGCTCAAACCTGGTTCTTGTTAGACAATAAAGCTTTCTCTGCTTTAGTGATTAACTAATTGGTTTGCATCTCTCGATTTGACAGCTCTGTCTACTCTGGATTCGATTACTGTCTGTGCTGCTAATTTATGTAAATTGAATCAACAACTAAAGGCTGGACGAAAGTCTTGTAATCCATTACCAAAAGGTAATGAAAAGAACAAGTAATACAGTAATGCAAAGCACATGTACTGGATTCAGTTTATTCGCTTTCATTGACGCTGTCGCACATCGAAAAGGTCTTTATGAAGACCATTTTCGTGGTAGCCTTCTGAAATAGAAAATTATGCAGGGGATGACAAGACTTTCGGACCACTCGGTATAATTGACAGCAAACGTCCTAATTTTACTTTTCAGTTTATCCCCCTCTCAGATCCCGTCAACCCTTTATGGTTATGATTAACTAATCCTGAAACTCATTCCCATCAAACAATCATGTGTTGAATTCCTAGCCAGCCTAGGTTTAGTCAAACAATAACTAGTGAATATAAACTGCAAAACGAAAATTTGCACAAAGGAATAATAATAATAAAAAAAAAAAAAAAAAAAACTGAAGCGTGCTTAGGATTACAATGTCAGAATCTGATACTCACAGAACATATTGAAGAAAAAAAAATGTGCAGAGGAACCAGCGAGCAAGATGTTTAAAGAGATTGTATAAATGATACTTAGAACTACAAAGGATAGGAAATTGTGGAGAGCCGTGAAGAGATAGCACACAAAAGAAAGATTCCTCAGTTGATTCTCCTAACTCGATTAATTTAATGAAAATGCAGCACTAAACCCAAGCTGCCCCTATATGTCCAAGTCTACTCAACCAGTTTCAGACGTTCATAATCAAAATTTATTTACCAAATCAAATGATAAATTCAAATGTTACATCTACAGTCTAGATCAATATTACTCAAGCTTTTCTTTCTTGTGGCCCATTTTTAGTGTTAAAAAATGTCAGTTCTTAAGTCCAAATAGAAATTACATGTAACACTAGTGGCAGAGGGCGCAACGGCCCCCGATATCGATATCGGGAGGGCATCAAATCAAAGAGTAAAATAATCTAATTTTCGAAATTGTCTCTTAACTTCCTTGTGCAAGCGCCCTACAGTACCCAGGTTCCCCTTCTCATATTTTTTAGCACTAGGACCTACAGCAATACCAGAGTCTTAGGGGTACACAAAGGAGTTGTCCCCAGGCGTAACCAAACCTTTACATGCCACTGATGTAACAGGAAATACATTTTATTTACAAGGGGAAAATGTAGAAAATATAAATCCTGACTAATGACTACTGCTCCTGGTGTCTCCAGGACTATTTAACCTATTTCTGGGGCCCACGTTGAGAATCACTAGTCTAGATAATAACCAAAGATGACATTCCAATCACCCATTAAAACTACCCGATATAAGAAAGGGATAATAATAAAAAACAAAACTGATCGCTCCCGATTGTGATTGGCTGCATAAATCCCAATGAAATGAAACGCTTCCTCCTTGCTGGTAAATCAAACATTTGTTTTTAAACAAAATAAAATTTAAAAACTGGACGGTTTTATAACAGTTTTCACTGATCAGTTCTGAGAGGTTACTTTACATTTTTAAATGACGTGTTTCAGATTTCTACAATAGTTATAATTTCTTTAATAAAAAAAAAAAAGTCAGTTTCCAATACCGCAGTTACATAATTGGATTTCGTTGATCTTTTCCGCCTCCTTACAGAAAGTTTATTAAATATTTGTGCTTTTGGACACATTCTCAATTTAACAAGAGAAAATACCCGCAGGTCGAACTTAAAATAGTTTAAATGGCTCATCGCAATTGATGGTCACTCAAGCACGGCATCATTCGATTAGATGAGGATTTTATTTTTTGTCAAGTAGTAATTATTTCTTTGTTCCCACGAAGAGCTCTCTAAGCAAAAAAGGAGAAAAATTAACAACGTTCAATAAATGGCTTCAGTTCAGTCCGAAGTCGGGCGACCGGCTTATCGGTTGAACTCTCTCCCTACGGGCGGGGAGGAACCCGAAGGAGGCTACGCCGGAGGGCGGAGTCTTTCGGGGAGGTAGACCGACCCTGAACCCGTTTATACTGGTTCAAAGGGCATATTTTTGCCCGAGCCCACGGGGTCGGAAATCCCACGTTAAACCGGCCTTGTGCCACATGATGCCCTCGTGTGGTGGTGGTGGGGGGGACTAAATACCGTTCAATAAATGGCTTCGGAAAGGAAAGCGATGTTCCCTTCAGATTATCAAATAAAAATCTAAATTTTATAACTGAAAGGAAAAGAAACGATTATATTTTATAGGAAAATATATAATTCTCTCGATTTTATAAGACATCGGTGTTCGATTCATAGGGATAAATAACATTAGCATGTAAAGGATTTCGAACAAATCCATCTGCATTGCTGTTGATTTCCAATAGGTTGAAAGAAAATGATAATTGACAAAAAAAACTTAAGTAATTTATTCTTCCCAGAGTTCGAAATTAATTTTATGCCTTATTAATTTTCTTAATATTTACGCTCCTTACAAAGAAATCTTTAAGAAAAAAAATGTTTGTTAATTAATAAAGCACTCCTTGTTTGAGCAAATCGTACCAAGCAAGAGCTGAATGCTATCAATTTTTTTTTTTTTTTTTTTGTCCAGTATCAATTTTGATTTGGTTAACTCACTGTGATTTTTTTTTGTTTGGGGGGGGGGGGGTTACCACTTGTATAAAGCTGGTATTATTTTTGCACCAACCTAATACATACTACCGCTGATACGCCTACGGGGGTGGGGAGTCTCCAGCAGTGCTTTGTAACCCTCGTAATCTTATCAACATTTGGTTGTTTCTCCCTACATTTATATGCATTAACAAACTGAACTAAGCACAATTGACTATTAAAAGATGAAACATTTCAGATTTTGACGCCATTCTGTTTTTTTTTTTTTTTGTTTTTTTAACGCACAAATCCGTGAATTTGTTTTGTTCATAAGTCTCGAAAAAAAAAAAAAAAAAAAAAAAAAGTGAATTTTATGTAATGTTGAAAGTTAAAATTATTCAACTTTTTACCAAGAAAAATCTCAAGTTGATGTTCAAAATTGCCGCAAAACCTTGGATTTATTTAAGATGGAATGATCTATGACATGTCTAATTTGTATTGAGAAACATTACATTTATTTTTCAATTTTTCTACTTGAATTGTACACCTATATTGCATATTATCCATCATTCTACATAATTAGGTTACCCTAAAATTTTTATTTTATATGAATACCTTATGAAAATTGAGATGTAGTAGAATGGAGGGCACCATATCATAGATTAGTGGGTGGGGCACGAGACCCTTGTACCAGCCCTACATATAAACAAGTAGTCTTTACCCCAAAGACAAAACAAGAAACACCGGGGAAAGAATAAAGAATATACCAATCATATATCACGAGATTGGGTCGATTTTGTATCTTGAAGTTGCAGTGAAGGTACGCTGTCGTTTACAACAAAATACTACTATAAAACCTTCGGGTTGGGGCCTGTTGTCTCCCATCCCCCTACAGTTTCGACAGGAATAAATTCCAATAACAGCTTTTAAAAATTTTTTGCTCCCGACTGTATAGTAAAATAAATCCACCTACCTTTGGGTTTCAAATAAACAGGCGAGGACGATTACTCTTTTTGGTGTGAAGGAAAAAAAAGAAAACACCCTGGTCATATTTATACCAACTATTTATTAAATATTCATATAAAACGCTTTGTTCTAAAATGTCTAAATTAAGGAGGTGAAGAAGTATTTAAACATTTTGACATTTTTATATCATGGGTTTTTTTGGAGGTTCCCCCTGTGAATATGTGATATATGTAGGATTGAGTGGTGATGAATGAGTTCTTCTGGTAAATGGATCAATTGTATTGGATGAATGGGTCGTGATCGGAATTGGATAGTCAGCGAAGACTAGTCTTCTCCCTCTTCGACTATGTGTCACAATTATTGTACATTTTACAATAACAAATAAATGATTCTGTCTATCGGCAGAATACAGCGGCCACTCTGATCTGATTATTTTGAGGGGTGGACGAGTCTTACTAACATCTGTTTTGTTTTAGTTTGTTTCGTTACAATCTTTTGTTAGTTTTCTGGGTTCATCCCCTCCCTCTCATTTCATGATTCATGTTTTTGTTGGTTTCTCTCCCTGTGGTACTGTGGTATATGTAGGATTGAATGGTGATGGATGAGTTCTTTTGGTAAAGGGATAAATGGAATTGGATGAATGGGTCGTGATCGTGATTAACTAGGACTAGGATAGTTAGCGAAGACCAAACTCTCCCGACTTTCCCCTTCGGCCATGTGCTACATTTACAATAATAAATAAAAGAAATATCGGGAGGGATTTCCTAAATATTAGGTTGGTGCAAAAATAATGATGTAATAATGTCGTTTTTTGACGTTAAAAACTACGTTAAAAAAACGACATTATTACGCCATTATTTTTGCACCAAGCTAACATTAAATGAAAGTGGTTGGAACAAAGATGTCTTCAATGAATTTTTCTCCAACAACAAATAATCGTCCCCGCTCGTTTATTTTGAAACCGAAAAGTATAGTTAAAATAACAGAAGTGTTTATTTTACTTTTGTGTATTTTTCTTGAGATCTGATATTTATCTCGTTTTTTTTTTTAATCAATTTAGCCCAAGCAAGGCGATAATTCCACTAAGACGCAAAGGGATTACTGGGAGTGTGAAGAGAATGAGAAAACTTTAGAAGGAACCGGAAACCAAATCCTAATCGGAAAACAAACAAACAGCATAAACCTTTACTCCTGTCCAAGAAACCGGGGAGGAGTGTGAACCGGACTATAGGCGATCCTATCTACATCTCTTGAGAGAGAAAATATTAAATCAGAGTTTAGGCGGAGACGTCAGAATTGAAGTAGAATTTAGAAGTAACCGGAAACCTAATTTTAAACAGAAAACAAGGAATAAACCGCTACTCCTGGTCAAGACACTGGGAATGAGTGCGAACCGGGTGATAAAATATGTATTAGATAGATTGATGATGATTCTTCACTAACTGAATATCCTCAAAGTAACTATGATAATTTGGGACGCTAAACTACAAGGCACACTTGTGTTTCTTCAACACCCACAGAGCCAACCTGTGGTTTATATTGCAAATTTGCTAACCGCCGTTAAAGTTTCTAGGAAAAAGCGCATAATGTGGGGTGATCAGTAATTGAACAAGGCCAGTACGCCTAAACCCTCGGTCATGATGAAGCGTACTGGCCTTGTTCAATCTGATCACCCCACATTATGCGCTTTTTCCTAGAAACTTTAACGGCGGTTAGCAAATTTGCAATATGATGACTTGTGACTTCAGGCTAAAACAACCATCAGATCATTTTTGCAATACCATGTCCATTTAGGGATGTAGACGATCTTGATTCTCCACGGTTTTCTTTTCTTTTAACCGCGGATTGCTATGGATTTTTAGGAGAAAAGCTGATGTGGTTTCCTGTCGTCTTCTACGCGGTTTTGAATTGAGAGTTTCCCCCCTATACTGGTCACCATTCAAGGCTAGAAAATTCAGTATACCCTGTTAAACCCATAGCAGGGAGGGGTGGGAGAAGAGATAGATTCATTCCTTTCCCAAGGGCATTAGCACAAAATTTTCCACTCTCTCTGCTGATATCCGTTATGCTACCTGCACATCGTCGGATAAGTAGTGATTTTCCAAGCATAGCACACGACCGAAAGGATTGAACTCACTATACAGTTGTAACTGTTTTAGCAAGACAAGCTTTCTAACCATCACACCACGTCGAGGTGCCCTCGTCATCGGATAAGTAATTAAATTAAATAAGAAGCCTGTTTCATGCGTACTTCATAATGTCGAGAGTTAGTGTTCGAGCCCAGGAGTCGGCACCTTTCATGTTATTATATTTCTGTCTACGCACGTTAATGTTGCACTGAAATCGCATAGTTTCGAGAATAATAAAATAAAATATTTTAGTTAATTTTGTAATTAAATAATTTAGCGCCATTAATTATAAACTGAAATAGTTTAATTTGTTTTCTGTCTAAAGAAAACAGGTGGAAACAATGCTTGTCGTACCGTAAAGAAAGTGACTTTGTAACGAAAGTAACACTATTAACAATATCATTTCATTCCGCATTACATCCCAGATGGGACTACTTTTCCTGACATGTCTCGAGACATAAATCAAGAGAAAATGAATTTCAAGCAACTTCAAGGCGTAACATATTAAAAAATGGGTAACAACAATATATTGGCAAAAGAAAATTAGAGTTAGGATCAAATACCTATAATCAAGGTACCTCTAAAAAGTCGCTAAAAAGATTATACATGTTGGAAAGAATGCCCAAAACATAATTAAAATAAAATTTTATAGCCAAAATCTTTGTTATTATTAGGTTGGTGCAAAAATAATGACGTAATAATGTCGTTTTTTGACGTTAAAAAAATACGTCAAAAACGACATTATTACGTCATCATTTTTTGCACCAACCTAATATTATTATGATGAAGGGCTTAATGCAACTTAAATCTTTTTAGAACCTTGGAAATGTTGGTTAAAAATCTTGTTTTTCTCGCGTCGACACGTCAATGTATACGGGAGAATTTGAGCGTCTTTTTACAGGAGAAAAAACATTAATTTAGTTTATTCTTGCAAAAATCAGATAATTGTCGGATTCTAATAAAACTTTTAGGACTTCTTCAAAAATTAATTAAATTATTTTTTTAAACGTTTCTTTTATAAAATTTCTTTGTAACAATTAGAATAACAAAGTTAATTGGGTGATTGACGTTTTCATGCACGTCATGGGTGTCATGCCTTAATAAACATTATCAGCAGCTGCCCTCAGGTTATAAAACCAGGCAAAGAAAGCCTTAAGTAACTCATTCTTCCTGTTTTTCCTCCTTTTAAAGTGTGTGTTATCGACTTTTCACACTGAAGCAAAAGAAGGCTGTGGGCGCGTCACACAAAAATACACCTAAACAGGCAAATCGCACCCAAATATACATTAACAACTTTTGTTGCGTATTCCATTTAATTCTAGGTAAAGAACTCTTAAATTTTCCTTTTGTTATTTTCGTTAAATAAATGTTATTTTCCGCTTGTACATTTTCACCAACATTAATTCATGTAAAATATTCTCGTAAAAACCTTTTATATTAATTTTATAGAAGAAGCCAATACACTAAATGTGACACAATGCCAATGTTTGGTTTCTTATTTTTATGGGAAGATGAGAAAATAAAGCTGTTAAAATTTATTTATAACTTTGTAGTAGCGATCGCATGCTTGAACTTATAAAAAAAAGCAGATCTTTGGGATTTGGAGAAAGTCGAATCCCGGATGTACAGCCATTCAATCTGGAATAATTATGGTATGCCATAATAACAGCATGAACCCAAATTTCAAAAGAATATCATTAAATCCATGCCAAGAGGAATTGGAGCGGTTTCTACAGCAAAATGGATGTCTAACTTTATACTAGAAGAATATAACTAATAAAGTGACAGTGTGAGTGAGTAAAGTTTGGATGGGAATAGGAATTATAGAAGATATTTTGAAATATTTCACTGATGAATCGGTTTCATCAGAAGAAAATATTTTATTTCAACAAAATCGACATTATCGAGACAATAAGGAAACAAATAATTTATTGCATTTCAAACCGAATTTAAATTGATTGAAATTTTTTGAAATGACTAAAGTCGACCATACTGACAAATATGTCAACACAACAATTCTATTTATGAAAAATTCTTTCAAAAATAAAATATACTTTTTTGAAACTTTGAGGAAGATTAATTTGAAGTATACTTACTTTTACTTTTAATTACTTACTTTTAGTTTTAAACATCCCAGAAAATAGTTTGTTTGTTGTTTTTTTTAACACGGAGGTAGGTATTTTATCACATTTATCGATAACCCGGCGATTGCAAGATTTAGGTAAGGAGGAAATAGTTGTAAAATTACATAACGAATACCACGTAAACGCCTTTTTTAGATAATTTCTTAACTACCAACCAGTTATCTTAAATATATTTTAAACATTCTAATATTTTATTGACTTTTAGATACTTTGGTTGTTCAGTCTTACTTACGAAGACGCTTGTTGAGGAAATATAAAGAAATTGCCGATATATTTTAAATTTACTACAGTGACAATTCTTATTTTTTGATATTGTTGCGTATTGACAAATACAATATAGAGATATATTAATTTACTCGTACCGTCAAAAAGTATTTTAAGTGATTTTGTAATTACATTGTTGTACTTGTAAAATATCAAAAACATTGTTGCTTTCCATTGTTGATGTTTCAATTTTTTTTCTAATATTAAAGGAAACAAAATAGTAGACTCACTGTTGTAGGATTTCCCATCTCCATAATGAATTCTTCTGTCGATGTAGAGAAAAATACAAAAAATAATGCATGGAGAAATATCGCGTTTTATATAAGACTCTCTGGAAAGCAATATGACTTCGGGAAAACGAAGTGACCCTCTAGAAAGTTGGAGTGACATCTTGGAAAGACAAGAATTTATATTAAAGGATGAGGAATACAAGAGACGCAGAATGCCCTCTCGGTGACTGTAGCGGGGAGGGAGAATATATCACCCATCAGACTGATTTTAATGGAAACGACCTGGATATGGACCCGGCTACAACGTATGATTGCGGCAGATTTAACGGTTTACGTATCCATAAGGCACGCTGGTGCAAACAACGTAATTCTCCTATCGGAGAATGTAAATCGAGTGATGGGATTATGAATCTGGACTACACCCACAGCGTTCAGGGTTCCATCGTTGAGCGACAGCACCCTGGAGAAATCCTAAGTAAACCAAGAATCCAGTGGCCCAAAGGTAACCAGAAGACTGTTTGGACAAATTTTGACAAAGAGCTTTCTTTTATCCTTAATAACAATCTTAAGGGTCACATAGGGCAACAGATCAGTTTCTTTTGTAGAATAATATACGACGTTTGCTTTGAATGGTTTGGACCATTAATGGAAAAGAAAGATAATAAAGAGGAAAAACGACCAAATCGACGACAAATCCGGAAAGGAAAGTTACTATCAGAACAAACATTACTGAAATATTATGCGCGCAACATCACGACCTAACATGCGCAAGTGAAACATTTGCGTAGTCGTTTTTAACGATTTTTACGAGGGCGTCAATAACGGCAAACGCCTTTCAGGAACTTTCGTTACGGACAGAAGCTGCAAAGAGGAACAATCGTTTTATTTATTTCATTAAGAATTTACAAAGAGGAACGATCAATTAGCCTTTCTTCTTTCCCTGCCTGGTGGCAAACGCTGCTGGTGGCGCCTTGGGTGGCGGTCCCGCCATAGCCACCGAAACCGTGAGATCACCCCCGGTCGGCGGCTGATGAAGACAGGGTATCGCACGTGCTAACACACGTTGTATGTTTTAAAAAAAAAAAAAAAAAAAAAAAAGTGTATAATGAACGTATATTTTTAAAGCAATAACTTATGCAGCACTTAAAACGATTTCTCGCTTCTTATATAAAAACAGTTTTAGTTGACAATAAGTGACAGATAGCTATAAAAAGGCGCTGTTCATTATTTTACTGCTAATTTGTTTAAATAATGCATTAACTATTGCTTGCATCGCGTAGCCAGGGCCGGTGCAAGACTTTCGTGAAACCCCAACCTGAATCTATGAATACGGGGACTGCACTCTACTAAATTTCAATTATCATAACGTATTATTCATATAAAATACAAAGTTTATTCAATTGTAACCTAATTATGTACAATAATGGATCATATGCAATATAGGCGAACAATCCAAGTAGAAAACTTCAAAATGAATACAAAGTATCTAAATACAAATTAGAGACATGCCATAGATCATTCCATCTTAAATGTTTTGTGGCAATTTTTAACATCAATGAGATTTTTCTTGTTCTAAAGTTGAATAATTTTAACACATTCGGCATCATGGATAAAAATAGCGAGTTTTATATGGCGATTTTTTGTTAATAGATTTAGCATAAGCAAAACAAATTCACGGATTTGGACAAAAAATAAAAAACCCAAAATGACGTAAAAATTCCGCGAAAATTGTTCATCCTGTAACTGTAAGTTGTGCATAGTTTATCTTGTCACAAAGCACTGCCCGGGGGTTGGGGTTGGGGTTGGGGTGTCGGCGAGTTTGGGAGTAGTACGCACCGGCCCTGCAAGTGGCAATAATTATAAGTAAAATAAGTAACCCAGTAATCGTTTTAAGTTCTCTGCATATCGGGGCCTATTTTTAAGGTCACGGTATACAACACGTGCACACGCCGTCATATTCAGATTTTTTTTTTCTTTAAGAACTTATTTCATTTTCAAAAGTTTCTTAATGGACACTCCCACACTATCTCCCTCCGACCCCACTTCCTTCTTTGCACCATAAATACGTATATATTAGGTTGGTGCAAAAATAATGTCGTTTTCTCACCTAGTAACATATGTGAGAAAACGTCATTATTTTTGCACCAACCTAATACATGCGTTCAGGGCAATGCAAATACATCGCTTAACAGTATTCTTATTTCGTTCGATTGAAATTTCTGTACGTGAAAACGACGCAATTCGGTTTCGATATGCAAAAAACCTTTTTCTTATTTGCTGTATCTTTTCTTTCGATTTCTCTCACTTTTCTTTCTGTTTTTTTTTTTTTTTTAATTTACATCGTTTTTTTTTTTTGTTTTTTTTTAATTCTCCTCCTATTCTTCTATCAATGTCTCTATCGATCGGTTCGAAAAATCCTTCGCTGTAGATACTCAGTAAAGAGCTGAAAACCGAATCTTGATGGTAACTTGCCTTCAAAAAGTTTCATTAAACAGACCTGTGAAGCGTGCAATGGGAGATTCACATCTCACGATTACATTATCTTTGTTCATCGCAATTCTATTAGCTATCTCGTTTCAGACTTGCGCGCCTTCTTCCTCCGGTCGACGGCGGCAATGAATGGGACAGGCTTTTGGCGTATGGATGGGATCGATGTCAAATTTGGCTGGGACACAAGCAAAGAAAAAAAAGAGTAAAAAAAGGAATATAGATACAGACGCAAAGTACATGACCATTCGGTCGCAGTAGCATATCCGTGAATAAAGTAACACAGCTCTGTCGCAATGAGCCACTTTCTCCGCGACGTTCCCAGATTTTGATGACTTTCTTTACACAGATACATTTTTTTTTACACAATATAAGAGAGTGCTATTGATTTGTTTATGACGCTGTATTAACAGCTAATGAACCAACAACAGAAAAATGATCCACTTGTCTACGCGTTTTTCTAGCTTTCAAAATTTTTGGTTCTTTCGAGATTCTGTTGTCTTTTTTTTTTTTAAAAAAAAAAAAAAAAATGTATTCCCAACTAAGTCCAAGTTCTTGTGTCAAACACAAAAACTTAGTTAAGTAAGAATTAAAAGTCATAATAGGCGTTATTATTACAAACAAAACTCAACCATTGCGTAAAACTTTATAAAGGAAACATTTAATACATAATTACAAAAAAAGTACAAATACAAAGTTTGCACAAAAATTTCCTTTTGTCTACCTATTAAGGCAGGATAACAATTTCTGATAAAAAGATTACCATTAAACAATGGAAAAAATTACAGTTGGGGAAAAGACAAGGATTTTGAAAAAGACCAAAATAATTCAAGAAGGCAATAGCAAAACAAAGTTGCAACCACCTTTTGATTCAAAACGAAAACATCTGCTTTTACTTAGCAACGAGCATTTCTGGGACATAAAGTAATTGTTGAAAAGTCTTTTAAAATCACACTATTCATGTTTGGGAAAATTTCTTTTCGTTCTTTGTTGTCTAGCCACATGATCATTTTTCACTTGAACTTCTGAATTCTTTATTCTCTCTGCAACTGACAGGTAACTGGTGCCTTCTTGATGCTATTTTCTTGCTGTCAAATGCTTTCTGGTCCTAGATGTTCATTTACTTTGTCCCCCTGCTGTCAAAAAGTTTCCTCGTTCACTGACCCGAGATCTTATTGAGGCTCACAATCCATCCAAGTTTTCACAAGAGCACGCGACCACGGTTCTCATAGCCCATAAAATACGACAAAAACAATTTTCCATAAACTTAAAATGGATTGTTTACAATTTTGGCGGTTTTTAACCGCTGAACCAAAAAGGATACACAAGTGCAACAATTTTTTTACACACACCGTCTGTCCCTCAGAAAAATACACTTCTCTCAAAAAAACGTGTAGTTAAAAAATGTATAGCTGGCTACTCATATTCGAGGATACCCGTCTACTAAGGCGGCTAGCCAATCCCTATTGCAGACGCTTGCTCAGGCGCATTTGTGTTTATTCAACACCCACAGAGCCCACCTGTGATTTATACTGCAACTATGCTGAGCAGACCTTAGTTACAGTTTCTAGGAAAGAGCGTGTTATCTAACGTGATCAACAGTTTGAATAAGGCCAGCACACTCAAGCCCTCGGCCACGGTGACTTGTGACTTCGTGCTAGCACAGCTACCGACGGCACCCAAGGGTTCTGTCTATCCAATTTCACTCGCAAGACTTGGGTCAACCTGTGGTATGAGTTTTAGACACTTTCCAAAGGTGCCACTCACTGGGATGGACACCTCCATTTTGATAACATCAAAAGTCTCCTTCCTGACAAATTGATCATGATGAGATTCGAACCTGTGTCTCATGGTCAGAATGCGAACATTCTAACCACTCGGCCACCATTATTATAAAAAAATTACAAAAAAAAAAAAAAAAAAAAAAAAAGAACCTTGACGATTCAGTATTTATTCAATGCTAATATTTTTAAAATAGTAAAAATAGAATTTTTATATATTCATTAATGTCTCTCTTTCTTTTATTTCTCGTGTTGTTAATCTATTTCTTTTTATTACCGCCTTTCTTTCTTGTTTTTCTTTGTCCATTTTTACCGCGCTTTTATCAACATTTCTCCTTTTTTCCCTTTTGCTAACATTTTCTGTTTTTATTCACATTCATTTTGTTTTGTTTTTGTCCGTAAATCACTCGATTATCATGAAATGCATTCTATAATAGGTGATTAATCAATCAGATACGAACAAACGCTGTTGAACCCCGTTTTAATTTAAGTTTGCTGAAACGCGGAATAACATTTTACCCTTACTGTCCATGTGAGACGCAAAAATACCCGAGGCGCAAATGTTAGTAATGGCTGCGGATTCGTCGTAATGGATTTCGCAATGGTTATGAATTTCTTCAAATTCAGCCGATTGAGCGACTAATTTTTGTGCAGCTTATCTGGTTGGATGTTATTGTTAAAAAGAAAAAGCCAAAAAGCCATTTCTTTTGTAATTACATTAACTATTATTGTTTAAAATAGAAGAAATATTAATTAGTTGCACACAAAAATGTCAACAAAATATCTCGATTGTTTTTGTGAGATGCAATGCTTGGTAATAGTAGTGGCTTGCTTTATTTTACGGCATACCAACCTCAATGTGTTATTTAATGCCGACAAGATTTTTATTGTTAGTAATATTTTTTTCTTCAGAAATGTATTGCTGATAATCATTTTTCGTCAAAAAATGTATTGAAGGATTTTAAACACAGTTTGGGAGTAAACTATATACCCATAGTTGGGGCCCTAACAGGTGCTATCACCCCTGGTCAGGGTGGACCTGGGAAAACTAGCAATTAAGAGATGGTTCCACGCTCCTCAAAGCCTCCTGATTAGAGGTCTTGCTGTTGGATGTAGTTTATCGTCTTACCCAAGACGTGAATGTAGTTTATGGTCTTACCCAGGACGATGGTAATAGTAGTGGTAGTATTAACAGTTTCCTTATATGGAAATATTTGGCATTTATTTGGCAGTGGTAATGTCGGCAAAAATTTATAAAATATTTCTAAAATAATTTTTCAGGTTTCTCTTCTTGCTCTTTCTAGTATTGATCGTGCTTTCCTTCCTAACCTTTTGTCTGAAGTTGTGTAGAATATCAACATTTTGATTATGTTATTTTCTCTTCAAGTTCCATTTTAGCTGTTTCTGTTCTCAAATGATGCATTTTGTTATTTGGTAGTTCTTTGTGATTGTGTAGCGCCAGCTCACAGGGTTCGAATAAAGATGGTCTTGGCTAAGATCTAC
Organism: Acanthosepion lycidas; assembly: GCA_963932145.1. NCBI lineage: Eukaryota > Metazoa > Mollusca > Cephalopoda > Sepiida > Sepiidae > Acanthosepion > Acanthosepion lycidas. The sequence goes on along the minus strand of OZ010588.1, from coordinate 22,887,030 downwards.
AGGATTTATTCACTGAAAGCCATTTTTAATCCTTGACCTGAGAAAGTGGTTGTCAACAAAATATCTCAATTGTTTTTGTGAGATGTAATGCTGGCAGTTTGATTTGATTTTGTTTGTTTTGTTTTACGGCATATCAATACCTCAATGGGTTATTTAATGCTGACAAGATTCTTATTGCTGATAATATTTTTTTTTCAAAAGTTTATTGCTGGTAATAATTTTTTACAAAGTATTTCTGGTATTAAACCTATTTTTACACTTGCACGGTGTTTTGACCCCAGCTGGGACCCTAATATGTGCTATCACCTCGGGTCAGGGTCGACCTGGGAACACCAGCAATTAAGAAGTGGTTCCACGCTCCTCAAAACCTCCTGAATAGCCTTGCTGTTGGACATAGTTTATCGTCTTACCCTAGACGCGGATGTAGATTATCGTCATAGCCAGGACGGGTTGGCAGTTTAGATATTTCTGAATGAGTTTAATGTCATGCATGACATCCACATGAAAGTCTCGAACTGACGAGACTATTTAAAAACATGAAAGTTACGAAATATTAACTCCATTTTTTCTACTTTTTATTAGTGACTGTTTTTGGTGACTGTAAATTTCTTTGATAATTATTTTAATTCTCTTTTCCTCTGTCCTAATGTCTGTACAGTATTACACTTAAAATGCACTTTCACTTGATAGCAGTCCGGATTGAATCTCACATACATGACAATCTTGGGACCAGACAGGTGCTGGAGTAGAGCATTTATCGAACCAATGTAACTTAGGATAAAACATGACAATGCATATCGGTGACAGAATTAATTTCAACACAGAACCTAAAAAGGGTAATTTGCATTTCAAGCCCCGCGCTCAGTTTCTAATAAAAAATTTCCTGAATAGCTCCATTTAGGTGTAAAAGTACATGATTAATTCGAAAATAACAAATAAATTTTGATAAAATCTACCGTTTTGGAGTTATCGACAAAAAAATGTTCGGACTCATTCGCGTCGCGGAGGGCGACGTTGAAATTAATTCTGTACCCCATGCATATACTGTGCCGTATTACTGACACAGATACAACTTACATAGTGTAACGATATATTTGTGATAGTTTCTTATTCTTCGTCCATATCTCGTGTTCCTTCAGGACGTTGACGAGCATTGTTCTCCACAACTTCCTTTCCTTTGGCGCTCTTAGCAAGGTTTGTCTTTTCGTTATCTCTCCCAATCCCTGTCCTGCCAACTAGCTCGTTAGGTAGGTTATTCGCCGTTTTCTTCTGTCCTTCTTGCCTTGAACAAGTCTTGTGAGTGCTACTTTTTCCAAGCCCTCTTTCCTCTTTATGCGCCACAGAAATTTCAATTGTCTCTATCAGATTCTAATTAGAAGTGCCTTAGTTTAATAATTAAGTGTTGAAATAAAGAAAATACATTAATACACTATTTACACCGATTCCTTAAGTTTTCTCATTTTTTGGAATCAGTGCAAATGCTAGGACACAAAAATCTCCAAAGCCAACCAAACATAGACATGAATACTAATATGGGAATCTGTAATACAGAGAGCTAGAGAAAAAAAAAAAACAGTAATAACAGAAATTTTAATATGAGCTCTGGTAAAAAATAAATACTGAGATATTAGGTTTTTAAGTCTCAAAAATTCACTCATGTCTCCAATGACTAGTCGATAAAAGCATTGGTTGAGTAATCTAAAAAGTAACTTGACCCAAAGAGTTGTGAGTTCAATACCTAGCCACAGCAGAGGTGAACAAAAACTTGGAGAGTTGAGTTACTAAAGGGAATTAACTAATACTGCGATATCCAAAAAAAAGTCATGGCACGTGGAATTAGAACAATTTATCCCCATTGGACTAAAAGCGTTTGGTTCGAAATTCCAACGTAACGTACATCACCTGAAGAAGGTCGGAGCGTACAACGGTCGAAACATCCGGAATATGGTAATAGATATGAGGACAACAGTCAGAACGGTGTAAACAGTTACAATACCTCATCTCAGAAATATAGACACATGTCGAAAAAAATACAGAGCAACATTATTTTTTTTTTGATATTATATAAATACAATTTCATTGTATAATTAGTTTAAAATAGCCGCCATTTTTTTACAGCACGCATAAACTTCTGTGCTGTGTCGCGACAGGACGAGGGCGAGCGCGGCTCTCTACAACTTCCTGTCATTTATAGCCCATAATAAATTTTGTCCTTTTTCTATATCTTCCTAATCCGTTCTACCAACGATTTACACAAGCTCGTTAGGTAATGTTATTCTCTGTTTTCCTATGTCCTCCTTACGTTCAACATGTCCTGTGAGTGTTTGATTTTTCAAGTCCTCTTTCCTCGTTATATTTCCCAGAAATTTCGTCTCTTTCCGATTCTAAATATACGTGTCCTTTTTGTTTCCATTGTCTATAAATTCTTCGTTACTCACGTGTTCAGTCCATGGTTTTCTCAACATCCTTCTGTAGGACGACATTTCTGTGTTCTCAAGTCTCTTTTATTTGTGAGAAAATTTTCTAACTTTCACTGCCAAATAAGAGAACCGATATTGCATAACAGTCCAGTACACTTTTCATGTTTCTAACGAGTTCTTGGTTGGTTTCTTAGAATTATTAAATATACCACTGTGTAATCAAGTAAGCTTAGAGTATGACGGTAAACTGCATCCGCGTCCTGGGTATGACGACAAACTACATCCACATACTGGGTGTGGCGATAAACTACGTCTAACAGGAAGGCCGTTTTTGAAAAAATAAGGTTGTCGGCTATACGTTTGGGGGAAAATAGTATTACCAGCTATACGTTTTCGAAGAAATAATGTTGCCAGCAGTGCGTTTTTGAAAAACGATATTACCAGCTATACGTTTTCGAAAAAATATTACCAGCTATACATTTTTGAAAAAATATTACCAGGATTAGTTTTTAGAACGAGGCTTTGCGCCACATTATCTTTTATATACGGCTTGTGACAATGTTATGTCATTAGCAGAATTCTTTGGCAAACAAATGGAATAAGTCTACAACGGTCTTAGCCAAGATTTACTGGATTTCTTCACGACAAAGAGTTAGTCCTGTAGCACCGAGAGAGAAAGTGAGAAGGGCTGTTTAAAGAAAATAGAAGAAACAGGAGAAGGATAATAGTACAAATGTAAAGGCATTGAATAGTTAAATTTAAAAAAAAACAGGCTGTTTTTTTAGTGGGGGGGGGGGTAAAAACAATTAGATTTCCTATGCATCTCTAGTAGCAACAAAAACATACTTGACCTAATAGATTGGCTGAAATTGGTCGGATCCACAGACTATTTGGACAGTTTTTGCACACTATGTTCAGAAAAGAAATCACTTGTACGAATGCAAGAAAAATTTACCAAAAAGTTTAATCGCAGTGCTTTTTCAGTAGTGTATATATATCTCCAAGTATAGGACTGGTGTATATGGAATAAATTCTAGTAACCAACAAATATTATTCTTAAAAGAGTGCTCAATACAGGGTAGAGCAAATATTATTATTTAATCGAAACTTATAACATAAATATGTTATAAAATCATTACAAAATTTGCCATTTTGTTTCAACACTTCTGGTGTCTTATCAAGTGATGATGTTAAGTCTGGAAACAAAATGACTATTTTTGTAGTGATTTTATAACATATTTATGTTATAATTTTCGAATAAATAATTATATATATATATATATATATATATATACACACAAGGGAGAACCCAAAAGTAACCGGAATTGTGTCATATATAATTTTATTCATTTATTGTTGCATGTTTATATTCTTATCACCTTCTCCATTTGTAGCAATGCACCGGTCCAGACCTTAAGCTCTTCTGCATCTGCAAAGCGTTTTCTTTTGAGGACTTTCTTCATTTGGGGGAACAAAAAATGTCGCAGGGGGTCGAGAACGGGTGAATAGGGAGGGTGGGGGAAGTGGTGTCATGCCATTCTTCGTCTCACATTCAAAGCAGTGTGCGCTGGCGCATTGTCGTGATGCAACCACCACCCTGCACTTTGCCACAGGTCAGGACGTTTTCGTCTCACCTTGTCTCGCTTCAGGACTTCCAAGTAAAAAGCCTGGTTAACAGTTTGACCAGGAGGAATAAATTCTTTGTGGAGAATTCCTTTCACATCAAAGAAACAAATCATGTAACAGAGAGAGGTATATACACACATACACTCACATGAATGCACACACGCAAATATAACTTTTATTGACTGGAAGTGGAAATGGTGTTTATATATCAAAGTACAATTTCGGTTAAGATGTGTTTACCGATGAGAAACACGATCTCAGGCAGGAGGCGATGTTTTAAATCTGGATCATTAGAAAAAACAATGAAAAAATGATCTAAATAAAATTTATCGGTTAAAAATCGAAATAGAGCTTACTCAGGCTACGAGATATTTGGGTTTTGTTTAACAGTATTTGTTTTGATTAAAAGGTTGAATCAATGTTTAGATATCCCAAAGTATAATTTTGGGGAAGCGAGAAGAACTCGTGGTAAATAATTGGAGAATCGGTTTACATGTCAAGGGATAGTTTTTGGCATTCATGATAATCACGTGCCGGGCCAAGGGTTGATTCATGATCAAACAGATTTATCTATATAAACCAGCATAGTTATGCTAAAGGGAAAGCAGGCGGTCGGGCGAGACGGAAGAGGCGAGACGGGAGAGAGAGACGGGAGAGACTGTGATCGGTCGGCACATCGTCGTCACGTGCGTGAGCACCCGCAGGCGACCATTACGGGTCGCGGTGCTACAAGAGACGGTCGAGCGAGACGGAAGAGGCCAGACAGGAGAGAGAGACGGGAGAGAGAGACGGGAGAGATCGCGATCGGTCGGCACATCGTCGTCACGTGCATGAGCACCCGCAGGCGACCATTACGGGTCGCAGTGCTACAAAAAGACGGGTGAGAGACTCGGAGAACGAGACCGTCGTCGAGAGATTTGCGGGAGAATTAGAGAAGGAAGACTGCCTCCTGTTCTGAGAAGTCTGTATGAGAATGGACTATTAGTCATAAACCTACCCCAGGCGATTCAATACGCGTTTATCACACACAAACCCTCTCTCTGTTGGGAATTCGCTGGATCTATTGTGTCTTTCTTTTCTCATTCATGTTTAATTTTTTTTTCTCCCTGTAACCTCTGTTCTGATGTTATCTTCTTCTATAAAAGACGTCAATATACCCCCCCCATTGTTGTCTGGCTTTTGCAGATATTATTTCTTTTATTTTGCCACATTCTAAACTTCCTACCGCCAACTCTCAGAGACGTGTCCACACCCCCAGTCGACCGGGAACGTATGGACAACACCCTGCTTACTGGATCTATAAACTAACATAGCGTGGGCAGCAAACAGGACTTGACCAGTTGACCGGTCGAAATAATCTACGGGTACTCAGGGAGCTTACGGCCAGTTACCCCTAAGTTCGGTTCGGACCGAGTGGACACCTCAAACCAAAGAAGAAGACGCCGGATGTTGAGGGGCTGGGGACGAAGTGGTAGATTTGGTGCCGTGTTGACCAGGATAGACACATGGGAATTACGACGGCCGTTTGAAAGTGGTTTCGCCACCAGTGATGACCTTCGAAAAAAGATCTAGATCAACTTCCAACTGGTCTTTCAGTTTACGACAGGCATCTTTTCAGCCATGGTAAAAATAGACGAAAAGGCGTGAAGTACTTCAAAACAAATGTGAACCACGGACCTGTACGTCTTCCAACGATGACACCAGTTAGCACACCGATGCCTGAGGGTTACCTCAAGTGGCATCTAGCGGTGGAAGCCTGAACTACTAGGGGCTTGTCACACAGAGAACGATTCCAGTTACTTTTGGGTCCTCCCTCGTATATATATATATATATATATATATATATATATATATATATATATATATATATATATATTAAAGAGGAAAGAGAAGCCACAAACGTTTTTGGTTATAATGTGATTTTTTAAAATATATATTATACTTTATTTCCTATATTTTTGCTACACGAGTTTCCGGTTTCGTGACCTTCATCAGGCAAAGAGTGGTTATTTCTACGTTATTAAAAGGAATTAATTTTCCTTGTCTTTTCCGGTGTTTAGCCATTGTCTTTTGTGTGTAGTAGTAATCCAAATTTTTCTTGGACTTGTGGAGAAAATATTCTTCTGCTTAAGATGTAATAAAACAATTAGGATTGGTCAGAGAAAGAGCGAAGGAAGGAGGTCTTTGTTCTTATCTTTTTATGACCCCTGTATCTTTTTAAACGCATCTCCAATTTTGTGTATTGTGTCTGCGTGTGTGTTTTTGCTAGTATGTGTATACATATTCCTTCTACATTATTTCTTGCTAATGAATGAATATAAAATATCGCAAATGGTGTGCTAATAAAATATAGACGTGATCCTTGTGTTCAATTAAAGCCACTCAAGAGGGGGACCAGATTGTGTGCCTTCAAGAGGCTGGGAGATTATTTCGTCGGTGTTACTTTCAGTGTTGGCATCAGGGGTCATATGAACATCCTCCCACCCGTACACCAAATTCTAGGCAGGCATGTAGCACAGACGCTCCCCAAGATGGAGTACATTTCAAGGACAAGAGGAGTAGACCGTACGGTGTCTACAGAGCAGAACGTGCTACGCAACATGAGCTGCGAGATATTCGACAACTTCTTTGGGCAGTATGATCGCCTGACCAGTTCCCCATTGAATATGATGGGACTGCGCCTGACACGTTCAGTTAACCCACTGACAACTCATGCTCAGTTGTGCAAGAGACATGGAATAATCTAACACACGATATTATCCCTCATCTGTATGATCACATGCATATATATATATATATATATATATATATATATATATATATATATATATATATATATATATATACATATATAAGACATTTTGGTCACTAACACACAGAAAAAAGAAAGTCTCATATCGAGAATACTTAACATCGAAAAACATAAGAAAAAAATAATTATTGTTAATAATATGTGGAAATTTCCACGCTTTTGCTGATGAAGGTCGCGAGACCGGAAACTCGTGTAGCAAAATTATGGAAAATAAAGCATAATATATTTTTTTAAAAATCCACATTACAACCAAAAACGTTTGCGGTTTCTCTCTTCTTTTTAATATACACACTTTTCTCTCGTTGGAACTACTATAACCTCTTCCCTTTATATATATATATATATATATATATATATATATATATATATATATATATATATATATATATATATATATTATAAAGACAAAAGGAAAATTTTTCATTACCAACACGTATAAACGTAAGGATTTTACAATATGCATTTACAAACGGAAGTGAAGAATGTCTTTAGGCTTTTCAAATTTAAGTACGCTCAAAAACATTCTCACGGCTAACTGTGAAAAATAAACTATGGAGGATGCTAAGTGATGTAATTATTTATATTAGATAATAATAGGTTTTGATTTCACAGTTTTCTTTTAATTTTTAAACATTTTTATTATTATGTATGTTGGCTTGAGAAAGAAGTATTTCTTTAAAGAAAAGGTGTTTGAAAAAATCCGGGGCATAGATTAACATTTTAGTAAGACTCAATAGCGGCACTTTCCGTCTAAGTTATTTTCTCTTAATAAGTGTGGCATTTTTTATATCGAAGTTGCGGTTGAAATTATTTCTGGGTATGACTAATGCATTTCATCAATTATCTATAAGATGCTTTTTGTGTAAATAGATACTTTTTTTCATTTCTACAAGTTTCCCCAATATATTGTAGAGAACACTTGTGACAGATTATTTTATATATACTTCAGAAATATTATTTTGATGCTTTTGAGCGTTCTTAAATTTAAAAATGTTGAAAAACAAACAATTTTTTTTTATTTCTGTTTATAAATACATGCTGCAAAATAAGATCATTACATGTATCTTGGTCATTTCCACCAGAGAACGAAATGCGTTGGCAAAGAAAAGTTTTTTTTTGTTTTTGTTTTTTATTCATATTGTTTTTTTACAGATATATTTTACTTATATATTAATTATTAGTGTGTGCGCGTTTTCCGACTCGAACCAGTTATTTCTTTTCCAAACTTCTCTATTCTGTGTTGATGAGTGTGCTTGCCCTCGAAAATTGCATAATAGGCGAGAAGGCGTGAAGTTATGATATTCAGCTACCAAGATCTTGTTCTACATTTTATATGAACACTGACACTGCACGCAAGAAAGTTTAAATAAAAACAACAAAAAAGACGTGCACATATGAATCTGATAATTGGATGTCTTCCATAGAGAAGCTTAGTTGCTGTATACACGTTCCGGTCCAATCTAGCCCAATATTGTTATTAACCATCAATACAGTTGCTTATTAATTAATCTAATTAAAGGAACTCGGGATATTTCTATTCTGAGCGTTGCAATTTCACACTTTATTGACAGATGTAAAGAGATTCGAATATTTCCAATGTATGTCGTCATCGATATAAATGAATTTCAGCCGATGACAACGAATTCGTAAATCCGGACACTGGCCTTGTTTTCAGTAGACCGTATAAACATGATTGAGTTTAGTGTTCGCTAAGCATGACAGCAGCTGTAAGCGAAGAATGAAGAGAAGAAAAAGGAGAGAGAAGAGCTTGTGCCAACAAGAGAGAGAGAGAGTTGAAAATCTCATTGAAAAACCTGCGATTAAAATGGCGTCGATTTTCAAGTTGTGCATATTCGGAAAGTTTATTTTCGCTTATACGCTCAAGAAAAAAAAGCATCGGTCTGGTTTGAGATTGTAATGAATTCAAATAATGGTTATCAGATTATTTTCGCTTCAAATATTTTTACGGTTTGTTTGCAGACATCATTCTAGTGATAGATGTTTTTGCTTTACCCTGTAAGCTTGACGTTTTTATTGTGATGTTAAATAAAACAATAGGCTGACTTATGAAGGTGAGTCAAGTTGACTAAGTTGGAAAACTCACTTAAATAAATCCGTTTAAGCAATATTTATTTTGTAAAAACACAAAAATGTGGCACAAGGCCATGAGGAAGGATGATCTTCTGTCTTATAATTAAACCTAGCTAGCCACAATTACCGACCCAAACATACCACAGTATTCCTTACACCAAAACAACACATTCTTTCTTACCATTCTTACTACATCCACCATAATACATGAAAGTCTGTATGAAGTCCTAACTAGTTCCGATATGTATAATTTTTTTCTGTGGGGGAAGGGAATAAAAACAACAATTTAAAAAAATCTAACCGTAATGTAGAGGGTGGTCCGAAAGTTTTATTATCCCTACACAATATAATTTTCTATTTCAACGCTCTTATTATCAAGGAGAGAGTTTCACATGAACGATACAGTAATGCTGCCAACGACGCGAATGAATCCGAACTTTTACTGTCGATAATTCCAAAACGGTAGATTTTATCAAGTCATATTGGAATGAAACATGTACATTTACACCTAAATGTACGTATTCGGGAAATTTTTATTTCAAACTGAGCGTGGGTCCTAATCTGCAAATTAACCGAATTCTGTTACATTCGGAAGATGACGCTAGTATTTTCTACTAAAAGGAAGTAAGCAAGAAACTTGTCGAAACTTTATAAAACATGAAATGGTAAAAACCACAAAATAATGAAGTTGTGAAATAAAAACTATAGTCTAAATAACCCTTAAAAACATTTTCGATATCAAAATATTAAAACTTCATAAACATGGGAATTTGCGAAACTGTGTCATTTGAACATGTGTTAACTCTGTCGGCTTATACATGAGATTTGAATTTTGGCTCACTTCTCAAACATAAATTAATGCTGGGGAAGTTTAATAAAAAAAATTATGCTTTACCCCCCCACCGGCAGTACCTGTCCTTGGGGTGGGGATTGTTTTTTTGGGGTTTTTTTTTTTTTTGGCCTGAGGCGTCCCCCAAAGGGGAAGTGCCCAGGTGGCTTGGGCAATTTTTTCACGATATTGCTGTTAAGGCCACTTTAAACTGACATTGTGTCACATTCGGTAGCGACGTGGGCGCACTGAAAAATACCCATAAATTAGGGGGTAGACTTATACACGAGTATATACGGTAATCAATATCAGTAAATCTACAAAACGGTTCACTGTCCTTGAATTTTTGCGGACAGCAACACGCAAATAAATTCATTCAACCATTTATATTTGGGAGTGATTTGAATCTTCAGTACCAAAATAAAATGATGAAATGTGTCTGTCATTGTAGTAACACGTTAGGATATTGAATAGTTCTCAGTCCGGCCAACAAAGGATACCCCCCACCACCCGACAAAAAATAATTTGATATTTAGTCGTTTAGTCGTCGGTATCACTTAGTATAGCAATGGAAATGAATGTCCCAAGTATTCTCTACAACGGATAGCGTATATATTTTATATATATATATATATATATATATATATATATATATATATATATATATATATATTTCAGCTTCCATTTTTGAAACATGGTTAGAACTGTGTAGCGAAAAAAAACATATTTTAAATCAATTAATTTATAATATATATATATAAATATATATATATATATATATATATATACATACTTGTGTATAAGCAGACTTCATGTATATTGCGACCCTAAAGTTTTTTTTGCATGAATTTTAACCACTTCAGAAAACTTTACCTCTCTATAGTGCAACCGGTAAACGAAAATGCATGATATTTAACCGCTTCAAAAAGATTACCTCTGTATAGTGCAAGAGTGGCCAAACTGCAGCTCGCAAGCCACATGCGGCTTTTTGACCTTTAATATGCGGCTCGTGAAAATATGTTAGCTGAGCTCCTTAAAACGATCATCAGTCAAGATTTTGAAAACATTCGGTATACAGTGTAACCCGGATATATACGAGAGTTGTCGGGACCGGAGAAGAAGTCTCTTATATCTGGTTTTCTCTTATAACCGGGTTTGGTCTAATTTATATACATTAACACAGGCTCTAATTTGGGACCAGATAAAATCTCTCTTATATCCGTGTTTCTCTTATATCCGGGTCTCTTATATCAGGGTTACACTCTATATATATATTTGGTATATGTTTGTGTGTGTGTGTGTGTGTGTACTTTGTGATTACTGAAACCAATATAAATTAACAGTTTAAAGAATGCATACATGAATAAATATTGCATACATGCATTTCTTAGTATTTATATAAAGATTTTATAATGAAATGTGTATGTAACAGAAACGTATGTGTAAATTTTGTTCATGTCTTGCGGTTCTGAAACATCTTAACGTTATCGTATGTGGCTTTTAATCAAGTTTGGTCATCCCTGGTATAGTGCGATCTCCCATTTTTTGCTTAAAAAACTCAACATAAAAACTCACTCTATACTCGAGTATAAATGGTAATTAGTCTGTAATGGCATCACAACATTATTTCCAATAAAGCTTAAGTTTTACGGCGTTATTCTTTTATTGAAAAAAAGTATCAATTTTAGCTTCCGTACAATTCAATGTCTGCAGCTGACTACTTTGATGACGTGAGTGACCAGACACAATTATTAAAGAAATAAAACTATCATCTCAGAATTGAGAGGCTTTCTATCGTGTTTCACGGCGATTAATGTTATTTAATAGTTTGTATCTCTTTCGCTCATGGTTACTGGGTATCTTAATTGAATGCACCGAAGCTGAAAAGATGACGGCGTTGTTTCCTTGCATAGTAAAGCTTTCATCTATTCGGATTATGTTTCTAGCATACGATGAATGGGAATAGATCCCGAGATAGCTATGGAAGCCTAACAGGGATATAATATAAGTCCCCTCTATCACCTAGCCAATTACTCGTGTAAAAGACTAGTTTGTTAATACTTAGATTTTATACCAAGTTGATTTGCAGTTAAACCTGCGCAAAGCTTGGCCCATGCAAACATTTCATATAATGTCTTCGTACATTGGAAAGAGCAAACACCTATAGCTATTAATTGTTGTATAATAATAATAATAATAATAATAATAATAATATTGAAATAAAATAAAATAAAACAACTATTAAAATAAAAGGATCTTGAAGTAGAAATCTAAAAAATGTGACCATCGATAATTCCATTTTTCGTTGGAGCCCTCACTTTGATTGTAAAAGGTTCCGATAAACTCATTGAAGTGATCCCTGGCAGCCCAGGGCTTAAAAATACAAAAAAGTGTTCTCACAAGTACAGCTCACACATTACGAAGGGCTTTATCTGTGTAAAATGTGTGTGGTTATAGGTTGTTTTATTTTTATTCTTTTACAAAAATGTTCAATGCCATTTCTGACTTTAGGTCTCTGGTTGGAACTTTTTTCTACCAACATTTTTTCATCCAAATCAGTGAATTTATTTTGCTTGTGCTAAGGCTAAAAAAATTATATAAAATTCACTATTTTTTATCGATAATGTTGATAATCTGTTAAAATTCTTCAACTTGTTAAATAAAATCTCAAGTTGATTGCCCCCAAAACATTGTTGATTTAAGATGGAATGGTGACATGTCCCTAATTTGTATTTAGATACCTTGTATTTATTTTCAATTGCTTACAAGGTTTATGTAGTGCTTGATAGTTTTCTACATTTAAAAAAAAAACTGGAAAAAATCGGGTTTTTCGTACTAATTAAAATAAAAAACTTGACTAAATTCCTTATTTTTTATTCGATTTTCTTCAAACATGTCCCCCAAAAATTGCCCGCATGCAAAAAAATTAAAAAAAAATACCCCCAAAATACTTTGATCTTTCCTCTTAATAATAACATAATCATTTAGACGATAAAATTTTGTTTTCGTCAAGTTTGGCGTCTTTTTCATCATGCTATGCTCTTTTTTTAGCGATCTCATGAAGGTACATACTATAAATGTAAACAGCGAAAGCAGATAATTGCTGCATCAGATTTTTTTTTATAGGTATTTCTGTAGAAATAAAGAAAAAGCCAAGAAATAAATAATCTTAAGTACAGGGTCCCGTTCGCTGAGTGGACACTGACGAGTAAAGGTGGGTTTCACACCGCCGTCGTACAGGCATCACTAAATATTTTCTTAATGATTGTTATATTTTGTTAATAACATAATAGGTTAGATAGGATGATGTCTATATTACAAGATTACAATAATCAATAATATATTGTGCGTGTTTAGTAATATTACGAATATAAAATTAAATAAAAAGTCAAAAGTGCATTAGCTTATCTCACCTGTTCCCGCGGAACACTTGGGGACCTTTTACGGAACTTTAGGGAAACGCTGGTCTAGAAGTTCGGACACAAGAAAACGAAGACAGAGGCAATGATGAAAAATCGGATATCAGATTTGAGAAATAGCGAATATTGTTTTCATTGGTATATAAAATCGTACAGAGGATCTTCCACAAAGAGTATTGTCAATAAACTTTGTCGGAAGTTCAAGATTTTTTAACTTTTCACCCTACGCAAGACAATAAAGACAGCAAAACTCATTGGTTACTAAGTGTTTAGAGCATATAAGAAAAAATACTATTAAGAAAAAAAAAAAAAAAAAACAAGAATTAAGAAGACTGAAGGTAACGATTGACATTATTCTTCAATTTTAAATGCAAAGTTGGCTAAAAAGCAAGAAGCCAGAAGAGAGTTCCACAAGCGAGAATTGTTATAGAATTAAGCATAGAACTTACGGTTACAACTAACCATTTTAACTGTAATGTCAGAATTGACTGGGAAATTGACTGGATTTTGCATGACAGGCAACCCGAAGAAAACTGAAAGTGTCAACAATAACATTAATGAATTTTCATTAAAATGCCAACTCCATTCAGAACGTAGGTGATTATGGGTCTCCATACATTTTTCATTATTGTATGTTAATTGTCACGCCTTCTTGGGAAATATAGCTGAGTTTCCATATTGCCTTATCCACGGTTTAGAATTCAGAGTTTACATTTTCCCTAGATTAGTAGCCACTCAAGCTAGAGCCAGATCAACCTTGCTATTTAGCCTATAGCTGAAAAATTATTAAAAAAAACATAACCAATAATTAAAATAAATGAACAAATAAAAATGAAGGACTAATTAAATCAAGGATCCAAATATTTCGTTTTAAATTAGGGTTTCTGAGTTTGTAAATGAACCAGGTTTAATCTGGCCATTATTTTAAATTTATGCTTACGAATAACGGAAGATAAAAACTCGCCATTTGATAAGATCGACTATTTTCATGCATTAGAAAAATCAGTAACACTATATTTAAGAGGTGTGCTGAAAAACTCTCGACCAAGGCCCTCTTCCCAAAATAAGTATTCGGATAGATCATTGAACTTCTGGTTTAGAGAAGTGAGTCAGACCAAGAACTCGTAAAACACATGGCGATTTTCTAAGCGTAGCTTAGATGCGGCACAAGGCCGAAAGTATGGGCACCCAGTGAGGATCGAACTCACTACTCAGTAGTAATTGTTTTAGCGAGACACGCTTGCTAACTATTACACCACGTCGAAATGTTCACACTGGTAAAAACATGAATGTAACCAGGCTCTAAGAATATTAGACTAAATTATTTTCTGTGCTGCAAATTTTACAAGAAACAAATGTACTGATTATTTAACGATAAGATAATTATGGTTTTGATTTTTGAGATGAGGAATGCTATTTTGTACCGATGATTAATAGAAATATATGTGTCAAAATGTAATATAGGAAATCGCCATGATAATATTCAATAATCATTGGATATTTGATTTAAAAGACAACAAAAATTCACCTCGTTTTTAAAAAGTGTTGCGGTTACCTTGTGTTTGTCAGTTCAGTTCTCTGATCAGGTGGCGAAATCCATATATTCTGATTCAGTAGGAAGAAGCAAAAAATAGACATCGCAAGAACAAAATAACACAAGAATGAATTAATAAAAGATACGTTCTACTAATCAAAACTGGATACCTGAAAATGACCGGGTGGTACACTGTCGAAACGTTCTAGCTATAGCAACACCTACAACAGCCAAAGATAAGAATAATTATAATAAATCAAAGATAAAAATCAAGATAACTGTTCATTACTTCGAAGAGGACCAGAGTGCTTGTCTTGAAAATTGTTTTACCAGTATTCGGGTGTTCGCTATTGACGTTAAAGAAATAAATGTATCGTTAATAAGTCGATTCCTGTATGACAAGACAGACATGAAACTACAGCAAAGTAAGTGAATAAAAAGAATGAATGGTTCGTTACTGCAGAGTGGCCTTAGAAAAGCTGAAAATGATTTTAAAATTTCTCACCACTATCATTCTTGTAGAATCACAACCTGCTCAGATACTAATAAATTAAAAAAAAAATTGAACCGCGGACCACCTGTTAATCAAATTTTTTGGGGAGTCACAGAGTGTGATAATACTTAACGATCTAGTCAAGTTGAACAAGAATAGTGAATTCCTCACTAGATGCCTCATAATTGTGGCCTTGTACCAAACTAAGCTTCTCAAATTATAACTAAAACTGTAGTTTTTAATTTAATTTTTTTTTATCCAAGACACGTGTGGCTGATGTAATGGTTATGGTTAACAGTTAATATAGGGTTAGCAGTTCGGAACGAGAAATTGGCGAGCCGAGTTCAAATTCCAGCCGAGTTCATTACATTCACATTTTTTACTATGATGTTCACGCTGCACAAGGCCCAAGAGCCACTCAAGGTAGAGTGTAATAGAGTAAGAGGCACCACCCCAAGCAAGGTGGAACTGGTATTGAAAGAGAAGGAAAAGATCTTAGAAGGAACTGGAGGCCCAATCCTAAAAAGGAAACAAGGGATAAACTTCTACTCCTATTCAAAAGACCGGAGAGAAGTGTGAACCGGAAGATCGCACAGTTACCTTTGTGAAAGGTATGAACTCACCTCTTCTCCACCCAGCTTTGTTTAAATAGCAAGGAATATTAGGCTTTTTAGCTATGGTTGGCAACCAGTTTAGAAGAAGGGCAACTGAATTCAAAATCGTATGTAGCCCTGGCGTAGCACATACTATGCAGCCATCGAAAATATGGCGTTTACAATGGCTATAATCTTGACTGCGTTTATTATTAATTATTATCCACTACTTGACACAAAAAAATGAGAGATAAAATACAATGAATGCATCAAACAGCCGATTTTACATTGTAAATTATACAATATTTCTGTAAAAAAAAAATGAATAAAAATATGATTTTATTGTTAACGTTCTGTAACATATGTCACCCGAAGAATACAGAAATGAAACAAATAACTTGTACAGTAATAATTTTTATAATAAAAATATAAATGCTTCGACTTATTTTTCTGCGCTGGAATCAAATTTTGTGGTTTATTTTGCAAAAGTGACTTGTGGGGAAAAAGTTTAATACATTCCACACGCCTTTTTAAGAGTAAAAAAACAAGTCCATTACAAGCGCCTCTCACTACCAGATGTTTTGTACTTATCAATATTATGTACACGAGTTTGCAAAGGTCGAGGAGAGAATACATACGGAGATTCATAATTTTTGGAAATTAGTTTTAAAACTAATAAAGTTCTTTAAAAGTTTAAAATAAAAATAGAAATTTTGTATTTTTGTTTAATTCAAGGAGACTATTAAAGTTAAAATTCTTGAAACATTTACAAGGGGAAATAGGGAACTATTTAAAACGGAAACAACTCTCTTTCTCTCTCTCTCATTCCCTCAATGAGAAACAACCCCAGTAGGAGTGAAATCGAGGCTGGTTTAATGAACTTGGAGAAAGAAGAAAAGAGAGAACAAATTATAGGAAAAAAAAAAAAGAAAGGTCGGGAAAGAAATATTAAGAATGGAAAAAGGCAAAAATGTGGCTCCTTGGAGTCTCTTGCGAGTCGCAGAAATAAAAATTTTAAAAAATAGCAAAATGAGAGATGAAATGAATGAATAAGTGAATGAACAGTTTCTAAAAATGGAAAGTTCTCTACTTGATCCGATCGGCATTCTGTAATTTTCCATAAACGCTTGGATTAAGCCAGCAAATCACCATTAAATGCAATCTCTCTCAAATGGCGTCGTCGAAGAAAAATGACAGTCATTGGGCGTGGGTTGTCTATTTAGAGTCAGTCTCCCAGCTGTTTGTGAACTACAGAAAAACGAAAACGATGAACACAGCCGTAAAATGTAGGAAGTAAGAAGGACGGAGAAAAGGAAGAAAAAAAAGAAAGGAAAATGGATGAAGTCGAGAAGAAAAGAAAGTGAAGCAAAACAAAAAATAATTGGAAAAAAAGAAGAAACAGAAAAATAAAGAAAAAAAAACTCCTAAAAAGAAAACTCAAGAGAATGAGTAATGGAATGAGCAATAGGGAAAAAATGAGAACAAAAATGAGGCAATAGAATTGAGGTAGTTACGCAGGCATAGAATAGAGCTATATAATAAAGGTGGGGTGAGCCTTGATCTCGAGAAGCTGAACATGAGAAGAAAGGTGCTAAGAACGATATATTAGCTGTATGGTAAAGTTCACAGCGTCCCTTTCTCTCTTTTCTTTACTTTTTCTTTTTTAGAACTAGAGACTTAATACACAAAAGAAAAAAATGAATAAAAAACGCTGGAAACTTTTTCACATACCTAACATGTGAAAAGAGATAAAAGCATAAAAAAGAGAACGCTACAGAAAATTATATATATATATATATATATATATATATATATATATAACAAAATGCTGATTTTTAAAGTTTTCATTCTCTTCGTACAACACAATCTTTCTCCTTAGATTTATATAGTTAAGAGAGGTGTGCATTTTCCATCAGGTTTTCGAGCCCTGGCTTTCGAATACTGATTTTCAAGGCAGTCTTCCATTCTTAACTGGAATTATAAACCTGATTAACTTAGCCTGCTTGGTGGGTGTGACAGTTGCATATTTTCCTGCTACTGCTTGTGGCTAGTGTTCGAGTCCAGTTAAAAGCCAGAATTCTGAATGCTGATTTTCGTAGGTAGCTTAGGCTAATCTTCCAAGTATGTAGCGCCTAACAGAATTTTCTAGTTCTTTTTGTCCTTGTGTCAGACTAAGTTGGACGCAGTAAACCGCAGAAATCTGCTTCATGTGTCCAATATTATTCACCAATGTAAATTTCTCAGTGTTCAAATGCATCGCTGCCCAGCCTCTTTTGGGGGGCGAAACTTAATGAAAGTCTGCGTTTAAATTGGGAGGAACTGGTCAAGCTGTTACTCCTGAGGCCTCCCAAAAGGAGTGGTGTCGAGGAAACTAGACAGTTTCTAATACAACTTGTATATACGTATGTGGGGCTCCACCTTAATTATGACCTTGTGACAAATCTGCTCTGGTGAGGTAGGGAGCAAGTAAATAGCTTCGGTGTTGGAACCGAGATAAAGGGATTTCGAATTCTTCTCCTTTGAAAGCTTAGCGCAATATAATCTTCAAACTCCAATTCTGCGCCTCCATTTTGACTAAAAAGATATCAGCGAGAAACATTATGAGACGCAATTAATATTGGTTGAATCAGAAGAGAAATTTTGGAAGCTAAATAACGAGAAGAGAAGTGGGCGGAGAAAAAAATCAACGAAAGGGGAGGAGAAAGAGAGAATTTGTAAGAAAAGAAAATGAACAATAAATAAATAATCAATGCAGTTCGACACACAAATTTCAAGTTAATTCGATATTTTTATACGCTGCGACATTCAATCAAATTGAACGACGCCCTCTGCTCCAGCCTGGTTTCATCGACCTTCGCGACAAAGCAGCAGCTTCGATTTATTGATCCTCAAGCAACTGCCACCTTTATAATAACTATCCAATTTTACCTGGACTATCAACACACACACACACACACATCTTTATATATATATATGGGGCTTAAACAAAAACCACTCCATCAGAATCGCAAAGTATCTGCAAAGGACTTCAAGTCGAACACGTTTCTCCAGCGTCACGATCCAGGGCATATTTAAATAATTTCTACGCTTAACTAGCCGACAAAAATTTCTTGATATATTTTGAGACGAACACGTGAAGAGCCTGGCTCGCTGAAGACAGTGTCTCGCTCTCTTCCGGGTGGCTTTCCAAGTGCGGTGCCCAGAAATAAGACACCCCGTTTGGGAAATTGGCCGGTAAGTTTTCATTTTTGTAACTCTCTCTCAAAACTTTTTATTGTCTCTGTTTTACTTTCTCCAGAAGTGTATTTAGTATTTGCTAATGATACCTATTACTTAGTATTTACTAATGGTGCCTGTAAATATTACTTGGCATGGCGGTAGGGTTTATTTTTATTCATTAAAATTATTTGCATAAATAAAAGTGAAAAAATGTTCTTTTCTTAAGATGATTTTAGTATTCTCTCTTATGTATTTTTTTCTCTACAGTATTGTTCTAATGTCAGGTTTTGTCATAGCCTTAAGAAGAGTGCCTGTCTCCTAAACAAGGCGATCGAGCAATCTATAGCCATGGTTTAATTTTTTTATAGCAAAATAAAATAAAATTAAGTCGACGACAACGTAGAATTTACAGAAGAATCCCCGTCGGAAAAGAGAATTCACATTTCTCTACATTAAAAAAAATATTTATTCTTTATCTTCTACAAAGTTCTGTTTTCTTTATTTGCATTTACCTTCTTTTTTCTTTCCTTTTTTTTTTTTTTTTTAAAAAATATGGACAAAATCGTTCGTTTGCTTTGCTTTTACGCTATTGACTATTTACGAAATCCGATCACGGGGGTAAAATGGGAAATATGACCAATATTCGAAGGATAATGTTTGCTTTGAGGATCAGCATCCAAAATCCTATTAACTGGGCTCGAACACCGCCTATTAGTGACGGTGAAAAAATTGTCAACTATTTCCACCACAACCAGATCGTCAAATAAAATTAAGCTTAGGTTAGTCTCAAACAGTAACAAAGCCACAGGCATAAACCACCAAGTTACTGCAGCAGTATTAATGGCTTTGAGGCGTCCCAGTATGGCGAAGAAATACTGTTTTTGTTTTTTTGTTTTTGTTTTTAATCCCTTCGTAATGGGCGTTAAAAATGTGTTGTTTTAGCATTTTCCCAGAGTAATCAAAAAACAAATATGTTTTAAATCGATTTATTTTCGCTTAATAACCAGCCTAGTATAATTTTGAAAAACACAAGCACACTAGTTTAGAATCTGAACCGATGTCTGGTTCTCACATTAAGAGGTAAAATGACATTGTTTGCATTTTCGTTTTGAACTTCATTCATATTAGGCAAGGTCTCTATATTCTGAATATCATACATCACGACAGGGCTCGCCAACATCAAATGGATTGTTTGTAGCTTTCAAAAAAAAAATTTCTTATACTTATTTTTTTATTATTAATAAATTATAACATCTACATCGTTATATAGAGTGTGTGTGACAGAAGGCGGCATCAGCACCGAACACTTTTTAAGAACAACTATTAGGTTGGTGCAAAAATAATGACGTAATAATGTCGTTTTTGACGTTAAAAAACGACATTATTACGTCATTATTTTTGCACCAACCTAATACGAAAACTAAATTTGTCATGATGGCCTCAAATATATGACAATCCCATTGAGCTATTTGTCTAAAAAAAAAAGAAAAACTTTACTGCCAGTAATTTTCAAAATAAATAAGACTTCATTTTTTTTCTTTTTCTGAAACATTAGCTTCTAAAATTTTTATATAAGTCTTATATAAGAAAAACATTTATAGGTCTCATTCCGGAAGATAAGTTTAAGTACGAGCGAAAATTAAACAAACTCCGTATTTAAAATTAATAAAGAAATCTGTTATTCACTTTATGAGAGAATCAGATAAAATTATAGAATCAGGAATCTTTAATAACATATAGCTCCATCCCTACATATTGTGGAATCGTGTATTTATACATTATAAATAATATACAAACAATAATAATGTAAACAGAAATATAAATTGTTTATAATGCATAATTCTGTGAAAAAATGCTTATCATAACACCTCCTTCGAAGTACACTTTCGAAATACACTTTTGGAAACGGTGTTATGTTACTGCTCACAGATGGCAACGTCAAACAACGGTACTACATTCGGTTCATCATGTAAGCTGTTCAAATTACACTACAGTTTTCAGTAGTTCCTATTATTATAATTATTATTATTGTTAAACATGTGGATCAAATTCCTGGTAGCCCTAAAATACGTGAATTGCCAAAAAAATCCTACTCATGGGTACTTCTCATAATTTACATAGGTTTCTCTCCATGAAGTGACGACAATTACATATTTTTTCCCTCTCCGATTGCTTGGCACTTCATCTGTTTACATCTGATACAAAAAAAAAAAAAAAAAGAAACTTATCTCTTACTTAAAATGTTTGGTTGAGACCTGGAGTGGTGGTAACTCTTACTACACAAAGCAAAGGCAAAACACAACAACAATAATACTTACCTACCTACAACAAGAGAAGGAAAAGTTTTGTTATTCATAGGTAAATACTGGCGATATTTTGTATTTAGAAAGTATCCATAAGAAGAAAAAATAAAATTAATTATTGAGATGATCATTTTTATGATCATCATTAGAAATAATATTTAATATTGAAATGTTATTCTCATTTCGTGAAATGAAACAAATTTTTCTCATCAGTGACTCTCCCATAATCATAAATATGGTCTGGCACAAGACTTGAGAAATAATACACACAATTTTTGGTAAGTTCCTTTCCCAGTTTCTACCTGACATCAAATGAATTATTTGACACTAGCAGAAACCCACCAAAAACCTAAACGGACATTTCTTGTCCATTCTGTTTAATCAATCTCCATCATATATCTATCTATATCTATCTATATATATATATATATATATATATATATATATAGAGAGAGAGAGAGAGAGAGAGATAGCTATATAGATATGTGGAGGTTGAGTTAATTGATGAAATTATATGGATCAATAATTGTTGAGTAAATAGGCTGCGTGATGAAATTAACAATTTCCTCTCACATTAAAATTTCCGTATTCAACAAAAATAGAATAAGAAACAAACATGAGAAACAGTTTTGCACAATAATGACTAAAATATTTATATAACCAAGAGGTACAAACAATTGGAGTAAAGAGGTAGTTTTGAAAAGTTCAAACGTCCTTTTATGTTTGGATTGAAGTGTTATCAAAGTTCTGGTTTGAAAGATTATAAGTTGTTGAACGGTCTGTACAATAATGAGAAAATATGCTTGAGTATTATTGTAATTTAAGGAGAAATAAACAGTTCAAGTTTGTACTTAAAGTAGAGAAGTATTGTTCACAACATACTTCAATGGTTACGAAGTTGTCTTTCTTCGACTTGTCTTCACTTGTTGTTTGAAAAGAATATTCTGTAGTTGGAGGGATGGTTAACAAGCTGTGTTTATGTTAATTGTAATGATTAACGTTGGGCTTGAAAGCGTATAACAAAGATTCGTGTATCAAGTTGAAAACTTGAGTTGATTGTTCGTGATAAAATATTGCTGTGTGAGTGAGTGTTCTTTTCAGGCTGAAATCATGTTAAGGAACTTTAACTGTGTGACGAGTTCAAAGGATTCCGATCGGCTCACTGTCGAGGATGAATGACATTTTATATTTATTGCTAACTTTGGTCACGTGGTAAGCTCAAAGAGCATTGACAGATTTTGGCGGAATTATTTTTTTGGTCAAGTCAAGAACTAGGTCGATGTTATTCGAACATGACTTAAATATTAAGTGACCAATCAGAAGTTGAGATTTTCTGAAAGTATGTATGAAACTTGATAAGCTCTGTGATCCATTTTTTTGTACAGAAATCGACATTGATATTCGGGCACGATTTAAATATTAAGTGACCAATCAGAAGCTGAGTTTTTCTGAAAATATGTATTAAGCTGAATAAGCTCCGTGATCCACTTTTTGCACAGATTTGTACAAAAATTTATATTGATAAAAAAGGTGGTAGCGGGATGCTAAAGATAGATATAGCTATAGATAGAGATAGAGATAGCTATACATAGAGTACATTGCACCTTCATGAAAATCGATAGCATGACAAGAACGGTCTGAAAATTAATGAAAAAAATTTTTCTTCGTGTTAAATGTATATTTCATTATTGAGAAGAAACACTAAAGTATTTTTTGAATATTTTTTGAAATTTTTTACTCATACTTAACATGTCCAAAATTTTAGTTACAAATCTTGTTTACCAAATAACGAAAAAAAACTCGATTTAAGCCATTTTTTTTAATTTTTAAAAATAAGTTAAATTCTTCATTTAAAATTCATTTAAAAATTAATTATACGTATTTCAAAATTTATTCGAAAAAATTTAGAAAATTTGAAGTTTATTTAAAATAATTTAAAAGAAACTTTTACTTACTTTCTTCGTAGAAAAATGTTTTTTTAAGATAAAAGAGAGCTGATCTGAACCTTGCGTGAATTGACAAGTGCGAATTGATGCTGTCTATCAATTATTGACAGCTGACGTGAGATTCGAGTTCCCCTACGGACGGACAGAATGGACATATTTTTTTTAAGCGGACCTGCTTAAGTACTACCTTGTAATAATTAAAGTAAAAAACTTTCGCCATTCCGTTTTTTTTTTTGTTTTGTTTTTTTAGTTTATTGATACTATCTGGAGAAATTATAAATACTATAAAAAAAAAAAAAAAAATAAGATACAAGTGCTGCACTGCTGACGTTTTTTATTTATTGCACGCACAATACTTCCGGCTTCCGTAGATTTCATTTGGTAAAAATTATTGACACAAATTAATTTTTTTAATATACATGGTGTCGTTAGTTTGTAATAAGTTTGGAAATTATAATCTGTAAATATATATCTACTTAATAACAACATTCGTTAAGTTCTACAAACTTTTCACTAATTTTAGAAGAATTAGCAACATAATGTAAAAATAAAAAAAAATATTTCAGAAATAACAAATAATTGTTTCAAAAATTCATTTTTCATCGAAATATCTTTTTGCTTTCAGACAATATTGTCCATGTTCATTGAAATAAATAAAAGCTATTAAAAGCTTTTGAAATTAAATAATATTTTTGTTTTATTGAGTTTTGTATGTTACACTTCAGAGACGATTTTCAGGTAGGGGGCTTCCAACAAAAAAAAAAAAAAAAAAAAAAAAACATGATTTGGTTTCCTCAAAGCATTATATAATCATTAATCTCTTCAAAATTGAAATTATAGAGTTTTCGTACAATTAGTTAGAGGAGGTAATACATATGAAAAAAAAATATTTCTGCCATGACTTTACTAAAAATATTTGAATAGTTTCTGAAAGTTTCACTAAAATCCAACAATTATTTTTATTTTTGCAAGATTTTCCAAATTAATGTGTCACATGCAGGAAAAAAACGCGCTAAAATTTTATATGTTATTTTATTGGTTCGGTTGATAAAAAGAGAAACAAGTTTTTTTTAATCAAAATTTACAATGTTCTAAAAAGAAGGAAAATTTTTTTTTTAAATATTTAAAAAATACTTTGATCTTTCCTCTCAATAATAGCATAAGCATTTAGACTCTAAAATTTTGTTTTCATCAACTTTGGCGTCTTTTTCATCATGCTGTGCTCTGTTTTTAGCGATCTCATGAAAGTACCTAGAGTACAATGAATAAATATATAATTATACAATTTTCCTATATGTATTTACAGAGATACGTACACACAAAATATGCATTTTCATACACACACTTTTTTCAACATACAGGTATCATTACGGACTTTCTATTAAAAAAAAACGAAAAACGCATTTTAAATAATTTAAATTTTTTCCTTAAAGTCAAATTTGGGTTTTATTTGAAAGATAGTAGTCTAAAGCTAATCTCTATTAAAAAAAAGAAGAAATTTTAGTATGTAATTTAAGTTTTTAGACATTTTTAAAACATTCGCACGTTTACTCATTACTCGGAAAAAAATGTAAATAACAAATTTAAAAATCTCTTAAAAGTCCAATATTTATCATACAGATATGTTTCGAAGTCAATTAGTACATTTAAGGTTTAATTAACTGGGTTTTGTAAAAATAATGTTTACTTTTTTTTTTCTTAAAACTTAATTAAAATAACGTTTATTTAGTATTTACACACGATAGGCTGTGGGGTCAGCTGTTAAAAACAAAAACGACAACCCTGACTTAAAAAATGCGCGTAAAATTAAAAATAAAAATTAATGAAATACGGAAACACCAGCAGTAGAAAGTAAGTATTAGGTTGGTGCAAAAATAATTTCGTTTTCTAAGAATTGTTACTATAAGAGAAAACGAAATTATTTTTGCACCAACCTAATATTTATGTTTAAAAATAAATTGTCCTTAATCTTATATAACCAATAGTTTAAGAATATATTTTTGTCTATATATTTCTGACATTAGGTTGTGGAACCTTCCACAACACAACCAGCCTTACCTCTTGTTAGGAAATGCACTCTTCCTATCTGGTAAGTAAAATTCTACTTTCATACAATATAACAAGTATTCATTGGTCATTCACCTCCAATCTGGCTTGCTGATTGGTCAGTTCCGACCAATCAAACCGCCTGCACGCGACCAATCTGTTTTCCCGCTCATATGCTAGGAGCCACTTGACCATTATATAAACCGAACACGTGTGAACTTTTTGAGTAGTAGTTACCAAGTGCCAAAATGTAACCTTCACCGACTCCCGTCTTAGTCAGACGTTAAAGATAAAAACCGACTGACCAAAACAATCAGTGACAGCACCACAGAGAAATTGCCAACTTACTCCACGTCGTTCGAAACCAGATTTTGCCGCGCAAAAGTACATCAACTCTGACTCACTCACAATTCAAACTCAACCAACTCTGTGGACATTATTTCTCAGATATTGCTTATCTAAAGTGAATTGCATTCACTATCTATTAAGTAAACATTTATGTGCGAACGACCTTAAAAATATTACAGTAAAAGGTAAATTACTTCTTAAGAACTTTCTGTTTAAAAGACACTTAATATTAACAACTTTAATATCAACATTAACGAACGATTACAAGAAAGACATTATGAAACCTAAAACATCTTACACATTTGCCAACATAACATATACCAAATATTCTGCTTGTATACTGTTTTGATTTGTATATAAATGTTTTATTAGTTTCTAATTAAATACGTCTTGTTCTTAATATGAACTCTGGTACAAATATTTCCAAGTCAAAGGGACACGACTCTGTCCTACCTTTTCATTGCATGCTTGTACATCAACCTAAATAAATCTAATTGTTACGTTTTAAAACAATCCAGTTGAATTTTGTATTTTATTTTAATGTTAGTGGAAATAGTTAATTGACACGCAACCTATTCTCAACAAATATTACCACATAATTAACCCATCCACTACAAGGTATTGTGACTAGTTACACTATTTACATAGGTCGGGCAGTTGTCCTCATCTTTATTGCCATATTCACGACGTTTCGACTCCTGTACGCTTCGACCTTCTTCAGGTGATATACGTTGGAATTTCGGACCGAACCCTTTATTTAGTCTACGGGTTAGTTGTTCTAATTCCACGTGCCATGCCTTTTTCTTTTTTATATCTCAGTTTCAGTTAATTCTCTTTAGTAACTTAATGCTCCAATTTTTGTTCCCTTTGCTGTGACCTTGGTATTGAACTCCCAACTATTTGAATCAAGTCACTTTTTGGATTACACAACAAACGCTTTTATCTATTGGGCTTTTATCCAAGGACACGTGACCCAGTGGATAAAAGCATTGGTTGTTACCAAAATTAGGCTGAAGTAGTAGAAAGGAAAAGAAAGAATATTTCGGTATTTTTAGCAGCCAAAGATGCAAAAAAAAAAAAAAAAAAAAAAAAAAAAAAAGCAAGCGTTCTGTGTAGCTTTGTGCAATCTGGCACAAGGCCATAAGAATTGAGTACGTAGAGAAAGTCTGATTTATTACAATAGTAATAGTCTGTGAAACGAACTTATTAATCAATGCACAAAACACGATGAGGCATGGGTGTGTACAAAATTTCTCAACACACACCTCTTACTTTTTTTTTGAGGGGGAGACAACTCGATTTTAAACAGTTTTGCTTTCTTTTACTTTTTAAATAAAAACGCTGGAAGATTTTGCACACACACACACACACATATATATATATATATATATATATATATATATATATATATATATATATATATATATATATATATATATATATATATATATATATGATAGGTTGGTTAATAAAACAAGGGAAAACGAAAGGGTATCAATGTGATCAGTGCGAAAAACATTTATTAAACATTAGTTATTAAGCACAAGACAGAAATGAAGCACGGAGATTAATGTTATTAGTCCGGAATTTTCGGGTACGCCTGTGTCCTTTATCAGCGATGTGAGATTAACCAACATATCTATTTAAAATACTACAAGAAGCACACGTGAACTCCTTTTTTATATATATATATATATATTGTCTCTCTACTGATTAATTCGGAGAAATTTTCATATATATATATATATACAAGCTACCACAAAACTCAAGGAATTTGAACAGTGTACAACAACCAAATGTCAGCCGGTCAGCAATGATCGACAGTGGTAGGATCATTTTTTCCCCCTAAGCATACCACAAACGTTCAGCTGCCATTGAGCTTATGCAGATGGTCATTTATTTTGTTACGGCCTATCAATCTTTTGCAATTTATTTAAAGCCAGAACATATTTTTACATTGTAAGAATTTCATCAAGATAATAATGATTTACTAATTAACCCACATACCGGGGGGGAGGTTCATAGCTTTCCCAAATGTATTTGCACGTAAGTCAATATAACGAACTCGACTACAATTAGAACTCGGCTCTCCGTTTTCCAATGCCGATCCGTTATTCATTACACCTCCCGCACATCTAAACTTACAGCACCTGGTATTCCCAAGTAGTCGCCAATCTAGGTACTGACCAGATTCCACATTGCTTAACTTAGGTGAGAGTACGAGAACCTGTGTTTCAATGTGATATATATATATATATATATATATATATATATATATATATATATATATATATATATGGTGGTACTCGTTTGGAAAAACCTCGGATAGCTCAACTTGAATTCGAACAAATCGGTACTCGAGGAAAATATATATATATATATATATATATAATGCGCGTGTGTGTGTGTATTGATGTAATAGGAAAGAACAGCTAGATTAATGATCCAAATTTCTTTAGTATTTATGTTTTAATTTTTAAAAAACAGTAGTCGATACAGAAGTAGAGTTTAAAATTCTTATTTTTTTATTTTTAAAAAAATGATTCCATCGTGACACAGAAATTACTATGTTTCGAAACTGACTCAAGTTCTAAAGTTTAATTTCAATTAGTTATTCTAAGCATCGCTTTAAAATGAAACTGTGCTCTAAATTTTAACTTTAATATTGAAATTAAACTTTGAGACTTGAGTCAGTTTCGAAACAGTAATTTCTGTGTAGCGATGGAATCATATTTAAAAAAATAATTGATTGAAATAAATATATATATATATACACACACACACCCTAGATATACACATTCATATATACACATACACTCATATATATACATACACACTCATATATATATATATACACACATATATATATATATACACACATATATATATATATATATATATATATATATATATATATATATATATATATATATATATATATATATGTATATGTAACAATATTTAACATGGCGTACGGACGAAAAGGGTTAAACAAAATTATTTTATTTTATTGTCAGAAAGAGACTTATTTTCCCAGGATATGGGAACAGATGTATGAATTTTGTTGAAAAAGTTACACAATGCGATTCAGCTAAACACAACTGGCAGGTTGGGGGCCAGAGGTTAAGGACGTCTGCTGAAAGGTGTCCAACATGTACGTACTGGGAAAATTATCAGCCAAAATTTCCCTGAGAAAAAATTAAATGCAAAAGATGACGTCGGGAAGGCTGACATCATATAATGGCTCCTCCCGAAAGGGGAGGGGATCTTCCAAAATTGGAAGTGTGAAATAGATAACGAAAAAAAACGACTGGTTGAATTTTAGGAGAGTTGCATAAAACCCACCTATTCGCCCGCATCACACCAGTTGGAAGGGACACCCATAAATACAAGTGCCCACGGGGGTCATAGCAGTTGGGGGCAGTTGTAGTTGGGGTCTGCAATTGCAGTCGGAGTGAAGTGGCGACGGGGAGTTAAGAGATTTCTGCCATTACGCTGTTTTGCCAACCTAATGAAAATAATAATAATAATTATCTGCTGAAGAAGAAAAACTCCGACGAAATCCTTGTGCCGTCCGTGAAAGTACAAACAACAAACAAACAACAGTACTTGAAGTTAAATCCAGTTGTCGCTGAAGAAAGACTCCGACGATAAACCTTGTGCCGTTCTAGAAAGTAGAAATCACAGTACTTGAATTGAAGATAAATCCAGTTGTCAAGTCTGGCCACCCTTAAAGAAATTACTCGAAATTTTCGTTCCGTCGCCAAATATTAGTACGGGTTGGGAAAAGAATAAAAAGAAAAAAAAAGAAAGAACAGTATATATATATATATATATGTGTGTGTGTGTGTGTGTGTGTGTGTGTGTGTGTGTGTGTGTGTGTGTGTTATTTTCATATAAGCATCATATCGTGTCGCCCATTTTATTTTTCAATTTTGTATGCACATGTTCAACTCCTTGGTTTAGCGCGGTTAAGATACCCCAGTGGAAATTCGGCTCGACTCTCTTTAGATCAAAATCACAATGTGGGTAAGTGAGGTCATAGGTGAAGAGGTCAACTTAAAAAACAAGCTGCTGTATCAAACGCCATCAACGATCGACAAGTGTGGGCTGACGGCTTGTTCTCCGATACCAGGATCGATCCTGACCAAAGCGAGCAGACCGGGATTTGACCCTGAATACCGCCATAACTGAAGCCCGTGACCAGGCCAGAGGCCGGAGCCCGGGACACCGCCATATATATATATATATATATATATATATATATATATATATATATATATATATATATATATACATACATACACACACACACGTCCCTCTATCTCTTCATGTATATATGAAGTAGGTGGTCAATTTTGCTTGGTGGACCATGAGCTAGTTTATTAATTTTATTCCTCAATGACGCCCACCCCCTATTATAGCCTTGTCAGACTTTTTAATAAATATTTTTAGGTGGGTCACTAATTAGAGATTTTCATTTCATGAGATTTTAAATTTTTTTATCATGAAAATGACCTTTCAATATTATCAGCCTTTTGCCCGATCTATTATCCTTTCTTCTAGTTATGTACCCCGTCAACCTCCCATTTTCTACTCATTTCCATCTCTTTTTGTCTCTTGCCTGATCCATGTTGATCTGTTTCTATTTTTTATTTCTATCTCGAGCGTTACAGTTTCTATTGATCTTTGTGCATTTTTGAGTTTGTCTTCAATTTTGTTCTTTCCATGTTTCACATCGGTTCGCCATAGTCATTATACATTTTTCGCTTTAAGACTATTAGCAAAGCGCTTTTTATTACATTCATTTTTTATTAAAAAGACTTTGTCGCCTATCGTTATATGCCGTTTCATTTCATTTTCATTGGGCTTCATTAATATTATTCTTTGTTCTAAGTATGCCTGGACATCTTCCAGTTCTTCATCTAGTCTTATGATCTTTTCCAGAGATTTACCATTGAACATTATTTTCGTTTTATTTCTGTTCAATTTTAACCCAACATTGAAATTTCCCTATTTAGGTCATTTGGTATTTTGTAATTCATAGATGGTTTAAATCTTTTTGTTTACACCCATCCTTTTCAAATTAATTTCATGAAAATACTTTCAATGCCTCACTCTTTTTTCAATGTTCATTTTACCTGTGCCTTTGTGTAATTGAATTATTGCAATATTGTTATTACATATATTCTCTACTCTTATAATTTTCGTTAATATCTTGTTTTCGTAATTAGTTAAAACTGCCGTCTATTCTACTGATTCAAGTGTCTTTTCATAGTCAGCCAACGTTAAACAAAGTAATTTGTTCTATTTTTTTAAATTTTGGGTGGTCAGCTTATATATTTGTAGATGGTCTATTAAGTAGACACTCCTAAAACATGCCTGTTCACAAAGTTGATTTTTATCTGGGATATTTGCCATTTTGTGTTTAAGTGTGTATGAGAATAGTTTGCATATTTTCGACGGTAATGAAGGTGATAATTGTTTCCAGGGTCTTTATTATCTTTCATATATATGAGAAAGAGTGAGAGAATTACTATTCTGAAACTGAAGTTTTGTGATACTTTTCTTTGTCGCATGCACTGGGTAAATAGCTATGCTAATTCATTGCGAAATAATTTTCTTGTACCTTTCAAAAGGTCTGTTACTATTACATCTTCGCCTGGTGCTTTGCCGTGTTTCACAATCTGAATATCAAATCAAACTACAGTAACAATAACAAGTCGACTTACAACAAGAACTCACTTTTGCCTAGAGAAGAAAAAGAGCAATAATCACATTTCTAGAACAAGATAAACTCCTAAACTCCTGATCAGGGCTATTTTTCAAGTACAGACACGAAAACAAATTTCTATAATGCTACCGACAACCACATCATAATTCAAAAGTCTAAAAATCTCATAACTTAAATCTAAACTATTTCAAATAACAAAATATTGTACCGAAGAAAATATGCAAAACAAATAAATGAAATATATAAATAAGTAAACTAAAGGTCATGGTTATAAGTAAACTAAAGCATTAAACCAAAACAAAGGAACTGCGAAGCGCCAGTTTTCACCCTATTTCATATCACTTAAGTCTCCCAATGATCTATATAAAGAGCTCACAAAAGTAGATACAATTTTACATATCAAATTAAAGAAAAAGCAAGTTTAAATTATATATATATATATATATATATATATATATATATATATGCGTGTGTGTGTGAGCACTCTACTCATTTCTATAACCTAATATATGGTCACAGAATTTTTAATTTTGAATTGAGATTTTTACTGAGGAACACCCACCCACTAACTGAAAATGCTCGATCAACCCCTGTTTAAAGCAAATATTGCATTTTAGTGTTTTCAGTGTATATTATCGTTAAAATAAGCAAAATGAATGTCTAATTTGTATGACTAGTGCCTTATAAACGCAAATCTTCCTCAGACTCTATAAACATTCATATCTGCTCAGTTTCGTATCCTAACGTAAACGAAGCAATTTCTAAAGAAATGACGGATTTTTAATTATTAATCCGACAGATTAATCTGCATATTTTTCTGTAATAAAATTTCTCAAATATTCAATCCGGTAGACGTAAATTAAAAAAATACTAACAAATGAATGGAACATCTACTTAAATATTTAAATATGCTTATCCACGAAAAATAACGTTAAAGTAATAAAACATATCGGATTAAATAAAAATCCATCACTTTTTTTTTTTTTTTAAATTTTTATAGGTTCAATTTAACAACTCTTTCATATTTATCTCCGCCCAATATCTCTTACTCCTTCGCCCAATACCTCAAGTCACTAAACAATATTTCATGTACTAATATGACTCGATCAATGCTACTATCTTGTTACAATTAAACACATGAGTCCTAGCTAGCTTTCTTTCAGTGAAACCAAACAACTTCCCCGATATGTCTTTTCTGTCTTTCCTCACGATCAAAACGAAATAGTCCATTATTTATGAGGTATTGGAAGGGCGTAACGTACATGCTAAGTAAAAAAGAAACAAGTAGGATTATATCAGATTAGAATTCACCGAATAAAAATTTTCTTTCGTTTTCATCTCCCCTTTTTTGTCAGATAATATTCCTAATTCTGTTTATATTCCCCTGCTTAATGTTATTCGTATTTATTTCACGATCTATTTAAATTTATTTATACTTACCTACGTATTTATATTCGTTTAAACTTTCAGATCGCCCGAAATGAAAAACATCACTTCCGTTATTGGATTATTCTTGTATTGCTTCCTATTTTTACATGGTTGTTGTGGAGAGCGCGTGTTTAAACAGCAGCATCATGAGAATATTAAATCTGATCATTTTGCGGCGAAACTTACATTGATCCAAACAGAAGAAAAGTTAAAACAGAAGACAACAAAGGAACATCAAACTGCAAATAGTAGGCGAAAAGCTACTGTAGCACTTTTGAATTGGCCATTAAGAAGTTCAAAGTGTCCTTCTGCCAGCCCGTTGGGGCAGAGAATACGGTATAGACGTGCACCAGAGTACACGTACGAACGTCAAAACAGCCAACGACGAGTTTGTCTGGTTCGGTGGTCGAAACGGTTAAGCGAAGATGCTAGTCAAGAGGTCCAGAAAACCATCGAAAATGGCGTAAAAAGAAGAAATGTTATCCAGAAGATGGTCGAAAAACGACCAGAAACCAGAAGGGTCAGCAGGAATTACAGACAACAGAATACGATGCCCAAAGATTTGAACAGAAGGGCAAATAAACAATTACGAAAATCTCATGAGACATCCCTTGACACAAGACGCACTGTACAATCTAAACCAGCGGGAATTAGAAGTGACACTTACAGGCGTTCGGCAAGTACGGATTTCAGACGCACGACGCATTCTAGATTTAATAGTAGAACTGACACTAACAGACGTTTGACCCTGGCGAAATCCACACGCGAGGTTCGGGAAGCAAGTGTCGAATCCAGACGTATGGCTCGGTCGAGAACTGCTGATAGGAAAAGCGACGCTAACAAACGTTTATCTTTCACGAGATCGACACGTGAAGACCGGGAACCGAATATCGAGTCCAGACGTATGGCCCGATCTAGATCTGTCGATAGGAGAATCGACGCTAACCGGCATCTGTCCCTTACGAAATCCACTCATGAGATTCGCGACGCAAGCGCCGAATCCAGACGTACGGCTCGCGTTACCTCTATAAATAGAAAAGATCACGGTCACAGACGTTTGTCTCTTACAAGTTCGGCAGGTGAAGTTCGAGAATCAAGCGTCCAATCCAAACGCACGGCTCAATCGTCATCTATCGATAGTAGAACTGTTATTAACAGATCTCAGTCCCTTACGAGATTGAACAATGATTTTAGGGAAGGAAATGCCGAACTTAAACGTATGACCCGATCGATATCAGTCGATAGTAGAACTGGCAGCAACAGACGTTTGTCCCTCACAAGATCCACACGAGATACTCACGGTATTATTATCGATTCCAGACGTATGGCTCGATTTAATTCTATAGATAGTAGAACTTACTCTAACAGACAGTTAGCTTTTGCAAGATCAAAACGTGATGTCTGGGAATCAAATATCGAATCCAGACGTGTGGCCCGATCTAGATCTCGCGATAGTAGAATTGACGCTAATAGACGTTTGTCGTTCACGAGATCGACACGTGAGATCCGGGAACCAAATGTTGAATACAGACGTGTGGTCCGATCTAGATCTCTCGATAGTAGAATTGACGCTAATAGACGTCTGTCTCTCACGAGATTGACACATGAAGTTCAACAACCCAATGTCGAATCCAGACGTGTGGCCAGATCTAGATCTCTCGATAGTAGAATTGAAACTAATAGACGTTTGTCGTTCACGAGATCGACACGTGAGATCCGGGAACCAAATGTCGAATCCAGACGTGTAGCCCGATCTAGATCTGTCGATAGTAGAATTGACGCTAATAGACGTTTGTCTCTCACGAGATCGACACGTGAAGTCCGGGAACCAAATGTCGAATCCAGACGTGTGACCCGATCTAGATCTCGCGATAAGAGAATTGACGCTAATAGACGTTTGTCGCTCACAAGATCAACACGTGACATCCGGGAATCAAATGTCGAATCCAGACGTGTGGCCCGATCTAGATCTCTCGATAGCAGAACTGACGCTAACAGGCGTTTGTCTCTCACGAGATCGACACGTGAAGTCCGGGAACCAAATGTCGAATCCAGACGTGTGGACCGTTCTAGATCTGTCGATAACAGAATTGACGCTAATAGACGTTTGTCGCTCACGAGATCGACACGTGAGATCCGGGAACCAAATGTCGAATCCAGACGTGTGGCCCGATCTAGATCTGTCGATAGCAGAATTGACGCTAAGAGACATCTGTCTATCACGAAATCGACACGTGAATTTCGGCAACCAAATATCGAATCCAGACGTGTGGCTCGATCTAGATCTGTTGATAGCAGAATCGATACTATTAGACGTTTCTCACTCCCGAGATCAACATACGTGATTGTTGCTATCAGCGGTAATTCCCGCCGTACGACGGCAACAAAAAAAGCTAATAACAGAGTTTTTACGAATAAACATTTTATATTGCCAAGATTAAAACGTGAAGCCAGTTTTTCATCTTCCGATGGCAGACACAGCGAGAAAGTGAGATCTTTTGATGGTCGAATCAACACTAACAGACATTTCTCCAAGACCCTTCGGTCAACAGGCGGTGCGCGAGCTCGCTCCATGGATGGTAGATCGCACTTTCACAGACGTCTATCATTAATCAGTTCTACATACAAGGTTCAAGAGTCATCTTACAATTCTCGACGTGTAGCAAAAGTTAGATCTGTTCAGGGTAAAAATTATGTTAGGGGAGGCGTGGCAATGCCAACAATTTTGCGTAATGTTCGTGAATCAAGATTCGATTCGAGACTTTCAATGAGATCGATTAGATCAGATGCTAATAGGTGTTTATCTCCAACTGAACTAACACGAGGAGCCAGTGAAACAAGAGCTTACAGGCGTCGATCAAGAACCGAACCCGTTAATGCCAGAATTGACACAAATCGGCAGTTATCACCGAGCAGATCAGACTCAAGACGTGAGACCGAAATGGTATCACTTAGCGTCAGGAGTGACGCAAACGGACTGCGGTCAAGACAAATTCACAGATTATCCACTGATACCGGCCGCACATTTACTCGAAAGAACAGATCGCACAGAAACAGGCGCGCAGCTCAGACGATACGAGCACGTGAAATCGGCGCATCAAAAGAATCATCTCTGAGCCAGAGGAACAATTCAAACAGGCGCTTGTCGCTTTTCAGATCGACACGTGCGGTTCAGACGCTATCTGTCCGCCTGAAACGTGTCGACAGCTTGAGGGGCACACAGGCCAGAAAAATAATTTCTCGACATTCGTCTCTCGTCCGTTCGACACGAGAGTCTCTTTCACCTTCATTTAACACAAGGTCAACAGTCGATTCAATCAATTCCCGTCATACATTGCAATCGAGTAGGTCACATCTGTCTTCAAGGCAACTGTATATGGACACGAAGGTTAACAGCGTTTCTTCTGCCAGAAAAATCATGGATTCTAATTTGAACATGAAAAAGCAAATTTTTAATACTCAACCGGAACTCTTTAAATACTTCGCTTTTGATTCTGATATAAATATTGATAATCTTTTGATTAACTTTAAATATCTACACAACGCTGTGTCGCCAGAACATTTCACATTTAAAACAGAGAAAATGGCCGATGAATTGCCTTCCACAAACAATTCAGTTTCACCAAAACGTCTTCCAAATGAACAAAGGTAAGAGTTAATAGTCATCTTTCTCGGTTAATATTTTGTTCACCTGTAATCAGAGTAAAGTTTCATTTTGCTAGGACAAAATCAACAGGTATCAATCTTAGAAATTCTGTCTATGTAGAAAAGAAATATACACACGGTATACGAAAATGAGCTGTACACCTTTTGGTCAGCAAATACTAATGAAAATCGGACTAAATGACCAAACATTAGAAATTTTATAACTTTTCTTTGGTCAAGCAGCGACGTTTCGGATATATATAACATACATTATATATATATATATATATATATATATATATATATATATATAAACAATGGATTTATTTTTTAATCCGACATTTTTATTATTATGTTTGGCAGATACTCGTGTTTGGGACCGATGCCCTGATACTACGTCTATCGGCCTGCACACTCGAGAAGTAAATGTACTGCATTTTCTTTAAGATTTCTTAAGAGCATAGGCCGATAGATGTAATACACGGTTTAAAATAAAAACGGAGCGCCTATTTCAATCAAGAGTATCCTCTAAAAATAAGCTTAGAAGTAACACACACTCAGTTCTTTATATATATATATATATATATACCTTGACGATCCACGTAGGTGAAAACTAGGAAGGTTTGTCTGGCTCTTTAGGTTCATAGTTAGATTTGCTCTACTTAGTGTATGGAGCACCTTACTTAGTTACTTTTGCTTTACTCGTTTTGGAGGGTTTTTTTCTTTGGACTCTGAACTTGGATTCTGGACGATTGTTTTCGCCTCAATTACATGTTCTTAGTTCTTTCTTTTTTTTGTCCCTTATTTTTCCTTGGCTATTGGTTTGATCATTTACAAGCCAAAACACCTGGGGTTTTTCCAGACAAGTGTAATTACTTCCCCTGTCGTTCTTGACGTAGAGGGTACGGCAACTCAGTTCTTATAACCGAATACCCAAACTATCTACACATATGATTTCATTATAGTGATGAAAGCTTGTGTAAAACCAACCGTACTTTCCCGAAGAACCGAATACAGGGAATTGATGCTTACTAAATGCAACAGATCTCTAAATCCTAAATTCAGAGTTGTCCTTCTCCAATACTGGTTGACAACCAAGTCTATAGGCCACAGTCTGTCCTGCTATTTACCCATAACTAGAGGGAAAAGTGATGGATTCATGCATTCTCTAATGTTACATGCACGCAACAAACTCTGCTGGAATTCGATTTCCGATTTCTCAATCCGAGGCGCTATCCATTACATCATCTCGTGCGTGCGTGCGTGTGTATTGATTAATGCATGTTTCATTAAATAATATAGACAAGTTTTTTCTATTTATTTTAAGTAAGTTTCTTTCATATTGTCTGATAAGCTTAATCACATTATCGTTGAAAGACGAAAGGAAAACACCATATTGATACATGGTTAAATCCAATCTAATCTTTCGGCTTACACAAGCCATTACCAAATAGGACAATTTCAATAAATCAAACAACACACGGGCGAAACAACAATGATAGTCTGCTCATGCTGCATGAAAATTTCCAAGTAACGACAAACTCGTATATACGACACGCGGAAGCAAAAATCGCGTCGAAGCTCGTGACGTCACACATGACCACGCGAGAGTGAAAAACGAGAAGTATTAAGTATGAGAAACCGTTGGTATAAACCAATGTCTTCTGTTATAAATTATAGGCATTTTACATAAAACAGTTGAAACCTAACCTGAACAAAATAAACTATGAAATCTCCACAAATATCCTTAAATGCCTATAATTTATAACATAATGGACTTTGAAGGTGTGCATAATGGTTAGTAGGCTTTTCTTGCTAGATCTATTACGACTAAATAGTGAGTTCGAACCTCACTGGGTGCTCCATACATTAGGTCTTATGCCACATCTAAGATAGGCTTAGTAAATCGCTATAAATGAAAGAGAGATATCAATAAACTATTAAGTTGGTGCAAAAATAATGTCGTTTTCTCACATAAGTTACTATGTGAGAAAACGACATTATTTTTGCACCAAACTAATAGCAACCAGACACGAAGTTACGAACTTGATTTTCATCTGACATTTTCACTGTACGTTATTCATACGATTACTGAAAAAGCGTTGGGTTAAATGCATTTACAACGAAAGGGATTCTTTTGAAAAAAGATAAATAGGTTTTGTAAAAATCAATTTTTCTTTCATTAATCTACGGACTTAGTGATTTAACCACATGTAGCAGCAGAAATTCGTGGAAATACTGTTAGGAAACATATGAATCCAACCAGTCCCTCCCCAGATATGGAGTAAATAGTAGAGCATACTGAACTCTTCAGCGTTAGTTAGCAACCAAACTAGGAGAAGTACAACTCTGAATTAAAAATAGCTGTTGGGCTAGCAACTTCATACCACAAATATCTACTTCCTGTAGAAACCAGAGTGGTAACACATAGCCTGTTCAGGCGTTTTGGACCTGAAAACCACAGTGGAATCTACGAGACTTATCAAATAGTGATAGCATAAATTCACAATTCTTAGTAAGATTGAAACTTCTCGTTGTTAATACATAGTTGGTCAAATAGGAAGACGGATGACATTTACAATGGGTGTAATTAACAATGGTCAAATAGGTTGACCGATATTTCCACATATCATCGCCAGTGAATAATGTTAATTAGAGAAATCATTTAATATTTTTGGACCCCCATTTTAAGCTAAAATCAAATCATTTCTTTATACTCTCGAAAATTTTTTTGAATTTATAAGAAACATTTGACTTACCGTATATACTTGCATATCATGCGACCTTTGAAGACCTAATTTTGAAGCTAATTTGTCTACAGTAAACAGATATATAGTTTGATCAACTGCGTAGCCTGGCAAAACAGTAAATACGCTAATTTTATAAATCCTAGATCTTCAAAAGTCGCGTGGTAGCCGGGTATATACAGTATGTTTGTAAGAGAGATTGATTAAATTACTCAAGGTAATAAAAAGTATTAGACAATTTTTACTGATGGTTGTTTGGTATTGCAAATTGCTGGAGCCTATCAAAGATTCGAAATTATAATATTTTTTATTCAGCAGCTAAATTATTACTATAATTATTAGGTTGGTGCAAAAATGATGTCGGTTTTTGACGTAGTTTTTAGCGTCAAAAACCGGCATTATTTTTGCACCAACCTAATATCAAGTCAACTCTTATAGCGTCTAGAATGGTATAAGGTATTTATTCTGTATCTCCTTACATGGAGCTAGGAACTTTATGTCCGCAAAAAAAAATTAATAAATGCTATAATACTATTTATTTATTGTTTATTGGAATGGTTGGTAAAACATCGGCTCGTTGCCAATTGATTCGGAGTAAATATCTATAAATAAAAAAATAGTAAAATATTTTGAGTTTTAGACTACATTTCTGTAAATTGATAGCTGTAATCAACGTATATATATTTGACTTTTCATTACTTTTATTTATTAAGTTCTTTTCGGTTGACATCCACAGGAAAACTTCATAATCAGAGACGTTTCGACTTGAAGACATCCTGTATGCCAGTGTGATTTCTCATCTTCAGCAACTTATTAGAACTCTCTAAACTCCTATGTTCTGTGCTAACTCATGAAAGTGTTGAAGGTCTTCCAAGCTCCTCAGTTTTTTGTTTGTTTGTTTGTTTTGTTTTACGGGAAATGATAACATTTTATTCATTGATCTTTTAATGTCGTTGTTCAATGAGTAAACTATGGTTGTTCATTCAATATCTATGAAGTTTTGTTGGATGAACAGTAATTGCTAGTGATACCGTCAAAATACTTGGCAGACTTAGTTGTAGGCCTACCACGTGTTATTTTTGGACCATTTAGAAAATAATAACTCCCTTCATCACTCCTGCGAAATTCGAGAAAAAGATTTTCACGAGCCAGCATGAAATTATTTTCTAACTAATGAAAACATTGTACTCAAAAAGATCTCTATGTGAAATTAGATTTTGGATCCCTTTACGGATATAAAAGTAGATGAATACTGCTTCTCGGGGGTTCAAAACTATTTAAGAGGCCAGTTGATCTACACGTGCGTGTACAAATACAAACACAATAGAAGATAACAGCCAGCAACCACCGTCTAAGGCCTTGTCTACGAACTCACAAACACTTTAGGCTGGCCGTCATATGGTAAAAGTCTGTCCACACAATATTACTTCATTACTTTATAAAACAAATTTCACTACAAAGAAAATTGAACATTGTATATTTTTGAAAAGATTATATAAACGTTATTCCAACTGAAAGTTCTGCTTCTACTTTTCCTTCAGATAATAACATTTTTTTGTTTCATTTAAAAGATGTATTGTTAAATGTTTGGAATCCCTACAATCGGATAACAAAAACCTGGGTAAACGGATCCCAACATACTTTTGACCAAGAAAGCGTACATTGGAAATCGCCCGCCCTAAATATAAATTATCCGATCTTATATCCAACTTCTGGAATAAGCTTGATGGGAACCTAAGTTTTTTTTACCCCCTCACCCGAAAGAAAAAATCATTTTATGATAAGGGGCAGCATTAATTACCCCCTCACCCGAAAGAAAAAATCATTTTATGATAAGGGGCAGCATTAATTACCCCCTCACCCGAAAGAAAAAATCATTTTATGATAAGGGGCAGCATTAATTACCCACTCACCTTTATTCTGATTTCAGATAATCTAAGTTATACAAAGTTAAAGCTTAAAATCTACACACGTTTCCTCTCTTCGAATAGATGTACCGTTTGTATTGCATTTTATTTTATGCATAAGAAGTACGTATATATATATATATATATATATATATATATATATATATTTAATATATTATTTGATTATATTATTTAATATATATATATTATTTGATTATATTATTTAATATATATATATATATATATAATATATTATTTGATTATATTATTTAATATATATATATATATATATATAATATATTATTTGATTATATTATTTAATATATATATATATATATATATATATATTATTTGATTATATTATTTAATATATATATATATATATATATATTTAATATATTATTTGATTATATTATTTAATATATATATATATATATATATTTAATATATTATTTGATTATATTATTTAATATATATATATATATATATATATATATTTAATATATTATTTGATTATATTATTTAATATATATATATATATATTATTTGATTATATTATTTAATATATATATATATATATATATATTTAATATATTATTTGATTATATTATTTAATATATATATATTTAATATATTATTTGATTATATTATTTTATATATATATATATATATTTAATATATTATTTGATTATATTATTTAATATATATATATATATATATATATATATTTAATATATTATTTGATTATATTATTTAATATATATATATATATATATATTTAATATATTATTTGATTATATTATTTAATATATATATATATATATATATATATTTAATATATTATTTGATTATATTATTTAATATATATATATATATATATATTTAATATATTATTTGATTATATTATTTAATATATATATATATATATATTTAATATATTATTTGATTATATTATTTAATATATATATATATATATATATATTTAATATATTATTTGATTATATTATTTAATATATATATATATATATATATTTAATATATTATTTGATTATATTATTTAATATATATATATATATATATATATAAATATATTATTTGATTATATTATTTAATATATATATATATATATATATATATATATATATTTTATTTGATTATTATTATTATTATTATATATTATTATCATATTACATTATTATAATATATATTATACTACATATATTATTTGATTATTATATATTATCATTATTATATTACATTATTATACTGTATATATATATATATTTGATTATTATTATATATTATTATCATATTACATTATTATTATAATATATATTATTATACTATATATATATATATATATATATTATAATTTTGGTTTATAATATTTTTCTTCTTCACTGGCTGCATTTAACGGAATTTGCTATCTTTGTGCTCATTAATGAGTGGCGGGGGAGTAATTACCCACTCATTTTTATTCTAATAGGGCAATATTCAAACTTAGTACAAATGAAAACTTTAATATATTTTGTTTGGAAGTGACGTGTCAAGATGTTTTATTTAAAAAAGAAGAAACAAAACAAAAACAAAAAATACATTTGTTGATATGCCTTCCTTCCTACCACCGACACAAGGGACAACAAAATTATTGATTTTTAAATTTAAGTTTCTGATTACCAGCTATGAAACCTTTTGGTTGCAATCAAATATTAAAGAGTGAAAGTCTCTTTCAGTATTAACTCCAGAAAGTCAAAGATTCAAAAGAGTCAAAAAAAAAAAAAAAAAATGTTTAGCAATTTCTTTAATATATATATATATAGAGAGAGAGAGAGAGAGAGAAAGCGAGAGAGAGAGAGAGAGAGAAAGCGAGAGAGGGGGAGAGAGAGAGAGCGAGAGAGGGGGAGAGAGAGAAAGCGAGAGAGGGGGAGAGAGAGAAAGCGAGAGAGGGGGAGAGAGAGAAAGCGAGAGAGGGGGAGAGAGAGAAAGCGAGAGAGGGGGAGAGAGAGAGAGGTAGTGTGTGTGTGTGTGTGTGTGTGTGTATTGGGGAAGCAGATTATTATTCAAATATATATTGTTAAATATACCAAACAACGAATGTCTATTATGTTTGATCATGAAGCTTCGTATAGTGGCTTTAGTTTCGGGAGAAAATAAAGACAAAAACTGTCCAACATTCGGATATTTTTTTTATGCTGTTCTTCGATCTAAGCTTTCGGCTCACATGAGCCATCATCAGCGTGGTTATATGAACATTACATCTGAGATGTTCACCAAAGATGACATCCTGTTATGTTTACATAAAACTTTGCTATGCAAAACTATAGCCATTATACGAAGCTTAGAACGACTCATGATCAAACATAATAGACCTTCGTTGTCCATTACATTTAATAATATACATATATTTGAATAATGATCTCCTGCCCCAATACACTATATATATATATATATATATATATATATATATATATATATAAATGTGGGTCTGTGTATGGCTATATATGCTCCTGTTGAATAGTCGGCGACTAAACCGACTGCCCCCCCTCCAGTTTAATGCGAGTGAGGCGGGTTTTTAGCAACACTGTAGGATGAAAAATAAGACCTATCAAAGGACGGAAGAACTCTTGACGAGTCAACGCCACCTAACCAAATGCAGCGTCTCAATAAATCACTGTGGAGAAGGCAACGGGTAACCACTCCACTATTAATCCCAATAAATCTCATCACATTTAATAAACAATTTAAGAAAGTTAACGGCGTGAAGGGAGTTATTGGAATTAAACTCCTCCTTCTGTGTCACCTGTCATCCAGTGACTGTTAACATAAACGGCGTAAAGGGGATCAAGTTCCCCTGGTAAGTGAAGACACGGGCGACAGGTGACACCTGACCATCATTCAGCGAATATTTGCATCAAACAAAAACTAATTATCGGGGCATGAAATATCATAACATTAAACCAATGTGGCCAGT
Source organism: Acanthosepion lycidas (assembly GCA_963932145.1). Lineage (NCBI taxonomy): Eukaryota > Metazoa > Mollusca > Cephalopoda > Sepiida > Sepiidae > Acanthosepion > Acanthosepion lycidas. Next base: position 22,842,919 of record OZ010588.1, on the reverse strand, counting down.
TAGAAAATATAAAGCAAGGAAATGAGCAGAGGTTAAATGTTAATATTTTAGGCATATGTTAAACAAATGGGCAAACAATGGAGATTTCATCAGTGACAAACAGGATCATATATATATAATCGAAGAGAAAAATGAAAAGAATAGGATTGATATTAGACCAAGACATGAAAAAATTTGTTCTGGGATACAGTCAAATATCTGAAAGAATTCTTAAAATTTTTTTTTTTTTTTTTTTAATCGTATTTTAATTATTATTTTATTTTCGTTGCCTGGCAATCAATTTTCTGGCTTTAACTAATTTCAACATTAAATAATCCTTTTAAACAAATTAGCTGACTTATAAATAAGTAACACTCAAATTAACTGGTGTAATTAAGAAAAGTATCCTTCAGATGTGAAAGTTATCTCCCTTTAATTTTCTACGGGTTTTTTTAATTTATTTTTTCGGTGAATTCTGTTTGAGTTTGAGGTATTCGATGTCCATTATTTAAAATTGTTCTTTATTTATTTTCAGCGAAATATTGTCATTCAGAGAATCACGTCACTTCGATGAGACCAGCTTCCCCGTCACTAAGGTAAGCTATAGACTCTAAGTAAGACATTTCTTTTTTGTGTAACTATATTTTTCTGCTCCTTAGTTTACTCGACTGGCTCAATGGAGTATAATATTACTTATTATAAAACGCAGGTTTTGTGTGTGTGTGTGTGTGTGTGTGTGTGTGTGTTCGTTTATATATGGGATCGGATTTCCTACATTTTTCAACCGATTTCAACAAAACTTCACACACTATGTAAAATTACCCGGCGGTGGTTCTGACAGCGCCCAAAATTGGAAAAACACAATTGTTTTTGGACGAAATCAATTTGAAAGCACGGGTAAGTATCATTTATGCAGATTTTTCGCAGTCTTTGAACGATGTTTTGTTACCGAGCCACCAAAACAAAGCAAATGGTCCAGTTTCTGATAGCACTAACGATTGGCTATCTAACAAGTACCAAATTGTTTGCAAGACTGTCAAAGCCGCTTGACCAGGGAACCATAAACGGGGGTACCAAGGGACAGGATTTAGCCCTCTGAACACACATTCACTGGCACAGTATGTAAAGTTTTGGTTTGATTCAAATGAAATTTACGACACACTTGTGGCTTAATATAGCCTTTATGTGTGCCAAATTTCAGAATTTTTCGGCAAAAATAACCATAGCTGCACGCGGATCAATATTTTTTGTAACTTCTTTATACACACACACACACACACACAGTTGCGTACAACTGAGTCCGCATGTCGATACAGAGACTGCTGCAAGCCCATTGGTCGCTTTCACAGACCTTGACCTTGGGGCCTGTCCAATCATCGCACAGGATTTCTCACACGTTATAGCGCCCGCGTGATCGCGCGTCTGCTTATGTGCAAGTGCGCTCAAGGTCAACCACCTCTATTGCGTGACTCGGGCGTGCTTTCACACTTTTGCGTTTATTGTTGCCCGCGTGCACGCACTTGGCTTAATTTATTCGCCTACTTCGGACACCGCAAGTTGTTGATTACGTGTTCTAGCTGCTTTTTTGTTTTATAGTTCCAACCCAACTCTACACACGTTAGCCAATTGTACTAAAACCCCATTTCCTTTTGGATTTACCCTTAGTTTGCCTTTTTAAATTTTCACTTTTTTAGTTTCGAGTTCCCCTTTAGTAACATCTGAACTCATTTTACGTTTTGTGTCTACGTTAGCAGTGCACGTTTTTTCGTTTTGGATTTGTCGAAATCTCTTTTTAAGCTTTACCCTCTTTGACGTTTTTACTGTTTGGATGCCACCTAAAAGGAGGAAACTTTTGGGACGGCGCACTGAACAGACTTCTTTGCGTCTTTCACGGATGGCCTCGAGCTCAGCTGCTCGCTTATCTACGGAAAGCACCGTTGCGCGGACTGAAAGGTTGACTTCAGCAGCTTCAACCATGTCCGTACGCCGCGCTAGGCTTTCAGTTGAAGAACGTTCGCTTCTGAATTCACAGGACGCAGTCCGCGTGGCTAGGTTGAGGGGTTCACAGTCCCCAGCACAGAAAACCCTTCGTGGTTTGCGGGATGCCACCGCCAAAGCTTGCTCCAGGGGTTTAGAAAGCCCCGAATAAACAACTTCACGTCGTCTTAGGAATACTAGGGCTACATCCGCCTCTAGAGCTTCGGAACAACCCTAAGAAACCGCTCATCGTCGCTTTAGAAATGCGCTATCCACCGCATCTGCCAGAGCCTTAGAAAGCCCTGCACAGACCACTGTTCATCGCGTTAGAAATGCCCGCTCTACTGCGTCTGTCAGGGCTGCAGAAAACTCTGAAGTACGCCGTCAACGGCTCGAAAACATTAGCAACTTCTTTGAATAGCGTAACTTCGCCGTCTGCGTCATTTTGGTCAAATGCTGCATACAATTATGACTGCACTGTCAACTATTCCGCTAGGAGAGACTTACAAATAGGGGGCATGGATAAAGTTTGCACTTTTTGCAACGCAAAAAAGTGGGCCGGTGAGCAACCTGGGCTTTGTTGCTCTGGGGGCAAAATAAAACTCCCTTCTTTAGACGAACCTCCCCAGCCGCTTAGGGACCTATTTCTGGGTACAACTTCGGAGTCAACGCATTTTCTTGAAGCAATACGGAAGTACAACTATTGCTTCTAGATGACGTCTTTTGGTGCGAAGGCTATTAGTGAGGGGGGGATGGATGCCTACTTTCAAAGTGCAAGGCCAAGTTTACCACTTAATGGGATCACTTTTGGCTGATCTGGGAGAGCCACGTCAGTTCTTACAAATTTACTTTCACGCTGACTACAACGAACAGGTTGATGCACGTCTCGGCATTCTGCCTAGCGATATTTCCGTCGGTCGCCGTAGACATTCTGTTCCGTCTACAAGACATGCTTCACGAAACTAAGTTACATCCGAAGCTTAGTTTGCGTTGCAAAACAACTCTTCGCCCTCTTTCAGCGTTGTCATCGATGCAGACAGACGGCCTCACAGTGAGCATGAGCGTCGCTTCAATGCTCCTGCATGTAATGAAGTCGCTGCAGTCATCCACGGTGAGGAGCATAACAGCCGTGACATTGTCATAGGGTACCGGGGCGGTGGTCTGCGCCACTTCAGTGAAACCCACCGTTCATACGACTGTCTCCAGTACACACTTCTTTTTCCATACGGAAGCGAGGGGTACCACTTCAAAATCCCAATATACCAGGCAAGCAGCGATTCCATGTCAACCTCAAAGACGGTCTCCTGTAGGGCTTACTACGCCTACATGTTTATGGTTAGGGAGGGTGAATTTAACCACTTGCACAGGTGCCGTCAACTATTTCTTCAATTCGCTGTTGACATGGCTGCAAAAATGGAGTCGGAGAGGTTAGGATTCATCAAGTTAAACCAATCCAAACTTAGAACCGACTCCTACGTTCACCTTCGTGACGGTCTGCGTTCTCATGGTGACCCACGCAATCTCGGCAAACCGTGCATTTTGCCTTCCTCTTACACTGGTGGCCCTCGATACATGCATGAAAGGGCACAAGACGCAATGATCTATGTCCGTAATTACGGGAGGCCTGATTTGTTCGCCATGTTCACGCGCAATCCGAAATGGGTTGAAATCACACGCGAACTTTTTCCAGGTCAGCAGTACTCACACCACCCTGGCCTAATTGCCCGCGTTTTCCGGTTAAAGCTGTGTAAGCTTATGGATTTAATCCTTAAAGGGCAAGTCTTCGGACGCATCAAGTGTCATATGTATACAGTGGAATGGCAGAAACGCGGTTTGCCTCATGTCCACATTCTGCTGTGGCCCAACGATAAGGTTGACGCAAACAAAATAGACGATTTTATTTCTGCTGAAATTCCGGATCCTGCGCTGGATTACGAAAAAAGGTCATGTAGGTCAAGCGGACCCACTTGCGCAAAGGGTAACCCCCGTAAGTTTATCTCAGAAACGCAGACTGCGATGGATGGTTACCCACTGTACAGACGTAGAAGCCCCGCTGAGGGCGACAGAACTGTTAAGGGGCACACTCTGGACAATTGTTTGGTGTTGCCTTATTTCCCGCTTCTGTCCAAGACTTTTGGAGCCTACATAAACGTTGAATACTGCCACTCAGTTAAATCAATAAAGTACATCTGCAAGTACGTTAATAAAGGCAGCGATGCTGCCATCTTCGGTATCCGGCGCAACAATTGCGTTGACGAGGTGGCCGATTACGTGGCTGGACGCTCCCTCAGCAGTAGCGAGGTCTTTTGGCGAATTTTCGGGTTCCCCATACACAAAAGGGCTCCAGCCATTGTGCAGCTTGCTGTTCACTTAGAAAATGGACAGAAGATGTACTTCACCGAACAAAACGCCCAGCAGGTTGCGGAAAACCCTAAAGACACAACCCTAACGGCTTTCTTTAAATTTTGCTCGACAGATGCTTTTGCCAAAACATTGATATGCCCCCAAGTCCCGTCCTACTATATGTGGTCAAACAACTGGCGGGTTTGGCGAAAGGCTGGCGACCCTGTCGAGGGTTATCCCGATGTGAGGTCTAACTCTTGCCTTGGACGCGTTTTTACTGCCCCCCCCCAGCCAGCAGGAGTGCTTTTACCTCCGCCTTCTACTTCATGAAATTGCTGGGCCAACGAGTTTCACAGATATTCGCACTGTCAACGGCATAGGGTGTCAGTCTTATAGAGAGGCATGCTTCCGTTTGGGATTGCTTGAAGACGACTCCCAATGGGATGCAGCCATGGCGGTGGGTGAACTTCTCAGAACGCCATCACGGCTTCAAACGCTGTTCGCCATTTTGCTTTTGCAATGCGAACTTAGTCGCTTTGGCTAAAGTACAGAGAATCCATGTCAGAGGATGTGCTGTTCTCCGTTCAGCCTAACAGCCCAGGTGTTGAATGCGGTTTCACTGACTTCATATTAAACAGAGAGCTGGTGGCCCGAGATGATGTTGTTTTCGAACTGGGAGGTGTCTCTTTACCAACTTACGGTTTACCACCACCGCTCAGAGACGGTTTTGACACTGTACCAACTGAGTTATTGCGGAAAACATCCTACTCCATCGAGGGGCTGAACGCATACATTACCGAAAACGAGCCCAAACTTCTGCCTCATCAGAGGGTTGCTTTCACTACCATAACAGACAGGGCAGACGGCTCTAGTGGGGGTATATACTTTTTAGATGCGCCCGGAGGAACTGGCAAAACTTTTGTTACTAAATTAGTCCTGGCAGTCGTGGGGAGATCGCTATTGTGGTCGCATCTTCCGGGATTGCTGCAACATTGCTACCGGGAGGTAGAACCGCTCATTCGGCTTTTAGGTTGCTGCTTGATCTATGCTGGTCACAAACTCCTCTCTGCAACATAACAAAGAATTCGCCACAGGCTGAAGTTCTGCGGAGATGCAAACTTATAGTTTGGGATGAGTGCACAATGGCACACAAGGGCGCCCTTGAGGCACTTGACCGAAGTCTCCAAAACATCCGCGACTCCTCCGACCCCATCGGTGGAGTAACCCTTCTCCTCGCAGGCGACTTTAGACAGACTCTACCTGTTATTCCTAAAGGTACACGCGCTGACGCTGACCGCGCCTGCCTGAAGTCGTCTGCCTTTTGGCGCCACGTGGAGACTCTTAAACTGAGCACGAACATACTTGAATGGGGACTCCAGATCCGCTGACTTTGCACGGGACCTTCTTGCTCTTGGGGAGGGGAAAATGCCATCTGACACACAGGGTTTTGTGCAGATGGATCAGCTTGCCACCACTGTTGAATCACCGGATGAATTGATGAATGCAGTATTGTACAACCTATCCACTAATTTTACCGATGCCGATTGGCTTGCTGGGAGGGCCATATTGGCACCGAAGAACTGTACAGTTGATGGGATTTTATTTACATATGGAGCAGTACTTTTTACAAGAGTGTGGCGCAGATAAACCCACAATTTTTACGTGGCAACAGCACCATGATGTCACAGCGTAGCGAGGTTTCGAGATCTCCATTAGAAAGTGTTATATACATCAGTAGCTGTCTCGCCATTGACGCACGACATTATCTTTAGAAAACGATCCCGTCGTTGAGCTACTATTGCGGAGTGCGTTCGCGCCGGTCACACACACACACAGAAAAAAGGAAATTATTGAATGGTTTAAATACCATAAAACCATGGTCTAAGACCATCTAAAAGTATATGGGGCCTCAGACGACAAGGACAATTTCAATCCAGAACGCAAGACTCATAAGAAGCGCTCTGGTGCCACCAGCCGAGGTTGTCAAGGAGTACCCAGCAAAAAGATGAGCACCTCAATCCCTGGGTGGACAGGGTGGCTGGTGGGAGGCCCTACGTCTTTCAATACCCCCCTCCGGCTCATGCTACAATTAGATGTGCAATATCCTTTTCATAAAGCAATACTGTTTTATTTTGACAAGAGCAATGCCGAACACTTTGGTGGAAGACCGCGAACAACCATTGTATGCACACTGAACGACAACATTAAAAGAACTGTCAATAAACTTCTAGCCTGAAGAAGCTTGGAAGATATTCACTGATTCAGCATATTTGTGAGTTAGCACAGGTCTGTCAGGATTGGATAAGACCGATAAAAATTATTTACGAAGTTGATGAAGATGAGAAATCACACAAATTTACAGTCTGCCATCATGATTTGGATAGTTTGCAAAAAGATGAAAATGGACATAATTTCAGTGCAATTTTATGCAAGAAATAAATCAGAAGTGATTGTGCAAGGATGATGATGAAAAAAAAACAAAAAACAAATCCATTTTAAATCGATTGACAAAAGCGAAGTTAAAAAGTATACTATTTGCTGTTTTCACATAAAACGAACGTGCGCACTTAAATATTTTCAATGGTATGACTAATTTCGTAATAACATCCATATTAGTTATTTGTACGAGTAACAATTGTTGCCAAGTGTATTTCTACTTACGCCATGACACGTAACCTTAAGGAAGGAGTAATGTCGCAGTAAAAGATTTCATATGTTCATCGTTTTCCAAATCTGTTGTTAAATTACTTTTTAATTGTATTTAGTAAAACGAGGAAAACTTATTTTTATTTATTTATTTTGCTCAGGCTTTGGTGAAAGACATGAAGCAAAATCCTGACAACATCATGAAGCAGTCAGTAGAATATATACCAAACCTGACTTCAGGGTAAGTAAAGATTCATTTTAAATTTAGTCTAGCATATTCGGTTATCTCCCTTGATGTCAAACTATAATTTAACGACAATAATTTAATAGCGTGCAGTAAGTAAATACATTCTTGTTTCAAATATTGTTCAATTTCCTTTTTGGGTACTAAAATAGACTAATCCAAGCATAAGTAGTGGGAAAATTTTAAATATCTTTTGTAGATTACCATTTATTGACTTTCCGCAAGGCGCTATTCGAAAAATACTCTTAAATAATTTTCATTTAAAATGGAGACCCGTTCATAATATCGATACAGTGTAAATTCGATCCTTGACTAAGTTACCTGTACTTAGAGGTACTGTACTTAGAAGTTTAAAATTGTGTTTTTTTCATTTTCTGAATTAATTTAAAGGACACCCTAAATTACTGAAATTTCAAAGTAATTTGTCAGATAATTGCTGGCATTTAAATCTTCCGTTTGTTCTTTAATTAAAACTAAAATATGCGATTGTCCTTTAATTGAAAAATCTTTGCGTAAAAGTTTTAAAATATTATTTCGAAGACGTGCAATTACTATTGTTTGTTTAAGTGTGTGTGTGTGTGTGTGTGTGTGTATCCAAATGAGAGAAAGAACAGATGGAGAGAAAGAACACTGTTCGTAGCATTTACTTTTAAAAGAGTGCTCAATACAAAACAGAACAATAAATCATTCTTATTATAAGAGATTATAATAAAAACATGTTGAAATCGTTACACAAAAGCTTTCATGTTTCAATACTTTGATTGTACTCCTTCAGGCGATGGTGGTTAAACAATTTTTAAGGAAAATTAAAAACAAAATAAAAGTGGGGACATAAGGTCAAAATTAAAATTAGACCAAATCTAAAATTAGATTTGTCTTGATTAACCAATTAAATATCATATCTACGCTGAATAGAAAAGTAAGCTGAGAGGGAAGAGTTATTTTTTTCATGTCATGATAAACTGGAACATAATCAATCATTGATGATTGCGGAATTTTCTTCTTTCCGCGCCTTGAAGGTCTAAACAAATATTTTTAAAAAGTCTATTTCTGTTTTAACGAATGAAACAGTTTATTAGTGTCCACTTAGGCTTCAAAATATTAACGCTGGGTGGTTGCTATGATTTTTTTTTCATATCGAGGTTTACCAGTATTCTCCAGCCAACATCTTCGTTAACATTTTCCCATCCATACAGGCCCCAGTTCAAAATGTTTCATTTTATGACGATGTTTAAGATATTTGAAAAACAAAACAAAAATAATCAGTTTTTTTCTAAAACTTCCCATGATTAAAAGGGAAACTAAAAAATAAAAATAATCTCAATAGAAATCTGTCAAATTCTGCGAAAACTCAACGGGAGATAACTCGTAATTTTAAAATTGTTCACGCCAAAAAACTATTTATTGCCCTTTGCAAGGAATTTTATTAATATTCTTTCCGCAAAAATTACTCCCCGTATTGTAGTCGTGTTTAATTGCATATTTGAAGAGATAAATATTTAATGTATATAATCGCAACAATCACTAATTTTAAGGAGTTGAAATGGTTAATATAGGCAGAATTCGCGAAAGAATATTAAGAGTTGAACAGATACAAAAAAAAAACTGTAGAAAATCATACTTGCTTAAAAAAAAAAAAAAAAAAGAAAAAGGTTAATGACATTAAGTTAATGTCCACCAATACACTGGCGACAGGTTTCTTTCCTTGTAGTTAGTTGTAATTTGTACTCCCCTATGTGGAGGGGAATGAAGTAGTGATGAAATTCAAACGGTTGTGTGATCGGTCAAGTATATATTTATTATTGTAAATGTACAATAATTGTGGCACATGGCTGAAGGGGAAGTGGGGAGAGGTTGGTTTTTTTCGCTAACTATCCTAGTCCCAGTTAATGACGATCACGACCCATTCATCCAATACAATTGATCCATTTACCACAAGAACTCATTCATCACCATTCAATCCTACATATATCACAATACCTCATATTCACAGGGCAGGGGACCTACAAAAACACCCCATGATATAAAAATCTTAAAATGACTTAATACAAAATTTTATGAAATATGAAATGAGGGAGTGGGGATGAACCCTGGAAACGAACTAAAATTGAAACAAAAACAAACTAAAAACAAAACAGATTTTAGTAAGACCCATCCACCCCTTAAAATAATCAGAGTGGCTGTTGTATTTTGCCGATAGACAGAATCAAGTAGCACACTCACCAATGGAGTGGGAAGGTTAAAAAATAAATGCCGGAAAGGGGAAAATCAAAATCTGACCCAACTGAGATAAAAAAAAAAAAAGCGGGGTAGGGGACAAACCCGGGGGGGGGGGTAGGGGGACAAACCGGGGAGGCTGGGAATCTCGACATGGATCATAACAAAAGAAAAGGCCGGGTGCAACACTTATTCACATAAAGTAGGAAAACAAAAACGGTCGATCAAAGAATCTGGTTCTCTTTGTCAACCAGTTTTTATAATGTTTATTGTTGTATTTTGATTGGATGGATAAGAAATTAGACCGTATATAGCTATAAAGGAATTGAATGTTATTGATTGTTACAAGGCTATGCAGTCCTTGTAAGCAACGAGGCATTGCGATCTTAAACTATTGTTACCCGAAGACGCTGTGAAGTGCTGCTACAACTGGTAAAAGTTCCGTTTTTTTGGGGGGGAGGGGTTTCTCTCTCTTCACGTCGAGTTTCGGGTACAACGCTTAAGTTGTTCGAGTTTCCCCGCTCTCCAATCGGTCGGCATAAAAAAATCCGACTATGTATAAATGTTTTACACTTGACTTTAAGATTTTTAAAATAATTTCTTTTTAGTGGTAGAAACATTGCCATTTTTGTAACTATGGATGTCCGTCACGTGTTTTAAGAGTTGTGCTCTCTGAAAAACCTGACCGTCTTCAATTCTTTCATTATTTATTTCTAGATTTCATTGTGTTTACGTCTCAACAGGCTTTGCAAATCATTCCTTCAAATTTTTAAACTTTAAAATTTAAATTAATTTTACTTTTTTAAATTCTTATTTCACTAAATATTTTTATTATGTATTTTATTTTTAGTATGGGTGATACTTCAATTAAGTATTTTTTTTTTTTTTGTTAAATCTTTTTACTTTCTTTAAGTTTATTTTTGAGATTTTAACTAAAATTCAATAAAATACTAGATAATTCAAAATACTATGTTAACTTTTTAAAATTACGAGGTAGTTAAAAACCAAAAACAAAGCATTCACTTAGATTTTGTAAATTTATGTCAGTTTCTGGTCAACCATACTTAGCAATCAACATTTTTGACTGCCAATAAATCAATCATCATGTCAGAAAAACAAGACCCCGTGGTTAAGAAATGCTTGTATACTATGTTTTATGCTATAAGTAATATTTGTTTCAAATCAGAACTTTAATTTTGCTAATTTTCCTCAAATAACGTGTCACAAATGTATATTTTATTTTTGGAATATTTTTAAAAATCGAGAATTAACTTTTGTTTCCAAATGTCAAAATGGCCGATATTTACCGATTTCTGCTGATTTTTCTTTTTTTTTTTTTCCTGAAAGCGACCAAAAAGTTGATTCCAATCAATATAATTTCAATTTGAAATACACCAGAATATTTTGCTTACTGGAAATAGTAAATTTAATCATTTAGCTTTCGATTAAAGCTAATCAAAATTTAAAGAATGGTTTTTCATTTAAAATTCATTTTAAACCTTAGGTATTGAAAATTTTGTGTGTAGAGTTCCTCGATTAAATAATCCAATATGTTATTTGAAAACGAAGTTATTTGTTAACTGAAACATATAAAAAAAAAAAGAATGAAGATAAAAGCATCGACCTTTGAGATACAGTGTAACCCGGATATAAGAGAGTTGTCGGGACCGGAGAGGAAGTCTCTTATATCCGGGTTTGGTCTATTTTGTTTAGGTAAGTATGGCTCTAATTTGGGACCAGAGAAAATCTCTCTTATATCCGGGTTTCTCTGATATCCGAGTTACACTGTATATACATATATAAAAGATACTTACTGGTGTATTCTTTCGTTTATGCAGAAATATTTATTTTCCTTTCTAACAGCCTCAACTGGTATCCGGAACTCCCAGGAACAGTCATCTTTGGTTTGGTCGCCGTGCTGGGCATGCGCACTCAAAAAGAAGTCGATATGGTAATCGGTAATAAATTAAGCTCAATGATCTCTGCAATATTTTGACATCTCTAACCGGAACTAACTTCGACAGAATTTGCAACCACGGAAACAAATCTCGCAGTCTGTTAATTTGTTATTGAAAATATCGAAATATGATCAAAGCCCAAACAAGGAATGAAGAATTTAATTTTAACTGAAACCTCTGTGTTTAACAAATACCAGATTTCTTCGGATGATGCTATTAAGAATATCGTTGTAAATTAAACAAATGTATTTCTGGTAAATTTAGATATACAAAAGTTATATAAAACCTCTAAATAAATAAAAAAAAATGCATAAATACAATCACATTAAGTCTTTCTATTTTCAACATGTTATTTTTTGCTTTGTATGAAATTGTTATCGGAAAATAAAATTGCAGTAAGTAAATCGTTGTTACCGAAGTCAATTTTCGTATTCTATATACATTGTCAAGTCCTATTTGAAGGTTTATAAGTTCAAACATGCTGCTTTAATAAGAGAATTTTGGTTAGTTCGAACTTGGACTTTATATTGTTGCAGGATTCATCTCTTTTGTTGTGAGGTGACGTTTTATTGTAAATATTTATGGGCTCTTGGAACATTTGCCTTACAAATAATATTGTCGAACTCATGTGAGTCCCGATAAAAATAAAAACACAATGGAATTTAAAACAAACGACAATTAATGTATGTTATTAAAATGTGTATAAAGGAGGCACGGATTGAGGAATCGGAGAGCCGAGTTCGAATATCCAGTCGAATCCATTACATTCACTTACGTGCTAATAACGAACCCTCTTCTCCCTCGCAGCGATGAGTAAATAGCAAGACAGACCAGGTTCTATAGCCTTGGATGGCAACTGGTCTACCGCAGAAAAAATGCCAACCTAGTACGGAAAAGATACATGATGGCTTAAGCGTGTATCACGCATGGCACATAACTGACTGACAATGGAAAATCAAAAGATATTAAATCTAGTGATAAGAATGTTCGTGTGTGTTTATGTATATACAAGAGTTCAGTCAACAGAATGCCAAGTAAGGGAACGCGCCCTGGCGGCAGCGTTCTTTATCTACGTTCAACTACATCTGGAATGAAGAGGAAAACGTTTATTGCATTTAAAATTACAATTGTGGCACAATGCCGTGAGGGAGGCATCGTCATTACTATCCGAAACCTAGCTAATCTGATTCATGACCCATTCATTCTTACAATTCATTTAATCACCACAAGAACTCATCCATCACTATTCAATCTAGCATATACCACAATACCGCATATTCACAGGGATCCTACTAAAACACTCTTGAAGTAAAAATTTAATATACATATTGTAATATAAAAATATTCTCTTTTTTTCCCCTTTATTTTTATTTACAATAATATATAAAATATATGACATAAAATGAGGGGGTGGGGAGTGAACCTAATAACGAAAATAAAGTACATTAAAACACTCAAACTAAAAATAAAATGTTAGTAGCACCTGACAAAAAAAAAGAAGAAAAAAAGAATGTCCACTGTATTTTGCCGATAAGCAGAATCAAACAGCTCACTCGCTATTAGCGAGGGAGGGACAGAAATGAATTGCTGAATGGGAAAATCCAGGGATGAGGTGTGTCAGGAATCTGCCCCCATTGTGCCTATAGGTGACTAAAAAAGAAAATCATGACTGGCCTGATTCACGAGAACCGAGCTAGCCACTTTTACCCGCTTTTCGCTTAAATATGCCAATATCAAAGGCTTTCTATCAGATCTGATCTTCATCCTGAGCTGATATCCAAAGAATCCAATCAGATCCTGATGAGAATAACGTTCGACTCGTAAGGTTCCCTCCATCTGAATTGTCTACACCACCATCCTTGCCACAGCTAGCAGCATTAGAAACACCATTCGTTTCACCCCTGACCACGGGTGAGAGATATTATAAATCATAGATCTAATTCACTCTGAAACTCGCATCATTGAGTAATAGCACGTTCCAAATCAATCACGAAAACCCGGGGCCGCTGAGGTAATTCGCTTCTGGCGCCCAGGACCAGAAAGAGCGCAATTCGGTCGCCGACAAGTTGAGCTGCCCAAAGAGTGAGTCCGACACGACACATTCACTAGTTCCCGATACAATGCCCTCCTAGGCCGTGAAAGGTCACTGGACCGAGGAGCAGTAAGCAAGGCCTTTTGACACTCGGTGAAAAATTCAAACTGGGTCAGACGGCGCTCAACCCTAGAAATGAGAGGTGTGATGGAAAGCGTCCCTAACACCCCTCGTCCACAGCGAATCTTCTGTCAACGAGCGGTGTAGGAAAACCAACCTCGAAGCATGTTGGTGACTCACCAAGTGTGGCATTCCCAGACTGATTGACACGGACGCTGAACATAGACTTCTCTGCGGACCTTCGGCTTGCGACCACTCCACAAGAGGGAGAAAAGCGAGCACTCGATCACCTTCCAACAGCCCTTGAAGAGAGAGAGAGTATTGACATTTGGTAAAGGATGAACGTAAACATAGACAAGGAGCACACTTACGCCCTTCCATTTAACACTCTGCATTATTCATTTTCTTTCCTTCCACTGCATTTGTTTTTCAAGGCCCTTTTACTGCACTACTTAATTTCAGTCACGGTCATTTTCTGAATCATTTGCAGTGTTAGGATAAATAACTTTGCAAAATCACCCTCGGTATGTTAAAGGTTAAGGACATGCTCCCTCGGAGGCAAGATCGTTGCTAATATCTCTGACCGATTTTTCTCCACCTGAAGATCTAGCCCGAACCACAAGCAAGAGGAAAAAAGAGAACGAGAGAGAATGGGTTTGGCTTTTTATAGATTTAAATAGCGCATCCTAATGGGCGATTTTAGCGGAGCGAAGTGGGGTAACCCACAATCTAAACTACTTTATTTTACTTTACCAGATTTTTTTTTATATTACAGCAAGACATGTCCGGATTAATACATGAAAACGCTTGAAACTATTTATATTAAGTCTAAGCAGCCTTCCTTCTGTAATCATTTTTTTTTTTAATTGATTCATTTGTTTTTTACAGTTTATAAATAAACCTTGTGTGATTTATTTAAAGCCGAAACATATTTTGGGGTGTAAGATTTAGTGGGGGGCGAGTGAACACTGCATTTTTTTTAGAATGACTGCTGATTCTCTGACAGTATTAAATTGACAAAAAGAAGCCAACAAAACATGGATTTTTGAAAATTTATGATCTATCCTTCAGGTGGGTTTATACTGCTAACGTTTGTAGCAATATTTCTGTAATAAACAATATACAGCGACTATGGTAGGTTTTGTGACCTGTCAATCCAGAAGCACAGCCACATATTGAAGTCTTTTGTTAGTTTAAGTAGCGAGATTGTATCCATCACCAGCTTACTACGCCTGTCGCACAGCTTACAGTACATATTCCCCAACAGTCATCCATCTGAGTACTGACCATCCTCAGCCTTGACGAACGAACGAGAACTGGTGTTTCAACGTTATATCGCTGGAACGTGGGTCCATATATTAACAGAACTCCAAAAGTATAACGTTAAATAAATGTAAATTACTGGTGAGTTTTACCTAATTCACAGGTCAACTGAAGACTATGCAAAGAATTCATAAAATATCAGATGAAACACACATGCCTCCTTTAAAGCGAGGTTCGACATTTCAAAATAAACAGACACAAAAAAGACTTTAGTGCTGCTGCTGCTATTATTATTGTTGTTGTTGTTCTTGTGGTGGTGGTGGTGGTGGTGTTATGTTTCCTGCTTCGTATCATGTAGAGCTGGCTCGAAACTATGGAGAAATGTCATTTAATTAATAGCACTTTTCTTAGTATATGGGATGTTCCTAAAAGGGCGATTTTCTGGGCAATGTTGATGTTACTCGGGACAGTTAGCAAAATTGTCCATTCCTTTTCCCACGAGGCCCGGAGCTCCGATTGCTATTGGTACAGTCTATCTTCATTCCCCCTATCCTGTTAATCTCGATCACCAGGTCTGTGTATTTGGACAATTTCTCAATAATTTTTATGGAGGTATCTCTCTCAGATCGTACTGCTCTGTCAATAAGCATACGCTTCCTGAATTTCTTGTCTTTTATAAGTTATGTTGGTTTTTATTTTCCTGTCAGTTTAAATTGGCATGTCCCAGAGGATAGTTACATCGTTATTTTGGGTAACTGTGCCTGGTCGGTGGTCAAACCATATCTCAGTGGTTTCGATGCTTAGAATATTGTTGATATATATGGTCCAGTGCCCCTTCTGTTTAACTTGAGCTCCTTGATAACATCCAAATAAGAATCAGTAATATTATTGGTCCTGATTTGGCATCACGGCTTAAGCCACTTTCCCATTGCCATAATGTTGCCTGTGTCTTTTCTATAAATATTTTCATAGTAATTGTTTGGATGAACTCCTTGCTACAGTACATAGACATTTTTAATTTAAGTGCAGAACTAAACTGGCGTAGAGATCTCATCAATTTACAGTTGAGATGGCTAAATGTAACAAGCTATCAGTTTCTTTTCTCACTTGAGGAACTCCTTTCTGGCCCCATACTTTCCTGCCAAATTCAATCTGTAAAAATTTAAATGCAATGTCAGTCACTATCTATTGTCCTCCTGAATACTCTCTCTGTCCATTATTAACGTTTCTGTTCCTAATTATTCCACAATTTGTAAACTCTTGTGTCTGAGTAGTTTCACTGCCTTGCATGGGGTGATACCAGTTTTAAAAAATACTGTTAAATGCTCTAACTTGGATAATAAAGCAATTTCCAGTTCAATCAGACCACTGCCTTTCAAGTATAAAGGGTGGAAAAGTCAGTTGAGGAGAGGTAACTCAGTCTATTAACTGCTAATCACAGAGTTGTTCCCCTTAAGTCACGAAAAAAAAAAAACGAAAAAAACAAACTAAGACGAATAAGCAATGAATAATCCTTGAAATGTCAGTATTCTTCTCCACCAGCCATTACAATTAGAAATACTTTAATGTTAATTAAACATAATGATCGTTATAATTTGTAGATAATGGAAATATGACTGTAATTTTCGTCTCTGTTTAGCCATTAACCTCTATGTCTAAATTGATAAAGGCATCAACAGCCAGACATGGGGAAATAGGGTGAAAGTTCAAATAAAAGCAACTACTTCATTATTGATATCATGTGGTTTTAAAATTGGAGATTATTCAATCTAGAATATTATAAAAGAAAGATGAAAAAAATAGCTAAAAAATAATAAAAATTAAAATATTAATAATAAGTGTGAATCAACAAATCTGTAGCCTGATAGAGATATTAACTGAATTATGAAATTTGGTTAAATTTTCACAATGTTGTTGCTTAGAAAACTTATGTTATTAATGGGTTAAGTGCATTAACAAAGAAATATGTTGAAAAAGAAACATTTGCTGTGTGAAATAGTTTTCTTCATTAGGTTAATAGACTCACATAAACAAATAAAAACATATCTTCTCTTCAATCAAAAACGAATTCATGATCTGAAAAGACGTTAAATACAAACCAGAAAGAAATTCAGCAAGAGAAATTGTACCAATATGAATTCAGAAAAGCCAGAAATGGAAATTCTGCATTGTAAATTTGGTCATTTTACAAAATCATTATCATCAGCAGCAGCAGAACCAAAACTGGGTGTCCTTGCAGGGTCACTGTGCTTCTCAGCACCTGATCAAAACTTTGTTTTGGTTATATGCCAAAGTCTGCAAGGGATTTTTCAGTAATAACTTCAGGTAATGACTGATCTGGTATGAAAGTTAAACAGGTGTTCATTCATATGTTGTATGCCTTGGGTAAATAAACCTGTCAAAGCCCATTCCTCTCAATGTCAAATGGATTTCATTTTGACAATACAAAGAGGTAAAAAAAATAATTGGTTATCAAGATTTAGGAATACAGCAGTTTCCTCCAGACACTAATATTTACTTTCTATAATCAACAAGGAGGATAAATAATTTATAACTTAATTAATAACCACACTAAAGCATTAGATATTGACAATACAGACATGCCAAACAAAAGCTATAAAGTACTTTTTAAATTAAACAATATACAGTACTTCCTCAATTATTCAGATACCTTGGGACAAAAGTTAAAAAAAAAGAAAAAAAAGTTTGAATAATGCAAAATTCTGGGTAATTGAATTGAATACCCAAATTATCAAAACAGAATGAAAATTCTGAAAATTTAACATATTTGCATTATCAAACATTTTCAAACACTTTTGTGAGGTTTTGCCCAGATTTATTTTTGATGACCCCCCCCACACCCTGCAACCCCCCCCCCCAAAAAAAACAGGTGTTTACTATGTGTTTGTCAAACAAAAAGGCATTACCTTTCCAACTGAAGCATGGTTCACGTGTGTCATGCGCATCTGGGAGTTGCATAAGCCACCATCTCTGGCATGACCAAGCTGTGATAATTCAAACATGTAAGTTTTTTTTTGTATGAAAACAAGGAGGAAATTATCAAGAATTAATTGGACTGATTTTATTAGCACTTTTATCAAACATTGAGCATGGTTTTCTAAATTCTCAAAACACTTGTCTGAGTTTAAATATTAGAATGAGTTTAGTTTGGATAATTGAAAAATGTTTGGAAGATATCAAATTTTCTCTTCATTTCATGTCCGGATAATCAAAGAATTACTGTAAGATACATGTATAGGAGAAAAAAAAAAAAAAAAAAAAAAACAGATAAAAGGAAGCTTCTGTATTATTTGCAGATCTTAAAATATACCCTTCATGGATAAGAGGATTGAATTATTCCATAATCATTCCCATTATGAAATGATAGTTTATTAATTAAGTATCTTAATTTATACTTAAAAGGATTTTTTTTTCAATTTTGGTTAACATGCATCAAGCAAAAACACAAATAATATAAGACATTAAAGTAATCCAACCATTAGTAACCACACTTGTATTTACTAGTTTAAAAAAAAAAAAAAAAAAAAAAAGTTAATACTCTTTCATTCTATAACCAAAACACGTTCTTGATACTGAAGAAGGCTTACTCTGATTTTTATCTTAAGATTTTAGGGTCAATTTATAGTAAGTTCTACCAGCCATCCCCCTGTAAGCAGAAGGAGTGGTTGTTAGACTTAACCTTTGATGTTTATATATTTATAGCAACTGGTCTCTGGGGCCTTTTATTTTAGCTGCTGTACATATTTCTTGTCCTCTTTTGAGTTTTGATGAGTGAGCATTAAATGGTTAGGCTGTATTTCATTTTTTAGATTTTAGTTGTTTCTTTGCATTTTGTCATTTCCACTTTAAGGTAATATGATTTTTTTTTTTTTTTTTTTACTCAATTTTTTATTCTTCCCTGTTTTTGTGTTTGTTTTAATCATTATTAAATATAGATTACATAAACATTTAGTATTTATTTTCAATTTCCAGTATAAAAAAGCATATAATAAACATGTCATTTGATGCATGTCAAGTTACATTAGAAAATTCTGACTAATCAAAATTCCTTGATCTTTAAAAAAGTGACTATTTCTTCGATTCCCTGTTTTCCAGGTTGGCTGTGAACCCAAATATATTCTAATCATGCTATCATGGTTTTTAGCAACAGAACATTGACAACTTTTATGTAATGCAATATCAGTGAAATATATGTAGATTATTTGTTCTAGGAATATTTGTCAGTAGGGAAGTGATTGATTTGAATTCAAGATTTTAACTTCTACTTGTCCTTAGATTATTTCTTTTGTATTTTCTGCAAGGAAAACTTTTTTTTTTGTGTTCCTTCAAAACAGACGACAACAATTTTCAGGTTATAAAAACTGATCATTCAAATTTTCCTTTTATTTTATAATAAATTTTCCACGGCAAATAAAATGCAGAGCAAAGTGTATATAATTTTTTAATTTTACATGCTTTACTCATAAATTTTAGGTTTACTCGAGTCATGCTTAGATTGCAAGTAAATACATTTCACTGGAACTAACCAAAAAAGAAAATGTAGGAAAATCAAAATTTCATTTTTTTAAAAATTCTTTTTATGAAACATCATTCCCAGCTTTTATTGTTGTTATTTTACAAATCAATATAGGTGATATTATTGATATCAGATGAATTAAAACATTTCTTAAAATATGTTTATATGCATGTCAAGAGAAAGAGAGAGACTAACATTATTTGCTTTCCCTCACAAATTATTTGACAGCAATTTGAGAAAAAAAAAAAAAAAGAAAAAAAAAAACCGAAAAATGTATTTTTAATGAACAGTGATAAAGAATAAAAGAGAAAAATTACAAGAAGAAAAATTTGCTTATTAGTAAATTTATGGGAGAGATTGTTTGATTTTGCCATCAAATGAAATGCCTGACAATTGTAAAAGAAAGTGTAGAACTGAACTTCCTTTGATTATAACTGTATAGAGTTATCAGAATTGTTAAAGTAATGTGAAAATGAATGCTAAAACAACAGGAAAGAAATGTACATTCAACAAATATGTCTGAAATGGCTGACAAAAATCAAGTGCCACTCAAAAGAAAGAGAATGAGATCATTAAATAAGAGACATGAATCAGACAGTTATTTACGTATCCTGCTTGCTAGAATTAGTTCTTGGATATTACTGGCCAATAAGCTGGAAATGTTTCATTCTCAACAATCTAATTTTTAAAAAGAGTTGAAAAAAAAAAAAAAAAAAAAAAAAAAAAAAAAATTGAAATAATTCATGAAATGAAAAACAATTCAATATAAAAATCATCAATAAATCAGAAAAACTATTAGAAAAACACAATTATGTGATCTAAAAATATATATATTTAAGCAATTAATAGATATTTTTTAATCTGATATTATTTATTACTAAACATATTTAGAAAACATACCTCATCAGGAATTGAATATCTGCATTCCCTTTAAATCTGAGAAACAGCATTTAAGCCAAGTATGCTTTACTATTAAGCTAAAAGAAACCATTACAGAAAAACAAGACCCAATTACCCTATGTAAGAAAATCACACTAAGCCTTACTTTGTTCTAATGGCTTCTTCACACTTGGCTTGAACATGGTTTCCAAGATTAAAATGCAAATACAGGTTCAGTTCCTGTAGGGAGGTACATTTTTGTTTTTATTAAGACCTTCAATTGTTAGGCCAGTAGGCATTAATTTCACTGTTTAAAAAACAGTGAAATCTACTCAAACACATGTATGCACTAAATATAACAGTTATTGTAATATATTTTATATATTGTTTCAAATGCTATTTTTAGTGGATACTCATGTTTAAATAGACATCCCATTTTCTACCCTTCTGCACACTTGAGAAAACTAAAGAAAACATGTTCTCTGGCAGCGTATAATTAACTTTTATCAACTACAAGGTTTTGAGTAAGCAGATCAGCAGACATAATATACAGTATTAAAAATAAAAGAAAAAAAAAAAGAGATGTCTATTCAAACACTGGTATCCACTAAAAAAATAATGTTTGAAGTAATAAAAATGTTGGATTAAAAATAAATCCATTAGATTCTTATTAGCGGCCATAATATAAGGAACGGAAATTTTTTACTGAATAAAGATTAGGGTGTAATGCATAAATATTATACAAAGTTAAAAAAATTTACATAATAGTTTTTTTTAAATAAAGATTAAATAGAACAAAGGAAATAAGCTACTGGACAAAAGTTAAGGAACGATGTTAATAATTTGCATAAACTTTTAATTTACATTGTTAAAAATCTCGATGGAGCTTTTCAACAATAAGTAAAAGTTCATTTATAATTAGGACTTTATTTTTAAGCAATATGGCAAATTCTACATGCAAAATGCTCTCTTTTGAAGAAAAAAATCATTATCGCTATCAAGAAAAAAAGTCAATTTCAGAAATTTTTAAAAGTGTCATTCATCATGTAATTAGCAGGTATAAAACCGATAAAACGTTAGATGCAAAACCAAAAATCAGCAGACCTCCAAAAACATCGCAAAGAGAAGATCGGAGAATTGTTAGAATATCTACAAAAAGAACGTTTTGAAACTGCTACATCAATTGCCCGTAAATTTAATGAAGAGACAGATAATAAAATCTCAAGGAAAACGGTTGCTCGCAGGTTAAGAAAATGCAGGATTGCATGCCCGTATTCCAGCTTCGAAGCCTCTCATTTCAAAGCGAAACCAAAGGGCACGCCTGGAGTATGCAAGAGAAAATGTTGTTTGGACTGACGCACAATGGGATACAGTTCATTTCAGTGACAAGTACAAGTTTACTATATTTGGTTCTGAGGACAAAACTTACGTACGCCGTAGAACAGGTGAAAAACCGTCTTCTCAATGTGTCAAGAAAATCGTTAAGTTTGGTGGCAGCAGTGTGATGGTGTGGGAGAATGATTTCATCTGCAGGAGTTGGCCCTATCATCGGTGTACATGGCAATGGCAATGCTGAGATTTACAAAACGCTTCTTCAGCAGCATGTGGTTACAAGATTATGAATCTCCTATTTTCATGCAGGACAATGCACCTTGCCACAAGGCTCAGAAGGTTATGACTTTATTTGAAGAAGAAGGAATCGCCCTAATGAAGTGGCCAGCCCAGAGCCCCGACCTGAATCCAATAGAAAATGTTTGGAAGATAATTGGAGAAAGGGCTCAGAAAAGAAACCCGAAAAACCAGGATCACCTATGGGAGTTATTGAAAGACAAATAGGAGGGAATTACTGCTGATTTTTGCAAGAAATTAATTAGATCATGTGGTCGACGATGCAGAGAAGTCATTGAAAATAAGGGGATGCTTACCAAATATTAAATTTTGTTGATATTTTGTTCACAATCAAGTATTAACAAGATCGTTCCTTAACTTTTGTCCAGTAACTTATTTCCTTTCTTCCATTTAATCTTTATTTAAAAAAAAACTATTATGTAAATTTTTGTAACTTTGTATATTTATGCATTACACCCTAATCTTTATTTGGTAAAAATTTCATTGCTAATCTTTTTAAGTAATGCACATATTTATGTTTTTGTTGTTTCCGTTCCTTATATTATGGCCACTACTATATATATATATATATATATATATATATATATAAATATAAATAAGCAAATGTCTGAGTTTGTGTGTTATAGATCATAGCATCTTAAATCATATCATTTATGTTTGTAAAAAAAATAAAATATAAAATTATAATTGAAAAATGTTTAAAAATTAGATATGTTAATAAAATGGGAAAATTTTAAATTTCCTCAAAATAAATACAACTGATTCTTATGATGGAAGAACAATTCATTTTAATTGAACCAAAAATAAAATATGAAATAAAAATAAGCACCTTGGTTTGTTAGCTGAAAAATGATAAAGGTCAAAGACAGTTCTAAAAAGATTGTGGAATCTTTATATTCCTGAGTCCTCCACAATCGGAGCATGACTCCTTTTCAAGACATTTTCACTGCCAACAAAAAAGCTTTGGATGCAACTGCTCAAATGGAATGTCTATATTCTAACCCTTTTTTCTTTTAATCTTGGATTAAACAACTGGAATCTTCTCCGCTATGAATTGCAAAGTGTAGCACATCTACTAAAGCCATTAGTTTTGTCAATATGGCTGATTCAGTTAATTGGCTCAAGTTCAAGTTTAAACACAGCCAGCTAGACATTGAGCAAAGTCTTGCCACACTTATTCATTTTCTTGTAAAATCTACAATGGCCAAATTTTACAAATGTATTATATAGGAGCTAAAATAAGGGAAATGTTTTTATTTTATTTTATTTTTTTTTGGCTTATTGAAGCAGAGAGTTTTGTTTTTGCTTTTAGAAGATAATTGAAAAAAAAAAAAAAAACTGAACTGCAAGTAAAATACAATGGAAGTGAATTAAATTCAATGTCAGTATAATAAGAAACAGGTAATCTTACTTCTCAACAGTGACAACAAAATCCTTAGCAGATTACAATAACAGAAAAAAAGGACATGTAAGCAATTTTGCCTAAAATCTGATGTCTACCATGTATAGAAAAGTGTATTTACCTTTTAATTTTAAATGTAGTTGAAAGACTAAATAGGAAAGGAAAAAAAAAAAAAAAAAAAAAATTTTATATCAGCCAATAATAATTAGTAAATCGAACAACATTTGTGTGTGTGTGTGTGTGTGTGTTCATAGAGAAAACGGAGCAGTTAACATACAAATTAACACTGCAACAGTCAACTTTAAAAAAGAAAAAAAAAAAGGAAAAAAAAAAAAAAAAAACCCCTGGGGAATTTCACATTATAGAAAAGGAAATGTAGTGGAAAAAACAAAATGCATACCTGTCTGGTAGAAACTGACAAAACTTTATAGGTTTAAAAAAAAAAAAAAAAAAAAAAAAAAAATTTTGTCAATGTAAGCAGTGAAATTTTCTCTGGAATTATTCCAGATTCAACAAGCAAAACAATTTTTTAAGTCATTAACAATATAAACCAATACTTGAGGTTCTTATAAAGAGATTAACTTGTTTCTTTTTTTTCTTTTTTTTTTTTTTACTTCTTTTCCTTTTTTAATAATAATAATAGCATTAGTAATAATAATTTTAAAAAAGAATTTTTAAACAATGTTTCAGTCGTAAAGTTGAGAAATGGTTTCACCCTCCCCCCCCCTAAAAAAAGATCTACAATATTAAAAATTCCTTCAACAAAAGAGAATTCGGATTTTTTTTTTCAATCTATATATTTTTTAGTTTCTATTAATTCTATAGAAATTTTTTTTTTTTGTTTTTATTTACTGTTACTGTCTTCTAAAACACGTTGCCTGTTTTGCTTATTTATGAAATGTTTTGTAACTAGAAAAATGGTATCATGAAGATTAAGATTATTAAAATGGTCTGAAACCAAAGAGGAACATTTTTTTTTCAATGTGGCATCATCTTTAAGTGGTTTTTCTGCTACATTTGCCATAAGCCACCAGAAATTGTCAGTCTCGAAGCCACAACTGATAGATAATCATACTAATTACATGATTTAAGATCTGTTTTTGATGGATATCTGACTATTCATTCCAGTGGGTCCAGAATAAACACGCCACAACAAACTGGAACCTCTTTTCAATTGTCCCTGAAATTAAAAAGAAAAGAATTGAATATGCAATAAAAGAATAAAAATAGCTCTACTAATTTTAAATGGTTACACCTATAAGTATTTACCTATAATTCTTCTATTTCAAGCAAACTTGAACATCACTGATGAGTTTGTTTTTTTCCATTCTTCTCTGCATTCCACTATCTTTATCAGTTCTTCACTCCTCTGACCAGTTTTGTTTTTCAGCTGATTCACACGTTTTATTTACCTGCCCCCTCTCTCCTGTTTTCCATGTTTAGGCTCCCACTAAAGAACTTAGCAGCTTTTCTTTCCTCCTCCAAATGTGCAGATATTTACATGTTAAACCACTTACTTAATTTCATGAAATTTCAAGAAATTTTTTTTTAATAGTTAAAAGTAGGGTTTCTTGGATAATGTATTCATCCAATTTGTTTTGTTTTTTTAAAACTACTCGTTTCCTGGAAATCTGCTCTGAATCGTAAACTAAAAAATGCAATATTTAATTAAAAAGCTTTTAATTACTTTTATAAATAAGATATATTAAGGACACTATTGTCATAAGAAAAAAATTTTTTCAATGAATAAGGAATTTTTACAAGAACTGATTTCATTTTGTAAAATTTTAATTATAATAATTTAAAAATCGTTTAAAAATCAGCATTTACTTTTTCTTTCTTTCTTTCAGGTGACATTGTAATTAAGTGGAAACTATATTTACAAATCAAAAATTAAAAAGCTTAATAAAGTCGTTTACCCCCAATATTCTAAAAATAATTTTAAATTTTTTTTATTTTAAACATGTACATTTTTGTATGTATGGTATTCTATACAGGACATTATAATTAAAAGGTCACATATCATAAGAGTTGTCCTCCCCTTACTGAGAAATTCACTTGTCTGCAATTCTTTATTCATTTTGTTTACATCTCAACAGTTTTTGCACATCATCTATTCAAAGTTTTAAATCTTTAAATAAGTTTTACTTTTAATTTCTATTTCATTAAATATTTTTATTTTATGTATTTATTTTAGTACAAGTCACACTTCAATTATGTAATTTTTTTAAAACTCTTTTTTAAGAAGAAACCTTGAAGAAATGTTTTTTGTTAGTAGTTTATTCTTTTTTATAGTATTTTGAATTTTATTATTTTTCAGAAAGCATCTTCAAACATAAGGCTATAACACTATAGTAACTAAAAGTCAATAAAATATTAGATAATTGCTGAAAATATACTAATCTGTAAAAATTACTAGGTAATTAAAAACCAAAAAAGAAAAAAAAATGCGTTTACTTAGATTTCGTAAATTTATATCAATTCTAGTCATGCATACTTAGCGGTCAACACCTTAACCTGTCAATTACCATCAATCAGCACATCAGAAAAACAGGCTCTCTGGTTAAGAAATGCTTGTATACTATGTTTTTTATGCAATAAGAAAGTAATATTTGTTTTAAATCAGGTTAATTAACTTTAAATTTGCTAATTTTCCTCAAATAACATGTCACAAATATATATTTTATTTTTAGAAGATTTTTAAAACTGATAATTAAATTTTGTTTACAAATGTGTTAAAACGTGAGAAAATGGCAACTTGTAATCAATTTTGTGAAAGCAAGCAAAAAATTGACATTCCAATCTATGTAATTTCTATTTGAAATACACCAGAGTATTTTGCTTACTAGAAAAAGTAAATTTAATCCTTTAGCTTTCAATTAAAGCTAAAATGAAATCTTCAAGAATGCTTATTCATTTTTTTAAAATTTATTTTAAACCTTAGGTATCGAAAATTCAGTGGAGGTGCCTAATCTAAAAGAAAAAATATTAATAGAAATAAAAACCTGTTTATTTACTTGGTTTAATGTTGTTGAATTTCATTCAATCAAATTAACAACATATTCATGCTATTTATAAAATGAGTACAGTAGGCATTTTATGCTAATGCCAAGGGGGAAAGGAATGAATCCAATTTCCCTTGGTTATGCGTGCAGGGCAGTTGGAGCCTTTTAATTCTATAAGATAGCTGATCTACGTGAAGGTGACGCTTGCAAAAAAAAAAATAAATAAATAAAAAAAATAAGGAACTTATATTTTAATACACTATATCTAGTCCTAAAACCAACTGAGAATTGGCACCCTAGCCTTGTACTGAGAATTGGCACCCTAGACTTGTACTGAGAATTGGTACAGAAACAAACAATAGATCTCCACTGTACAAAATGCCAGCAAAAACACTGCCTAATATGCCTTGAGGAACAACTATTACTGTTGCTGCCAGTTATAGAGTATGCAAAAAAAAAAAAAAGAGAGAAACACTAAAAGACAGGAGCTAATAAGAATCGTTCAATCACTCATGGATGCTGTCAAACTGGCCAGTTGAATAAACCATTGTCTTTCTTCTTCTTTGTGCCGTGTACCTTTGGGACATTGATGATCATGACTCTCCCCAATTTCCTGTCCTCTGTAATAATTAATAAATAATAAATTTTCTCTTCTTGTTATCTCTCCTAAACATTGTTCTGCTATCCATTTACTCAAGTTCTTACTTAGGTAGGTTATGCATGGTTTTGCATGGTTTTTCCTGCCCTCAACTGCCTTGTGAGTATCAAATTTTCTAAGCCCTCTAACCTTAGAAATTTCCTATACATCTATCACAAGTGCAAAATTAAAAAAAGGAAAAGAATACCCGCTTACAAAAAGTAATAAAAGACAAAAAACTTCTTTTTTTTTTTTTTTGAAACTTCAGTTGCAAGAGGCTAACAGGTCTTGCTATTTAACTTAAATACCATTTGCGGGGGAACTGACAAAAATCGTGAGAGAAATTTAAGTTTCTTAGTTCAAAGGCATCTTCCAAGATTTGGATGTTTGAATTGGAATATCTCTTAATATAATTGTAATAGTTGGAGTTGATATTGTATAAGATGAGAGATGTAGTTTATCATCATACCCAGGACGAAATACTAAAGGAATAGTGGCCTTGTTGTGATTATAATATATATAAGAGATACTCACTATAGATTCCAACTTGTTCCAACATTTGATCCAAGATGTATACTCAGGCATATTTGGTGGTAAAGCAGCAACAAGACTGCAAAAGAAATGAAAGAAAAAAAAAAATGCATTAAGATGCAATTATCAAATGCATCACAATTACTAAGGAAATTGTTGAAACATGCATGCAAATTTAAGTACAGTATTATCTTCTATGACAATAGTAAGTAACCTATGGGCTAGATACAGCCCACAAAGGGATTTTGACTGGCCTGTGATAAGTGATGCCCAATGAGTCGAGGTGAGTCATGACCAGAGGTTGAAGTTGGACTGGACCCGTCCAGTACCAAAATTTACTTGAAAATTCAGTCCAAGATCAGTCCAGGTCCAACTTCCATCTCTTGATTGATAATGTAGTCAGGCTATTTTGTGCTTTGGTCCGTGCAGGAATAACATAAAACCAAAGATAACAAAAGAAACAATTTTAAGTTCAATTCAAAATTATTTGATCATATGATTGCTATTTCTTTTGTCTTTCCATTCTAAAAATATTGCAAATAAATTTTATAGTAATTTGCTCGACTTATGTCAAATTTTAAAATAAAAAAATGATGTGACTTGAACTGAGTTGAGTTTTGTGAATCAGTGCCAGTGAGTGAACATAGAAAATTCTGATTTTCCAGCCAGCTGAGGTGCATGAATTTCAGTATGAATATTTTTTTGTTTGACCTTGATGGTTATTTAAAATTTAAATTTATTGTAATATGAGACGAGGCTTTCAAATACAATAAAAGGCCTTCTGTTACATTCTTCCACAAATCTTCTGATTCATACTACCTCATGTCCATCAGCAACCAGATGTGAATATTATGAGAGCAAAAACACAATTAAAAATGAGTCAAATACGTAGGCTTCTGCACATCATTTCTGCTTGCAAAACATAAAAATAATAATATATAAAATTCATAGCCAAGTTATTAGCCATAGCCAACTGGTATTATAACAATTGTAATATGAGTGACGAGGCTTTTGAATACAATAAAAAGCCTGTCATTAAAAAAAAATCATATTATTCCTTTTAAACAATGATTAATTTGTTTAATCATTTATAAAATTAACTTCTATGTATTTGTATAATTTGGCTCAGTATTTTTACAATTCAGCTCTTTATTCCTGTATAAAAATGTAATAGTTTTATTTTATTCATAGGAAAAAATTTTGATTATGATGAATGCAAAACAAAGAAAGGTAGATGCTGAATGCTAAATTTTCCAAGATACTCGGACATTAGATTACTTCATCAAGTTCAGTAGGAACCCAGTTTGTCTCATATATTTAGAAAGCATTACTGTGATTAAACTAGCAAATATTAGGTGATACACCATTGTGAAAAGTTGAAGTCACTACTCGCACAAAGCCACCAAGTTGTATAGTATCACTTAAGTCTGTAATCTCGTCAAATGCAATTGAAAAATATTGTAATTCACTGCAGGTGCTAATTAATTGATTTTTAGCATCTGCTGACATTTCTACAACCAGTCATGTGATCATCCTCAGAGACAGGCTGAGAGTTTCAAAGAAAGACTTTTTTTTCTGGACAAACAATATCCAACACTGCCAGTAAGCATTCTTTAAAAAAATCATCTGTAAAAGGTTTCATCTTTTCAGCGATGCGTTTTGAGACTTCATAGCTAGCTATTGTATTTGCCACATATTTGCCTTTTCTCTTTAAAAAAAATATTTGTTTTTCAAAACTAGATTTCAACTGCTCAACTTCATCTTTCCTTGCTTGTCCAGTAAATTTCCTAAAATTTTCACAATGGTGTCACCCAATATTTGCTAATTTATTCACAGCAGTGCTTTCTAAATATTCTCTGTTCTCATTTCTCAATTCATTTTCGCTAATAAAAATATAATTCCCATCTGCTTCTCTTTTCACTAATAAAATGTGTTTTTCTAATTTCCCAAGAAAGAGATAGTCTTTTTCCCAATTTGCTTTACCTGCATGCCAGATTTTCAATATATAAAAAAAAAGTAAACTCTTGGTGCATCTTTCCAACTTGTAGTTTCTGCCCCCTCGCTGTAAGTATTAGGATTGTGAAAATCGATCCATCATAACAGGCAGGTGATCTGGTTTATGTTTTCGTTAAGAGGGCGACCTGCCCAAGGATGGAAAACAGCATTTCTCTTGATGAAAACAAATTGGGTAATAATTTTTATCTTTCACTTGGAAGGTTAAAATGAGGTGATCTGGTTTGTGTTTTCACTGGACAGGTTGGTCCAAGAAAGGGAGTCAGAGAATTTAAATTAATGAAGAGAATAAATCATGCTCTTTCTCTTATGAATTTAAAAAATTAGATTTGTCACAAAGACAGTTACACCAGCCTTGAAAAGTGGGCAGTTAGAATACCAAGAAGGAAGGAGGAAGGGGCAGAATTTAGCCCCCACTCGTACAAAGTAGCAGTGTGAGATGTGAAATGAAGGAAGTTGGAGACAAGGGAGGAGCAATCCCTGTTACTACTCCCAAGGAAGGTGCATAATTCTCCACATCTGGAAAGTTGATTAAGAAAGCAGAAATAGGGAACCAAGAAAACCTTTATTGGAATTAATAAAAATTAGGGAATCACTGAATCCCCAAAACTCTTCTGCCCCACGCTAGTTTCTGGCTGAAGTATATATAAGTAGTAAACTTTAGAGAGCTCAGAGACTTTGGGCTAACAACCCGCATCAAGTGCTCCTAAAATCCACCATATTTTCTGATTCCAAGAGTTTGAAGCCAGCTCCTCCAGAAGTTTAGACAAGGCCCAGTGTTACTATAGAGATTGATGCAGGAAGGGTTAATTTTTGTTGTACCAAGAGCTATATAAACCAACTGAAAATTAACCCTCATGAATCTTTCATTTTATTTTTTCGTCATGAAGATATTTTTCTTCTTTAATGTAGCACTCGCCATGGCTTGAACCAACAAAGATATTCAATCTTCTACTGCTCTGAGATCAAGAACACAATGTGGGTAGAGTTGGTGTGGACTGAAACAGTCAGTGACCAACAACCAGCTTGGACCAGCATCACCATTGACCAGTGCAGAGTTATCCCTGTGCTTAAAACTTCATCCTAAAACCCTGTGTAGGTCGTGAAAGTTGTTATCAAAAAATAAACATATCATTCAATGTATGTCTGTTATGGTGAAATACACCTATTCTATAGTTAATAGACTCTCCCACCTAATATAAGTAGTAGTAATAGAAATGACGGTCAGTCGATGTCAGCCGACAGTTAATCGAATACGAAAGTAGTCAGCGATCACAACAAGATTACTCTGCGTAATACCTATTATATGAAGTTCCTGTTTTGTACGTCGGACCTATTTTAGGACCGATTTAGTACAAATACAAGCCTCCACTGCAAAATAACTCCACAACAATGTCATGTTAGGAAATTCTGATTTTCCTGACATTAAAACAAAATTCTCTGATAATTCTTTGATTTCCCAGGTTGGCTGTGGTCCCTTATTTGGGATAGACTACAAATAATAATAATAACAGAAATAGATGGAATTATAACAGCATATGTGAACAAACAATAAAATTGAAAGGCATGATTGTAAATTGAAAGCTTTGTGACTTCAAAGTACTAAATCATTAATGCTAATTTATAGAAAAAAAAATATGAATATTCCATGTCACATGAGAGGAACAATAATGACAACTAACTACTACTCCTAAGGGTAGGCAGAGAAATAAGAAAAATACAAGCCTTCAATAAATAATGGATGCCATCAAACTGGCCATTTGAATAAACATTTGACGTTACCAAATAAATACATCACCCACAAGTGTGTATTGGAACAAGGAAAAGAATACATACTTACAAAAAGAAATAAAGGAAAACAATTTTCTAGTACATTTATTTTGATTGGTTTGTTTTACGGCATATCAACTTCAATGGGTCATTTAATGCCAACAACTTTTTTTTTTTTCCCCCTGGTAATATTTTTGTTTTGTCAAAAATCCATTTTTGTTAATATTTTTTTCAAAAACATATAGCTGGTAATATTATTTTTTCAAAAATGTATAGCTGGTAATATTATTTTTTTTTTCAAAAACGTATTATCAGAGGCCTTGCTGTCGGACGTAGTTTATCGTCTTACCCAGGACGCGGATGTAGTTTATCATTATACCCAGGACGCATTGATTTTGAGTTAACAGATTTAAAATGAAGCATTATGTATATGATTGTAATAAAATGGTGATGCAAATCTTCAGAAGATTATAAAACATATGAAAAAATGATTACTTACCCACTACCACTCACCATCATGATGGTAGAAACTAAGCTAAATGGATAAGCCAATTGGTTGACCACCAACTGAAAAAAAAAAAAAAAAAAAATTATTTTTTCCCAACAATTTCCAAAAGACGAATCCAACACTAAACTTCTGATTTGTGAATCAATGCTTACAATTTACTGCAACTGTAACACAAATTCTGAGAGAACAACAGTTGGCTTTACTATGTTTTTAGCTTTAAAAGCCATGCAGAGTTTATACACAATAATTCTATACAGAAATTTACAAAAACCTTTCAAGTCACCTGGCATCTCGACTTCAGTCCTTTTCTCACCACCATAACGTAGCTTCCCTGTGCCTTTTCTATAAATACTTTCATGGTAATTGTTCTGATGAACTTTACTTTCTGGTACCTAGACTTTAAGAACAGTATAGATTGGCAGCAAGGTCTCATCATTTTACAGTTGAATTGGTTAGATGTAACTTCTTACTTGTAGAACTCTCTTCCGGCTTCTTGCTTTTATCTTCAAAAATTTAAATGCGATGTCAGTTGTTATCTTTTGCCTTCTTAGTTCCCATTCTGTTGTTGTTCTTGCTCCTTAATAATGTTTTTCTTATATCTTTTCACCCTCAGTATCCCCACCCATATCTTAATGGCTTTATTGCCTTGCTTGGAGTGAAATGATTAAAAAAAAAAAAAAAAAAATTTTTAAAAGTATTGCACATTGACTCATCCAAGTTACAATTGTCAAGCAATAAACAAGTGAACGACATTTGTATCCATGAAAATAATAAACGGGAAACAAAAGATGAAATAAATCTGAATTTCAATCAAAATAGAGTAAAAAAAAACAATAATTTAAAACAGTATTACCAGTGAAATGTAGATTCAAATAAATTATATTTATGATTCTATTATAGCAACTTCATTAACATTTAAAATAATTAAATCTGTTTTGAAAATATTCATTTTTTACTTTTATTTTTTAATCATATTACCCAATACAAAGCAGTAAAGCTACTAAGACATAATCGGTTACACGGTGTGGAAGAATAAGAAAAAAAAAGAAACATTATTAAGAAATGAGAACAATAAAAGAAGAAGAATCAAAAAAACAGTAGATAACAATTAACATTGCATTTAAATTTTTTGAAGATCAAAGTTGGCTGGAAAGCATGAAGCTGGAAGAGAGTTTCACTAGCAAGAAGTGCAACAAAAGAAACGGCTAGCATAGAACTTACAGAAATATCTTGTCATTTTGACTGTAAAATGATGAGACCTTGCCACCAATCTAGTATTTCAATACTAGTTTTCGCCATTATTATTTACACTATTTACATGCAGACTACTGTACTTATCTTTGTTGCTGTTATCCCAACATTTCAACCATTGTGGCCTCTGGATTTCATCATATTTTCTGCAGGAGTAATCTAGGATTTGTATTGATACAATTAATTCTATTGTCACATTAAAAAAAAAAAAAAAAGCAATATACTAGCAACCTGATCATCCCTACTTACTAATAAGATATTCCATTATTATGATAACACAAGCATATTTGTTTATTGGCATCAAGTAATATCTCCTGTTAACAACAGAATTTCTCATTACCAAGGGAAGATAGGATTTATGATAGATAAATAAAGTTAAATTGTGTTTTAGATTAGAAAACAGATTTCCAAAAATGACTTACCCCAACAAAAGCAGCTGTATAGATAGTAGCTTTCTGAAAAGAAAAAATGTAAAGATGGAAAAACAAAAAAAAAAGTATTTAAGATTTTCTATAAAAGGGAAATCAGTTTGACTTAATTCAGTTGAAAACAAAACAATGTTGTGATTAAAAAAAACAAACATTTGAAGTATACACACTTGCTTTTATATAAAAAATCAAATTTGTAAGTAAAAAAAAATTCTCAAATTTTTTTCAGATTTTATATCATTGATTAATTCTTAACACAGAATATCCTGTTTTTATTATTTCTTCTTTCTATTTTCCACAGCTTCCTATTCTTTTTAGCTCTCAAATTTTTTTCAGATTTTATATCATTGATTAATTCTTAACACAGAATATCCTGTTTTTATTATTTCTTCTTTCTTCTTTGTTGGTCACATGTTCTTTGTTAGTAGAACCAAATCTTGGTCATTAAAAGTCATACCCTCAATTGTGACAAAATTGTCCCACATTCACTACCATATAGGAAGGAGTTTATTATTACTCATTTAAATTCATTAACATAAAAAAAAATGGTATGTGCATTATGGTGTAATGGATGTAGGCTCGGAATGAGAAGGCAGAGAGCCGAGTTCAAATTCCAGTTGGATTCATTACATTCACTTACACGCAAATACCCTTGGGAAAGTTATGAAAGTTTGCAATCCATTTATTCTCCCCCCAACTATGGGTTTAATAGCAGGACAGAATCCTATAGCCTTGGTCAGGAATCAGTGTAAAAAAAGAAAGGACAAAAAATTTTCTGCCTAGTCTGTCATAAATTGAAGGAGACGCGATGACACTTAACCGACTGAATTTAAAATAGGTACCTCCACGAAATCGCTAAAAAATAGAGCATAGTCTGATGAAAAAGACGCCAAACTTTATGAAAACAAAATTTTATCGTCTAAATGCTTATGTTTTTATGAAGAGGATAGACCAAATTCTTTTTTTAAATTATTCTTAAAAATTTTTTCCTTCTTTTTAGAATATTCTAAATTTTGATTTAAAAACCTTGTTTCTCTTTGTTGCAACAAGGGGTAGTAAATAACATAGATAATTTTTAGCACGTTTTTTTTGTATTACACACATTAATTTGGAAAATCTTGCAAAAATAAAAATAATTGTCAGATGTTAATGAAACTTTCAGAAACTATTCACAGAATATCGAAATTATTATAAATATGTTTTTTTTTATTAAAGTCATGGCAGAAATATTTTTTTTTTGTTTATTAACACCCCCATAACTAATTTTATGAAAAACTCTAGAAATTCGAGCGCATCGGGTTTAGTGATTACAATAGTTAAAAGCACAAGGCTTTGAAGAATGCAAATCATGTTTTTCTTTTTTTTAATTGGAGCCAACGTACCTGAAAATCAGTTCTGAATTGTAACATACAAAACTCAATAAAACAAATATATTATTTAATTTCAAATGCTTTTATTTGTTTTTAGTTGTTTTTATGAATATGGACAATATTTTCTGAAAGCAAAAAATTTTTTCAATGAAAATTGAATTTTTAATACAATTATTTATTTCTTTAATTATAATAGATTTTTACATTAAGTTTTTAAAAATATTATAACATTATGTAAAAACACCATCAACCTTTCAAAGTGTCCATATGAGATTGTCATTGTCTAGCGCTTTGAAAATTGTATTGTTTGGACCAATCAGAAGATCCACAGTAATTAAAAAATGTAATTTTTGTGCTTATAATCGGGCGGTAATTATAAAGTACGGAAGACCAACCAGAATACAATTTAGTTGCATTATTTGAGTTCAGCATTGTTCTCCGCTGTTAAGGCCTTTACTTTTGCGAAACATGTATGGAGAAGTTAATTTGATTTTTCAATTTCAACTGAGAACAGTACCTATAAGTATCAGTATCATCTTATGAAATTTACCTATTGCTAAACTTTAATTTATATGATCTTATTTTTATATTAATCTCAGTTACGACATTTTTCCATAAATGAAATATCAAAATTAATAATAAAATGAATGGAAATACAAATAACACAGTAAAATGTAATAAATGTACATAAAATTATAGTATTTTATGTACACTTCTGATAAAATTTCATAAGAAAGGTACCTTATTAATTATTAATACCTTTTTCTTATGAAATTTAATCTCACTCTTAACAGTCTTATTTTTTAATTTCTTTATATTTTCCATAAAGCATCGCAAACGTAAAGATGAAAGCTAAGTACAAAAAAAAAAAAAAAAA
Organism: Acanthosepion lycidas; assembly: GCA_963932145.1. NCBI lineage: Eukaryota > Metazoa > Mollusca > Cephalopoda > Sepiida > Sepiidae > Acanthosepion > Acanthosepion lycidas. The sequence continues at coordinate 22,807,303 of OZ010588.1, read as the reverse complement.
TTAGAACGCTGAAAGTTTTCCTTAAAAGTAACGAGGTAAATAATTTGTTCACTTAAATCTAAATAATTTCACTTCCTTCCATCCGTAGAAAGAATTATCCTCCCGTAAGTTATCTAAACGTCATGAATGTGTCTTTCGTCACCTGTCAAGCAACGCGAAAGGTTATGACCTGCTTCGTTTTATTTTCAAATTACATTTTTTCGGCACAGAAGCTAAGTTAAGCTTGGTTCAAAATATTTTAAATAAACATTATAATTTCTGATTTTATTAAAATCAGTTTTGAAAAAATGATAATTGATTTTTAAAAGAATATCAAAGTCAGATTTTCATCTTTTTTATCAAATCGAAAAAAATGATTGATTAGCTGTCCTTTTTTTTTGACAAAAAAAAAAAAAAAAAAAAAAATATTTTTAACGAAAATTTCAGACGTGCTAGGAACGATTAAAAAATTTTAAAAATACCCAAAAAATACTTTGAACTTTCCTCTTTATTAATAATGTGAACATTAGACGATAAAATTTTGTTTTCGTCAAGTTCAGCGTCTTTTTCATCATGCTATGCTCTTTTGTTTACATTTTCGTGGAGGTAACTAATTTAAAATGAAGTGACTGTAGTTTTGGGTTAAAGGGAAATAACTCGTGTAAAAATTGTCAGCAGGTTAATATTATTTTAATATTACTTCTAATGTTCTAATTGTTAATGTTAATGCGAAGGTTTCGTAGATCGACGTTAATGACCAGAGCGGGGGATTCTCCACTCCAATAGAATCAATAGTCACGTGATTGTGACCAAGGCAAGCCATCAAGTTGGAGTACATCAGCTGTGGTTTGACCTAGAGATCAACCAGATCTGCTTGCCCAATACACACTGTATGAACAAATACTTCTCTAGATTTTTACGAAACACAGCTTAGATATGGCACAAGGGCGAAAAGTGTGGGTCACCTAGTGAGGATTAAACTTACTACTCGGTCATAATTGATCTAGTGAGATAAGCTTGCTAACAATTACACCATGTTCAAGTATCCTTTCCACCCAGATATATAGAGAGAACTAATCAACTGCATAGCAGCCCTACAACCACACCCAGTCATAGGACTGATGATGTTGATAATGTCACTTCACAACTGAAGCTCTTTTACCTTTTTTTTTGCTCTATATCTCCATCAATTTTTAATGTTTCTTGATATTCTGCTAACAAGATTCTGGAGAGAAAACTTACTACTGCAGTGAGTTCCATCCTCCCAATTGTGTCAGATGAAGCTAAACAGCAAATATCTTTATCTAAGCTTAAGGACAATGCAATTATTAAAATAGATGTAATTTCAAAACCAAAATACCTTGTCTTGTATAACATATTTGTTCAGTATATATGTCAATACTCCTGTTGCAATAAGATTGACAGAATCTCCCAGCAGTCGTGGTACAAGACCTCTGAAAAAACATAAAAATAAAAATTACATATTGTTGGTTCCAATTAGGCTGGAAATAACTGTAAGACACTTTCCCTTTCACAATTAATAAGCAGAAGTACACAAATGCATCCTGGGATTTCTTCCTAGTTAATAAAACAGGTCAGTTCTTGGTTTCATATGATTCAGTCCCAGTTTGTCTTGCCTTGAAGTCAAAACATTATGCTCACATGTCCAAGCTTGCTCGTGTGTTGTCCCCAATTCTTAGTTTGTGAACTTTTTGCCATGTTACTGATGCTTTGCCTCATTACTGTTAATTTGCCTTGAATATATTTTTGCTTGCTTTATATTATTTTCCTACTATTCTTTTGTTTTTTTGTTATTGCAAAGTTTGTCAATTCTGTTTGTTGGAGACAGTTCTATTATTTATTTTACATTTAACCATGGCCACTCACTCATATATATATATATATATATATTTACTTGGATTGATGTGAGTTTGTGACGCTAGGTTTCACTCTCTTTGCGATCATCATACAAACTGATTAATTTTTAAATTTTGAATTTATATATGGTTGCGTATATCTGTGTTTTTAAGGTAGTGGAAGGAAAAATTGTTGCTGGGACGCCACTCATACATACGCAAACATACACACATGTACATATGTTAGCTCTATCACTGATATTGAGCACTTTCTAATAAGTACTGTGCATATATATATATATATATATATATATAAACATTTTATACACACACACACACACACACACAAGTGTATAAAAAAATACTTTTGCAAAATTTGGTGGGGGTGGGATCCCTCACACCATAATAAAGACAAAAGTCCACATAAATCCTTTGTTATTGAGTTATTAAGTTTAAAGACAGTTTACTGGGGATCGCACTCTGTTGCCATGTAGACTAGGCTACATTTGTCATTCATGTACATTTATGGCTAGTCTGTCTTCAACGTTTAACATGTGTCGTAGTGTTAACTGAGAATATTCAGCTTAACAGTGGCAGGCTATTCATATTGTGAGCAGGCAGATATGATTTTTTACATATGGCTATGCAAATGGTAATGGACGTGAAGCTTCATGGCCGTATCAGATTGCATTTCCAGACCGAAGTCAGCTGACTCATCGAACCTTTGCTGCTGTTTATTGTCAGGTTGCTGAGACAGGATCCATGGCACCACAAACTATGTATTGAGGAAGACCAAGATCCACTTGTATGCCTGACCATGAAGAACACACTCTACAAGCTGTTGGAGCCAATCCAAGTATCAGTACACGTAAAGAGGCCCTAACATGTCATAAAACTCGTAGTACTGTATGAAGGGTACTTCAAGAGCAGTTCCTATATCTGTATCATTTGCAATATGTGAAAGGTTCTTTGTCTTCTGATCACTCACCACATGAGTACTTTTACTGTTGCATAAACAGTTGATCAGTTGTTTATCTCTTCAGTCTTGTTTACGGATAAGACAACATTTGGAAGAGATGAAACAACAAATTTACACAACCAACATTTGTGTGCAGATTGGAACCCCCATGGCACAATACAAGCTAGATACCAACATTAGTTTACGATTAAAGTGCGAGTTGGAATTGTAGGTGACTGTGTGTTAGGTCCATATTTCTCCCAGCATCTCTTAGAGGAGCTGACTACAGGGACTTTATTTCAAACACTTCCAGGCCTGCTAGAGGATGCACCCCTGCTAATACGAAGTTGCATGTGGTTCATGCATGAAGGGGCACCAGCACATTTTAGTCACATTGTTTCTTATGCACTGGCTGACATCTACCATAAAAGATGGATAGGTAGGGGAGGACCAGTTCCATAAAAGACACACTCCCCCAACCTCAATCCTTTGGATTTCTATCTGTGGGGCCAACTAAAACAAACATTTTATGCAGCAGACATTAATAATGCAAAGACACTTCATCAACATGTCATGGGGACACCATGGATTTTTTTTTTTTTTTTAATTAATCTGACAATTTTTTTTTTCTCAAATCTTCAGGCCAGTGGATGAACATAAATAAATATACTGTTCAATAAATAAACGGATCACCTACTCAAATACAAGTATCCATTAAAATAACATTTAAAATGATATTTATATATATATATATATATATATATATATATATATATATATATATATATATATATTATATATATCCCATTAAAATGAAAGGGTTAATGTAACATCAATAAAATCAACAGGAAAAACATTCTCTAGCTTTAATTAATAACATTAGGTAACAAATAATTTTATATTTGTCTTCATCAATATCTTCAGTCTATTCTCATGTGCATTAAAATATAAAGAAATATCTTGAACCAGTACATACTATAATGCACAAAAGATAATATAATAATTATTTCCTTATTTTTATAATACACACCCAAAAAATCCAGAAGGCCCATCATGTTTCAAAATCACACGGATTGAGGATAATATACCACTGCAAAAAAAGAAAAAAAAAAAAAAAAAAAAAGAAGAGTTATAAAAAGTATCATCATGCTTCAAACAATTCCCAAAGAATATTCGAAGTTATAAAATCCAGAAGTATTTAAATAGCAATAGCATTTAATGAATAGAATTTTTTATAGTTTTTAGTAAGATTAAAGTAGAAAGAAATACTTTTAAAAAATGTTTAATAATCAAAGGGTAATTATTCATTTTAGCCTTGTCTTTCTTTCATTTTATTTCTATTGCTTGCTTATACCTAATAGTAATACGACATAAGTCTTAAGGTTTCTGAATTTTCTTAGCATTGTCATCATTAATTTTTTTCTCTTGCTTGCTTACAAATTGTAGTAATAAGACATGATAATCTTAAGTTGTCCAAATTTCTCAGATGGAATATTGTCATCATTAATTTTTGACTAGTCTTTCGTCTTATTTATCTTGTTTACACCTAGTAGTAAATAAGATGTTATAGTCTTAATTGGTTTGAATTTCTTAGATGAAGCATTATAATTATTATTCTTAATCTTTTTTTCATCTTATTTCTGATTACTGAATTTGCCAGTGTCAAGGATGCAGTTTTTTTCCTGAAATAAGTCTTGAAAATTTGTATAAAATATAGGAATTCAGTTTACCATCTGGCATAGATAACCTTCATCTGGGGTTAGCATAAGCCTATGAAAACCTTTGTACAACAAATTTTTTTAGACTATTTTCAGGGGAAAAAAAAAAAACAAAAAAAAAAACTGCATCCTTGATGATGGCAAATATGGTAATTATTTTTTTATCAAACTGCTCAGGTCATTTTTAAAACCAACAATCTGTTAAGCAAGCAGCATGGATCAGAATTTTTATTTTAATTGGAATCACACCAAACAAGGTAGTAATTCCACTAAAACACAAGGAATTACAGGGTGTGGAAGAAACAGAAACATTAATGATGAGCAAAAAGAGAAGAGAGCAATCAGGAGGACAGTAGAGAGCAATCAGGAGGACAGTAGAGAGCAATCAGGAGGACAGTAGAGAGCAATCAGGAGGACAGTAGAGAGCAATCAGGAGGACAGTAGAGAGCAATCAGGAGGACAGTAGAGAGCAATCAGGAGGACAGTAGAGAGCAATCAGGAGGACAGTAGAGAGCAATTGACTTTGCATTTAAATTTTTGCAGATTAAAGTTGGCTGGAAAGCATGGAGCTGAAAGGGAGTTTCACAAGCGAGAAGTGCAAGAGAAGAAACTGTTAGCATAGAACTTAAAGCTACATCTAGCCAGCTCAACTGTACCCACATTACTTGTCCTTGAGAACCTGCCCAAGTGTTACTGATTAGGTGGTTACAAAAGCTAACAAAAAACATTGGAAACAGATTATTTTCAATCAATGATGTTGGCTTAATTTTTTTGAAGCATAATATGTTAAATTTCATTCTACTTTCAAAGTGTTGGTATCTGTATGATAGGTCATTTTTAATATCATCCTTCTGTATCCATATATCTAGAATATTCTAATTATATTCTGCCCCCAACCACCATTTTGTTTAGTACCCAGGCTGATCAACAGATGGCAGAATGCCTCAAAATGGAAGAAAAAAAATTTACCTAAAAGAGTTAATGATTACAGAATGTATAAAAATCAGTTGAGGCTTGTGATAAAAAGACAACAAAAATTAATGATGTAAATCACTTTATAAACATTTTTCTTGGCTGGGATTTGAATTTTGCACACCAATTCCATTAGGTTACATGTACATCCTCCCTTAGAGTACGAAAGGTTAATTTTGTAAAAAAATCTTTTAAAATCTATAATTTAAGTTCCTACTTGTAATTATTTTTAATCTACTGGATTGGATTAATATCATCCTGGTAAAATTTGTGTGATACAAGGGTGCCAAGTTTAAGATTACAGTTGGGTTACATTAAATAGAGATTTGTATGCATGTCTGTACAAGAAAACTAACATCAAAATAACGTTCAATAATAATTTTATTTTAACATGAATAAAACCTGACATTAAATTAGACTTTCTTTCCCATAAATGGTTTTTCCTGTATTCCAAATATTCTTTCACTAGATATCACAATCTGCAATGAGACTGTACCATAGCATGGTCAGTCCAACCCTCACCGGGTGACACCCTTGTCTTCTGTGGCTTTGTTGCTAGATTTGTAAATTTACTAAGTAACCATATCACAATCAGCATTCATAAATAAATAATTGAAAAATTGTTCTTACTTATATTCTTTTTCTCCACCAACAAATTGAGCCATATTTCTTGCCATTATTACTGCAAAGAAAAAGATAAAAATAAAGCAAAACATAAAATCAAATGCAGTCCAAAGCCAATTTAGAAAAAAAACCTTTTAGATGCATTTCTTAAAAAAAAAAAAAAAATCAAGACAAAGTTATTTTTGTCAAATATTTTACAACTTACAATTTTTACTTAAAACATAGAAGATATTCTTTTTTAAATACTTTTGTAAAACTAAGCTGAGCCTAAATGAATAGAAAATTAATTACTCCAAATTTGATGAGAGTTTACGATCAGATTTATTAAAAAAAATTTATATTTCTTATAAAATTCATTCTTGCAAAGAAAATTTTCAAAATTTAAATCTTGATAGTTCAAATTCTTTTACTTACATATATATATTTGACACAAACACAGGTTATGCAAAAACTATTTTATTCTGTATAAGTGGGTATACAGTTGGTATTCTCATGAACTTTATGACTGATAAAAAATCCATTTAAATTGTAGATTAAAAAAAATGAAAATTTCATATACTTTATAACATTTGAAAGAATGATAATATAATAATTCTGCTTGTTCCCGTTTTAGTGAGAAATAAGAAAAAAAGGGAAGGTAGAGGTGGTGATAATGCTCTCATGCATTTAACATCTGCTTCAGTGACATGTAAAACACTGTCAATTTTGAATTTTTTTTTCATTTGTATCCCCATCCTTCTTTATACGATGACCTGCATTCATACTTTTGATTGTTATAGCAATATCCTGTTCCAATTGTTAAGCTCAAATGATGCAATAGATAGATTTCTACAGGTATTTTATTGACGTGGAACTTTCAAGAGCTTATTTAATCATTAAATTAAGAATTATAATTCATCACAAAATCAAATAGGAAAAATTTGTATGTGCACTGCTATTAAAAATTAATTATTTATTGGAATTTAACAAATTTTCTGATTATGTTGATAGTTGAATATATTTATTACAAAATTACCTGGTAAAAAAAAAAGTAATAAATTAAACCTCATTAAAATGCCACTTGATCATGAATCAATTTTATGTAATTTAAAATATAACTAGCAAACATACCCAGCATTGTACAGGTCAAGGCCCTTTCTTTTCTTCTGCTAGAGTTCTTTCTTTGTTCATGTACACAGTAAAATGGTATGGAGCGAAATAGCATTTAACGCCATTCAATAAATTTATACAACTCGAGTCATTTATTTCATATATCATATGTTACAATATTATTATAATCTATAACATGTTGGATTTTCAAAATATACTATTAAAAATGTCAATATTGCTTACTTCCTTTTATATATTGCTTACTTTCAAACTGTGATCAAAATGCTAACATAGTTACAATTTTCAAGGCTGAAGATGAGCTTCATGTGAATAAGCAAGCAATTTACTTATAAAAGGTGTCAAGAAAACAATTTATTCATAAAGATCAAAAAAGGCCAGCTTGGAAATTTTTAAAAATATCTTTTTTAATTTGATTTTAATGAAAGCTGAATATTCAAATTATCTCCATTAAGCAAGAAATGCTAAGTTGGCAAGATACAGAATATATACTGGGAAAAAACTTTTTTTCATTTATATTTATAAATTATGAACAAATAAAATTATATTAATACTAAAAGCTTTGTTAATAAAATTTTTTATATTAAATATTCAAAAATTCTTGCTTTAGTCTTTCTGTCTATGATAATGCCTAAAATGCCTGTTACTAAATAATAATCAAGAAATAAAGGAATTTGTTAATCATTATCCATTGTAATTTTAATAAATATTTGGCAAACATGGACATTTGTGGCCACAAAAAAATAAATAAAATAAAAAATGAAGTGTCAAAAGGATGTTTTTTTTTTTTTCATGGCACCACTTTAACTACCTTCGCTCTTTGGCAATGTTTATTGTTTTAAAAAGTGAGGATTAGAATTGTAATAAAGTCTAAACATATGGTGAAAACGAATTTATACATTTTTTTTTTTTTGTGAGAATTTACGACAAAAATATTAAACACTATGTATTCTCCATGTTTGCCAAATATTTTTTGTAATGTGACAGAATGAATTTAATAAGAATAGAGTGTCAATTACACAATAACCAGATAATTTCATCTTGATCACTTGTAGCTTGTAAGTATGACTGACATTTCTTTACTGGTTCAAGGTGTTTTGCTTAATTGACCAGTGACACATATTTGCAATTTCATGTCTGTTTGGACAATATGGAAATATGTCATCATCATTCAAATATGCAGGTCATCATCTAAAATAGTCCATAAGAATACCTTCAAGCAGAAAATCTGTCTCTTAGATAGCATTTAAGGTTTTTCACAGAATGGACAAAGGATTCTAACAAATGAAAGTAAAATTTATTTACCATGAAATGGATGAGTGGCAATGACAGCCACCGACCTGGCAGCCAACTGTTTAGATATCTAGAAGGTGAATAGAGTAAAAATATATTTTTTTAAAATGTAAATAAATAAAAAAAGAAATAATAATAATCAAAAGGGATATTACTTAAAAATTTTAAAAAAGGTACACATGAGCCAAATGACTTATCAGTACCTTTTTTGAGCCAGTGTGCAAAGAGCAGATTATTTTGAAGAAAATGGTGGAAACTGTTAGAGCAAGGAATTCATTTTTTTCCTTCATAGCTAAGTTCTACAAAATTTTGTGTACCACCTTATAAAAGTAATAAAAGATATAAATTCATATATCTGATGCTCCAGTTTATTTCAATGTCTTCAGATTTTTTTTTTTTTTTTACAATGATGTTCACCCTGTACAAGAACAAAGAACCACTCAAGGTAAAGGGTTACATAGTAAGAGGCACAATTTAAGTGGATATGTGGGAAGATAACAGTTAACCCTACACTTTAAGATTGTAATGATTGGGGAAGCAACCTCTTGGGAGTCAGTTCTACAAGGCAGTGGTTCATGAGAAGAAGCTGCTCAAGTGGAACTTAACATCTCACCAAAGAAATACGATGGGAATGAGGGTGGTTTGCTACAATGCGTATGGCATGGCAGGTCTTAGCCATGAAGGTCAAGAATGATGCAACTAAGGAATATAGTTCATCTGAATACTCTCAATGAAAATAGCAGTGAGAAGCTTGCAATCTGTGAGAGAGGGGTTGTGGGAAAATAACTCATCACCTACAAGGGTGCAAAGACGCATTTGGACTATCAAGACTGGGCAGCTCCTGCATCAGCGCTCCATTTTCATCCTGATCTGGCTCTTGTAAATGTACGGCCTGGGTATTTATTCAAGCGGGAGAGGGAACTGACCATTTTTCCAGCATCTTTAGCCATTAGAAATTTTGTAGTCACTGATACAGTATCATCTCTGTTTCGTATTCTATCTTTAAAACTCTTTCGATACTTTCACTTTACAAAACATATGAATCCCAATCTAAAGTGTCTTTAAATTGAAAACATTCAAACAGAATATTAACAATATTTGGTTATAAATTACTCGTTTTGTCTGTCAATACTAACAACACTTTACATGACAACATATGATCAGAAATGGGAATTTTTAAGCGAAATTAGAAGATTTGGCATTACAATGAAAAACAAATTGTTTAATATCTCCATTGTTGCTATTTAAGATAGATTTGCCAAAATGCTATTTTTCTTAATTATTCTATTACTGTTATGAATAGAATTGGGGGAGCAACTAACTAAAATGTCAAAATTCATTTGTTTTTTCCAGATAAAGTTAAAAACATATCAATTGAATCTAGAATTCTAAATAATCGTGTTATTTTTCTTCCATGTACTAACCAGTTTAGAGAGAGTCTTCATAGCCGCAATAATATTCATGTCATCATCCTGATACTCTGTCTCGGAGCCATTATCTTCATCCGAATCTTCACTCAGTTTTTCACGGTCATCATCTACTTTCAAGTACTAAAAAGACATAAATAGAAAATAAAATATTGATAAATAACACCAGAGTTGCACAGAAGATACTATTCAAAAGAGGTGACAAGCAAGAAAACTTCATAGATGCCTTTGTGAAACTGAAACATTGTTTTTTTTTTTCTCCTTAGTTTACATTCTCAAATTTGAGTTTACATTAGTGATATTGAAAGATATGGTATACAAATCTAGAGGGACAAATTTCCCATTTCAAATTTTCCTTAATGTCATTTCATTTTTAGGGAATTCCGTTTTTGCTTCATTATAATACTTAGTGAGAAACTGTAACAATATATAAATGTTAAACAAGAAAATAACATTTTTGAAAAAAACGTCTAATTTGTAAAATTTGTTTTTCTGAAATGACAAACTGCATCCCAACCCCCCGTCATAATGCATGATAGGAAAAAGAAAGGAGAAAACAAAAAGCAAAAAAATTTTTGTCTTGTACCCACCAACTTTTTATTTATTAAATCAAGCAAACTTTGTAAAACTTGGTTCCTACTGCAAACTGTAGGGAGACAGTATATATTAAAACATTACCAACTTTATCCTTTGATGTCTGTTGGATGAGTAATTTAAGAAAGGCAAACATAATAACAAATAAAAATAACAGTTGGCAAATCTAATTGTTAGAATTTCCATTTTAAAATTGCAATTTCTGTTTTCATAGAAAATAAGCTGCTTTAGAATAAGTGGGTAATTGAATGGAAGAATAGAAATATCTCTATCTAATGCATTTCATCTCTAGAAGAAATTTCCTCAAATTAACAATGGTTTTATCAATAGGTACACAATATATATATATATATATATATATATATATGGGATTAATACAAATAAAATTTGTAACTTAGCTGATTGATGTCATATTCAGCACCTTGACACCAAAGTTTCGTAGACAAACATTTTTGTAATCATTCAGTCCACTCATCAGGAGGCTTCAGCAAATTTTATTTGTTATCTTTATACTAAGTTTGATATAATCAGTACATATATTTAAAAATTATAGTGTTAAATTTTGGTAATATAAAGTAAATTGCTTACAAATTGAAGGTGTAGCATACCAAAATTTGAGCAATGTCGCATGTTTAACAGAGAATGAATTTGATTTTGGTATTTAGCATGTCACATTCAAAAATTAGAAAAGTAAAAATTATATATATATATATATATATATATATATATATATATATATAGTTTTGAACAATAAAAAATATTGAGAATTAAAAAATTAAAATTTTCAGACACACTGGGTTGTATATTAATATTTTTTTGTTTTATTATTTCAGTTAGATTCCTTGACTATTTTCGGCCAGCATGGCCATCAGGAGAAAAAAAATTCCTGCATGTTAGTAGCAGCGAACTACAGGAATGAATGACTTTCTGAAGAAAATTAAATTTATCAGTAGTTTTCATTTATTTTTTTTTATCGTTAATTTTGTTCAGTCCTTGTGTTGATCAAATGGCCTATTTTAAGCTGTTTTTAAGGTAAAGGCTGGATAGATTCATGCTACTCTGAATTCCCCTGATCATTTTGACAGATTTATTGGTTCCTAGGAAGGGAATGTGTTTCTGTTAAGTTTATGTTATCATTTAGTTCTTCAGGAGTGTGTATGATGTGTGTAAGTGTATACATTAGTATCGGTGTTTGTGTAAATATGAGACCTCAACACCTCCAGAAGTATGTCTGTCTAGTGTAGGTGAGAAATGTGAGTAGGGCTTGATTTATGGGATTATATATTAATTCTATCTATGTTGTTAAATTTGTGATTTGTAATTATATATGATTAAAATAAAATAAATATAGTAAGCAGTACATTTATATTAGAATAAATATTTATTATTAATATTCAGAGTTTTTGTGATATGTGATAAATATAAACAAATTTAATATAAAAACACCTTTAATATTTGCCGAAAACCAAAAATATAAAAAGTAAATTGAGTCTATAATTTAAAAATAAACAAATAAATAATCGATAACTTTGAATTATTATAAATTAAATGAGACTCAGAATTTTGCAGTAATGACAACATTATATATAAAAAAAATTAATTGGTTCTAAACTTAAACCTTGTAACATTTCTAACAAAACTCTGACTGCTAAGAATTTGAAATTTAGAATTAGCTTCCATTCATTCATAAGAAGTATAAATATGAAATCTAATAAGTTCAATAGTTTTATCTAACATTGGGCCCTGATGAGCATTTCAACACAAAATTCTTGACTAAGCTAACCAGATAAGTTTAACTTTTCTTAATTAATGTAATAAGGAGGGGATAAATACAACAAAGATAAGTTTAGATTGAAAACACTTAAAGTTAGAGTAAAAACAAAAGGAGAAAGAAGTCTGAATGAGGTTGACTAGGTTATGCATTGAGATACACAAGAAGCTAAAAATTTTGAGTTTAAAGCTAAGAATCCGCATATGTTTAGTATTTTCAAAGTAAAATTATAACTAGTGTTTGTTGTATTTCTACATATACATAACATTGATTCCATTACTAAAACTATTATTAAACTGGAGAAGTTCCTTTTAGGAAGAAAATGAATTATGTAAGAGTTCTTTTTTTCCTTTTTGTCATTCAGTTAGTTACCTATTAGTAATATTCCATTAACAATATATATTAATAAAACTAGACAATTTTTTTTTCAGTTTTGCCATCACATAGGATTTTAACAACATTAATAGAAATTTAAAAATTACAACTTTTGCTGCTTGGATGATTATGTTAGCAAAAGGGTAATAATTAGAAAGCTAAGTTTAGTCTGGTAAAAAACCCACAAGAGTATTTATTGTGAATCAACTCACTAAACCAGGGGTCTCAAACATGTGAGCCACAAGTTGCAATGTAGGAGACTATCTTTCTGCAGTCGGTGGGAAGCCATTTTTATAACCAATATTTTTCTCAAATTTTAATAAGTTTAATAAATTTGTCCCTCACCCCTTCAATACTTTTGCAGTAGCAGTATTAAGTTTGACACACCTGACAATTGCAGAGACAGTAAATCAATTTTAAGGTTACCAGGATTTGTTCTAGCTCCTCACCAGAGAAGGGAAGAAAATTCAACCTCCCTAACACAACGTTTTTTTGTCAGCTACCAGACAAGATTACAAATATAATTTCCGACAGTGTCTCAGTATCTTTTAATTTTATAAGAACAAATAAATTTGACAACTGATATTGTGGAAAGCTGACACTCCACAATTTCCTGAACCATTGACCAATTGAAAAAAAAAAAAAACTGCTCCAGAAAATGGCCCATGGAAAATACTAGAAATTATATACTTTTCTTAAGAGTTAATTTGAAGAAAAAAAAAAATTGTGATCAATACATATTTAAAAACAATCATTAAAATGTAATAAAGAGAAAGCTATGGATCCTGTGAAATTCAAATTCAGAAGAAAGAATTTGAAAATTCAAACCAAGAGATTTTCTAGAGAAAAAGCTTAACATAAGTAAAAACAAAAGAAAAACTTTCTGCTACAAAACATTCAAAACAAAACATGCAATAATACACATGCTTACTATCAAAAGTTGAGAAAAAAGTGCTTGGTCAATGTTGATGGCTGACCATTTACAGTTACTATGTGCTTTAAGTAAAACAGTGCTGTCTATGAATTTCTTAACACATGTTATGTCAATAGATTTCACACAAAACTACTATAAAATACTAAAATACTCCTCTGGAACTACATAAAACTGTTACATGTGAATAACTGATTTGAAAAAAAAAACCAAAAAAAAAACCACAGTATGTATGCATACGTGTTTGAATTCCTTACAGTAAGCATTTTGTTCTGAATGATACTGCCAGTGGCACCTGCCAACACTTTTGAGAATAATCCTCTGTAAAGGCCAAGGAAGCCATCTACCCGATAGATGTATGCAACTGAAAAGGAAAACAATGGAAAATAGTATAAATACAAACTCCTGAAAAAAATACATTGGAAAAAAATATTTTTAGAAACAGTTTTCTTGTAAATTAAAATATGAATTCATGCATACTAAATTTTAATTTCAATCTCCTTTAGATAATTGCTAAAAATAACTTTTAAAGAAATGACTTAATCTAGTCATTTAACTGAAAAATATACTTGAACAGAATTCATCACTTAATCAGTATTGAAAAAAATAATTGATTGTCAATGATCAGATATAGAATTACAGAAAGATAGAGCTTTACAGAAAGGAATATTTTATAATTATTAATGTTATTGTGGTATAAGAAAGACAAAGTACCAAATACTGAGAGATGAAAAGGGAACATAACATGCCCATTATGTCAATGAAAGGAAAAAGCCTAGTGGCCGATTCTGACCAATTAAGACCCAAAATTGAAGACAACGACATGATGGAAGAAGACTTTGATAAAAAGAAGAGGAGGAGTTCTTCAGATCAGGAAAATGCAATAGAAGATGAACCTATGGATGATAGTGCGAGTAACTCAGACATGGAAGCAGATGAAATAAGTCCAAGATCTCCATTAAAAAGAACAAGGCATAAACCTCAAGGGGGAGAGGAGGAAGAGGTTGTAGAAGTTTGAGAACAACTGTAGGCATTAAACCGCTTTGGTTCAAGGGAGTATAGTGGATTGGTTAATAGGATTGTACCTATTTGCATATGTTAAGTAGAAGAGATATAAAGTGTATAGTTATCTAAGAGACATGCAAGAAGTTGACAACTGATCACGTGTCGTAGAACAACACAATACAACAGTTATTATATTAGGTTGGTTAAAAAATAATGACGTAATGTCGTTTTTTGACGTTAAAAAAATACGTCAAAAAACGACATTATTACGTCATTATTTTTGCACCAACCTAATATGAGATTCTATTGCTGGTTTTTCAAAGCTTGTATTTCTATCTGCTTGATTGGAGCATTGAAAAAACATAAAAGAAGAAAAAATTATCTGCTTGCCCATTAAAAAACAATTTAAATGAACGTTTCTTGTTGTTTGTTCTATATAACTATATCTTTGTGACTGAAGGCTACTTCACCATTAACTAGAATTGTTAGCATTTTATAATCACTGTGGGTTTAACTAGCCTTTCATCATCTTAATAACTTCATTCTTCTATCAATGTTGAAATTTATCTGCTCCCATGGTGAATTGACCTTACGTAGATGGCTTCTCCGTCTGTGTTTCAATACTTCGCCTTGTTCTTCAAAGAGCAGACCACCCAACATTAACAACTAGTCAAAGGGGCACAACTCCTCTTAATATACAACTTTTAGTTTTTCAGCCTTCTTTGTATGTATATCAATATTTTTTTTTATTTTAGATCTAAATAGCATAAATTCCTTGCAGATAGCAGTAATCAAACTTAAGAAAAAAGTTATTCTATTAATTTGCAGGCCAGTTTATATGCAAAATACTGGTAATGTATCTGCAACATTGCCAGAGTGGGCTATAACCGAGGGCCCAATGCTACTAAATTCTGAAATGACTTTCTTCTCATAAGTAGTCCATATTAGGCCAGCATATTTTTAAAAATAGCTCTCCACCATACCCTAACCAGAAGTAGCAAAATTCAGAATTTAGTTTTTCAATTAAATTTCCGGGGGGCGGGGAGATAGTTCGGGTCAAAGTTTTTTTGTTTTTGTTTGTTTTTTTAATTACCATTATTATTATTATTATTATTATTATTCAGATGTACAAAAATACTACACAAAGATTTAAGCAGTCTCCTGTCAGACACACAACAATGTTCTTTTTACACACTGAAGTTATATACTGTATCTATTAATATTTTCACTTTATTTCAAACAATACAATTACTAAAG
This sequence comes from Acanthosepion lycidas, assembly GCA_963932145.1. Classification (NCBI taxonomy): domain Eukaryota; kingdom Metazoa; phylum Mollusca; class Cephalopoda; order Sepiida; family Sepiidae; genus Acanthosepion; species Acanthosepion lycidas. The sequence continues at coordinate 22,791,436 of OZ010588.1, read as the reverse complement.
TACAATCAAAGAAAAAAGATTCTGAATTAATCATTAACAGTTCAAGGCATATTATAAACATATCTTACATTGATATAATTCTAGCAAAAAAAGTACAAAAGAAATAAAGGACTTATTCTAAAATATCCCAATTCTATTATTATTTTAACAACTTAGATATCAGATTTTATTGAATTCCAGTTTATGAAATGTTAATATCGTAGTAAGCACGGGAGAGAAGGAATTTTTCATATACTGCACAACATTCTATAGCAAAAAACCTTGTTTATTGCACATCCTGTAAAAAAAGGAAAAACTTGTATAGTGCACAACAATCTATGATAACAAAAAAAACGTTATATATACCGCACAATATTCTATGATAACAAAAAATTCATATATTGCACAACATCCTATGAAAACAAAAGATTCATATATTGCACAACATTCTATAACAAAAAACTCTAAATAGTGAGTTAAATATAAGAAATAAATTTAATTATCTAAATTTTCTCATGCCACAATCCTGAAATTTTATCACAAATGGTACAGATAATCAGTCATATGATAGAGTGGTATAACTGGTTTTAAATGCAAAATCCTTTTTAACAGATTTTACAGACAGTTGTATATCATCCATATAAAACATGTATTAAATGAATGAGTTACTGGTGAAATTCAAATCTTTTGTGTCATTGTTATTTTTTAAACTTTTAAAATTTTGAAGATATAAACTTGTCCTCTAGTTTTCTAGACAGAGAAAGCATTTTACAACTTAAATGTGTTTCTTGTTATGAGGCTTTTATTAACAGGATATTATACAGATAACTTGCTTAGACCCAGTTGATATAAAAGAGAAATATTTATTTAATACAATGATATTTTTCTAGCACAATGACAAATGAGAATGAATGGTCATAAAATAATAACCTTTAAGAAAAACTAATAAATTCTGTAAGTTGGTACGCTAGTTATCAGCTTGTAAAATGTAATCAACAAATTTGATTTCAATTGCAAGACCTTCTCACATTTGTACTAATACTCTACACTTTAAGCATACATCCAAATTCTACAGTCATCCTGACAATGATCTTGTCATTGCACATGCAACAATGGTAGAGGAAATAAAATGGATATTTCTTGAATAATGAGTTATCATTATTAACACTTGGACTATTGGCCTCATCTTTGTTTTTTATTATTACAATGTTTTAGACATTGTACTCACTGACCTTTATCAGATGCTTGTTGATTCAGGTAACTTTCAGGTAATTTTGAACTGAATCCTTTGTAGATTGTTCGCATTCCACAGACCATGGATATTTTGTCTAGTTCTTATTCAGTAATGCTCAGTTATTGCTCATCTTATTTCCACCAGGTTCAAGCCTTTACTGTCCAGCCCAGAATTTGAACTTGCAATTAATAACCAAATTCATAAACAAATGCTTTAATCCACTAGGCTATTGTCCCAGAGTGTACAATTTTTATTTATTTCTTTATTTTTTTAAAAAAATCAGTATCACCCCAAGCAAGGTAGTACAGCCACTAACATGCCAGAGGTTACAGAGAGTGGACAAATTAGAAACAGAAAGATTAGTAATGAGTAGAAAGAGATAAGAGCAGCCAGGAGGACAGTAGACAGCAATTGACATGACATTTAAATTTCTGCAGATTAACGTTGGCTGGAAAGAATGGAGCCTGAAGGGGGTTCCACAAATGAGAAGTGCAAGAAAAGAAAGTGTCACTTTAGAAGTTACAGCTACATCTAGCTAGCGCAACTGTAAATTGCAGTCAGCCTAGTATTGCACTTAAATTCATACAGTCTAGGTACTATAGCGTAGAGCTCGTCCGAACAATTACCAGGAAAGTATTTATAAAAAAAGGCACAGAGAGGCAACCTTTGGTGGTGGGCAAATGACTGAAGCTGAGCTGCCAGATCAGGACCAATAATATTGATTATTCTTTGGATTTTATCAAGGAGCTCCAAGAAAATAGCAGGGGCACCAGACCATATATGACAACAATATTCTAAGCATGGTAGAGTTATAGATATGCAAGATAGATTCTGGAGAGAAAAACTATCTCACCCAGCACAGTGAACCGGATTTCTTAGCAGCTGATCTAGCGATGGATTCAATATAGTCTTTCCACTTCATGTCAGCTGAGAATGTTAGCCCAAGAAGGTGCAACGAGTCACTTTCTTGGACAAAGGCAGAGAGTGGTCTCTCAAATGGAGAGAAGTTTAGTTTTGGAGGCGTTAACATTGACAAAGCATCTTTTGCCCCAGTTAATGACGGACTTGAGTTTGTTTTGGACATCAGCTGCCATTTTGACTTTGTCGGACTGATCAGCCTTACTATCGAGGCAGGAGTAAATGTTAATGTTGTCAGCGTAGATGTTAAGTCGAGAGCTGTTGTCATCAGGGAAGATCATTAATGAAGATTAAAAACAACAGAGGACCAAAGATGGAACCCGGGTGGGGGGGACATCCACTTTAACACGAAAGGATGTAGATGAGTGGCCGTTCAGGACAGCTTTTATTTCACAATTAGATAGGAATGATTGGATCAGCTCAAAAATATGTCCAGAGATTCCATAACTTTTCAGCTTGAAGAGAAGACCTGAATGATAGACCCTGTCAACTATTTTTGAGATATCCAATGCTACAGCCAGGGCTTCACCATTTTTATCTAGAACATGACAGACTCTTTCCACAATTATCATTAGTACATCAGCAGTTGAACTGGAAAAATGAAAGCCATATTGTTTGTCTGAGAAAAAGCCCTGCAATGAGAAATGATGAACCAATTCAGCATTGATTAGGGCCTCTAAGAGTTTCCCAAAATGAGGTAGAAGGCTAATAGGCCAATAATTGGAAGGGTCAGACATTTCACCAGAGTTCTTAAAAACTGGAACAACAAACGATGACATCCAGCAGGCAGGAAAGCAGGAAGCAGCAAGGCATTTATTATAAAGTTTAGAGAGAACAGGAACCATTTCAGGTACACACTTCTTAATGACTATTACAGGGATACCATCAAGTCCACATGCTTTGTGGGGATCCAGGCTAGAAATGATAACAGAAACCATGAAATCATGCATATCACTCAACAGAGAATCTTCTAAATGAGAACTTAGGTAGGGATACTCCAGATGAGTCAAGAGTAGAGTTTGAGGAGCTTTATCAGAAAATGATAACACCTGAAATCAATTGAAGGGGGAGGGGGGTTAGAAACTTTTTAGTATCCTATTGCAGAGATGCCAGTAATCAGAAGAGCCAAAGTTTTTAGAGGCTATGTGGTTCCTCATATTCTTAACAAACAGGAACTTGGCTCCTTTGAGGACTCACTCACATGTTATGAGCAGTAGCAAATAGGCCTCTGTTATGACAAGAGGTGTCACACTGGTATAGCTGAAAATAGCGGTTTCTGTGTGCTATAGCAGTGAAGCATGATGGTATAAGCCATAGAGAGGACTGCGATTTCACCTGGTATTTCCGCGAAGGGATGAAAGTGTCCATGCCGGCTTTGATCCAAGTAGAAACCTCAGTTGCGCAATTTTTAATTGGGAGGTTGAAGATGTCCATTCAAAGGATGTCACGAAGAAAATCCCAGAATAAGTCCCAATTAATATGCTGGTAACAGAAAGAGGTCTTATGGATGGGAGTTTCCTGTTTAATGGATGCTTGGAAGGAGATATCAATAGTTACCACAGAGTGGTCCAAGTTACCAAGAGGGCAGTATTGTGAAGCTTGACAGGATCAAGGAGAGGAGGTAAGAAATAGATCCAGTAGAGAAGCCTGTTGTTCAAATTGGCTAGGGAAATGAGTAGGGAAATCCATGATTTGAGTGAGGGATTGGGCAATGGAAATATTGAATGTCTGTATAACGGCAACATCGGTACCTTTAGTTTCAATGTTTCAACTGTGTGTCATGATGAGAATTAAAGTCACTTAAGCCAAAGATGCTCGCAGATGGAGGAAGAGAAAGTGCCTTTTCTATACTGTCAGCTATTGCATCCAATATACTACTTTCTTGGGAAGAGGGGGAGGTGATAAAGGAAAAAGAGATAGCTGACAGAGTTTAGTAGTGAAAGACAGAAGCACATGAAAGAGTAGTCAGTGGCTTTGAGAGGCAATTATTAGGTTGGTGCAAAAATAATGACGTAATAATGTCGTTTTTTGACGTTAAAAAATACGTCAAAAAACGACATTATTACGCCATTATTTTTGCACCAACCTAATACGTGGTCACCAGAAGATTATCCTGGATATAAACACCAAGGCCATGCATGTGAATGCAGGAATCTCTCTGACAAATAGAAGATACTCTGGAACCAAGAATTCATTGGTAGCAATGGAAGAATTCAAGTTTGTTTCACAAAGGGCAAAGATATCTGGCAACAATTCCAGTAGGAAAGATTCTACACTGTAGAAGTTGGAACAGATACAACGCATATTGGAGAAAGAAAGATTGGGAGGTGGCTTAGTTTTATTCCTTTTTGTTGTAATTTCCACAAGATATGTTTTGAGTAGAGAGAAAAAAAGACCACCATAATTGTCACTGTCATCAATGGCAATACAAACCAGCTCTCAGCTAGTGTGTGGCTGAAAGCAGAGCATAATGTGGCCTCAGGGTTGTCCACTGAAAATACATACAGGGACACCTACCCATGCAATTTGGAGCCTTAAACCTAATCTACCTCCTGCTGAGATTGCTGCTTGTCATGCTTGACTGCATTCACTAAGACCTCTCTTTTCTTACTGCTGTTGTAAAAAAAGAAAAGCCTTGGTGAATGCAGTTAAGTGTGACAAGCAGTTGCTTATAAAATATTAAAATGAAATAAACTTTTAAAAGGTTCCAAAATTTGATTACCTCTAAATATTTAGACAATTTATCTGACAAATTTTATAATGATCCATTTAACTATTTGGAATTATTCTGAAGACAAACACACTCAAAACACTAATTGTATTAACCTATTTTCACTAAGTTTATATTTAGTTTATGCTTAGGATTATAAATTTTCTATAGATATTCAGCATGCAAGTGAATTAGGACAATTACTCTTCCAAAAATATTTCTTTATTCATTTTCTGTTCATTTTAAAATAATGCACTATTATACAGATAAAATAGTAAATCTATTTTTAAATATCATTTGGTATCAGTATCTACATTGAATCAAAAATACTAACCAATGCCATTTGGTAATTCTATATCAAGATTATATATATATATATATATATATATATATAAATAAATTGTAGTTTTAAAATAATTTTTTAAATTCCTTACCATAACGGAAAACACTTGGATATGCCAAAATAGGCCTTCCTGTGAACGTCCGTGTCTCATAAAATGGTAATGGTTCATGACCAATCTGTAAGGGAAAAGAAACAATAATCAAATAAATTGTCTTATAAGAGAGCATCTCACTTTTGTTATGGAATATTTATAGCATCTCACTTTTGTTATGGAATATTTATAGCATCTCACTTTTGTTATGGGATATTTATAGCATCTCACTTTTGTTATGGAATATTTATAGCATCTCACTTTTGTTATGGAATATTTATAGCATCTCACTTTTGTTATGGAATATTTATAGCATCTCACTTTTGTTATGGAATATTTATAGCATCTCACTTTTGTTATGGAATATTTATAGCATCTCACTTTTGTTATGGAATATTTATAGCATCTCACTTTTGTTATGGAATATTTATAGCATCTCACTTTTGTTATGGAATATTTATAGCATCTCACTTTTGTTATGGAATATTTATAGCATCTCACTTTTGTTATGGAATATTTATAGCATCTCATAATTAATTTCCATTTTAGTACACTTTTTAAAATAGCAGAAAAGTCATACCTTGATACTCATTTTCAGACATTTGGGGTTTTTTTCTTAATAAAAGCCAAGAGGATGTTAACTAAACTTAATAAAATACATTTTTATCATTATGATAATGACCAACACATTTACCTGACCCTGCTGAAGTAAAAATGGTTTATCAGGGTCATAACTAAGTTCACTTTTCTTGAATAAATTTATTTTATCAGTTTTAATTTTTGCCCTGTATATTACTTATAAAATATATTTAATTCTTAATAAAAATTAAAAAAAAAAAATTCCATAAGATTTATAAAAAACAATCTAAAGATATATATGTTATTTAGAAGAGTACACCAAAATCAATTATTACAATAAAATTAAGGGCATCACTGCTTTTAACATCCAAAATAAATTTCCCATTTCAAATACTGAATAATGTCCCTTAGATATATTTACTTGGTCTTATTTTCTGATGAAATATTTTTTTAAGCATCTACTCTAAAGTCTTGCATCAGATTCTACATTGGTTTTCCGAAGTGGTACTGGACATTCCCAATCTATATGAAGGAAATACATGTGTATCAAAAATGTCCCCAAAAGGTAAAACAAGGACATTACTTTTTCTTCTTGTATGAGCTCACTGGCTTCAGATATCTCATTGAAATTCCAAAAGTATCAATGAAATTTATCACAGGAATCAACTAGTTGTTGCAATAGAGATTAAATAAATTACATTGCATTTTGGATGCTTTTATTTTATTTCTGAGTTTTAAATTCAAAGGAGGTTAGTCTGACCTTTATTTATTTTAATTATTTTTGTTTTATAAATTCTTACTCTTATTTGTCAAATCTTGAATAATATTTCTTTTATTTATAAAATTAAGGTTTAAAAAAAAAATGTGATCACTATATGAGGCTAGATAAAAAAAAAATTAAAATTCAAGGAGGTAAAAATTTGTTTTGTACATTATAAAAATCAACGATACACAAAATCAGTATACTTTGCTATCTTTAAGAGGGAGAGGTTTCCTGCTATGGATTGGGTTCCTTCTAAATTCTACTTCAACTCTATACTTCTAATATCTCCACCTAAACTCTGAAATTTTATTTACTATTTCTTTTTTTCCTCAGTAGTAAATAAGTTTGCCTATTGTTAGGTTCACACTCCTCCCTGGTATTTTAAGCGGGAGTAAAGGGCCATCTTTTGCTTCCTGTTTAGGATTAAGTTTCCGGTTACTTTTAAGTTTTTTCATTCTCTTTCACTTCTAGTAGTCCCTTGTGTCTTAATGGCATTATTGCCTTGCTTGGGGTGAATTGATTAAAAAACAAAGTATATTACAATGGGTTTTCCCCATATCAATAAAGAGCTAAACTGATAGCAAGAAAGGAAAGTAACTTTGAAGATAGTAAATAGAACACTTAAATGGATACACCATTCAATGTTTTTATATGTAATTCAAATTACAGTGATATTCAATTACTCCAAAACAATAAAAAAAAAAAAAAAGAAAAAAGTTTATTTCTTTCTAGTGCAACTTATTCCAATGAATACAGAGAAAATCAGGAAACATTAATGGATAGTCTCTGGATGATCATTTTTCAGAATGATAGATTGAAGGCAACAAGGTGTAACGTCCAACCAGCATAAGGACAGAGTCACAACCGAGGAAAATTATACTGAGAGGTGCCGGCCCTGGGGAACAGCTACCCGAGGCCACGCCTTCTCATTGCACTAGAGAGAAGGATCGACACACTGAGGCCAGCACAACTGACAGTTGCGAGAGCTTGGGGAATTTTTGTTCCTTGCCGGAGTGTACGTGTTCGGGCTCCCCACATTAAACCGACCTTGTGTCACAACCTGACCTTATAGGGGGTTGAGTAAATATAAATTACTATAGAGTTGGGTTTTTTTTAACCCCCAGAATTCATTGGATAATTGTGTTCCAATTTCACATTTATTCATATAGATTCCATAATATATGTTTTACTTAATTAGTTATGTTTCTCAAACTCTTCCAATGTTGAATGTATAACTAATTCTAATTTCTATTTTCTCATCTTTACACTATATTAATTTTATTTTATAAATTGTCCCCTGTTCTGTCATCCATGAAATAAAAATAATTGTTTGTCCAGAAAATAAGGATCTATGTACATCAAATTGTCTTTAAATTAAGTGGCAACAGAAGAATTATCATAGAACTTTTAAAAGGTAAGCTTAAACATCAATGCAATACTTAAATGCAGCAATCAATTTTTCTGTAGTTTATTGATGCCTACCGCATCTACTCCTCTCTAGCTATTGTGATGATGGCCAAACCAAGAGTCCTCCACAGGAACTAGTTTAAATGCTGCCCAATAGGGCAGCTTTTAAGCTAATTTATAATAAAACGTGCACTGCAATTCTGGATACAAAAGGAAAATAAGAGTTACTCCCCTTGAACCATGAAAGCCACGATAATGGCTAGTATAATATATTAATATATATTTTTTAATCTGGCAACCATGAATCTGAGCTCAACAAAAATCATTCTCAGCACCTAACTTTTTTAAGGCTTTTGAATTAGCTATGAATCATTGAAATCAGACTAGTGTAAGAGGAGGAGTTGCTCGGACACACACACATGTACTTTATATATAAGATTGTAAAAACACAATACATCCTTTAATGAAAAAAAAGGTATAATTATATATCCTTTATTGTAAAAAGGCATATTTTTTTGCACTGTATACTTACATTTGCATTATATATTTTCTATTTGTATATACATGTTATTGGGTATTACTGACACATAAAGCACCTAATAATTTCTTTCACTTTGTGTGTTCAATAAATTTAACGTATTTCTCTTTTTTAAACTCAGCTTATGTCATCTGTCATGTGCTTTGGTTTTACATCAATGTTACCACAAACATTTGTTTGAACTGTTTTTGTAGAATTTTTTACCTCATAAAAAGCGTATATACAAGTGTTATATTTCAGTTATTGAACTATTAATTTCATGTGAATGTCATGTAGTGTGTTTTTCCAGAATACAATCTCCAACATAAAAGCTTGACTTGCAAATATTTTAGAATATAAATTTCCCTTAACATGAATTAAAAAAAAAAAAATTCCTTACTGTTATATTAATTCTATATATAATTAACTCTTTCCAGATTAAATTTATATTAAAATTTGACCAGTTTCAAGTTAGCTTAAATTAAATTTGTGAACTATGGACAATATATATATATATATATATATATATATTACTTAAATGTTATTTTTAGTGGATGCCCATATTTGAGTAGACAGTCCATTTATTTAATGAATGGCATATCTATTTAATTTTATCTAAATATATATCTAAATATTCAAGAAATCTTATTAAAGAAAAATATGCCCTTTTTGGCAGGAGAAACTGCCATTAGATCTGATGTGCTTCAGACCACCTTGGCCAGGGAGTGCACCAAAAATCAAAAAAAAAAGTTGAATAGTGCCTTTACTTGATCATTGACATATAACTGGACATTGAGGTCAACATCCAGCAGCAACATTCTATTTCAGGCCCTATTGGCTCAATTATATATAATGGTCGATGGTACATTATGTATAGAAGGTCTATTGTATTACCTAACAGTTATTGGGTGGGCGGTAATGGTTATGCTACAAGATAATAAACTACTCCATAAAAGAGCTACAAATGACTCCATTCAGATCCAATTATTTCTACCCAATAGCCTCTAGAATTTGAAACAACCATTACCGCCCACTCAATAATCATTAGGATAATACAATAAAAACTCCAACTGAATATGCGCCATTGACTATATGAATAGACGAGTCAAAACACAACATTACTTTAAGATTGTGTTTAAACATGAAACAGACTGTTGCCACTGGATGTTGGCCTCAATGTCAGTTTTTATATTTATATAAGCTCTATCCTGGATATTAAGAACTTTAACCCAGAAATATAGCATCCTGTAAAACACACACACTATATATATATATATATATATATATATATATATATATATATATATATATTCTGGTTAAGCAAAACCCAAATTACTGCTTTTAAACACACACCTGCACCAATCTTTCTCGACCTATCATATCTGCTCTGAATCTGTAAACTAATTTGAGCTTTGTTTAACCAGAAGTTCTGTGGCTAAACAGTTATAGCATACCAGGCTCAATGGTTGTTCCGTATAGGATTCAGGTTCAATTCCTGTAGCAGAACACATATTTTCTATGAAATTTCTCAAACATTCAGGCTGGTAAATGTAATTAATACTGTTTAATTAAAGAACAGAGCATTTACTCAAATAAGTGTATCCATAAAAAATAATGTATAAGCAGAAAATATCTTAAATATTTGTCGGATTTAATCCATTTCCTATATGTTGTCATTGTTTGCATTAGGTTACAAATTCAGAACAGATATGATAGATCAAGAAAGATCAGCAGAGATGTGCATTTAAAAGCAGTAATTCGAGCTTTGCTTAACCGGAAGTTCTCAGTGGCTCAGTGATCATAGCACACCAGGCTTAATGGTGGTTATATATATATATATATATATATATATATATATATATATATATATTGGACTTAACCAATGGAAAAATACCAATGCATCCAGTTCGATATAATAAACTATTACCCCTCCATCACAGAAAATATATTGAACAAAGCTATACAACTAGCATTATAGCATGTACAGATCATGGATGATGAAATAAAAATAATTAAACACTTCCGGAAATCCTTATTGTTCCACAACAATAAACCATGAGCAAAAAAAACAAAATAATAGCCTGTTTGACATAACAATGAGAAGCTATGACAGAGCAAAAATCTGCAATCTGGTAGGTATTCTTATCCTTTCATACCTAGCCAGAATACTAGAGAAAAAAGACACGGGCATATATAGAGATGACAGCCTAATTCTAATAAGAGAACCCAATGGCCCAAAAATAGATTTAGTAAAAAGATATTAAACATTCTAAAAAATGATTGGATTCAAAATAGAAATAAATACAAACACAAGAAGAGTAAAGTTCCTAGGCATCAACCTGGACAAAGAAACCTATAAACCATCTAAAAAGGATAATGACACAGATATTTGTAACAACAAAAAAACACCATATAAGAACACGCTAAAGAAAAGCCAATACAAACATCAGCTAGAATACACACCAAAACAGAAAAACCATACAACAAAACCATCAGAACAAATATCGGCAGGATATTCCTAAATCTAATTAAAAAAAAAACACTTCCCTGTAACAAACCCCTTAGTAAAAAATATTTAAAAACCCGTAAAAATTAGCTTTGGCTGAACCAAAAACAACAATAATAAAAAGCCACAACAAAAAAATTATAACTTGTAATAGTGTAATTAAAGACCCCAATGCAACTGCAAAGACAAAACTACATGCCCACTACAAGGAAATTGTCTACAAACGAACATAGAATACAAAGCTAAGGTAAACACAAACAACATTACTGCATTAGTGCCACAAAAGGAACATTCAAGCAAAGAAAATACACACATGACCTTTCATTTTCCAACAGAAAATACTCCAACAGCACCACACTATCCACATACATATGGCAATTAAAAAACAGAAACATCATACCAAAAATAAGCTGGGAAAATCATGAAGACTGCACCTGCCTACAATAACATATCAAAGAGATGTCTATTTTGTCTACACAAAAAAGTGGCAATAATCTCCCATACTCAACAAAAAGAATTACTAAACCAAATAATTTCAAAATGCAGACATGAAATAAATATCTACTATCACAGTTCATACCAAACAGATAACACCTACAACAAAACTGAACACAGCCAGGAATGAAACTACAAAAAAAAAAAAAAAAAAAAAGGTAAAAGACTAAAACACAAGAACCCCAAAGCCACCAAAACATAACCACCAACACCTATCATTAACACTACCTGTACACTTACTAACACAACCACCACTATAACATTCAACACAGACCGATAAAACTATCAACACCATTACCTACACTACCATCACTCCTACCACTCTAGGATCAATCACTTTATAACCATCTCCTCTACCATTGGTACTGCTTTTTAACACTATGATTGTTTTTATTATCATCATTATTATTGTTGTTATATTATCTGCATTATTATCATTATCATGGTTACCATGATTGTCATAATTACACCCCCTTTTTTTAACACTTTTGTTCCCATCATCAAGGCTAAATTTACCGTTAACATATCTACAACTATTAACATATTAATAATCATAGTTATTATCACAATCGTCGACAACACACAGGCAGCGCTGAAAATTCAAAAATCATCATCACCACACCCACAAAAAGAACCCAGCTTAACCAAAGAGCAAGACCAATAGGAGTGTATGTGCACGTCTACATGTGTGTATGTGTGTGTGAGGAAGTGTAAGTTTTTCTGATGACACAAGCAGTAGATCTGAGAAGAACACCCCTACCCATTCCTTGTTGGAAGGAACACCACCATATATAAAAAAGCTACGGTCTCAACACTGAAATAGAATTACAACTGTGTATGTATGTATGCCCAAATGCATGGATATGTATCTGTGCCTAGCCCTGTATTGTTTATATTGATGTGTTTGTGTGAACCAAAATACGTACACCTGTATGTATGTGTGTCTATGCATATGAGAGTGTCACCCGAAACAAACACAGAAGTAGATTCCCCGTCCCACCACCAGACATAGTCAAACAAGAATAAATAAATCCAATTTAAAAAAATAAACCAGTTTGCCTGATGATCACAAAAGCATGAAACCCAGGGTAACAAACTCATATCCATACAACTGAATATATATACTTGTTGTATTGAGCACTGTTTTTTAAAAATAAAAACAAAAATACTAAAGAACTTCGGATCATCAATCTAACAGTTCTTTCCTATTATATCAATATATACGCATTATATATATATATATATATATATATATATATATATATATATTCTGCTAAGTTCATGAATATCTTGTCATTTCCATGGAAACCAAGTACAATATGCTTGTTTGATATGCCCGATCTGATTGGTCCATCTGTCAAAGATCAATAGTTGTTATTATTATTATTATTATAGCTGAAATAAATTTAGAATCAAACAATCCTCCAAATGTCAGTAGAAAAGGTTTAAATTGTTATCAAAACTATTTCTATTTACACTATTTATATTTGGACTATTGTCCTCGTCTTTTGTATCCTAGAAAGAGTTACTGAATGAGAAATAACCAAAATGGAGGTTGAAAATGAAATGGTAATCTTTATAAGATCAAGAAAATACAATACTTGTCAGCGGTGTGAAATAGGTAAACCACTGCTAGTGGTGGACTACTTAGACAGCATATTACTCTCCACTTGCAATAGTGTCCAAACTATTGATAAGAACTGGGACATACCCATTAGTGTTCATAGGTATGGTATATAACATCTTTGTTGTTTTTATCATAACATTTCAGCCGTTGTGCCCTCTGGCCTTCCTCAGGTATATATCAATCTTGGTAATCTACAGAGAATTTCAAACTGAACCCATTACTTAATCTACAGGGGTAAACTGTTCTCATTCCACTGCTCATGTCTAGGGATATTGTCTAGTTCTTATTATTTAGTACTGTTCAGTTATTGCTCACCCATTTCCACTGAGTACAAGTAAACAATGCCCAGCCCAGGGATTGAACTCACTACCACAATGTCATCAAATTCACAAACCAATGCACTAGGCCACTCAGCAAAAAAAAAAAAAAAGAAAAAGTTTTTTTTGCCTTTTCTTTTTTTTAAAGAGTACATTAATAAATGAAAAACTTGACAAAATATTTCATGCCATATACAACAGATTTGAAAATACATGATTAAACAATCAAGCTGTTTTTCTTTATAGGTCCAAAGAAATGCTTCCCAGCTTCTAGACTGGAATCAAACCACAATATTATGTTCCTTTCCTCAGTCACATCCTTGTTTTTGAGTGGAGCATGGCATTGTGTTTTCATTTCCAATGTGAAGGCAGGGGGATACATATCTTCAAACAGGATGTGATATAACACAAGTCAAGCCTGGTTGCAACATTTCTAAATCACTACTTTCTTAATAAACTTAAAGAGGGTTGGTCAGGGTATTTCAGTATTGATAGCTGCACGACACTGGGTTATTTTTGTCTTTCCCTACACATATGTACCCTCTCCACTTCACACTGCCTATAGAAATGGAGGTAAATATCAGTTGAACTTTTTCAATTAATACAAGTTAATATATGTTCATCAATTATTTTCAAATTTGCCTAAAGTTGACTAAAATATACCCACTTACAATACGCTACCAGTGTTATAGTTGCGTAAAAGTCATTTTATAGTGCATTCATATCTGTAGATAAGATACAATTCATGCGGCAAGTAACATTTGCTATTTTTTTACATATCACCCAACAAAACTGATAGCTGTTCAATCATTGATTGCACATTTTATATACAAAATGTACAAATTCTCACACACTACACCTGACAATCCACTCATCTGTCAACATGTTATAGCCAGAGTTGCATACTGTTGAGTAAATAACAAATTAATGGAACAAAATACCTCATTTCCTGAATGAACTATTTTGAATGTTGTTTTAAGAGTGAATAGATTTTTTTGAGAAAAACTTGTTTTTCAAATTGATTAATAAATATTTGGAATATTCAAAGAATTTTGTTTTAAGAGAGTCAAATTTGACTTACTTGTGATTGATTGATTGATTGATTGATTTCTTTTTATGGCTTATCAATCTTTTACAGGTTATTTAAAGCCAGAAAATATTTTTTAGATTATAAGAATTATTTTGGAGATAATGATTTACTGATACAAGTCCTACTAATTAATCCATAGGTGATGGGGAAAAGGTGTGGATTCATACTTTTTCCAAGGGTGTAACACTGTGTGGCACTGGTAAATGAAAAAAAAGGCTAAGTTGGAATAAGCTTGAAACAATGAAAAAAAGGTTAAGTTAAAATGTAACTTAAAACCCAGATGAGCAAAAACCAGATTCTGCTAAGAAAAAGACAGCCATCTGGAAAATGTAAATCTATGGGAAATAGAGAAAATACTCTCAAAGACAGTCAAACATTTTGGAAATGAAGCAGAAAGGGGAAAAATTAATTAATGACTATCTACTAAAAGTGCCAGTTTCAAAAACACCAATTAGGAGATAAAATATGATCATTTTAAAGTGAAGGTAAATGGAGAAAAACTGATTTATGATTGCTGTAAAAAAAATCAGAAGACTGTAAAAACAATCCCAGAGAAGGGATTTTATACTTGGCCAAAGAGAAATTAAGATATGAGGATTATGGTAAAAGGGAAGCAGCTGGTTAATTTCTGATTATAAAGACAAAACACCAAACTAGGAGAAATGTGCTAACAACAAAGTAATAAATACGATTAACAACCAAAAGTCCAACCTGTTTGCTCATGGAATTTAAAAACTGAATTTGTCATGATGACAACCAACGGAAGACAGTTAGGTGAAATACCAAGAGAGACAGAGGGACTGCCTCTACCCATTAGCAGGTAATTATGCGAGGCAAAAATAAGAGAAAGAAGGCATTATCAGGGCAGGTCAGTGTCTGCGATCACTGCCCATGGAAAAGGAATTTCCCAAATTTGAAAGAATAATTCATTTTCCAAAACCAGACAAGAAAGAAATCTTGTTGGAAAGCCCAGAATCCCCAAATACTGTCACCCTGACACCGGTCTTGAGTAAAAAAAAAAAAAAAAATCAGTATAAGTAGAAAGCTGAAGCAACCAGCTCTAGTTGGAGTTGCAAACGATGAGAGATGACTACGTTGTCAAATCCCACATGACTTGCTGTCAAAGTGACTTCCCACCTTAAGCGCTGTTCCAGACTTAGCTAAAATGATCAAAGTGTCATGATAGCATTCAACGTGAAAAGGGTTAATATTTCTGTACAAAGAACAATAAGAAATTAACCTGAAGAATTTCCTGTCTTCTTTTATTTTGTCTGCAAAGAACATTGTTTTTTTCCCCTTGTGGCACAGTTACACCAAGGTTTGAACCAGCACTCTGATTGCTGACAGTGACTCAGTCTTTGCTAGCTCTGTGATCAAAAAGCACAACGTTGGATGGGGCAGGGCACAGACTAGGACAGCCACTTCAATGACCAGCAGCAGTATTGACCAGCATAGGAATTGATCAAGGACCGACCAGCAAGAAGTGTCATAAAGGTATTTGTGTATAATATAATGAAGCCAAATGGTTAAAATGAGCGAGTTATATTAAATTGTCATCTGTTTGGTGCTAATGAATTTAGGTAAGTGGCAATGGTGTCTTCATCTAGCTAATGTCTTACGATTATGTGGGAGGCATTTCTGCCACACCCTATATAAGCAAATAGTATTCTAAAAAAACAGATATTTTTCTTCATTCATATCACAATATTTATAAAAGATATGATATGTAGATGTTCCTATTTCTCATTGTAGCAATGTGAAAATTGGGACAAAATGCAATACAGAACAAAAAGAAAATATATATATATATATATATATATATATATATGAAGGCATTAACAAAAAAAAAAAAAGATTCATAAAACATTTTTGGCAAGCAATACTGCACAAAGTTTTTATTCTTAAATGCTTGACAGCATTAATAATTTTTCTCTTTTCCAAATTTAAAGACAAATAATTATCTAATTATAAGATATAAAATGTAACTTTAATATATCTCAGAATCACTCAAAGATTTTTGTCATGGCACTTAATTAACAAATGGGGAAAATCTGATAGGTCATTGTCAGTGACAAACCATGTTTTGTGAACTTCATTTGTGGAGATTTCAAGTCTGACTGCTATGGGAAAGGGAAGGTAGAAAAACTATAATGGCAACTATTAGCATTTGTAACAAAACACAGTGCAGGAAGAAAGAAATGTTAAATTCTTACTTGTAACTGGCGTAATTTCACAATGGCAATTGTTTGTGTCAAATTGCAACATAAAAACACTATATGCTGCCTACAAGTAATTCTCCTTGCAGAAGTAACAATAGAAAATAAAGAGTTAGGACTCTTATTAACAGTTTCGGTAACACATCCAGTCAACTTCCTAAAAGAAGGAAGTAACGAAGGAAGAAAAAATACCGCCTTCGGCTAACTACTTTTGCATTTTATATCTCATTGAACACATATAGAAATTTTGACTTTCCTTCAAACAGATGAAGTTGACTGGACCTCATTTCTATGAATTTTCTGAAGACAAAATAATATCTTTCATTATATTTTTGTCAAAGGATTACAGTTGAATTCCATCATTTCTCCCTTTCCACACAAGTTTCACTAAGTACAAAAAGTTTCTACACATTTTGCATTTCACTTTATTTAGATATTTAATTTTTCTGAGTGTTTGTAATATAGGAAAATATGAATGGTAGCAAAAATTATTTTTCCCAAAACATAAAGTAACAAGTAATTCATTCTTTGATTTTCACTCAGTCCTCCTATATGGTGGTGAATGTTGGACAATCTCCTTAAAGATGAAAAGACTTGAAGCAACAGAAATGTGATTACAGATACTGAGAATAACATGAACTGAACATGTGAGTAATGACAAAGTTTTAGAGAAAATGGAAACAAAACAGACACTTATACTTAACATCAGGAAGAGACAATTGAAATTTTTAGGGCACATGAGGAAGAGGGCTTGGAAAATTTGATACTCACAAGACAGATTGAAGGCAAGAGGGACAGAGGAAAACAATGCATAATAAATCTACCTAGCAAGCTTGAGTAAAAGGATGGTGGAACAAGGTTAAGGAGAGAAAAAGCTAGAAAGGACAGGGAATTGTGGAGAACCATGATCGCCAACATCCTAATCCCCCATATATAGGAAAGTTTTAATATATTTATAATTTTGAGGTGAAATTTCATTTTGTATGCTATTCAAAGCCTGTGGAAGCGATTCAAAAAGTTTTTTCACTTTCATTATTAAAATTATAGATCGTCACCCTCTCACTGTTTTTTAACACTTTCCATTCTCGACCAGAATATTTGTCTGTTTTTTTTTTTAATCTCTAAAATTGTGATGCTGTAAAAAAAAAAAAAAATGCGAATGAGTGAAATAAAATCTCAATTAATCAGTGTTTCTTTACGCCTTTAAAATTAACTATTAGTAACTTACACTTCGCAATATTAATTTCATTTAACAAATGACTTACTGGTCAGATCAGACAAGGTAGCAAATCTGGTTGGCAAAAAAGATTTTTAAAGTAAAAGAGGTTTCTGGTCAAAGACTAAAAAAAAAAAAAAAAAAAAAAAAAAAACGAAAAAGAAACTAACTTTCTGATCTTTAATGCTCATAAATTCTCTCTATTCTTTTACGTAATCAAATATTTTAGAAAATAATTGTTAATTTCCCCAAGTTAACAAGATTTAGGTAAGATCTAGAATGCAGATTCTCAAATTATGCGAATACTTCTGAACTCTCTTAGAAAATTAATTGACTCAACCCAATTTTTCTAACCATTTTTCATCAATTTTTTTTTTTTTTTTTTTTTTTATAAGCTTTCTTTACTAATTGTAGTCGAAACCAGAAAAATTATTTAAAGAAAAGAAATGTAAGATAAAAAGGGACGGAATCCTAATTCGAATATTATTCTTTTTTCATTATCCTCTATCCAAAATTATGTTCAAACTTTTAAAAACAGAAAAATAGGTAATTTTCGGAGTGGGGGATTTTTAAAAGCTTAATTTTTTGGATAATTTAATCGAAAAAGGAAAGTAGAAATGACATGTAGGAAAAAATAAAATTGAATCAGATGGAATTTTTGTTTAATGTTTATTCATTGTTTACAAAATATTTTGGTTACTGTGGAGTGTGGAGGATCATTAAAATTTTAAAAACCAGGTTTTGAATTGAAACTAGTTACTGAACTTTTTTTTTGGCGGTGGGGAGGTCATTGCAAGAAGAATACAATTTAAAAATAACCTTTTTTTTCTTTTTCTTTTGTGTTTGTTTTTTTTTAATTTTAACCGCGAAAAAATTAAAGAGTAATTTAAATATTTAATTAATATCATCAAATATTGAACTTTTCTTTTTCATTTTTTTTTTTTAAATGATTCCGTAGGTTTTTGTTTTGTTTCATTTAATGAATTAAAAGCTGAATATTTTTATTTTAATCATTTCATTCTGCTTTTAGAATTTTACAATCTCAGTTTGCAATTAATTACCCATATTTAAAAAAAGCAAATGGATCATTTTGTTTTTAACTAAAAATACGCAGAAAATTTTTAATTTATATAAATATTCTAAAATATAAATAATTAAAAGAAAATACTTTAGTTTTCAGTAATCAATTCTACACCACTTTTTTTCTTTTTATTTTAAAATTTTACTTACACTTTGACTTAGTAGAGGTTATTTAAAACTAAAAGTCTTCCTTAGTAGCCGCGTATGGTTTATCATGCATATTTTCAAATCATTATTTTGAAACATATAAAGCAAAAATATGTTAACTGTTTAAATGGATATTCCTGAATTATAATTAAATGCTTTCCATGTCATGAAAATAACCAGTTATTGTAATCTTAAAAAAAAATTAGCGATATCTGTACGCAAAAAAAATGAATTTAAAAATGACAACCATCGTTAGTACTTGATACAAAAAGCACATCAAAGAGTAAAAATATATTTAATCAGAATCAAATTGGAATTTCACCAATAAATATATCAAGAATCAAAAATACGGTATATTACCATGATATAACGAGATAAAAAATAACAAAAGGCAATTTGCTTTAGCCTTTAAGACAACGTTTCAAGTCAGTTTTACTTTTAAAGTAGAAATGGTGGTGGTGGTAGTAGTAGTAATTTAACAATCAGTGACTTAAAGTTTATGCATATTTAAACTTACACTTAGGGAATAAAATAGAAAAACGGCAACATCATACCTGTATCAAGAACTTGGCATAAGACACTGGATAAAAGGCAGTGGTAAGAAAAGCACTGAAAGTGTGTTCAGCTTTGGACATTGTTATGGCGGAGTGATTACAATTGAGACAACTACAACAAAGAACGATAACTCTAGTAAATGGATTTACTAATATTAAACAAAACTAAAAGTTATGTTTCTCTTACATCAATTAACAACACATTTATTTTTAAAATATGTAATTGTAATCTTTACTAATGCTTAGTTCAGTGTATGTATAGATAACTGAGTTTATTGAGATTGTTGGTAATTTAGTTTTCAAAATAAAGTATTAATTCGAAAAGTGCTTTTCCAATTTATAACTACTTAATTGCCATTGTTTAAAGTTTAACTTTTAAAGTACTTGTAAATAATTAATTACAGAATTACTGTATTTCCGTGCTAATACAAAAAAACAATAAAGTAATACTTGATTAAAATTATAAGGAGTAACTTTATGTGCTATTACAGAAGGTATCAGTTAACCTTTGTTTTTTCTAAAATTACTAAAATCAAGTGAATAAAATGAAATAATAAAAATATTAAAAAAGTATATCGAAAAAAGAATTTTCCAAATAATTTTTTTTTATTTCAAATGTCATTGGATTAACAAATTAGATATCCACAATGTTATACTCTGCTGCAAATTAGATCTTTTTCTGATTCATTCTACATGTCAATCGATTGTGAGTACTAAGAAAGCAAAAACCAAAATAAAAAAAGTCATCTTCTGCAGAGGAGCTCTGAGTATCACACCCAGCCTACAAAACAAATCTCCTCAAAAATCTAAAATACAACATAAAAAAAGCCAATCATAAATATTGCGGGCAAAAAAAAAAAGATGAACTCAGGAGCCACCAGATTTGTTTTAAGAAAGTTGCTCATAAATGACTGAAGGAGAAGCAAACAGAAGGCAAGCAACAGGCCAACTGTCAGTGCCTGGTGATGTCTCAAAAGTACCACCATGACATTGATCAACTAACCCAACACACATATATGCTTGTGACCCACCCTCCTCCAAACAACCACACCATGCACACAGAGACATTCCAATAATATTCTCTGTATCGGTAAAGTCAGATTCACAGCAAATATTATGCTTCATTAATCTACTCCAGGCCTCCCTTGACATCACCACTATGACCTTTGTCAACAGACCCACCAAACATATTAATTCCAGGCCTTACCAACTCTATCTGTATTTAAAATTGCCACACCTCACCCACACAGTATCGGTAATACAAAAGAATTTTATATTTACAATTCTTGTCTTCTTTTTTCACCTCACTGACAGAACTGTTGTTTTGTTTATTCTTCCATGCTAACATATGTGTGATTATAACAACAATTACATACATTTTAATGCTTTTGCCTGAAAGAAATTTAACAAAGTACTTTAAATTCAGCATAATCATGAAACTATTTTGTAAGCAATAAAAATAATTACAGATTTAAAAAGTTGTATGCTGTTTATAAAATGTTTGGAAGTAAACATTCGAAAAGAAATTGAATTCTGAAAGAAATAAAGTAAAAGTGCTTAGTTTTTGAAATGAGGAAATATAATTGTTATAATATTTTATATTCAGCTGAGGAAACTCATTTTGGTTGTTATACTCTCTGGCCTTCTTTATGCATCTCTTCTTCTCAGTAGCCTCCATGGAATTTTAAACCAAACCTTTTATTTAATACAGAGAGAATAGATTATTGTTCTGTTGTTACATGGGCTATTGCTGCTAGCTGCTAGCCTTGTTTTGACAATCGAATGAATACATTTATTGCTAATCCTCTTTAGAAGAAAGAGAAGGTGATGGTTTGGCTGTTAAGACAAATGAGGAGTGTAGAGGGTGCAAAGAAGTCCATCAAACAAATAATAAAAAGAAAATACAGTACAAATAAAGTAAAATAAACTTTTGTTTATTTTCGTAAAAAAAAATATATAAGAATTATTTTTTTTGTACACAATGGAATTGTTTGTAAAGCCGTGATGTCAGCTTGCCGCTGTACTCCCTCTGGTCTGATGAGAGTTTCTATCTTCCTTATATCTGAATGATGAGGCTCCGAGGAGATTAAGAAATGGGTTTTTTATGTCGAGCCCTGATTGGTCAATAAATCATATTTTTGATCACATGGTGTGCTTTCCACGACATCCGCACGTTTTGGGTGCGCCGTCCTTGTTTTTGACCCCACAGGGTATGGTAAGGAGAGAGTTCCCGCGCAATTGTAATTTTTTGGATACACGTGGTGTGAGTTAATTTTTATTGTGTGTATGTGTGTGTGGAAAATAAAATAAGAAACAGCACAGGAGTAAACAATCCTTTGCATGCTTCAAATGAAGAATAAACATCATCAAACAAATTTGAATACAATTCAATAACAACAATGGTGATAAATGAAAGAGAAAAAGTATTCTCAGAACAGTAAGAGTTCATAAAGAGTCTAGAGAAATAAAGTTCAGGCATCAAATGTCTGTGTATGTATAGAAGCATAAGTGTATGCATCTCTATCTATAAAAGGCAGGATGTGTGTGTGTGTGTGTGTGTGTGTGTGTGTGTGTGTGTAACAAATGCACGACCGCAATTTTCGATGGATTTGCACCAAAATTTACATGTACATGCTCCAAGTTAGTGGAAAGGCCAAGACCAACTTTGCATTTCCCAACTCCCATCAATAGTGGAAATAATTGATTTTTTTCATGCTTCTACGACTGTTTTCATGTAGTTTGCAGCCATTTTCTACTGGCCAGAGTGAGAGCCTATAGCTGGCTGCCACGAATAGTCAGGAAGATTCTATTGGCCAGCGTGAGAGCCAACAGCTGACTGACACGAATGTTAACTAGCATGCTAGCATGCAAAAAAATCGATAGCTGCATTCGTCACAAGTGGGAAAAATTTAAATCTGCATGGCACTTTACTCCAATTGGCTCATTCGCTTGCTTAAACTCAACGTTGGTTCTGATTCCACAGAACTGGGTTGGGTGTGAAAAAGTATTTGTTAACATTCTTTTTTCATTCGTTTTTTTCAGTTACGAGTCCTTTTTTAAAGCTGATCATTTTGTGTTCATTTTGTTTAGTTCTTTTTTCATAACAGATATAATGTTTAGTATAGAGCTTAGAAAAAATTCACAGTATGAGATAGGCAAGAAGTAAGGCATGTAGCAACATCAGCATGGCAAAGGGCACTCCTTTAAAGGCAAGGAAGGGCAAAAATATTTTAAGTCAAGTGATAGCGATTGCTGTATGAGTCGTACGATTTTTGAATCAAGCACGAGCAACGCCAGGCTATGAAGTGTGTGATATGAATAGAAGAGGTGGTAAAAAATTAAGATTTTGAGGATAAGGAAGAAAGATAATGATTGACCTTTGACTTAATTAGGTTAAGATTATAGTGTTCAAGGAAATATCTATGCTAAAGTCTGTTCCACAAAGTAGCAGTTCTTGGGAAAAAGTTGTCTGAGTTGAAATTTCTCCTTACAACACAGAAGAAATGGTGTTGATTCAACTTCATGGCTAGAAAGTGAGGATTTAGCAACTCCAACCCAGATATAACAGAAATACTCCATTTTTGGTCTAATCTGACTCTTGTAAAGATAAAGCCTGGCATAAGGAAGAGGAAGAATAGCTTTTGAGAAATAGGTTATCAGAATTCAGATAAGTGGCTAGCTAGCCATGAACTTTCTGGAGCAAAAGAAGCCATTGAGGAAATAAATAATGGTCAAATCATATTAATATATCATTAGTGACAAGCTGGTAGATTGGTTTCTATATATATGAGTGCAAAGTGCTCTTTGAGAGTGTTGACTAAGGCCACCAGAGGGTGGAATTCTGTTAAACTGCTGGGTTAATGTATACTATTGTCAAGCATCAGAATTGCAAAAGGGAGATACTAGCTGAAGCATTTATGAAATCAACAGCTAAAATTAACTGTTAAAATCTTATTAAAGTATTCGGATCATCATCTTTATTTGAAAGCTTCCATCAATCTCAGGAATCCATTTAGTTTTGTGCGATTATGACTGGCTCAAATTAAAGACATTTCAACCCTGAGCTTAGGATTTCTTCAGATCTCTGATCTTCTTCTGATTCATTCTACACTAATTTCCATCAATGGCCAGATGCGAATGCTTCAAACACCAAAACCTGAACTAAAATTCCATCAACTGAGCAATGCTCTGCACATGCCTTCTGTTTTTACGCACACACTCAAAGAAAAAAATAATCAATACAATCCAGAATTTCCACCCAACAGAACCCACTCCTGCCTAAAGAAACAAAATAAAAAACTGGAGCCGATTTGAGCCTAAGAAAGGGACATTTTTGGCAGTTGGACTGCATCTTGGCTCAGGTTCACAGACTTTGTTGAAAAGCAACTTCCCATCTCCAAGAGACAGCTTGCCAAAGGCCATCACCTCAGTAAGTCACAACTCATCCTCCTTCTCCTATTGTATACAGACATTTTTTACAACTCCACTTATCTCCTTTTTTCAATGAGAGACATTTATCACCAATTTATCATTTGTTGCATTTTACATTAATATAATTGTTTATTTTTTTAAACTTATGTTTCTTCTTTGTTCTGCCACCATGCACTTAATATAACAAGATCTAAACACAAGATAGATAAAGGAGTCTTCTATCCAAGACATTGCCAAAGCAGTGACCAGAACACAAGCCTGTCTGACACATAGTGTTATATTTGGTTGCAATGATTCGGATTGTCTTCGCCATAGTTTTACAATTCTTTTATTTAAACTTTACCAGATTCTATTACTAAATGATATGATATTTCATTATTTATTTATTTATTTTTAATTAATTTTAATTCTATAAATTTAATACATCTGTTATTATCAGTCAACATTATTATTTATTATTTTTGTTTGAAAAGATTGTTATTGAATGTGAAAGAAACTGGTTTGTACAAAGTTTCTGCATTCCCCTAATTCCAATAGGCCACCAGTGGCCTGTATAGAGAGCCTGCAAAAGGAGTGACACATGGTCTGAAGATCATTCAAGATAAACATAATATTAATTCCTCTGTACACATTCTTTCTTTCTTTCTTTATCAGCAAAGAGACAAATTTTATATTTGTATTAATCCTATATATATATATATATATATATATATATATATATATATTTCTATCCTCCTTGTAGCACACTATATGCACCAGTTCTCTGTATCAGTTATGAAAAGTTACATTGGTTCGGTACAGGACCTCATCATTATAATCAAATTACATGTGCAGCATCTATCTATCTATCTATCTATATATATATATATATATATATATATATATATATATATATATATATATATATATATATAAGTTATGAAGAACTTGGTAATCTGTATGGGTAATCCCAAAGAGGATGAAACCCTGAGAGCTCAATGCAAATCCAGAGCTAATATTTAAAAGAAAAAGAGACCACTCTAAGGTACCATTATAATAATTTATTTCACTAGAGTCCTATTAAAAGGACGCTGGATCATCAGATAGCACTTCCAACAATGAAATGAAACAAAAAATGAGATTAAAATTGATGGGTAGTGTAAGTTTTTGTAATTTAACAGGGGGTGTGAGAGGGATAGTTAAAGAGACATGGTAGAGTATAGGAAGGGGTTAATTTCATATCTCTCTCAAGTGTACTTTATATTGGGGTAGGATGAGTGACCAGACCATGACCTATTTAGATGGCTAACTTAACGGAAATGATATATAGAAATGGGAGGGGAGTAGGGAGAAAAGAAAAAGGAAAAATGAAAAAGAAAAAGGAGACAGAAAACAGTAATACAGATATATACAAATGAGTGTTACAGCAAGGAGAGAGAGGGAGAGGGAAGTAAATCGAAAGAGGCTGTAATTGGGTTTAACAATTAATTTTAATAGGACTGGTGAAATTAATTATTATAATGGTACCTTAAAGTGGTCTGTTTTTCTTTTAAATATATATATATATATATATATATATATATATATATATATATATATATATATATATATATATATATAACACTAAAAATCTTATCAATATAAGCAGTAGTACCCGTCCGGCAAAACCTTATGTGTTTTAGCTTGTAAATCAACAAACCAATACCCATGGGAAAAAAGTGTAAAAAAAGAAAGAACTAAGAACATATATTTCTGGTGGAAATAATCATCCAGAATCTACATTCAGAGTCTAAAGAAAATAACCTCCAATACGAGTAAGTAAAATAACTAACAAAGTGCTCAATACACTAAGTAGAGCAAATAAAGCTAAGTAAACCTAAATAGCCAGATAAACCTACCTAGGTCTCACCTACGCAGATTGTCAAGGCAAACTGGCTAAAGAGGTGCCCTGACAATACACGCAGGTGAAACCTAGGTAGGTTTGTCTGGCTAGTTCAGTTTACTTTGCTATATATATATATATATATATATATATATATATATATATATAAATTTTTTTTTTTTTTGTAGCTGGCCACTTGTATTCGAGGATACTCATCTACTAGGGTGGCTTGCCAATCCCTATTGCAGATAATTGTTCAGGCGCATTTGTGTTTATGCAACACCCATAGAGTCAACCTGTGGTTTATACTGCAACTATACTGAGCAGACCTTAGTTACAGTTTCTGGGAGAGAGCATGTTATCTAGCATGATCAACAATTTGAACAAGGCCAGCACGCTCAAGCCCTTGGCCATGATGACTTGTGACTTTGTGCTAGCACAGCTATTGACGGCCACCATGGGTTCCATCTACCCAATTTGACTCACAAGGATCGGGACAACCCATGATATGGTTTTCAGGCACTTTCCAAAGGTTCCGGAAATGAACCCAGGTCTCATGGTCAGAATGCGAACATTCTGACCACTTGGCCACATGCCCATATATATATATACAGCCAAGATAAATGCCAGGATTTTGAATGCTGATTTTCAAGGTAGGCAAACTCTATTCAACTGAAAAATTAGTGCAGCACAATGTTCTCCTTTCTGTACAGGCATTAAAATTAAGTTTACATATTATTTTCACTTCAGTGCTGAACATTATTTGCTTCTGGTATCAGTAGAAGATTGTTTTTTAATTTTATTTTGGTTTTACTTTCAGCACACATAATGGCAGTTAATAATATCATGTCAGTTAATCACCAGTTAATAGGTGCTAATTACATCACACATTGGGTATCTCACCAGATAATAGATTAACTCTAGAAGAAAGAGGAATATTTCCCCCCATTATGGGCATTATCACATCTATGATATAATACCCTTATTTCATGGACGGAACAGAATAGCTGAAAGAAAAGCAATGACAAACATCCTTTATTCTCAGAGAGAGTTTTATACTGCTATGTCATACATAAAAATTATATATACATATTTACACATGTCAGACAGAGAAATTATATAACATGTTTACAAAAACAAGCCGTAGGAAAAGAGAGAGTTTCACTTGTAATATTTCCTGAAAGGAAAACTGTCAGTACAGTGGTTTCTCTATGAACCTGGTGAGCCATGTGGTTTTTCCTGTAACCTACTGCTGTAGGCTAGGGACATCCTCCTTCTCCATCACAATTGCTCTTCCTCACATTATCCCTTGACATCACTCAACAGCTGTCACATGACCCTCACAACTTTAACTCAACAAAAGGGTGATGATCACCTTTTATATTCCTATTTATTAGTTTTTTGTATCACAAAGGAATCACTCATATAAATTTTCAAATTTTATGTCAGTGATTCCCTTAGTAAGAAGGAAATTCTTTAAAAAGCAAAAATGAAAGAAATTGTTCCTAGGTCAATGTACAGCCAATGTCCTCCAAATTGAAGGTTTTCCTTGGTAACAGTCAAATGGCTGTTAATTCCATCAGGAGAAGACTCTGCCCTAGTCATTTAAGAAAAAACAGTTTAAGAAGCCATCACCACACTAGCTACATACATAGCTATGGGGCCCAGTCTACCCCACTATGCTAGATAGGCGTCAACCTTACAAGAAGGTTTATCCACCCTTCAACAGGTCTTGTTTTTAATCATTCTAGGTGTGAAATCATTATGTCAATTATTATGACCTGACATAATTGGCCTGGCCAAGAAGTCCTTATAAAAACATCAAATATCTTGTCATTTAGTCAGATTTTGAAACATAAGTCAAACCAAGAATTATTCAACACCCACTCATAAGGACCAATAAAGGTTTTCCTTTATTTTCCCTCCATCTTCACTAATCAACATTAATAAAGTTTATTTCACTGGTTTAAAGACATTGATTTAAAAAGATGTGCTCTCAGAAGGAGGGTTCCAGACACACCCAACAATTCATAGGCAAAGCACAAATAAAAAACATTGACAATATCTGATAATTCAATTTAAGGGGAGACCACAGATATCAGAAATGAATTTTAAAAACGAAAATGCCCCCAAAACATTGATCATCAATAGTGCCTTCCGTTTAAACCCCACTCTCCTCAAAACCCTAGATCTGTTCATATGAACCCCACCCTCTGCAAAACCCTAAATCTTTTCATCTGAACCCCATGCGCCTCAAAACCCTAGATCTGTTCATTTGAACTTCACCCTCCGCTAAACCCTAAATCTTTTCATCAGAACCTCACTCCCCTCAAAATCCTAGATCTGTTCTTTTGTTCACCCTCCTCAAAATCCTAAATCTATTCTCATGAACAACACCCTCCTCAAAGCCATAGTTTGAATCCCACCATCCTTAAAGCCCTGAATCTGTTCATGTTAAGCTTTTGTATTCATAATAGTTTTGCACTCCCTCCATATCCCAACTCATAAAATATTTCCAAGAGTGAATTATGTCTACCACTCAGCATTCACATCCACATGAAAAACAATGAAATTGTTTGATAAAAACAGTTATTCTTATTGTAACTCCATTTGGATGTGTCATAAATATGTAATCATTACAAATTTTGCAGGCCAAAAACAAAGATAAATTCGACATTATAATTAAAAAAAAAGTGGACTTTAAATCCTATAGTATCTAATTTAATATTACAGTTTTTACACTGATCAAGGCCAGTGCAGAGGCTGTATATCAGCTGATAGTGTCTCTTTTGTCATTCATTCTTTTTTTTTTAAATTTCTCAAAAATCTATCATTATAAAAATTAATTACTCTCTCTCTCTCTCTCTCTCTCACTCTCACTCTTATCATTCACGAATACATTATTTTATTGTTGCTGTTGTTGGTATGGTGGTATTTTTGTTTACAGTGGTGGTGGTGGTGATTTTAATCTATGAAACTTGGCACAGAATAGATGACACAGATAATTACCCTATACAAGGCTCAAAAGCCGCTCAGGGTAGAGGCTTACTGAATGAAGTTGCTGTATGTAAATAAAAGTTGACCCTAGACTTGAAGAGGTTAAGATTATTATGATTGTGGAAGTATCCTATCAAGAGTTTATTCCATAAAGTAGTTGTTCCTGGAAAGAAATTGTTTGGATGGAATTTCTTCTTATTGATGGAATATGAGGAGAATGAGGATGATTCAAACTTGCATGCCATCCTCCTCGTGGGAAATTTAGAGTGCTTCCTCTTTTCAGCCAGCTTCTTGTAAAGAGCGCATGTGGAATTGAGCAGCTCTAGAATTAAGGCCACAGATAACTTACACAAATATCACTTTCTATTCTTTCTTTGCTGATAGATTTATTACTTCCAATAAAATCTATTCCTTCACCAACATAAAAACAAATCAGAAATATTCTACTTGCAACCATATTATAAGAACTTTCTTACTCCTCCAAACTTGTACATCAGAATACTTTGGATAATAAATTCTTCTGATTATATATTACTAGCAGCCATACCCAGCTGGTCAATCAGAAAAAGCATTCAATTAGAATGGAGGAAAAACAACATCATGTTTAGATGTAACAGAATCTATCTTCTTCAATTACTTTAAAGTACTTTCATTTAAAACATTTTGAATTAATGCACTTACTGATATAACAGAAGTAGTCTGTATTTAATCAATCAAAGTTTCAAAGTTAGCTGGGGAAGGACATGATGGGGTAAAACAGGCAACATGAAGACCCACTTCAGACCACAATTATTTTGCAGTTTTTAGAATTCAATTTGTCATTGTGCTACCAGGGATGTAAAAGAAGATACATTTACGAAACAATTGTCAAGTTTGATGAAAATTGGTTGAAAGATCAACGAAAAATAAGATATCATCATTTTTCGCTATTTACGCGGGTTTTCACTATATGGGTAGACTCAGTTATCAAGTTAAATGATTGTTAATCAACTTATTGTTGGCTACAATTGAGTGAAGTTTGTATTAGATTGCTTGAAAATTGGGAGACTGTTTAATTTAAAATGTGTGTTGAAATCGATTGTTTGTTTTTCGCGGTTTTTGAAAGTTGAATTTATCAATTTTTGATTGGCTTTATTGATTATTGATTTTTTTTAAAATATCGATCTTTTACGCTAAAAACCTATGGCACATACATACATTGTACAATGTATGTGCCAAGTTTGGTCAAAATCGGTTGGATGGATCTCAGGTGAAAAGGTATCACACAGACAGCCACACAGACATCCTCTGTTTTATATATATGTAGATAAATGAAATGTCTCACTTTGTTGTCGTGATGGATATATGCTGTATTTTACGAATTAAAACAGGAGTCAAGCAAGGCCCATCATAAGAGGTTCTTCAGTCTTTATACTTTAAAAACTGCGAGACATACAAAAGCTTACTAAAAGACTCATTTACAGGATATTCCTGTAAGCAGCTGTTGCACGAAGGAATCCTTGGCATGCATGCTGAAAGAAGATGACATTCATTATCAAGCACTTTCCTCACCAATAAAACTTCTTTAGCATACATATACTTGATCAAATTAATCCTCGATGGACTTTAGTGCGATACTTTAGGGTTGAATGGGATTTTTTAGTTGTTTTGTCAAAGTTGAATTTATAAAAGCAAGCAAGTAGCTGTAATATTCAACAGTGTAATTTATTTACAGTTTACACTGTTTCTACAAGACAAACTGAGAGGAACGTTTCCTATTGGCTGGCATTCTGATCAGTTGTGACAGATTGGCACAATCTGTTTCAAACCAGTGTATGCGTAGAGAGATAAACACATGTGTCTCCTTAAATGCCCACAACAAACATGGCAGACTCAGGATGTGAGTCCACGTAAATGAATGAAAAGAAACAACAAGAATCACTATATGTACAAACAAATGATAATGTATTAACAAAAGAGTTACAAGTCACAAAGATAAAGATGTGTGTATCAAATGAATATGAAAACCTAATGCTCCAAATTATGTGTAGTGAATGAATGTGCGTGTGCACGTGTGTGTGTATATTATTCATGCATTTCCCAAAGGGAAAGCGTTCTCCACGAAGATATATACATGTTGACGGATAAGATGAGAAGAAGGCAAGAAAAAATATCGCTGAGTATTTCAGTTTCGAAAATTAGGAGGCGGTAACCCGACAAATCATTGTTTATAGTCATTGCTGGTTGAATAACGCAATGCAACGAAGTTTGAACGAAGTTTGCTGCTGAGATGCGCGCTATCGCGTGATCCTTTGCAACAGGGTCAATTGGGTGAGATGGCATGATGTTGAAAGACAAAAAAACTATCAATGAACGGTAATGACGTCACTGATGACGCAAAGCAGTGCAGTTTACAACGTATATTTAAGAGTAAGACTGTATTAATTTGTTTGTATTGTTGTGGGCACTGTTCCTAGTTAGATTAACACTAAAAGTAGTGGCAACAATATTTTGCACATGTTAATGATTAATGCAAAAAAACGGAATGATTCTAAAAGGCAATATTTTATATTTTTGTTTTTATGTAACTGAGTAAAAAGGAGAGAAAATATATGAGTATGCATGCAAAAGAAAGAAGATAAAAGTTAGAAAATGTATTGGGGATACAGGTGTATGTGTGTGTGAAAGTTCAGCCACTAAGGGGAAAGATATAAAGGTCCTGGTGGTGTTATCACTAAAGCATGTTGGGTGGAAAAGAGAGAGAAACACATGAAATGTCCTGTTTTTATAGCTGCTTGACAGCGCCCTATAACGACTTATTGATGAATCCATGTACAGGTAACCCACAGTATCAAGGTGATACCTAAGCTAATCGGTTATAGGTATCGCCTTGGTTTGTATACATTTTAGAAGAATACAATCTTTAAATAGTCACCGAAGGCCCCAGTATATGCATCACCAGGCTTAGAGACCTTGTTACTTAGTAGTATGGTAGCAGTAAAGTGTTAAAATTATAATTTTTAAATGTTCCGTGAAATATAATGATAGACATTTCATTTATATACATTATACGTCGGTGTTTGAGTTGAGAAATAACACGTGAATACCCACAACGAGCAGACTTCCACGTGAGTTCGTGTAATATAATACAAAGAATCAGTAAGTCAGTCAGTTATATATATATACCATGCGTGATACATGCGTAGACGATCTTTCAATAGATGACTGTCGAGGCAGATTTTTTTCCCGCAGTAGGTTGCCATTTCTTTCTGCGGTAGACCAGTTGCCATCCAAGGCTACAGAACTCGGTCTATCTCTATTTGCCCGTAGTTGGTGGGAGAAGAAGAGGATTTATACCTTTTCCAGGGGTATTGGCGCGTAATGGATTCGACTGGAATTCGAACTCGACTCTCCGATTCCTCAATCCACGCCGCCGTGCCTCCCAAAGAAACAACTAGAACCAATATATGTACAAACAAATGATAATGTATTAACAAAAAGTTATACAAGTGATAAAGACAATGATGTGTGTAACAAAAGGATGGGAAAAGCTTTTTGGTTCAATGGGTGTGAAGTGTGTGAAAGTGTGTACGTACGTATGTTGTGTGTGTATGTGTGTGGTTTGTTCACGCGTTTCCCACGAGAGACTGATATGTTGACGTGTAAGCGGAAAAAGTAAGAAGAGGCTACGAAAACTTATCGCAGAGTATTTAGTGCCGGAGAGCGTTCAATAGTAGTGGTTTCAGGAAGTAGGTGGAGTTAACCCCACATATGTTTAGCTATAATATTTTGCAAGTCTGCTACCACTTGACCCTTCTAGGATTAAGAAAGATACCACATGTTTCTTTCTTTTAGCCACTGCTGGTCTACGAGCTAACACGGTAAATATCTTCTCCCTAGTAAGTCTGATATTTTCCTCTCAGACACAATCTGTCCCTTTATCGTTTCTTTGAGTTTGTTCCAAATTGTTGTTTCTGTTTGAAAAGCACTTTTCTTGTTTGTGTATTTCCTTGAAATGTACTCTGTTTGTCCATTTCCCCTTTGAGAGATATATTTGTTATTTGTCTATATTTCTGAGATGAGGTATTGTAACTATTTACACTGTCGGAGTTAACTACTCCTTAACTGTCCAAATTGTTCACTAGAGGACGCTCTCCCTACACTATAGATACTGGGCGATTTTTTGCCTCGTTCTCTTTTTCATTTCTTCATTTTCAGCGAACACATTTACACTGTAAGCTCTCGCAGAAGATTGCGTCTTCCCATTGTGAGAGACACTATGAACATTATACACGCATACACGTACGTACGAACATTCACACACTAACACAAATGTTAATGTTTATGTCCATTGTAAATTTTGTTGTTTAATACATATATTTCTTGATATATATATATATATATATATATATATATATATATATATATATATATATATCAGTCTTGTTGGTTTTCTTTACATCTTTGGTTGGACTCAACTTGAGTTCGCCATATTCTTGTAGTGAACCTTTTAATATTCTATCAGGAGTTACACACGTGTTTCTAATTTAACAACACGTAAACTTATGGTCCGCTACAAGACTATTTACAAGGTTCGGACTGTTATCCTCATCTTTATTGTCATATTCACAACGTTTCCGCCATTGTACATAAAGATTGACTATTCTGGGTCCAGTTCTAGATTTAAACAAATATCCTCTGAAGAAGACCGAAGCGTACAACGGCCGAGACGTTGTGAATATTACAATAAAGATGAGGACAATATTTGCTTCTAGTTTTTATGGCATCTTTCCTAAATCAAAGGATAACATCAATATGAAGTGTGGATCTTATTTCTTGGAACCAGCGTTTTTCTTTTGTAATAAAAATAATTTTTTTTTTTTTAGAATGAAAAGAGAAGTCATTGGAAAGAGTTATAATAAGTTCTATAAAAATTTATTTTTATTGTTTTAAAAATGTTAACATTGTAAATGTATAATCGTCTAGGTTGTTTTTTTAATACAAGTTTCTTTGAAATAAATGTATTTTTATGAAGGCCAGACGGTTTATGCTAAAAATTGCTACAATTGTACGTCTTTTTCAGCTCAGCAGTTAAAGCCCACCAAAATTTTTGAAGATTCCATTTCCAGTTTACGGAAAATAATTTTTTTCGTATATAATACCAATGAGAGACGTGGTCTCAAGCCCTTGTAACATCCCGAATAGTGTGATAGGTGTGAGCCTAACTTTTAAAATAAATAGATCCCAGGTCAGTAGAAACGAAAAGAAGGCGGGTCATTAACATTAAAGAAGACATTTGACATCAATTAGAGAACTTGAAAGAAGGCACCAGTTACCAGCCAACCGCGGAGAGATCAAAAGTGCAAGTGAAAATTTTCTTGTGGTTGGACAGCCAAGAGCAAAAAGATTTCTAAGAAATTTTCCCAAGTACGAAATGTGTGAAGTTAAAAGAGACTTTTTGAATATTACCGTGTTTCAGTCTATTACCGTTGGGTCTAGTGAAAGTCGATCCTTTCGTTTTTCTCTCAAAGGTTGTTGCATTTTTGTTTATTTGTTTTTTGGGGATTTTTTTTTTTTTACTGCCTTCTTGTATTGTTTTTCTCTTTTTGTCATTTTCAAAATCTTTGTCTTTGCCAGAGCTGTATTTTTTTCCATTTTTAGCTGGTAATCCTTTTATCTGAAATTGTTATCCTACCTTAATAGGCACACAAAAGGAAACTTTTGTGCAAACTTGTAGCTTTTTCGTAATTTGTAAATAAATGGGTTTCTACTTTTAAAATTTTACGCAGTGTTGTCTTGTTTTGTAATTTTGCGCCTATGTCTTTCTACTAACAAAGTTTTTGTATTTGTCACAAGAACTTGGATTTGGTAAGAATAACATTTTTATAGTTCACACAAAGATATTAACATTTTGACTCACAGATTTTACTTACCGTTGTTGCTGTCGTTACAGCGGGCCATTTAATGTTTCACCGCCGGCTTGCTATATACTTTGAAGAATTTAGCACTTGTCATTGTTGCTTCTGTTAGCGGGTCGTTTGATGTTTTGTCGCCGACTTTGTATAAGAGAAGTAGTCGTGTTAAGTAGACAAACTGGCATTCTTCAATCGTGGTGATGTGGTCTTTCCGGGTTGGCATTACTGGGACGGCTCCAGGTTGATTAGCCGACTACTGAAAATTCTTGACTTTTTATAACGATGAGGAGGATCGTAATTTAGTTTTTCTCTTCGTTTTTTTTTTTATTTACTTCAAATCAACTTTGATCGGTTAAAATATTTTTCATATTGCATGGCCTGCTGATCTTTATTTCTAATGGTTAAGCAAATTGCTTGATCCTATTTAGAACTAACTACAGCGCTGGTCTAAGCACATCGAACAATTTGCATATGGTCGCAACTCAGAAACCACATATTTTAACCCTTATCGTTAATGCTATGATCAGTGGTGAGGTTTGAAGCATTCCTATAGCGTTTATGGATTGAACATACAATGTATCTATCACGGCGCGAGATATTTACAGACTTATCAAAAACCAGTGGTTGTTCTTAAGAATATCAACTCAGAGTTATCTCCAATTCTGACAAAACTATTCTCCCTTTTCCCTCCATATGTGGCCAGCTATGCCTGATTTTTCTATTTCCCCTCGTGTTACTGCTTTACAGTGTTTCTGCCGTCTTATCTTAAGGGAACGTCCTATTTCTCCTTTATATTTCTTACCACAGTTGCGTAAGATGGCGTACACGCAGTCCTTAATCATGTTCTGCTACTTACCCGGAAGAGGTGTCTGCGAAGTGTTGAACCACTTTTGAAGTTTGCCCTGATGTTATATGGACCACATATCTTTTGTATTGTTCCCGATAATACCTTTACATAGGGTAGGTAGACCGAGGTTGTTTTCAGCGTGTTGTTATCCTCTTGCACCTTTCTATCCAAGTTTCCTGTCAGCTGCTGTCATGTACCTAGGGTAGTTATTACGTTGTAGGGTACTGCTTATACTGACCATTTCTTGTTCATATGTCTCTGGGTCAACTCATGACTTTGATGATGTTGTAAGCAGCGGACGATCCCTTTCTTTACACTTTATCGGTGGTGGGAGTTGAAATTGAGGTATTGTCCGATGGAAGTTAGCTCGCGATATACGGATGTCCTGAGCCCATGTTCTGTTCAAGATATTAGTACATCCAGGAATACTAATTTGTTGTTTTTCTTTCCATTATGAACTGTATCGATGGTCTTATAAAGTTCTTCCTGGTGTGGCCAGAGTATGAAGATATCATCTACATATTAGGTTGGTGCAAAAATAATTTCGTTTTCTCACATAGTAACATATGTTAGAAAACGAAATTATTTTTGCACCAACCTAATATCTTAGCCATGGAGCTGGCTTTAGTAATGTGAATCCTAATGGCATTTCTTCGAAATATTCCATGTATATGTTAGCCTATTGCTAGTGATAATGGTGAGCCCATAGTTAACCCTTCATGCTGCCGATCTGGGTACCTTGGTGAACAAACTCACCACTTCCAGGCTCATTATCTGGTTGGATTGTATGGAAGCGTCTTTGATCATTGAGTTTCGGACATATGATGGTGATTTTACTATTAATGGGTCAATTATATCCACAAAGAAGCGACTCTGGGGTGGGGGGGATACAGAACCTTGACTGTTAATAATCGACCTACGCGAAATACCGTCTTTGTGGATTTTGGTGAGACCATATATGTGAAGTGGAATGTGACCCTTGTTCTTGATTAGGATCTGTGACAGTTTTCGTTCCGTTTTCAGTGTTGGACCTTTCTTTACTACATCTACCATTTCTAATGGGGTCTTCCAGTTTTCCTGTATATTCTGTTTTGTCCATCACTACAGTCGCATTTCCTTTGTTAGCTGGTAGTATGATGATGATGTCATTCCTCTGTAGGGCTTTGATTGCCAGCCTCTCCAGTTTTGTGATGTTTGATTTGGGTGGCTTGGCTTTCTCCAGTATCTATCTCACTTTCTATCTTAGCTCATCCGCCCGAGCCTGGGGAATATTCAATTCTATTTCCTCGATTCGAGCCATGATGTCTAAGTATGGTATCCGTTTGATGGTTGTTGGGAAGTTAAGACCCTTGTTCAGAACAGATTCCTCAGAAGAACTCAGATGATGTTGACTGATGTTGATTATTGCATTTACTGGGGGTGGGGTGATGGACCTTGTGCGTCACATTCTGATCTTTCAATCTGTAGACGGAATAAAAGGTTCGGTTCGAAATTCCAATCACCTGAAGAAGGCCGAGGCGTACAACAGCCGAAATGTTGTAAATATGGCAACAAAGATGAGGACAACAGTCTGAACAATGTAAGTAGTGTAAATAATTATAATACCTCATCTCGGAAATATAGACAGATCCTGAAGAAGGTCGGATTGTACAACGGCCGAAACGTTGTGAATATTGCAACAAAGATGAGGACAACAGTCCGAACAATGTAAATAGTGTAAATAATTATCATACCTCAGCTCAGAAATATAAACAGATTGTTGAACGCCACAGCAGGAAGAACCTCCTGTGCGATAACCAGTATGAATTTGCTCTTGCTAGATCCACAATTGATGTTTTAATGTCGCAGAATCAGCAAGGCTCAAGATAATAAATTCATCACGAAGGTCATTGTTCTACATATATCCAAAGCCCCTGGCAAAGTGTGACATCGGGAGCTGCTATACAAACTCTTCAGCTATGGAATTTCTGGAAGGGCTTTCTCAATTATCAAATCTTTCCTAAGAGGTAAGTTCATAAAGTTCGTTGTTTACTACCAATCACCGGAAACCCAGAATATGTGTGAATACGGGTAGCTTTTTTATTTATCATTCCAAATTTATTTTTCTCTCTTTTGAGCTGCTCAATATGGCGCTTTCACAACATGTCACTGGAATTATTATGTGTATAATGCATGGAGCTTTCACTAAGAATTGAACCTCGGTGTCAATTTTTACAGAATTAAATCGGTAATCGTTGTACTACCGGGTGACTGAAAACTTTTCAATGAAAAGTAACTCCCTATTCTATGTATGATGGACTCTCCCGTATAACTATGATTTTTACAAGACGGGAGAGTCCATTATCATATAACCACCCTGTATATCGAGTCTTCTAAATAAATAAATAAATTTAAAAAAATAAAAATAAATATTGACATATATTAATGTTAATTTAGGGAAGTAGGAAAAATTCTAGAATACGTAAATTGGCTGTTTCTACCTGTTCACAAATAGTCTTGTACTAAGTTTCTTGGAATTAAAAAATGTAGTAGAAGGTATAGTAATTTAACTATATAAATATACTTTCGAAGACCGATAACAGAGTATTTGTAATTATTGACTTAACGACTCGGGAAAGCATTTAATAATGTTATCGAAAATTGTTAGGAGAATTTTCCCGCAGTTTGGCGCCAACAGGACGTCCGATAAAAGTCGGTAAGTGTTATTTTTGTATGATTTATGTGATTTCTTTTTCCTAGTGTGTTTATACTAGCATAGCTTCATCATCCTTCGACCGCCCCATGGTTGGTCGGAACTCTATTGACAATCCCTTTCTACACTGTTTGGTCCTGTGTTGCTATTCCCCCAATGACAACCCTGAGTCCCGAGCTATGGTGTCTGGGGGAAAGTCAATTTTCGTAAGACACTTCCAGAAAGATGTCATAGGAGTAAAGGTGAAACTATTTCTCTGTCCACTCGGTGACGGTGGCCGGCAAACTGTAATCGTTTTTGTTTGAGCTTAAAGATTGGTTTCAGTTTCCCGCAAACTGAGTTTAGCGTTCCATGGGATCTCCAACTGATGTTCTGGATTTTTCTAAGTAGATTTGTATATGTTCCTTTCATGAGGAACACAAACTCCTCCAGGTTTCTGATCCATACAGTAGGACTGGTTCAACCAATGTTCGAAAAGTTTGGAGTTTCAACAAGGGTTGAAGGTTCCAGCTTAAGATGATCTGTTCTCTTACAACTTTCTAATGGTATAAAAATGCAAGAACAAATTGTTAGACTACCGTTGCTAGGTAATTCGACAAATTAGAAACTGAAATAGCCGATACCCAATTTAGCAATTTTTTTTTTTTTTTTTTGCTAACTTTAACCAAAGCAATAGTGGCTAACTCTTAGATACTGAAACAAAACGAACAAGTCTAAAATAAATGTGCAAAGTACTCTGTTTATTCTCTGGAACTGAAAAACAGATCCAGAAAGTCTCTTCACTGGGTAAAAAGGGTTAATCCGAACTGTCCCAGTTCGGTAAAATTGAGTTGTGAGTGTTCCTGAAAGAACATTGACAGCCTCTAAAAATCCACTGATGCGGTAATCTTCATGAAATGAAACATCGGAATCTAATTCTCATTAATGGGGGAGGGGGAGTTGAACTCGATTCTAGTTACCTGCTTGATTATTCCATTTCTTAAAACGAAAGGGATGAAAAATATTGAAGACTGTACGAACCAATGAAGTTAAAATTCCTAAACGATAGATTAAGTATCGCTTCTTTTAGGAAAGACGCCCATCCCGAGAAGTTAGTTTTCTTAAATATCATTAACCTTAATTTCACACTAAATTCTTAAATTACTATATTTTTTTCAGGACGTTGGAAGTTTGTTTTGAATCAAACTGTTGAAATGAATCATGTTTTCCTTCTTAGATGTCTCCTAAATTCTTTTCTTTGCTTAAAAACATACCATGATTAAAAATGCTTAAACATTTTATCGTCAATGTTTTTATTAAGAGGAAAAAGAATTTTTGATTATTTTGAAAGTAAACCGTTTCATTTCTAGAAGGCTCGACATTTTGGTTCAACATCTTTTGTGTTGACGTTGAAAAGTTTTGGAAATTCTTGCAGAAATCAAACTTTAATCAAACTTTCAGGATTTATTCACAAATGAAATTAAATTTCAGGTCTGTTACCGCGACTGAATTTGAAATATCGAGAACCTAAAACTTCAGCCTCGTCATATTTATTGGTTAAAAGCATGAATCTGGATTTTTTTTTTTTTTTTTTTTTTTTTTTTTTTTTTTTTAAACATGCACCATTTACTGAAAATCTTAATCATAAAAATACATTAAACTAATTAGAAAAGCTAATTGTTTTCATGAAAGATATATTAAAGCCGCCATTGTCTTAAAGTTTTGACTTTTGAATAATTAATCTTTGCAAGACTTTTTTTTTTTTTTTTTTTTAAATCCCTTCCTATCTCTTAAAATTGTATTTCAGCCTTTTAGATTTTTTTTTAGCTTAGCACCCCGAGCAAGGCATGAAGCCACTAGGATGCAGGGGGGTTGCAGAAGATTTGTAGCAAGAGCAGATAGGAGTGATAGAAGAAAGGATGAAGGGAAGGATAGTGTGTAGATCAAGGTAACTGGAGATGTCGATTGACATTACGTTTGAATAGTTGGAGATTATAGCTATCAGGGAAACAGTAATTGGGAAGGGTGTTCCACAGGCGAGAGGTGCGAGGTATGAAGTTATTGGAGTAGAAGAGACGGCTACATTTTAAACTTTCTACAGTGTAAGGGTGAGAGCGGGATGCCAGCCTCGTAAGGCGCTTGTATTCATGGAGACTGGGGACCAGGGAAAGCAGCTCATCGGAGCAATTGCCATGAAAGTATTTGTAGAAGAGGCGACGGCGCATCTGTGAGATAGTGGCTGCAGGCATGAAAGCGATCTACAGTGTAACCCGTATATAAGACTTTCTCTGGTCCCAAATTAGAGCCATACTTACCTAAACAAAATAGACCAAACCCGGATATAATTCTTCTCCGGTCCCGACAACTCTCATATCAGGGTTACACTGTACTCGTAAATGGAAAAGCTGAATACAAATCAGACGATATTAAGTTTTATATAACCGTGCCGATTTCTGTAAGTTCCATCATGGACGATATAAGAAAATAAAAGCATTACCTATAGTAAATCAACATTTCTAAAATTCAAAACCTTCCATTATGAAGGAAATCTTCCTAAAATTTTAAGATTACTGAGAACTTAACATTATGTAAAGACGCTCACGTCATCTGTTTCAATTATGTCTTGCATATAGCATTACATATGTCACCAGGGTGTCAATGCCGCTACCCTCGGATTAAAAAAAATGCATTTCTGCGATATTTTAAATGTGAAGTAGTGAATGTTTCAAATTCGAGTAAATCTGCTAATATTTCTCAAAGCTTCAGAAAAGCATATTTTTGGAATATTTTTATTTTAGTAAAGAATTACATTGCGATGAAAAATACAGCAAAGTATTTTGATTTTTGAAAATATTAAATTTGAAATTAAAACAAAACTTAAAAATACTTTTAATTTTTAAAAATTCATTTTATATTGGGCATCGCGTTTTTGTGGAAGTCCCTACTCCTAGTAATAAAATTGACTTTTTTTCCTTGAGGTTTGGGTCACTTTTTTTCTCACGGTATGATACTACTTGAGTGATTCTGTTAAGGTACCTTAAAGTAGCAAACAGACATTCGTGTAAAATTGGCTACAAAACCCTTTAAAACTCTACATATCAAGAGCTCTTAAATTCTGTTCAACTTATAAATCGCTTGATTCGCGAGCAGAACAGTAGCACTTCGTCCCTCTTTGCATTAATACAATATCACTTGAGCATTTGGCATAACAAAGCGTCCCACATGAGTCAAAAAAAATTT
The DNA here is from genome assembly GCA_963932145.1 of Acanthosepion lycidas. NCBI lineage: Eukaryota > Metazoa > Mollusca > Cephalopoda > Sepiida > Sepiidae > Acanthosepion > Acanthosepion lycidas. Next base: position 22,749,706 of record OZ010588.1, on the reverse strand, counting down.
TTAAGAATGAGAATCTGTATTGTTGCACACAGCAGCAGCGCAATTGTTAACTGATCTCTTCTCTAATATTCGGCCGGTGTCTAGTTTCATGCGTTAATAGCAACCAGTCTCAAAAAGCAAGTAGTCTACTCTAGTGTGTGTTATATATAACTGGTATATAATATGACTTGTCTGTAATTACAAATGACTCCGTATGTACAATGACATAAGTTTTTTTTTTTTTTTTTTTTTTTGTTTTTTCAAATAACAGTACGCGTTAGCTTAAACTCTTTTTACAGAAACCTGTCTTCCTGCATAAACATTCAAATTAACTGAGAAAATACAATTTTAATTTTACCTCACTAGTTAACCGTTAACGTATCGTCGTTAACTCTAACTAGTCGAGTCAATTCTTTCCATTGACTAATTGCGGATTTGAATCCACCCGCAACAAAGAAAATAGTGAAAAGTTCTCGAATTTTTTTTAACTAATTTTCTTTTCTCTGTGTACTAGTGTTAAAGTTCTTTGTAGTTTAAGATGAAAAATATTTTTTCGTATCTGAAGAGGCAAGAGAGAAAGTGAGGAGTAAGTGTTATATAGCTTGGCGAGTGAATGAGGTAAGGGAATTTTTTAACTGATGTCGCATGTGTCCGCCTAAAGACTTTTACTCCCTCTTCAAAGGGATCACGAACCACTGTTTTCATTGGTTGAAAAATGTCATATTTTCAAGACTTATTTATTAACCGGAAGGTTTGACTGAATATCGTCACCAACATGACCTCTGTTAATTCAATCACAATGTAACGGCAACCAGATTCAGACACTTATTTCTGCTCGATTTAGCTTCACTATCATCACCCTCCACTCCTATCATGGTCACCACTGCAACTTCGTTTTCGTTTGATCTCCCATTCTACCAGAATCCAACATTCCGCTCAATCAAGCTTCTATCTACTCCAGGCTCCCCCCCCGTGACCTCTGCCACGAACCCGCTACCCTCACCCGGCCTAACCAACAACACCCTTAATTGCGTCCCTTACCAACGGCAACTAAAAAGCATATCGGCAATTTTGTCACCTTTTCACTCTATTATGTATATATTCTGAAAAATTTATCAAAGCTGTTAAAATTTTAATCCTTGTTTGTTTCCTTTGCAATCATACACTGGTTATATAAGTCTGAATGATCCGATTGACAATTACTTCAGCCGTTTGACTTAATTTTTTTAACGATGTGAAAACCTTCCTTTTCAATGCAAGTATATTACTAACGTTCACTGCCTCGCGACGTAGATCTTTATTAGTGCTCTTGTATTCGCTGGGACTGAAAACTAAACGGACTACCTTGGCCTCGATCTGACAATATTATTAGGCAGATTTATCATTTGCCTGAAATAGTTACTTTCAAAAACTTAAGCATTTAAAATTTAGTCTTTGTTTGGTCAAAGATGTCTTATTCTGGAAGTAGGTGCGCGGAGGGAGCTGATATCATGATTTACAATTTTTACATGCTTGTATTCGTCCAGGTGAGCTATGATATCAAACTCCCATCTAAGTTAAAGAATTTGTGTACAATCTCTAATGAATGGATGCTAGCTATGATTGCTAACATTGAACATCAACTATCAACCAATTGTCAGGAATTTTTTTTCAATGGTATTTTCCGTCTGAAATGTTAATATCGGTATAGTAACAAGTCTTTAACTGTAAACTAAGATGCTATATATGAACCAAATTTATATTGGGTAAACTGAATAGTTAATTGCTGTAGTTTTCGCTGCAAACGCTTGCCAGTCATATCACGGCCTCTGTTCTTTTGTGCCCGCTCAGTTCAAGGTGCCACTCGAGGTAGAGGTTTACTGAATGGGGATGTTGCATATTCGGATATGTAGGACAGATAAAGGTTGACTACCATAATGACGAGTACCGCCACGGACTTTCTAAAAACTGAAAAAAAATGCATTTTAATTTTAAATAACTTTTAAATAAACGACTTTAAACATGTTTCGGTTATATTTTTAAAATAACGAATAGTTTTTATACTGACTGAACAGGACTCCTCACATTGAGTAGTCGGGCAACATGAGATGTCAGAATTTTTTTTTTTTTTTTTTTTTTGTACATCCATACCAAAACTAACAGTTGCTAAAATGAAGATAAAAATTATAAATATTCACATTCGAAAATTACATTAAACTTTTGTCGACTCAAAGAAAATAATTCAATGTAAAGCATAATGTATTTTTGTTGAACGCTTTTGGTAAGATGCGCGCGCCGAATTTTTCGTATGTGATTTTTTTTTTTTTCAAAAAACATATTCAGTAAAAATAAAATTTATTCGAAATCGTCCGGGGAAATTATTTGAATCTTATTACGTAAAAAAGTAAAAAAAAAAAAAGTGTTGCTTTCATTACCGAAAATGAAAAATATACATTTTGTTAGACAAAGGTTAATTTTTATTTCAAATAATACTATTTTCCCTTGTACTTATTTTCTTGAATGTAACCTACAGACTCCTCAGTATTAAGAATCTAAAAGGAAACAACGGAAAATAAAATACTTCTTTACTTTTTATTTTATGCGCCTGGGAACTGATGTTCAATTTCAGTGGCTTTATTTTTTTCTCAAACTGAGAACTCTAAAGGCTTCTCTTCAAAGCATGTTTTGTTTTTTGTTTGTTTTTTTTGTTTTTTCGAGCAGGCTATGAGCTTTAAAAACACATTGTTCCATTACTGCACAAATCTTTTACCAGAGTCTTGAATTATTAATTAAATTGACTTGTCTAAAATTAAAATAGGAAATCCATTCCTAAAAATGGCAATTAAACGCACATGGTCTAAGTAAGAGTTACGCTCCCTTGATAGCGGTGGTTGTTGTCGTTTGTGCATATCAACACTGATTTATTTATTTTTTTTTGCCTACTATAAAAAAAAAAAAAAATAGGTCAAAGTATGTTTCACAAAAATTAAAATAAACTTGTATATTTAGAGTCGCTTTAACAGGTCAACACAACTTGTAGTCTCCACAAAACCCGCCGCCACCCTTTACAATTTAAAAGCAGTTGCATTGTTTTTAGTGTTTAAACTGTTTACTACTTTCTTTATCATGCCTGACGACAGTGACTACCCACCCGTAAAGGACTTATCGAAGTTGGATGATAAACAAAAACTAAGGTAAGAACTCTATTTTCTTGTGTATTAAAAAAATAAATAAACCCGTATTTTATTACGCGAGTAAGTGTAGCGAAAATCTTCTAGAAGAATTCGCTTGGATTTTATTTTTATAAATTTTTTAAATGCTTATTTTATTCGCAACTTTTCTTTTTCATTTACACCTAAAAACTATTATTGGAGATAAACATAAAATTAAACTTAATTTCCTAAAAACATGCCAAGGAGATGAAGTGTTAAAAATCTTGCTTGAGCAAGTTACACGTTGAAGAAACACTCGTCCCTTTCCCCCTAAACGGGGACACGTAACTGTAGTGTACACAGTAGTACACTAACTCGACCGACTCTATAGGCGACTTTAAAATTCATCGTCAGAACTACACACACAATCGATCCTCGCATGTCTTGGCCAATATGTACTTGCCGGTTGACGTTTTTCCTACTGATAATGTTACTATTTATTTAAGTTAACTTAAAAAAAAAAAAAAAAAAAATCAATCGCTGTATACTCGGCAACATCTGACGCTTGAGTCGGGACTCGATTAATCGTTTTTTTGTCTGTTTTTCTATGCTGAGAAAAGTCCTACACAACCTATCTTGTTTCGATTACGTTATTGAACTTAAAAAGGTACTTTGATTCTGAACAAGTGGGATGCGGCTAGCCAGACTGAAGCTTACTTGTCTTATCCATGTAAGCTGGGATTGAAAATTTATGCAGAGAAATTTTTGTGGCCTCATTGAGGCTACAAATTTTGTAAATCAATCCTCGGCTTCCAATTGTTTTTAAAGTAAAAAGTGTACAAAAATAAAACCTGAAGTTTTGCGGAAAATAGTTTTGGTTATTTACAACTTCCATTGTTTAAACTAAAAGCTTTGATTAGTAGTTTGTCAGATTATTCAAGCTGACTTTGGTGTACAAAGTATTTCAAATTCCTAATTCTTGCACTTGTCTACTCGGTAAAAATTGTGAGTGTTTTACACTGTTTTGGTCTCGCTTTAAGCTTTCCTTTTAACTTTTTCTTTTATGCCACGTTCCTTCCTGATGTTGGCAATGAATGGCTTTGAATTCGGATTTCTTTTAGACTGGTTACCACTATGGCCAAAGATCATTCAAATTTATGCAAATTTTAACTCCCTACTAAACTTAAGTTGTGCCGAACACAAAAACCTACTTGGGAATAAAGTTGTATAAGGCACAATCAAAATTCAAACTTTATGCGTAAAAAAAAAACAAAAAAACAAACTAAAGACAGAAAAAGGAAAAAATGTAAATATAAAACTTTTTATATAAAGACTCTTGCGCAAAAATTTCCTTTGTGTGTCTTATAAAATAAGATAGAACCCTTATACAACAAAAAAACCGTTTTTAAACCTTTTTTGAGGGAGCAAAAATTGCACAAAGCAAAAAAAACAAAAGCGCACTGACCTAATTTATACAACCGAATAGGAATGTCTCAGCATAACAGGAGTTTTGTGGTTTTAACACTAACAGGCTGTTGTCACGAGGATTTTGTTGTCTTTTACTGAAAAGTTCAACTTTAATGTTGGTTTCGTTAAAATTTTTCTTTGGAAGATGTTAACAAGAATCTTCTATCCTGATACTTGAATCTGCCGTCAAGTTGAAATTTAGTTGTTGGCTCTTCCCTCTGACTTGGTTGCAGCCCTTTTTTTTTCTTCAAGAGGATAACAGAAGGCCTCATATCTCATTGACCAGTAATTCTGACATTATTCAATATTTTAAATTTACACCCCCCCCACACACACACACCACCTCATATTTTTTTTAAATGAGCTAATATCAATATTAGCTTGCAAGATGTAACTAGTCAATATAGACACTGAAAAGCAAGTTTGAATATAACCAAGTATTTCTTAATTTTTACATCTGTTGCTAACATTCTGAACTAATGTAAATAAGGCTGGAATTTCTCACACTGAATAAATTTCCATATTTCACTGGGAAATCTTTTTTGAATTCTTAAACTATGGTAGTTGACTAGCTTCTCAACATGGTAGATACATCAGGGTGGTTCTAATGGTTGTTGAGCTAGATAATTTAAATTTTAATCTGGAGTACACTAGACTTGTGGCAAAGTTTAACAACATTTCTAAAAGTCACTTTTGAAGTGTTTGTGCTTTATTACCAATTGTGATAATGCTTAATTAGGCTTAAATATAATTTAGGTTTGTGCCTTTTGAAAGCAAGATCCTTACTAGCAATTGATTATTTATTTCAGATATCAAGATTTATCAAACAGCTTCAAAGAAAAGTATGGCAAACTTCCCCAGTTTTTTGCCTCTGTGCCAGGAAGAGTTAATCTTATCGGTAAAATTTTTTACTTTTCAAACTAACCTAATTTTGCAGATAAGTGCTACAGGTTGTAATGTACAAGGTTAAAAAATTTCAAAAAATTCAACTTTTCTTTTCTGAAGAAATGCTTTTAACATGAGTACTATTATACTTGTACAGTGTAACCCGGATATAAGAGTTGTCGGGGCCGGAGAAAGTCTCTTATATCCGGGTTTGGTCTATTTTGTTTAGGTAAGTATGGGAATAATTTGGGACCAGAGAAAATCTCTTATATCCGGGTCTCTTATATCCGGGTTACACTACATGGATGGCAGAAAAAGGAACTTTTTTTTTTTTTTTTTTTTTTTTTTTTTTAGGTTCTGTCCTTACTCCCTTGTATTTTGGAATTAAGTTTACAGGTGACTTTCCCTGGAAGTGCCATGTTCTTACTACATCTAGAGAAAGAAAAAGGTTTTATAGTCCTGAACAGTACCATCTAGTTGGTAGACAAGGTGGGGGTAATCCCTCATACTTAAGATCAACAGGGACTAAAATAATTGAACCTCCTATTAATACTAATGTGTAAATGAAAAATCCAGTTTTTATATTTACAAAAGGAAAACTGCAAGTTCCACTTTTTAAAAAAGAACTTAGCAGCACTTTAGAGAATTTTCCTTCTATCAAATCTTACCAAAATATAAATCTATGCCCCTGGATTCTTTTGGTATCTTCTTTACTGAAAGAATTGCTGCTTTTCCCCATACAGATACATGACCACAAATACTTAAAAAAATTTTAAATCTATAACTATGTTATTCAAAATATAACACATCAATCCCAATAAAAATAATTTAAATACTAATTTACATAATATAAGTAAAAGTTCATCACAGAGCTGATTAATATTACCTTCAGCATCCTGACTCCAAAGTTTCGTAGACAGAAGTCCATCCACTCTGGTGGTGGGTGGGTATCAGCAATTGGCTGCTTATATTTCGTATGCACTTAGCATTGTAAGGTTTTATGGTTTTTGTCTGTGTGTGCGCACACATCTGTGCATGTGTAAGGTGTTTAGATTTTTTTTTTTCTTTTTTTTTTTTCCTCCACTTTACACTCGCTCCTTAACTTCCTCACTATTTTCTTTCAATTATAGCTATTTAAGTTTTTTCTTTTTTTTCTCTATTTTCTATCATTTTTAATTTTTGAGCCTTGTATTTTTTGAGTTCAGAAAATTTTTACATAAATAATTGATATTAATGCTTAAATGAGAATGAAAAATATTTTGTTTTATTTGGTTTGGTATCTTGAGTATTAGGAGGTTAGGCTTGAAATTCAATTTTTATTTGTATATGCATGCAGATGTACACTCGTACTTAAACCTATAAAATTTTGGCTCTTGTATAAATACTTGTCACAAAACAAAATCCTTACATTTGCCTTGATAATCCCTGAGAGGATGAAATGAGTTAGCTAAGTTTTTTTTTTTTTTTTTTTTTTTTTTTTTTTTTTTTATTATAGATGCTCTAACACATGCACACATACACATAGAACTCCAATTAAAACGCACACAAAACTACTAGACTTCATCCAAAACCTACTAGTAGGCAATACAATTATAATAGCCTCATCCAGGGGTAAAAAAAAAAATTTAAATGGAAGCCCTAATAATAAAAAAGGAAATGCTAACACTAAATAAGCTTAACTATGAACATGGCCACAATGTGCTGACCATTTTTGGAAAATAAAACCTTCCTATAACTTTTTTTTTTTTTTTTTTTTTTTTACCTTGGTAATGGCTCCAAGAATAGATGAAATTGCTTGGATATCCAGAATTTTTAGTTTTTACACGCTTTGTGTCCAGAAAAGAAAATGTGTAAACACAAGGAAAATTAGACAAAGTTCAATCCCAGTACTTTGTCAGTTGTCTTTAATAAAACATGTATAAAAGAGGGATTGCTGCCTATATATATATATATATATATATATATATATATATAACACAATATGGTCAACTTAATATTAATGCTGTCCTGTATCAATTGGCAGCTTCTCAAAACTGAAGTTTTGGATAAAACTAATTGAATCTATGCTAAACTTGATCATGCTGCAGTTTAGTCATTATTCACTGAATCTCCAAGTCTGTAATCCTTACTTCTATGTAGGTCAAGTGGTGATCACCTAACTGTAAATACTTCAATGATCTTGTATCAATATTATGAACAATCTAAAGATCAGAATGGCAAGTCTGGCCAAACATGTTTGTATCATGCTTGTTTGATTCTATTTATACAAGGTACTTCCGGAAATAATCCCAGCTAATATTTGATGAGCCAGCCTGAGACCCTAAGTGTTTATAGTAACTTTAACCATTCTCTCTACTTTAAAGTAGATATCTTTTTTTTTTTTTTTTTTTTTTTCTCTCTTTAAATCCTGTTTGTGTACAAATCAGAACTGAAGTCTTAAAATGGACTTGTTACAGCTGGGTAGTATTAATTATAGAGAAAACAAATACTTAATATTTGAAAAGCCTAATTTTTTTTTTATTTTTTTTTTTTTTTTTTTATTTGACATTCAACTTGAATTATTTTAACTAAATTTGGAGTAAATAACTTTAAGGCTTTGATGTTCTGATTAAATATCTTGGTCTTTTTGTAAAGGTGTTTCTGTTTGTGCTTCAGCTGAAACACCAATTTGAAAACTAGTTGCTTGGCTTCATAAAATTAGTGTTCATATTTAGAATGAAATTGCTATTTTTATGAGCACAATAGTGTTGAATGAACTTGTTAATCTACAACTGAAGTCCTGTTTATATTTTAATTCTTAGCCAATTAATATTCTGTACGATTGTAAAATTTATTTTAGTGTAAAATGGTATTGATGCATTTGTCTGTGTTGTAACTAACTTCACGTTTCTCGTACAATCACTTAACATTTCTAACACTCCAGCTTTAAGGATACTGCCCCAATCATGACTTGGAGAAAACTTGTAAAACAAAATTAAGATAGCTTTTTGTCTATATGAAGCAGGGTAAATCTTTCAAGAGCCATGAAATAGCCCTTGATATATCGAAACTTTTAAAAATGGATTTTGTCATCTAATTCTTACTGCATTTTTTTTTGTCTTAAAAAGACTCTACAAGAAATAATGATTTATTTTAATGAGCTAATCACTTGAGTATACAGAACAGGTGTTTGTTTTTGTGTGCGTTGTCATGTCTGTGTTAGGATCCTGCATTACAAAATCCTATAATTTCTCTTTATTGTACTTAATGCAAACTTTAATGTATTGTAAAGGAACTTTGTGTCTCGTAAGAACCTATTTACTAGAGATTCTCAAATTTAATAAGCTCTTAACATTGACATGTTTTTCTTTTCACTTTTTCTGAAGGAGAACATATTGACTACTGTGGCTATTCTGTCTTACCAATGGCTGTGGAACAAACGATCATTATTGCTGCTCATGTGACTAAGGATGACAAAATCTCATTGTCTAATAAGAATCCTGAATTTGAGTAAGTTAATGTTTTCAGTAACTCTTTCTCAAATACCATAACTAGATAGCCATAACATTAATCTTGGTACCTCAATGGTCTTTGCATTGGTAAATAATGCTTACAATTTTTTGTTTTTGTTTAACATTTTTGGCTTACCTAATCCGATATTTAATTGAAACTTGTATATTAGCATATGTATTTCTCTAAGCTTTTTAACATTGACAGCTCATCAAATACAGGGCTCAAGAGTAGCATTGTCTCAGGGATGATAGGAAACTAGCCTTCACTTATACAGTCTGACTTTCCAGTGACCTTTGGATGAGGCCAGATACAGGTGTCAAATTGCCTAGAAAAAGACCTTGTGTAAAGTCTTACACACACTTAACATTTTATTCTAAAAGCAACTTTTTTTTTTTTTTTTTTTTTTTTTTTTAGTTTCCATCATTAAAAACTATTTTCTGATAGTTTTTGTGCCATATACAAAACTTAGATTTTATTGGTTGTTGTTTCTACTAGGTGCAAAATTACAAAAGCTGACTAGTGCATCAAATTTTAAAAAGGAAAAACACCTTTTACAATATTAAAAGGTATAAATACAAGGTTGTACAAAAATTTCCTCTTGTGCACCATTTTCCTTTTGTGACAGGATAACGATATTCTGAGATTACAAAAAAGGAATACCATCAGATACTAGGAAAACCTTTCAATTTTTTTTGAAAGACATGAATTCAGACAGTTTACACCCTTTAAAAAAAAAATGGAAAAGGGGGAACTTGGGAAGAAAAAATTGCACAAGGCAGAAAATACAAAACACACTCGCTTGTTCTTAACAGAATACTTAATAGAATATCCCAGCACAAATGGGTCTTTGTTTTTCACAAGTTATCTAGAGGGCCTCTTAAAGTATTTTGCTGGAAAGTTAAAAGTTCTGTTGGTTCAAATTCTTCTCAGGAAGGCACAGAAGTTTGAATCTGTCAGCTTTCTTTCTCAGTGTTGATTTTTAGAAGCCTCGGCACTAATGCCTTCAACTGTTAATTGCTTTAGTATGTCTATATTTCTGAGATGAGGTATTATGTACCGAATTTACATTTCGGCTGTTGTATGCTCCAACCTTCTTCTGGTGGTTGGAATGTCGAACTGGACCCTTTATTTCACTCGCTGGAGTAGACTGCTCTAGTTCCACATGCCATGTTTAATGGATATCGGTTAATTCTCTTCTCCAGGTTCTCCGCTGCCTTAACTAGGTATTGAACTTGCGCTATTTGGGTCCTGTCACTGAATCTAACTAACACCTTTATCCACTGTGCCACGTGTCCTCACCTTAAGGTTAAGGCAGTGGAGAACTTGGAGAGGGGGAATTGACAGGAGATAACTGACAACATGGAACTAGAACAGTCTACCCCAGCGAATGAAATAAAGGGTTCAGTTCGACATTCCAACCACCTGAAGAAGGCCGGAATGTAATAAATATGGTGAAAAAGATGAGGACAATAGTCCAAATAATGTAAATGTTTTCTTGTCAATGGTTCTTTGTTTCTGCCATGAATTTACTAAATAGCAGTCTTTTTGCAACAATTTCTTACACAAACTGTCTGGCCTTTGTAAAAATGCACTTCTCTCAAAAAACAAACTGATCATACATTCACAATTATAACATTTTTAAAATGATAAAAAATGAGTGGTCTTCTAATATAACATGCATGCCAACCTTAAATGTTTCTTTTTAGCCAGAATGAAATTTGAAGGACTCTAATTTAGATATTTGTATTTATTGCCAAATGTGAAAAATTAGTATCTAGTTATAAGAACTGATTTTGCTTTAATAAAAAAGCAGTCATTTGTCAATTTTTGGTTTGGACTTTCCTGCTTGTCAATATGACCAAAGCAGTGACAGTGGTGTAATAGTAGCTGCAGGGTACAGAGTAGTTTTAAACACCGAGTGGATCAAAATACATGTCTCATAAATGCTTTTTAAAAACTTTATTTTGGGTAAGTGGTAAGTTAGACTGGAGCCCTGCTGATACAAGCATAGATTATTTACCAACCAAGGTTATAGGGTCCAGTCTGTCCTGTTTAATCCATAGCTGGAGAGAAATGAATTCATACCTTTCTCAAAGGTATTTGCACAAAAGTGACTAACAAATTCAACTGGAATTTGAACTCTGCTCTCCAATTTCATATTTCAAGCTGCTATTTATTACACCATTTGCACGTCCTTACTTTAGATTACTAAAGTCAATTGCTTCATGCAAAACAATTTTATTTATTCCCTGATGTCTCTTGTAATCCCTTTTATTACAACTAACCAATTCTATTTTCTTTCCTTAGAGATTATGAATGTTCTGTTGGCCATGTAATTGACAAATCCTTTGCTGCTTGGTACACTTATTTTCTATGTGGACTTCAAGGCATCAAAGATAGTGGCAAAGCAAAGAAACTACATGGTCTGCAATGTATGGTTGATGGAAATATCCCTAAAAGTGCTGGACTCTCCAGCTCTAGTGCTCTTGTCTGCTGTTCTGCACTTGTCATTGCACATGCTAATGGCATAAAGTTTACAAAGGTTTGAGAATTTCCTTACTCTGATATTTGTATTTTAATTGGTAAATAATGTAATGAGCCACTTTAAATCTATAGTGATTCCTGAGATTAATCTTTTCTTTGTCAGCAGATGATTAACATGAATGAAAAATAGGATGAGTAAGTGAGGCTTAAGCATTTTTTTGTGTGTGTGTGTGTGTATATGTATATATATATATATATATATAGTCTCGGTGAGGAGAATCAAATTAGTACTTACCACTTCAAGCCAAGGACACTGCCAAATTCGTGATCAGTTAGAAATTGTGGCTGCATTTATTTTTTTTTTTTTTTTTTTTTTTTTTTTTTTTTTTTTTTTTTTAAAGAGTGTAGTCCTCTGGGATTGGACAATAAATTGCCAAGAGTCACATGGTGTGTAGTCTGGAAGATGAAAAAAACAAAAAAAAAAATTGTAACACAGAAGGTATGCAAGTCAATACCCGATCAGTATTGGCTGGGTCACCGGGGAGAGGGGGGTATGTTGAATGACCCAAAACCCCGAATGAACCTTGGCTAGAAACATCACTGTGTACAAAGGCATCCAATAGATGTATTTCACAAATATATAAATAAAAATAAGGCATTTGTGCTTTTTTTTTTTTTTTTTTTTTTCTTCTCTTCAAAGAGGAAGAAAAGGCTGAACCTGGTCCCAAATCAAGGAGGCATGCCTAACTTCCATTTTTATATATAATATATAAAATGCAGCAAAAAATTGGCACAAAGACTTTAATGTTTGCAACAAATTCTCAAGTGTATTGTAAAAGATATAAAAAAAGAAAAAAAACATAAGCCAGAGAGGTGGGTGCATAACACAGCAAAGCATGACTTGTGAAAAAGCAAGTCAAGGTCATCTGTTACTGTCACTTCCACCCTGTTAAAGCTAAGAAAACACAGGTTGACATTGACCTTATTTCTGAGATTACTACTACCATTGTCTTACTTCAAAAACTACCACAAACTGGCATTTTACCTGATTGCTATCAATATCCACCTGATTAATGAACTTTTTGTCATGCCAAATACCAAAGAACTCCTCACTCTAAAGAAAATAAGCATATTTTAACCCTTGAGTCTGTTCATTTTATTCCCAGTTTGCAATAAAAATAATAATCCTACACTATATCCACACTGGCAACATTTACAAGTGAACCCATATGCCACTCGTGGCTCTGAGAGGGAAGGACAGCTGGCACAAATGTGCCCAGCCTCAAAACATGAGGGGCCTTGAGAAAATACTTCTTGGGTTTTGATGGGGAGCTTCTTTACATAAAGTAGAGCAAAATTATGAATATGTATTAATACAAATAAAGACCTTAATAGAAAAATGATATTTAACATATCACAATCCTACTAGACACATGCTTACAGTCTTGTATGACAGGGTAGATTGTTTGTCCCAGCATCTTTTCTGACCATGGGGCCTCAAAATAATCTGGATGCTTGACCTTGGAAATTCTCTCCCAGCAACAGACCTTTCAACTATGAAAACTTACACTTTAACATTATTTTTTTATACAATATGTACACCTCCATTACAAATTTAATATACTGCTAGATTGGCAACTAGATCCTGTGTTACTGTTGAAATATGTAGCCATAAGTTCTATTTTTTTAATGGTTTTTTTTTTTTTTTTTTTTTTTTTTTTTTCTTGTAGTACTCGTATAATATATTTATATATATTTCCCCACTCTGACTAACCTTTCATTTTAGTGGTATTGTCACTTTGCTTGGGAGTGACATGATACATAAATGAAAAGCTACCTTTTTATAATAGAATGGTATATACTGATCTATGCATAGAAATCCTATAAGTCTACAGAATTTAAGAATATGGTTAATAAACAATGAAACTGAAAATAATTTCCAGGTGCATTCAAAATAAACTGCAGTAATGTAGCTTACCTGTGTCTTTTCAATAAATAATTTTTTTTTTTTTTTTTTTTTCTTGTTTCTCTGACCTTTCCATCATGGTACCTAAACATCATGAATATAATTGCAATACTAGATTGGCAGCAAGGTCTAGTTTTACTGTTGAAATGGCAAGATGCAATGATGTGCAGAGGTTTGGTGATGCCCAGATCCAAATCCTTGATTGTACTCTAAGACTCTAGTAAGGAGAGGTGGGGGAACTACTTTGGTCTTGCTTATCAAAACATGTATCTGCATTCACACCAAGCTTGTGGGACAGTAGGGCACTTGTACAATGAAATTAACGATTTCAAATTTTTTTATTTCACTTTGATTGGATGCCTGGAGTTGTTGCACCCTCTGCTCCTCCCCTTCTGCATACTACTGGCAAAATATAACCAGAAGTTTTATGCTAAAATCTATTGCATTCTTCACTAGTTGAACTCTTCTAGCTTCTTGTTTCCTAGTGAACTTTGCATTTTTAAATTTTTGAAGATCAATGTCAATCTTCTGTTAATCTTTTATTGTCCTTTCCCCCTTAACAGTTTCTCATGCTCTAACACTTTGTAACTCCTGGTGTCCTAGTGCTGCATTGCCTTACTTGGGGTGAAATGATTTGAAAAAACAAGTGCCTATTTTGAAAAGTCACTAAGCATGAAACTGGCTATCATGTTTTTATATCTAAAACAAGTGATTATAATCTTTTGTGCCATTTCTTTGCACTTGGTGCAAGGATATAAATGCTGATTTCAAGAAATTCACTCATTATCCTTGGGTTTTTTTTTTTTTTTTTTTTTTTTTTTTTTTTTTTTTGGCCACCCTCCAGAACAACTAACATATTAGTGTTTCTTCTACAGAACATTGCAGGTTCTGAGTCTTTCAGGAAACCAAATAAATCATCTGGTTACTCAAAAATAACGTTTAACTTTTATCACTCTGTATATAACTTCATTTGTTGGGCAAAAAGTTTCTTCTGCTATTAAAGATGACTTTGATCTCTGAATTTCATAGATGTGTTGTCCTATCCTGCTATGGCAAGAACTCGCCTTTGAGTTAAATTAACAATAGGTTACTGCAATTGAGTGGCCTTGAAAAAGAATGCAGTGGAAAGGGAAGTAATATTAATACAGTGCTAATGTTAAGTGATAAAATGTAAATGATAAAAAAAAAATTCCATTACTACTTCAGAAATGGTTAGTATCTTTTATCACTATAATATAGATATTAATGTGAGATTCTTGTATTCAATTTTGATGTTCTTAAAAAAAAAAAAAAAAAAAATACAAAACCCTAATTTCATTTAGGTATAAATACAAAAATCTAGACAATTCTGGTAATTTTTTTCCTTATTTTCTTCCTTTTCAAGACCAGATTGGCTGAAATCTGTGCAGTCTGTGAACACTACTGTGGTACGGAAGGCGGTGGAATGGACCAATCGATCGCTTTCATGGCAGAGCCGGGACAGGTAACTGATCTTCTTGAATTTGTGTACTGTATACTACTTGCGTAAACCTGATGGGCCAATAGGTCGATGTTTTGACTGAATTGAATAAAATGATTACGTAAAAATAAATAAACCTATTCTTCTAAAGCCAAATCTTCAAGAGAGATAACTCTTAAAACTTCGAAAACACTGGCCATTTAAACATTTGTTTATTTACAAAAAATTATTTACAACATTAAAATGCCAACCAACTAATACAATGTGTATAAAAGAAATAGGAAAATTCCTTTTATTAATAAATTTGTCTGAACAAAATCTAAACATAATGACGTAACTATAATTATAAATTTTGATGAAATACAGGTGTAAAAATGGTAAATAATAATAAATCTAAAGTTTTTTTTATTTTTAATCATGTAAATAAACATTACCGAGGGAGTGAACATAGTTAAAATAATGGTGTCAATTGAAAAACTTTCCCCCCCCCATCTCTCCTTTGCCAGTATGATGATCCATATTTGCTAAAATTAAACTTACTAGTTTAAAATAACTATTCTAATCTAAATGTATGTCCTGGGTATGGCGATAAACTGCATCCAACAGCAAGGCCTCGGATGTTTTCGGAAAAATGTTACCAGCTATACTTTTTTGAAACCATGTTGCCAGCTATACGTTTTTTATTCCATACAAAATAGGCATTTAAAATTCATATAAACTGGATTTGGCATTAAATAACCCACAGTGGCTGATATGCCATAAAACCCAAACAAATCTACTAAAATGTACACTACAGCTGTATGATTTTTTTTTTTTTTTTTTTTTTTTTTCAGGCCAAACTAATATCTTTCAACCCCCTAACTGCAACACCTGTGCAACTGCCTCCAGGGGTTGTATTTGTTGTTAGCAACAGCTGTGTAATGATGCACAAAGCAGCAACTTGTCACTTTAATGTTCGTGTTGTAGAAAGCAGAATTGGAGCACAGGTAACTTGTATTTATTACTGAGCCCGAAATGTAACTTTCAGACAAGCAATCTTTATTCTATAAAATGATTTAGCCCACTTAAAAGAACATGGTCAATTGCATCAAAATTTTCTGGTACATAAAACTTAATCACTCGTGTTTTTATTAAAGTACTTTCAATCATTTCTCTCTGGTAGACAAAATTGTTTGCTATATCCTGACTTTCTTTAGAAAGCTGAAAGTTTAAAATAATCCATAGTAATGTCATATGAAACGGCAAGACTCCACTCAAGAATGCTCTTTTTCTTGTACATCTGCTAAATATTTCATATACACTCAAACATGCTGTATGCTTTGCTAAAAGATGCGATTCATAAAACCCACATTCAATCTTTCACCACAGCAGACTGCATCTTGGATATTTTTATATCATTTCCACCCCATGCAGGGCAGTAAAGCCACTAAGACACAAGTGGTAAATGGGTGTGTAAGAATTAGGAACAGAAACCTTTTAATGAGTGGGAAGAGAAAAGGGTAATCAGGAAGACAATAGTGATTGACATTGTATTTAAATCTTTGCAGATTAAGGCTGGCTGGAAAGCATGGAGCCAGAAGGGATTTCCGCAAGCAATAAAGTGCAATAAACTGTTAGCATAGAATTTATGGCTACATCCAGCCAGCTCGACTGTAAATTGATGAGATCTTGAGACCAGTCTAGTACTGTGCTTAAATTCAAAAAGTCTAGGTATCGTAGCAATATGAAATACTAAGTATGCGTATAAATGGAAAAGAGCAACTCTTTTGAGTGCAGTCTTCTTCCCTTTAACTGTTACATGCGACATCACCATGGAATTCCTTTTTAAATGTTCAGCTTCCTAAAGAATACCAGGATGTGGCCAAAAGGAGCTTGCATATCACACCACACAGTTCTTGAAAAAAAAAAAAAAGTTGAAAAGTACTTGAATAAAACTTAACCAGCTATATGGCTTCAGAATTGAATAAATGCCAATTATTTTGAGCACTTATTTCAAGATTCCTTTCTCTTCATATTTCCACTTATAAAGTGACAATGAAAGGGAATATAAAGAAACTAACTTCTAATAGGTCATAGCCTTATTGTACACTTAATTTGGCATAGGCTTGATAAGCAAATACTAAATATTTTGCACATTTAGACTGGTCAGTTAGACAAATAGATGAGGTATCAACTCCTACATAACAGTAAAATTTATCCCACTTATAAAGGAAGATTTCTAGTTCTTATTTTCTGGTAAAAACATTACATAATACAGTGGTTCAAAAACTTTTTCTTTGTGCAGCATTTTTGGAATTAAAATTTGCTTGTCTCACCAAATTTTGATATCTTTAAAAATAGGTTAAAGGGAGATAACCGGATTCAAAGTCACTCCCTTATTGATAACTCTGTCCTCTAATTTGCAGACCCTAGTTATATTTTTAATACTTGATATAATGCAAAAATATCAATGATAAAATCGTTCAATAATTATAACTATTTATGTTGGGACTTGGCATGCAATTACAAGTAATCCATATTAAATTTTGAAATCATTTATTTCTTGGCATATGAACTTTTGAAAACTGTATCTAAAATTTTTTTTTTTTTTTTTTTTTTTTTTCAATCATTCTCTCACCAGCTATCCTCTTCCACCACACCATTTGGGAACCATTGGCAAAATAGTTGGTTTAAACTTAGTATCTAATTTTTAAATCATGCCCACAGATATACTTAATTTAAAACTTCTATTCAAGTTCAAAACTTTTCTAGAGTCTCGTGATACTTATTGTACAAGCTGTCTAGAATCTGAACTCGTATGCATTTCCAGTTAATACATCCTTTGAATGGCAAAGGAAGATGTTACTCCTTTTAGTTTCATAAACCTTTTTAATGCAGTTTAAATATAAATTACATAACTGAAGACTAAAATGAATTTCTCTTTCTAGATAATTGCTAAAAAGAAAAATCTTGATTGGCAAAGTCTAAGAAAACTTTCAGAAATTCAAGAGGCTCTAAAATATGACTTGAAGGAAATGCTGTCCTGTACAAAGGAAATGCTTCACCCAGATCCATATACCAAAGAGGAGATCTGCTCTTTGCTTGAAGTTAGCCCACAAGAACTGGCTAATACCAGCTTAAGTGAAAATACTTTACATGGTAAGTGTTGATTTCCACAAAGGGGAATATATTTTGTAAAAAAAAAAAAAAAAAAAAAAAAAAAGTGGCACAAGGCCAAAGGGGAAGTGGGGGAGAAGGCTGGTCTTTCACAAGCCATCCTATTCCTAGTTAACCACAATCATGACCCATTCCTTCATTACAATTACATTCACCACAACAACTCATCCATCACCTTTCAATCCTGCACACACCACAAATACACAAGGGTCCTACAAAACATCCCATGAATTAAAAAATTTCCGCATAAGGGAATGGATGAAAAACTTCCCCTGTTCCCTTTTACAGGCACAAAATGCATGCTGGGATATTTTTCTTAGCCTATAAAATGAGACAGCTTGTGTTTTGACATAACTCTGTCCAGATCTGCCTTATCTACTAGACATACATACTGTGTTAGCTTCTGACCTTACTTTTGTATGCAAACAGTCATAGTTTGAACTCTTTTTTACCTTCTTACCTGTTGACTGACTTTGTATATATTGTTTGCTTGCTTGATAAAATTTCATTTTGGCCCATTTTTCTTTTTATTGCAAACTTAATTCTGTTCATTGGGCAGTTGTTTATCTTGCATTTTGACAATGGCTTCTCCTTCATCAGTAAGAATTTACATTTTATATAAAATGTACATCAAAAGGAGATTAGGAAACTAATTAAAAACAAACTTTATACACAGTCAACTGATTGTTCCAAAGAGGGGTTAGAATTTTTGTTATGGCTTTTGCCACTTTATAAGTGGTGGGATGTATATTCCCATGATGGGATGCATCGCAGTCCCCATTTTGTGGGCTTCAGGGCAATCGTAAAGTTTAGGTACTCTAGGGTGATATTCTATGAGTCTATACCATGATTTGATTGGGTTCTACTGCAGTCACTCTTGGCCCAGGGTCTCTCTACCTCAAGGCATTTGTTATAGGGCCCCTGTGTTGAGTCTGAGGCCCTGTGGGAAGATGAATGGTGTCATAATGTCATGATCACTCCACACCTTCATAATCACTATTAGGCTTGTCCAACTCTTCAAATCTTCCACACTGCCCTCACTGACACCTAAAAACTCGGAAATGTTCTTATTAGGGCTTTCAGCACAAATGCCAAGCAGTACAGCATGTCATTTCAAAAGTTTTGGCAGTGAATTATCATGGTGCTCTTTTTCTCACAGACTGCCCAACTGACGTTACTATACTGTGCAGTTGACAATAAAAAAACAACGCGCATGTGTGAAATGTAAAATGGTGACAATTTACCCATCGCTGTATGTGCACGCATATTACAGAAACATCTGTTTGCTGATACAGCAGAATGAGTTCTCTTGGGTGATCATGGATCTCCACAACTTTCTAACCCTTTTTTTAGCATTTTTATTTCCTTACTATCCTGTTTATGAACTGCCATCCACTTAAACAAGATCATAATGTTACTGTTTCTCTCTGCTTTTATTCTCAATGTCCTGTGAGTGTCAAATTCTCAAAGCTTATTTTCTCATGTCCTCCCCTCACCCAGGCTTTAACTTTCATCCTAAGCAGGTGTCCTTTTGTTACAACTTAAGCCTTCATTGCTCAATGTTCATTAATAGTATTCTGTAGAACCACATCTATTGCCTCGAGTATCTTCATCTTTGAAATTGCCCAGCATTCCCTTCTATGCAAGAATATTGATGTGAAGTTGAGCACTTTATCTTGTTTCAACAATTTTTCCCATTTCTTAATGCTTTGCTTAGTTTCTGAAAGGCATATTCCACTAAAGATTTGTGATTTCTGTTGTCATAACTTTTCAAATGTTTAATTTTCTAACAGAATGAGTAATAACACTAAAACGGTCAAACTGTACAAGGGAGGCAACTCATGATTCCCTGCAACTCATTTATTTAAATTATGTAAATGAACACAATGAAGTGGTCAACACAATCCTGTGCATTTCATCAATTTCAATGCATGATATTCTTAAATGTGAAGAAAAGTATATGCATTAAATCATTGCAAGTTTGTGCCAATTGTAAAATTAAACCATTTTACATGCTCACAAAAACATTTATTAATCAAATATAGTCTCCTTCTATTCTCTTTATAACTGACTCCCATCTCTCTACAATTTTGTTGATGCCATTTTCATAGAATTTTTTTTTTGTGTGTGGGGAGGTACTTTTATTTTCTGCTGACTGTATAGGCCAAGTTTTGTCTCTTAAATTTTGTAGACAAATCTGAACATGTCAAGTCCAGAATAGTGTGTACTGGAGTTTTCAACTCTTCAGTTTTTTGCAACATGTGGCCTTACATTGTTGTGGAGAGGGGGATGGTCTGTATTGTTTTTTTTGTTTTTTTTCTAACTGAAATCTCTTCAAATGGCAAAACGGCAGTTGATATATTAGCAAACTCTTTATCAAAATCTTTGATTTGGCATGCAGAGCTTCTTCAATGTTGGAAGATAGTCTGGAGCATGGTTGATCATTGAGGTTAAAATCACCCTGATTAAATCTACCAAAACGTTTTGTTTTTTTTTTTTGTTTTTTTTACCATCACTACTAGAACATAATGCAAATAAATCTTCTGAATGTCTTTTGTGTTCCAGTTCCAACATTTACTCCTTGAAATTCATAAAGCATAATATGGCAAAAGTGCAACTCTTCCTCTTTCTTTGTCCTTCATTTGTGGACAAAACATCGTCACTTTCAAATGAACAATGCAAGATTTCAATGTAGAAAATCCCAGAAATCAGTACCAAAATGAGCAAATGTCAAGTTGTAATCTTGTATTAACAATGAAAATGGGATGATTTTTTGCTATGATCTGATATGTAATTGATGTATATTTTTAAAAAAAAATTTAATCTTTTTTCTTTTCTTTTTTTTATCTCCAGTTGAGAAGTTCAAGTTATATGACCGTGTATCTCATGTGTTTGCTGAAGCAGATCGTGTATTCCAATTCAAAGAAGTTTGTGGCATGACCAGTGATGATGCCTGCCAAAAACTTGGTGGCTTAATGAATGAAAGTCATTCAAGTTGCAGCAAATTGTATGAATGCAGCTGTGAAGAATTAGATAAACTGGTTGAGATTTGCTTGTAAGTTAACAATGCTTTTCTTGCATTGTACACAAATGTTTCTCTTGGAAAGCAGTTTTATAAAAAGTAACAGCTCTACTTTTTTCCCCCCTGATATGTGACTTTCTATGCAACTACTTACAATTTTACTTAGTTTGAGTTCTGACTTGCTCTACTAGTAAGTATACTAATATTTAGTTGCTGAAAGTAGCACTTGATTGAGATTTACATACCAATTCAAATAACACCTTAAATTAAACCAGATCACTTGAAGATGTTCAACAGTAACTAAAATGGATGGCACATATAACTCAAATGACATGTTGATGTTCCACACTACTTGGAACAAAATGTTAGGAAGGAAACCATCTCCTCAATACTGGAAAGATCAATAACGGTTAATGGACTTAACTTATTTTCCTGAAAAGATTTTAATACAGGGAGTAGTACAATTACTACCCACATAATGGAAAGACATTAGTGATATGATGACTTCATTGCCACCAATGTCTTGCTATTAACTGGGAGGTATATGTAGGTGTTTTTGTGGCACTCTGTATAAAGATCTGATAAGTTTCAGCCAACATTGACATTGGCTGTTTAGTCAATGAATGCCAGATGTTTCCTTAAGGAAATGCCTATTCCTATGTTGCTGTCACATATTTACTTAATGAAAGTATAAACTAATGTCCAAGGAGACTCATACTCGTATAAAGTAGCTGTGTCTGCAGTGCCTCCTTAATAAGAGTACATTTTGAAATTTAATATTAGGGGACCCTGAAAAGTCGCTAGCCTAAAAAAAAAAAATTCCTAAAATCAGTATTTCAATGAAAAAAAAAAAAAACTTCCTTGAAAGGTTATTTATTTAAAAGAATATTTTTATTTTAAGCATTGAACAGGTTATATATTACATATATAATATGTATACTCTCTGGCTTATTTTATTTAGTGACAAAATTGTATATAATGAAAAATGTGTTGATCTCTGAGGATAAGTGGGGACCATAAAAAAAAAATTATTTTTTTTATCCATGGCCAGACTCAAGTGTTTTTGTTGTATATTATGTTGGATTTTTAAATCGGCCCACCAAAACTAGTGTTTTCTTTTATGTACAAGGTGCGATAAGTAAATTGTCGCCATTTTATACTATTTCATGTATGTGCTTTGTTTTCAATTATATCAACTGCACACTCAAGTAGGTTCAGTTGGACAACATCTGAGAAAGACATAATTCACTCTACCAGAACTTTGGAAACTATATGGTATACTGCTTGGCCTTAGTGCTGGAAGCTCCAATATAAATATTTCAGTGTTTGGGCATCAATCTGAGGACAGTGCAAAGGATTCAGTTTGATGAGTCTAATAGTGATTATGAAAGTATGGTAGCTCTGCAAACTGATCTTTTCTGATAAGCACTCCCAAAGTTGTTGATGAGGGCCTCAATCAACACTTAGTTGACATCTAGTGCCTTCAGAAGATAGTAATGGCCTAGGTCAAGAGGGTAGCTATTAGAAGACCCTATGTCTGCCACCATATCTCACAAGGAGAAGCCAGTCATGGACAATTTCTGCAACCACATCAGCCCTTACATCTGGCCATCTAGCTCCCCAGACTGTAAAATCATTTGTGTGGCACAGTTGAGCAAAAACTCCTTGAAATGAAGGCAAGGATTGGCAGCATTCACCAACTTAAACAAGGAGACCATTCAGAAAGATTGCAGGAGGTTCCAAAGTTGTGTAATTTTGGTAAATATCTGTTATAAATGAAATGTCAGTATTTTCATTTTGTTGTAACTTAGGCAATTTATCCATCTCACCCTGTATATATGCATATGTTTGTACATGCCCATATACACATATTAGAGCCTTTTTATATATATATATTTTGTACATATGTAAGTATAATATATACATACTCTTGACTAAGAATTTGTGACTTAGTCCTAAATATTTTCTCATCTAAAACTTAGCACAAGTGTCTTGTATCCCTTTTTGTGCTGCAAAGGGTAAACCTGACTTTTTTGGCAACAGGTCATTGGAAGTAGAAAAATGAAATGCTAAAGACAACAGGAGTGGTGGGGGGGAATTAATGGGGAAGTGGACTGCATTATGGGAGACTGGTTGGATGAATAACTGAGAGCTCAGTTTTTAATGGATATATCACCTGAATGAAAAATAGAAATTGGGGAAATAAATGCAAGAGGCATATATATATATATATATATATATATATATATATATATATATATATATATATATAATTTTTTTTGTTCCAACAGGTGAAAGCCCAAATTTACAACTCCCTGGAAAAACAAATCCAGTTTTTATCCCTCTTTTTACTGCTTAAAAATGAAACAAAAGCAGCTGACTTTGAAATTACAGGCGAGTGTTAAAATCAGATTGAAAAAAAATTTCATGATATAACTAGTCAACTCCATTTTATTTTGTAGCAGACCGTTTGATGATGAGTATGTAAAACTCACATGGGTTAAAATTTTCCTGCTAGCTGGTTCAGCTACATGAAAAATTTGGACTTTAATTAAGTCCAAAGAAAAACAAACAAGACCGATAAATATATGTAAACAAATATATGTATTAACAAGTACAAGTTACAACCACCATGACAGTTACAATGAGTGCGTGTAGTGAATATTGTGTGTGTATATTGTGGTGAGTGTTCGTATGTAGGTGTATTGTTCTTAGCGCATTTCCAGAACTTGGGGAAACGCATCTGTGAGAGCTCGCATATGCGGGGGTAGTATAAGGCCCAAGGCTTGAGGGGAGGAAAAAAGATCGAGGCGAAGGGTCAGCCAGTATTTATAGCCAGGGGAGAGAGAGACCCCCTGGTGAAGGGTTAAGGAACTGAGGTGGAGCTAACTCGGACAATTTTGAACACTCTAAAAATAATTATGAGTAATTAAACTAAAAACTTGATCACTATTTTACTTATTAAAAATAACTTTCTTTAACAGATTCTAATTTTGTTTTTCTTTTCAGGGAATCTGGTGCTCTTGGCTCACGTCTAACTGGTGCTGGTTGGGGTGGATGTGCAGTTTCTTTGGTGCCTGAAGAAATCTTGGAATCTTTTCTAGATAAAGTGAAATCTGGATATTACTTGTCTAATCCAGAACTAGCTAACAAAGTGGAAGATTCCCTGTTTGCCTCTAGACCTGGATGTGGTGCTTTCATTTGTAAAAACTAAGGTTTTAATTCTTGAAACTTAACTGGTTTTTAATGGGTCTTGCTAGTAACAAAACTGGATATTGACTAATGATGGCTGAAAGTATAAAATTCTTACATATTTTTTTTAATCCTACATATTCAATTTGGGTTTACAAATAGACAATTTAGAATAACTGCAATTGAGTTTTCAACTCTGAAATATTCTTAATGTTTATTTCCTTTGGTATTCCAAATTAAAGGTAACTTGGGATATTTTTATATTTAACATTCTAGCAAATTTGGACCTTCATGCTCACAAATGTTAAAAGGATAGTCTTCTTTTGATGCCACTATTATTTTAACTACCTTCACTCTTCAATGTTTTGCTTTAGTGATTGTAATAAAGCCTAAATATGAAAGTATGTAATTTAAGAATTTACAGAAAATATTAAACACTATTAATGTTTATTTGCATCCTTAAAAAAAAAAAAAAAAAAAAAAATACAATTAGAACTAATGCAATATTTATCCTTTAGGAATTAAGAAATAAAAATTTTTCTATTCATAAATTTAAACATTTATTAAATGAAAATGTGAACTATGAAAATGAACTTTTTGCTTGAATCAATTGGCAATCTGTTTGTTTTTGTAAATTCTCTACAAAGAAAAGGCATAAATTCATTTTAATGTTTAAGTTTTATTACAATTCTAGTTTTTTTTTTTTTTTTTTTTTTTTTTTTTTTTAGAATGAAGGTAAACTTAGAATAGCGTCAATGGATAAACCATAATTTTAACACTTTTTGCAAGCACAAACGTCCAGTTTTTGCCGACATTTTGGTTAATTATACTTAATTACACTAACAGTATTGAATCTTGTCAAATCAATTTCTTTATGGGCATCTTTGTATGTTCAAAATTAGAGGCAGTTCTGCTTGTATTGAATTCATTACTGATTCTGAATTAAGCAGTATATTTTTATATAAAATTATTTTGAATTAAATTCACTAGGTGATCAGTACACTTGGAAAAATTTGAAAGTTTAAATTAATTCCTAATCTGATAAGATTAATTTTGACTATTTAGTCTTAATTAAAATTTGCTATTTTTATTCATGCTACTTGCTCTTCTGAAATTTAGACCATATTATTTAAATGGATCCAGCACACCCTGTCAAGACTTATCATTCCACCACACTGGTAAGATTGATTGGGTTTAAGTCCATTACTTGAATCTTTATTTTTGAGTCTTACAAATTTTGGTTAAAGCTGGAAACATGTTAGCACCCCCCTACCCCTGCATTAAAAAGGAGGTTGAAGAAAAACAAACTGTACAAAACTTTTTTTTTTTTTACAGAAAGAATATGAAGTGTTAAGTACTTTATTACTTCTGCAATAGAAAGTATTCTGGAACAGTATTATGAGTTTGTGCAATAGGAAGCTTTCTACTCCAGAACTTCCGTTAAGGATTATGAAACCTAATTCAGTTAATGACTCTGTTCTTAACTATTTTTAAGAATATGAAATTAAACAACTTTTTCTCTCCATGCTAAATCTTTAGGTGTTCAGCTGTGATTTTATTTCATCTCGCTTCTATAATAGAAACCAATTCAAAAGGATACACTCTGCCTTAATGGGAATAACTTAATTTCATGTAACTAAGTAAAGATCTACTTTTGGCTGTAGATAAAAATCAATTTATTTCATTCTCGTGCTTCTGTTCAAGTCATCCTGCTAATACTATCTGAGGTTTGAATTTCAGATTTACCACTTTCAGGTACCTTTCCAGACATGCCTTGCAATATTTCAAGATTAACAGTGCATTTCCTATGTTAACAAGAAATTAGAAAGCATGAAATAAATAACGATCCAATCCATCTTTTTTAATCTTGCATAATATAAAATGGTTTAACTTTTCTAAATGGTTCAACTGAAATGAGGATTTAAATTCTATTTGTATTTGTGGTCCAATATTTTCAAATAAAACTATAAATAAAAAATCTGTATTCTGTATTGTGCCAACACTGCAGTAAATTTCAATTGTTAATTCCTAGTCTTGCTTGTGTGATAGGAATCTGAATGTTTGGTTTGGCATCCATCCATCTCAGGAGATGGCATAGCGCCTTTTTTTTTTTTTTTTTAATTCTAGGTGATGGAGTTACCTCACCTCTGGTGCCTGTGTAGTCCCACTCTGGAGCGGCAATCTTGTCACAGATGAAATTAGTTGACACGGAGGGAGAGGCTGTCCTTACTTTTCTCCTGGCTCTCTTTGCTGCCTGCTGATTTTTCCCTCCTGGCTTCTGCAATTGTGAGGCCATCACTATGGCTCTCCAAAGATGACAATCGTCAGCCGCGGCCTCCCAGGTGTTAGGGTCAATGTTAGCTAGCTTCATGTCACATTTGCAGATGTCCTTGAAGACCTACGTACCCCAGCCATCGGAGATGCCTTTGGCAGAGCAGTGTAAACAGGCTGGGGATGCTGGCACATTGGAGAACCTGTGTTAGTGACCCCGTCTTGCCACTTAATGTGCAGGAGATGTTGGAGACAGCAGAAGTGAAAGGTGTTTAACCTCTTCTGACTGGCGTAAGTTGTCCAGGACTTGCTGCCATACAGACGGGTGCTGAGGACGTATGCCCAGTAGACTTGTCGCTTAGTGTGCTCCATCAGCTGGCTGTTGTTCCAGACATGCGTGTTTAGCTTGGCCATGACTGTGGCAGCTTTCCCTATCCTGGACCAGATCTGTGTCCAGGGAGATGACCGGCTCAAGGCAGATGGAGTCCACCACCTCAAGGTTCGTGCCATTGATAGCAGCGTCCAGGGAAGAGGCGGTGTCTTGTGCCAGGATATTGGTCTTTTTGAGGCTGATGGACGATGTAGAGTTTGCTGTCTGTTCTAATGTGGATGTAGATACCCTCCGTGCAGTCGCAGAAGGCGTACTGGAGAAGATCCCAAAGAGTGTCAGTATGAGGACGCAGCCCTGCTTTACACCACTGCTCACAGGGAAGGCATTGGATGTCCTGCCATTGTAGCAGACTGTGCTGTGCATGTTCTCGTGGAAGGATCTAGAGCAGTCTTGGGGGACATCCTAGCCTCCTCCTCAGGAGGCTGAAGAGTCTGCTTCTGCCGACAGTCAAAGGCCTTTGTCAGGTCACTAAAGGCAATATACAGAGGTTTCTGCTGCTCACTGCACTTCTCCTGCAGCTGGCACAGTGAGAAGATCATGTCCACTGCAACTCTGAGTACACATGGGAGGCGAGACTCTTCAGGTGTGGCAAGATGACTTGGGCAAAGACTTCCGACAATGCTGAGGAGGAAAATGCTGTGGTAGCTATTGCAGTTGCTGCAGTCACCTTTATTCTTATAGAGGGTAACAATGTTGGCATCTCGCATGTCCTGGGGCATGTGGCCCTTCTCCCAGCACGGACACAGGAGCTGGTGGAGATGAGGCAGCAGAACTGGTGTGCCACTCTTCAGAACCTCTGATGGGATTTTGTCTCTCCCAGGGCGCCCCCTCGCAGGAGACAGTCGATGGCTTTTCCAAGTTCCTCCACAGAGGGTGCAGCATCCAACTCCTCCATGACTGGGAGACTGGGCAAGGCATCCAGGGCAGCATTTGTCACCACGTTCTGGGCTAGCATACAGCTGCAGATAGTGCTCTACCCAGCACTCCAGCTGCTTTCCCTGGTCTGCAATGACCTCTCCTGCCTTGGACTTCAGTGAAGCTGTCTTGATGGGAGTGTGGCCGGTGGCAGTTT
This sequence comes from Acanthosepion lycidas, assembly GCA_963932145.1. Classification (NCBI taxonomy): domain Eukaryota; kingdom Metazoa; phylum Mollusca; class Cephalopoda; order Sepiida; family Sepiidae; genus Acanthosepion; species Acanthosepion lycidas. The sequence continues at coordinate 22,721,739 of OZ010588.1, read as the reverse complement.
TGATGCCGGCATACATGCCTCTTGTGTTTCCACTGTCAGCAGCTTCTGGATCCTGCTGCACAGGTTCAGCCAGTAGTTGTTGGTGCAGCAGCGTGCAGTCTGTTTGGCCTTTCTGTGAGTCACTCTGAGGGCATAGTGGGTACTGACACATGGGTGTAGCAGACCTGGTAGCAATGCAGTGCTGGCCTACGAGAAGGTGGCCTTGTGCCAGACACTACTTACGACTACCGAATCCACTAACAAAGTTAAAAAAAAAAAAAAAAAATAAAAAAAAATAAAAATAACTGGTGTTCAATACGTGCATAAAGGGTAAAAAAAAATAGGTAGCCAGGAGGAAATGATGGAAACGAGTCTGGTGGAAAACAAATGCAAGACTTTATTTTAATAAGTAATTTTTTGCCTCAAATGGCGGAGACTATCAGAAGGGTAAGGACTGTTCTTAGGCAGATTGTATAATGTAGTGACTAGTAGAATGTTAATGTTCCGTGCCAAAATCAAAATGGCTAAGGTGGGAAAAGTTTCTTCAGAAGGAAAGTTCTGGAACGTAGTCTTCTTATACAAAAGGTGCATGAATACACAACAAGGAAAAATACTCACTGCAAGGTTTTGTAATGTGTGTGTAATGTTATCACTTTTTTTTTTTTTTTTTTTTTTTTTTTTTTTTTTTTTAACTGGTTCGTAAAGGTTAGAATTCAAAAGAGGTGTATGAAAAATTCATCAATCTTCAGTGAAGAAAAACTCTACATTTGGTGGCAGTGAACAGAGGAAAGTTTGAATGAGCTGTTGGCATCAGGACGAGGAGATGGTCTTGGAAAAGTGTGTTGACGACAGCGTCGTAGTCTCTACATTTTCTAGCAGAAAACGGAGGAAATTTTGAACAAGTTGTTCGCATCAAGACAAGGAAAAGGCCAATGTAAAAGTGTGATGGCAACAGTGTCGCAAACTTGACGTTTTCTAGTAGAGAAACTGAGGAAAGATCGAACAGGTTGTTCAAAGAAAAGTTATAATCACACGACATGTTGAAGTTTTGGTTAGTTAAGATTTTCCGGCCTGCGTATGGGTTAGGGGCACGGTATAAATGAGTTGACCTTCTAGCTTGAAAATAAGGCAGCAACTGACTTGAAAACACTGTTCGTCGGTGACGTCAAAGAAAGCGCGGGAAAAATTCAAATCCTGTCCAAGCTGGAACCAGGAGCAGCTAGCAACGTCGAAGTTGGCAACAAAAGGCTGGTTTACTACTATGTCTAACCGATTGTGAAAGGAAGGCGTGCAATCCGCGCGCACGTAAAAATAGGTGGAATCCATGCACAATTCCACAAGGGTTTTGCTTGTAGGCCAGAAGTGCTTGTCTCTTGGCTTCAGAGGCTGGCTGCATCTCATCCCAGTGAGCTTCGTACCAGTCCACATTTCAATGATCCTTCCCAAACACAGTAAGGGCTGAGGTGTATATGGCATCACAAAGTTGGTGCCATCTACTGTCGATGTCAGTGGCATTGAAGGGGGATGTGTCAACCTTCGGGCTAAAGGTGGTTTGGAAGCGGCGAGAACTCTCAGGGTCATTGGAGCAACAGGTGTTTATGCGAGGGAGGCCCTTGGTTTTGGAGCGGTGTATTTTCTTGGCTATCAGTCTCGCTTTGCAGCCTTACTAGGGAGTGGTCAGTGTCACAGGCTGTGCTGTGGAAGCTCAGTGTGAAGAACACTCCTTAGGTCTGCACACCTGGTGATGAAAAGTTCGAGCTGGTGCCAGTGTCATGAACTGGGGTGTCGCCAAGAGACTGTGGTGTTTTTTGCACTTGAAGTAGGTGTTTGTCATGCACAGTTCGTGGTAGCAGCACAGTTCTGGCAACTGCTGTCCAGTCTCCTTCATCTTGCCTATGCCCTGACAGCCAAGGCAGATAGGCAGTGTCACAGTCAGCTCCCACTCAAGCATTGAAGTCTCCTAGTAGGAGTATTGGGGTTCTTGGATATTGTCACATCCAGTGCCTCATAGAACTCCTCCCTGACCTCTGGTGGCACAGAGGATGTTGGCGAAACCTGTAGATGTTGAGGTGCAGTACTAGGATTCTCTCAGATCCACCAGTCAGTGGTTCAATGGCTGATATCAGTGAGTTCTTCACAGCAAAGCCTACACTGTGTTGCCTTGGGTCATCCTGAGGCAGGCCCTACCAGAAGAAGGTGTAGTTGGCCTATCTGATGGAACTGCTGTCAGCCAGACAAGTCTCTTGCAGGCAGGTGATGTCAATGCCCAGTCTTGAGAGTTCCCTGTCTATGACCATGGTCTTTCGAGCATCATCGATCTGTTGGATGTCATCTGCAAGTCCAGGAGACATGGTCGGACATTCCAGCTAGCAAGTCAAAGAGCTGGAGTCTTTGTGTTTCTTTTCTGGTTGGTGCGCGATTTACAGCTTGCTTGTTGGGAGGATCAGTCCCTGAGCCCTACACACCCAGTAGAGCAGCCAAGCTGTGGCAGGACAGCACCTTACTGGCTGGGGGCTGCACAGCTTGAGCCAGGCGGTAGTTGTCCAGTTAAACGCAATGATCTCTCCCACCGATGGAGGTGACCCTAGGTGCCCGTAGCCTATGCCAATCAGGTTGGGCTTTTGACCGGTAACTGTCACTTCCCGTGTTGTGCCAATGTCTTGCAATGTCACTGGAGTGTCTTCTCCAATGCGCTATGAGCCTGGGCGGGATGTATGGAGAACTAGGGCTGCCCGGACGTCTAGTTCCTCCTCTCAGCCTTTCTAGCAGAGTCCAAAGAAGAGGATAAACCAATACAGTTTGGTACCAGCGCAGCTGCAGGAGTTGCCAGAAGGTAACACAGTGCCGTCCATCTACCTCTGGATTTGTGTAGGGTTTACTCCTTGGCCTTCTTTCTCCCGAAGATTTCTACAAGGCAGTGGAGCTATTTGACCCATAGCTAGGGTTTGGTTCATGGGCACCAGGGCATGTCCATACACCGTATTTTGTATGGGGGGAGGGGATATTAAAATTCCCTCCCTTTCCAATGTGCGATGATGGCCTAGAGGTAAGATATTTGACTAATGTCAAATGAGTTGGGTTTTGATCCCAGCTTGATGCAATCTGCTACACTGAGGAGCTGTGATACAGCAAAACAGTCTGTGAATGAGATTGATATATACTTTAAAAATCAATTATTCCAAATCTGTAAACTATATCCTTAATGAAAAATGATGTTTTTCAGACAAAAACATATACAATAGAACTAATTTTTAAAAAATTAAATTTTTAGTAAAAACTTTACTGAAGCAAAAATAATTCTATAATGGTAATAAAATATTCATAGAGATGCGAGTAAATTGTTGCCATCTTGTATCTTTCCTTTCACTCGGCCAGAAACTTGGAAATGGCATGCTGTATTGTTTGGCATTCATGCTGGAGGCCCAAATACAAACATTTCAGTGTTTGGACCTCAATCTGAGGACAGTTCAGAGGATTTGGAAAGAGTTGGATGAATCTAATGGTGATTACAAAGCCCTGGGACAAGAGGGTGACTGCTGGAAGACCCTATGTCTGGCAACGGGACTCTGCACCATGTCACAAGCGGGTGAACCCAGTCATGGCTGTCAAACAATTTGTGACCACATTACCCCTTACATCAGGCCATTTAACTCCTCAGATTGCAACCCACTTGATTATGTGTGGGATGTAATTGAGCAAGAGACCAACAAAATTCCTTGTAACACCAAAGATGAACTGAAGGCAAGGATTATGGCAGCATTCTACAACTGCCTGTGTTACTAGTATATTGAGCCAGCCCTGGGGAGAACTATATTCACCATTTTTCTACTTATCCTGAAGATATTTGCTGACCTGTCCCCAGATATTTCCTCCTTCTGTAAAAGTTCAGTATTCTGTAAAAGTTGAAGTTTCCAATTTATTAAAGATGCCAGTATCAAGAGGCAAAAATAGTTGAAGACAAAATCCATTTATATTTTATATAATCTCAGATCTCATTAAAGCAAATGTCATTATCTAAATTGACTCTAGAAATAACATTCACCTTTCTTGTTGTGATTTGTCTTTTTAACATTGTCAATAAAAGATAGTTTCATTATAGATTTTCTTCTCCATAAGATTTGCCTTTATAGAACTTAATTTTATGGAAGACAGATTGTTAGACAAAAAAATTTCTCAAGAGTTCCCCACCCCCAACAGTTAAATGTTGTAGATAGGTATTCCCCTCTCCCCCCCCACCTCTACATAATGTTATCATAATGTCTCAAGTGTGTTGGGATTATAACTTGTCATAGACCCATTTAAAATACATAAGTTGTTTCAGTGAATGCTAAACCTTGAGGCTATAAATCTGCTGACCTAGATATAAATGCTAACACAGCAGAATCCAATATGGCAGTTCTAGATTGTGAGTGGGGGAGTAAGCTGCTTAAGTTACGAACTTGTTTAACTCGGGGTGTTAACTTGGACTTCTCAATGTGACCACATTGGAGACTAAAATTTGATGGAATGTTTTAAATTTTTTTTTTTTTCCTGAACTGACTTAAGCCATTTGTAAAACATCTAATTAAATCTCTTAAGATTTGTAGTTTTTGGGTTTTTTTTTGTTTTTTTTTTTTTTTTTTTTTTTTTTTTATTTATTCCCTTTAATGGATACCCACCACTCTACCTTTTTTTTTGTTTTTCTTTTTTCATCTTTTTCACTTTGTTTGATTTTTTTTTCTCTCATCTATTTTTTTTCTTTTTTTTTTTTTTTTTTTTTTTTTTTTTCCTCTTTTAGTCAGTTCTTGCACAAATCAAATAATTGTAAGATTGTGATAACTTATTCATAAATTATTTTTGAAATTCTTTTTATTAGTTAAAAGGGTGACTACTAGAAGAATTTGAATCATTCAATTTCTTTTTGTCATTTTGTGAAACGCCACTTACCAAAAAATCTGGTTTAAATCATCAAATAACAAACAATAAAACTATGCCATTATTTAATTAGAAAAAACTTAATTTTATAAATAAGATGCATATTTAGGACAGTGTTGTCTTAAGAATTCTTTTCAATGAATAATGAATTTTTCTAAGAATCATTCTTTTTCTAAATTTAGAGTAATTAAGCTTTGAAATTCTTTTTTTTTTTTTTTTTTTTTTTTTTTTTTAGATGTTAAATAAAAACTACATTTAATAATCCTAAATGGTAAAGCTTATTACAAGTCATAAGATGAATATTTTTAAAAAGAATTTTAAATATTTTGTTGGCCAAAAGTCTGAAGGCTATGGGGAGGGGGGAGACATCTATACTGTTTTGTTTTCTTTGGGTACAAGTCTGTGTGTGTGTGTACCAAATTTAGCTTTGATAACATGTATCAAGATTGATGGTGTTGCCATGAGTTCCCCTTTAGGCCCTGCACTGACAAATGTTTGTCTCTTTTCATGAGAAGAGTGCTTTGTAGTTGACTTCATCCTCTATTGGCGGTATGTGAACAATACTTTTTGTTTATTTAATGAAGCTGAAGTGGATCTATTTCTCTTCTCTCAATAATCTTCATTCAGCTTTGAGGTTTACAGTCAAGAAAGAATCCATTTCTCAACTTGCTTTTTTGGATGTATTGGTGTGTTGTATTTGATTGTTTTTGTACATCCATTGGGATTTTTGTTCAAAGAAGCAGAAGATAAACCTCATCAAAACTTTGCATTTATCCATTTTCAAGGTTGAAATGTATTAACTGCTTATTGTATCCATGTTCAAAGTTGATATTATTGAGTGTTGATTTTTTTGTTTTCATTAATAACAAATGTAATGGCATCATCTACATGAGAAAAAAAGCTAAAAATTATGGCAGACTTATTAATAAAAACAACGCTCATTTGCAACTATGAACATGGACACAATATCTTCAGTGTTTTTAGAAAATGAAACATTATATAAATGCATATATACATACAACAATCTATTTCTTGATAACAGTTAATATATTCCAACCTTGAAAATGACTAAATGTATAGCCAAAAGCACTCTGAAAAAAAACTGGACAGTTTTTATACAATTTATTCTCCAAAAAAAATATCACATGACAAATTGTATAAAAAACAAAAAAAACTAAATCAAATGACCTTGTCTGTCATATTCAATGAAACATTCATGCACACACACACACACACACAACTTGAACATTGAAGTCAACACTTAGAGGTGACAGGCTGTTTCATGCTAGACGCAATCAGGCCACGAGTGTTTTTTTTTTTTTTTTTTTGTTTTTTTTTCGTTTTTTTTCCTTGGCTATTTTATATATATATATATATATATATATATATTTTGGCAGAACTTGTTTATTTGGGTTAGATTATTTTGCTTGTTTTCATTTAAGAGTACTTTATCCCATAAATATAGCACACCTTAAGAGTATATTTCTTTATATATATTAGGTTGGTGCAAAAATATCGTTTTTTGACGTATCTTTTAATGACAAAAAAAACATTATTTTTGCACCAACCTTATATATATATATATAAGAGCAATGTTTCTATTAATTATTATACATTCAGTGACTCCTGGTGGCTTTATTGCTTTGCTTTGCTCGAGGTGGAATCAATTAAAAAAAAATAAATAAAATAAATTTCAGATAAATCTCACTTAATTTCTTCAATCTTTCTCAGGTGTATGTTATATCCTGTAGTCTTTGAAATTTGCTTAGACAAACACGGAATGAATACTCACAAATTGAATTTACCTTAATCATTTTGGATCATTGTTCTGATCTAGATTATTATAGATGATAAATGACTCATTTTAGCTAAGTCTTCTGGCCATCATAAGGTTCCTGCAAAGGGCCTAGCGAAATCAGTGTATTACACACATACACAACTCATGTTTTTACACATTTTTCTAGCAGATGGCCAATATCGATCTTCTGTCCCAAACAATTTTAATTTTGCAGCAGACATCCTCTTATCTTTCAGGATGTTGGCAATCATAGCTCTCCACAATTACCTGTCTTTTGTAGCTCTTAACAAATTTTGCCCTTTTGTTATGTCTCCAAAACCTTACTCTGCCATCCACTTACTCAAGCACTCTAAGTTATATATTGTTTTCCTCTGTCCTGTGAGTATTGAATTTTTCAAGCCCTCTTTCCTCATTATGTACCCTAGACACTTCAACTTTCTCTTCTCAATGATAAGTATGTCCTTTTTCGCTTTCATTTTCTCTAAAATTTCATCATTGCTCACATATTTGGTTCATGATATTCTCACCATCCTTCTGTAAAACATTTCTGTTGCTCCAAGTCTCTTCATCTGTGAGATTGTCTAGCATTCACTGCCATATAGGAGGACTGATATTATGTAACTGTTCAGTACTCTTTCCTTTAAAATGTTTAAAATCTTGAGTGTACTGTGACCTCTTTGGGGGAACTCTGAACTTATGAAGTTATATCTGGAAAATTGTTTGTAAACACACACTCTACCAAATGTTAGAATTTTTATTTACTTATTTTAGATTTATATATAAAGTAGTATTCAAATATATAGAAAAATAATTGAAAAACCATGAAGACAAAAATCAGAATTAATAATTACAGCAAACCTTGAAGTAATAACTGCTGTTGACAAAACTTTTCAACTTTGAGTAGCCAAATTCTTTGATACTTAACTATTTCCAGGTATTAAGCATTTCCAGATTCTGTTCCTTTTTGGCATCATTATCACTTTCAGACAAGCCTTCTCAGCTTTTAAAGGCTTTTACTCTTCCTGATTTGCTAAGGAGCCTGTTACTTCACATTATGTATCTTATTTTTGTGTTCATGTCAAATTCTATCAGGCTAATATAATTCACCATTGGGTTAAAAAAAAAAAAAAATATTGTAAGTTAAAAGCTTTCCAAATTTCCACTGCCACCCTTTCATTATCTAATAGATACTTGCAGAATTCTGCACACACACACACACACACACACACACACATATATATATATATATATATATATATATATATATATATATATATAATTAAGGACGTCTGTTGTAGTACGTTTTCATTTTCCCTTGTAAAATCTTGACAGAAAAAGGTCTGATAATGGACTAATCTACTGGGGAAATTCTTGTATCAATTGAATGGGTAATGCTTCCTAATCAAAGAAAATTGTCCTAAATACAAAGTGTTAGAATACAATGTATGAAGATTGCATTGAAACCTGAAACTGACAGTCACCAAGAAATTTTGTTTCCTATGTTCACACTGTCTATATGTATAAATGTTCTGTCTGCGATATTGGGCACACTTCCCCTATATTTATCAATTTGCTATATATATATATATATATATATATATATATCTTTTCCTAAAGAAATTTTATAAAGGTAAACATTGTCACAAATCTGACAAGACCAGAGATAATATTTGGGGGGGGGGGAATTATACTGAATGAAGAGGGGAACTTTGTAACGCTATTAAAAACAGTTTAATAGTAATTAATTTGTTATAAAAATAACTGATATACATTTTCCAACGAAGTGTAAAAAGGGAAAAATTCTTAATCATGAGCCTTCAGAGAGAATAAAATGTGCTTTCTGCTTGCACAGATCTGGTTAATGTAACTTAATGTATACAGCTTCAAGAATATGCAAGGGGTGAGCACACTTGGCTCTGTGCAGAACAGTGAAAAAAAAACAAAAACATCTACATATTTCGTGGCGCAGTCAGAATTATCAAGTAGATTGCTGAATCATGTGCAGAAAGTCATCCTAGAAAACTTTGATTGCCTGATTTTATATTAGCCAGAATATGTTGACACATACGGGTCTCTAGTCTGTCCTACGTATTTGTCATGACACTGACGTTTATACTTCTATACGACAGAACTATGAAAGTAGGACAAACGATCTTTAACAAAAGATGGAGATACTGAATTGGTCTCAAAAACAACCTGTAACTTGATAGTAAAAAACCCAGTATAATACAAGCTAACACTCTGTCTGCAAGCATTTAACTCTTCCTATCTAGCCACAGTAGTTCCAAATATTTATTTGAAACTACCGTGGCCAGACTGAGAACCAAAAACTACTGGTTTTTTGAAACATCTAATTTTATGCTCAACCACACACCTAGCAACATTGACAGAAAAACTATTGTCAATAAAAATGTGATGAATTTTCTCCAGTTTCTGGTCATGAGTACAGGGAGAACAAATCATCAGTGAGAATTGGATCAAGGTGGAAATCTGGTTAATCTCTACTATACCTTTTTGAATGTTCTTGCTGAACATAGATATGGTTTCTTTATTACCTGTTTATTGCAAACCTATATTCACAGGTCTGTACACTACCTATAATTCTTTTGTTTCAAAAACCTGTAAAATGTAGTTTTCTTTTCATAATTTTCTTGTCTCCTCATAATCTCTCGTTATTCCGATTTATTTTTCTTTTTTGTGGTTGTTGTTATTTGTTCTGACTGTCAAATAGAATGTAACAATGTTATTTCCAGTGTCAGACATGATTCATTATTTGGTTAATTTTTCCTGAATATTGTGGCATTTTCTAAGGTTTTGAAAATCTAGTTTTTATTTATTTGTCGTTTACATAAAAAATTTTTTTTTTTTTTTTTTCTTAGTCTGATTGTCAGGCATTCTACTGTATTAAGAATGCCTTCTGGATACAAGTAATTGGTTATAAAGCTCCGCTATGAGGGGTTATATTTAAATTGAAAATAAATGTTAAACCTGATTTCACTTTTTATTTTGTTTTATAGTAAACAAAATAAGCTGATGAGCGAAATATAACTGAATAGATTTCAAGAAAAATAAAATAAAATAAAGTATGCAACATATGCAAAACAAATGTAATGAGGATTTTTAATTGCTGTTGCATGATGATTCTTTTAACTTTTGTGCATTTCATTTTGCTTTTTGTTCTCAAATTTTTTAACCAAAAGACACTTTAACTTTGCATCCATTATTGCAATTGTCGTAACTGAATACTGGCTTTCTTTCCATAAAACTGACCTTTTTCAATTTTAGTCCACGTTTCATTACAATCATGTTTTTCTTTTTTCTTTCTTTTAATTCCTTGTTCATTGCAACAGTGCGAACGCTGGAGAATAGTTTCTTTGGAAGAGTTTATATCATACAATTTGGACTTTCCTGTGTTGAACTCGGCCATTACTTACAATGAACTTTCACCAGCATCTAGTCTGTTTAAAATTTCCACTTTTTGCAATAACTCGAAAGTTGTTTTCTTGTTCCCATCATCTTTAGCACCAATACAAGCCATTAGGATGAAATAAGCATAAGCAATTATCCAAGGTAAATTTTATATATATTTTACCTTTATTCATTTTTATATATATATATATATATATATATATATATATATATATATATATATATATATATCTCCCTCATATCTGGACATGATTTTGATGTGCATATTTAAACAGTTTGTGTGATGGATTTGAAATTTGTTTACAGGAATTTTTTTTTTTTTTTTTTTTTTTTTTTTACACTTATTCATTCATTAACTATGTATATTGAATAGATGTTGTAAAATATGTAAAAAAAAAAAAAAAAAAAAATTCCTGTAAAACAATTTCAAATCAGTTAGATTATTATATATATATATATATATATATATATATATATATTATATATCTCAAAATGCATACATGAAAATAAATTTTTACTACTTGACCTAAAAAATTAAACACAGAAAAAATAAAATAAAAACAAATAAATATACTAATAAACAAAATAACAAAAAAAAAATAGAAATAAAACATAAATAAATACTATGTTACTAAAAATCTAAAACCGAAAAGAGAAAATATACAAGTAAAATAATACTTAGAATAAACTACAACAATCAACCCCAAAACTGAACAAATAGCTTTAATTAAATTCTCAAACCAAAACAAAACTGTTAAATAAGTGATATAAACAAATTTTTACTACGTTAATAAATAAATAAAATAAGAAACAAAAAAATAAAAACAAGCAATATAATTTTGACCCAAATAGATAAACAAACAACTTCCGGTGAAACAACCGCCATAACAGAATACCCACAATGCACCACTAACCCATATATATATATATATATATATATATATATATATATAAATAGCCGAGAAAAATAACAGCATATGTGGCCTGACGATTGCATATAGCATGAAACAGACTGTCGCCTCTAAGTGTTGACTTCTATGTTCACTTTTATATTTACACACACTCTCTCTGATATTGAGCACTTTATTCCATAAATATAGCACACCTTTAGACTATATTTCTTTATATTCAGATCCTGGTAAACAGTAGAGCACTTTCGCTACATTTATAACGCAGTATGGACATGGAAAAATTTAACCTCGACTACTCCCTAAAAAACATACCCATCCCATCCCCTCTTATATATATAAACTAAAATTAATTAAAAAAATAGAAAGTTTCCTAAAAAGAATGAGATGGAAAGTCCACTTTTTAAACCAGGACCTTTACAATAACAATACACTTAAGGAAAAATACGGCTTCAAAACAAAAAAATGCCCCCCACAACAAAAAGAATTAGACGATTTCGAGAAAGACTTAACTGACCTAGTTAGAAACATAAAATTCCACAAAAAACAAGATGCATTCCAAAAAAAACTAAAAGCAGATATAACTAAAATAAACAATTCAGCAAGTGTATTTATCGCTGCTGACAAAACGAGAAATTTATACAAACTAAGTCCTCCTACACACAATAAATTACTCAAGAACAACATAACCAAAACATACAAAAAGGCACCCCAAACAACAGAACACGATATCAATAAGGAAGCTAAAACAATCGCCCAAAAATTAGACCTAGATGACCGAATAAGTTGTATTATCAAGGCAGGAGCCTTTATCACACTAAAAGACCATAAAGAAAATTTCAAAACCAATCCTGCATGTAGACTCATAAACCCAGCCAAAAGCGAACTAGGTAAAATAAGTAAAACAATACTAGAAAGAATTAATTCTGAACTTAGGAAGAAATTAGGAGTAAACCAGTGGAAAAATACGAAAACAACTATTGACTGGTTCCACAACATAAATAACAAACAAAACTGCCAATTCTTACAATTAGACATAAAAGAATTTTACCCATCCATAACAGAACGTATGCTAGATAAGGCCATCAACTTAGCTCAGGAACAAGTAATAATACAACCAAGCGAAATCAACATCATTAAGCACTCCCGTAAATCATTATTATTCCACAAGGAAGAAGCATGGATAAAGAAAGATGGGATATTTGACACTACAATGGGAAGCTTTGACGGTGCAGAAGCATGCAAAATCATAGGCATTTACTTGCTAAACGAACTGAGCAAAATAATAGAAATGACACAGGACTCTACAGGGATGATGGTCTCATAATCTTAAACTGTAACAAACAAAACACAGACAAAACTAGAAAAGCAATAATAAAGATTTTTAAAAATAACAGATTTGACATAGATATAAAAACTAACCTAAACGAAGTAGATTTTCTAGATGTTACCTTCAACCTAAGAGAAGGCACACATAAACCATATAGAAAACCTAATGACAAACCACTCTACATACACACATCTTCCAACCATGCACCTTCTATAATCAAACAGATACCAAAATCGATTAACCGCAGGCTCTCTGACAATTCCTCCAATGAATCCCTATTTAACAAAGCTAAGAAAGACTATGAAACAGCCCTAAAAGATAGCAGATTCCCAGCAATACTCACATACTCACCACAGAATACAAAAAGGCCAACAGGACAAGAAATATCATATGGTTCAACCCACCGTACAGCAAGAACGTAAAAACAAACGTAGGAAAAATATTCTTCAAACTCTTACACAAACACTTCCCAGAATCAAGCACCTTACACAAGATATTCAACAAACACACAGTAAAAATCAGCTACAGCTGCATGGAGAGCATGGCACAAATAATAAAAAGGCACAATAGGAAAATTATCAACAAACCACACGAACAAATTAAACCCACGTGCAACTGCAGAATAAAGAACGAATGTCCCTTAAAGGAAATTGTTTACAAAACAACGTAATATACCAAGCCACGATAAAATCACCAGATAATGAAGAAAAAGTATACATAGGAGTAACTGAAGGACCCTGGAAACAAAGAAATTATACACACAAAACATCTTTCACAAATAGTAAATATGCAAACAGTACAATGCTTTCTAAGTATATCTGGGAAATTTAAAACAAAACGAACATCACACCAAAAATATCTTGGAAGATAAGGAAAAAATCATCAGCCTACAATAACCAATCAAAAACTTGCAAACTTTGCTTGGAGGAAAAAATAGCTATCATTACTTTCCCCGACCAAAATGCAGACATGAAAATAAATTTTTACTACTTAACCTAAAAAATTAAAAACGGAAAAAGTAAAATAAAAACAAATAAATATACTAATAAACAAAATAACAAAAAAAAAAAATAGAAATAAAACATAAATAAATATTATGTTACTAAAAATCTAAAACCGAAAAGAGAAAATATACAAGTAAAATAAATTGACTTAAATTCACCCAAGTAAATAAATAAACAAACCAATCCCAAATAAAGATAATCAATTAAAAACTGTTCCCGCCAAAATAATACTTAGAATGAACTACAACAATCGACCCCAAAACTGAACAAATAGCTTTAATTAAATTCCCAAACCATAACAAAACTGTTAAGTGATATAAACAAATTTTTACTACGTTAATAAATAAATAAAATAAGAAACAAAAAAATAAAAACAATATAATTTGACCAAAATAGATAAACAAACGACTTCCAGTGAAACAACCGCCATAACAGAATACCCACAATGCACCACTAACCCGTATGTATATATAAATAGCCGAGAAAAATAACAACATATGTGGCCTGATGATTGCATATAGCATGAAACAGACTGTCGCCTCTAAATGTTGACTTCTATGTTCACTTTTATATTTACACACGCTCTATCTCTGATATTGAGCACTTTATTCCATAAATATAGCACACCTTTAGACTATATTTATTTATATATCTATATATATATATATATATATATATATATATATATATATAATAATGTAACTGATTTGAAATTTTTACAGGAAATTTTTTTTTTTACATATTTTACAACATCCATTCAATATATATTATATAATATATATATATATATATATATATATATATTATATATATATAATTATTTATATATATTATAATCTTGTACACAAGAGAACTTAAACTTGAAATGATCAGAGTATATATAGTTAATGTTGATTGTCGTAAAATATGGAGTTTTTGACAATTCAAACTATTTTTAAAAGTGTAATGATCTGTTCAAAAATTAGTCTCGAAATGACACTGGATTTGAATAAGAGAAATTTAACTTTAATTCACAATTTACTTTTGGCATGGTGGGCATTAATGGTTTATCGACAGGGCCGGTTCAAGGGTCTTCTACAACTCAATTGTCATAAGGTAGTATTCATATAAAATACAAATTTTATTGTAACATAATTACCTACAATAATGGATCATATGCAATATGGTTGAACTAGAAAAATTGAAAATAAATACAATGTGTTTAAGTAAAAATTACAGGATGTTGTGATATTAGGTTGGTGCAAAAATAATGACGGTTTTTGACGTATTTTTAACGTCAAAAACCGTCATTATTTTTGCACCAACCTAATAGATCCATTGATTTTTTTTTTTTTTTTTATATAAATTCAATATTTTGCAGTTTTTCTCATCAACTTGAGATTTTTCTTGGTAAAAAGCTGTTAATGTTTAACACATTTAACATTACGGATAAAAAACTAGTGAATTTTTTGGTCGTGTTTTTTTTTGTTTTTTTTCTTCTCTCAAGAAAACCAGCAAAAGTAATTCATGAATTTTAAGAAAAAATTAACTCAGAATTACATCTAAATCCATTCATTTTTTTTATCCTTTTAATAGTCAGTTGTGCTTACATTAATTTGTAATGTATATAAATGTAGGTAGCAAGAAAGCAAATGTTGATAAGTAGTGAAAATTACAAAGCCCTACCTGGGGCTCCAAATCAGGATGGTTCAGGGATAGTAGTCACCAGCTCTAGTTATAGATAAAAACCTGTAATTAATACCGGATTTTATGGCAATAATTAGGGGATTAATAAGTATACAATACAGATATATTCTATAATATTCCTGTTTGGGATTTGAAGTAAGCAAATGGGGAATTTTTAAGGTAGAGATAATGAAAAATACATATTAGTATATAAAAAGTCTCATAGTAAGCATGAAGGCAGAAATATAATGGCATCAGGTTGTTTTATCACATAGTACAAGACATTGTCATATAAATGAAGGGAAAATAAACAAAACAATATACCAAGCTACAATGATTGGATGTTTTAAAAGGATACTGATCCTAATCCTACCACCAATGCAACTGAACAGTGATTTGAAAATAGAAAATAAAATTCACCTAGTAGAAATGGCCCAGTCACTTGAACTCTTGAAAATTTATACTTCATAATTTGAACAAATGAAAGATCTGCTATTAAAGGTTATCCAAAATACAAGCAAGAGTCTTGGAAGGTAACCATTACTCAGACAGTAACTAGAGGCTGTTATTGAAAACAAAGGCTATGCCACAAACTATTAGAGCTTTTTTTTTTTTTTTTTTTTTTTTTAATTCCAGTAGGTAGTGAGTGTTACAGGAAGCACAGTGGAGTAATGGATAGCGGCTCAAACTGAGGAATCGGAGAGTTGAGTTTGAATTCCAGTCGAATCCATTACATTCACTTACATGCTAATACCCTTGGGAAAGTTACGAATCCTCTTCTTCTACCCCCCACCTCCAGTTATGGGTAAATAGCAGGACAGATCAGGTTCTTGGATGGTAACTGGTCTACTGCAGAAAGAAATGCCAACCTACTGTGTGTGTGTGTGTGGGGGGGGGATCTGCCTCATCATCATGTATCGAAAGACACATGATTACCTAAGCGTGTACCACACATGGCACATAACTGACTGAATTTTAGGGGGATAAGTTTTGTACTAAATGACAATTGGAAACCGATCCCCCACTTCATGTCCAGTAGAATCATGAATGTCAGTTATGAATCGGGAAGAGACACGACCACCTAAATGTGTATCATACATGGCACACAACTGAGTGAGTATTCATTCAAACAAATCTTAAGTTGAATCACCAAGGTCTGTCTGTTTAATTTTTATCATAATTTTGAAATTTTTGAATAAACTATACATCAAGATCAAAATTGTGAAGGAACCATCCAAGGTTTGTTTTGTTCTATTATTGTTCAAGTACTTTCAACTGTCTTGGTCACTGTCAAGAATGGGGTGTTAATGTCCTAGCATTTTTTTTTTCTTTTGTAGGGGGGCGCACTGATTCAGTTTAATCTAAATTGGTGTCTTGTTTAAAATGATTACATTGAGCTCGACTGCACTGGAAAAGAACATGTCAAATATACGGATTTTTTAAAAATTATTTTATACACCTATTAAATATTTCATAACCACTTTAATATACCATATTTTGTGGTGAAAGATACTTAAGGCAGGTTCTTAATGGATTTCAGACCAGTAGATAAAAATAAATATACTGTTTTAATAAACTGAGCATCCACTGAAATATGAGTATCCACTAAAAATGTTTCATGAATAAAAAAAAAACCATCCATTTCTTTACAAATTGCTTAGTTTACTTTAGGATATGAGATTGAGCAGATATATCTATTTCAAGAGTCAGACAAAAATCTGTGTTTAGTCATTTTTCAACTTTGGTCAGTCATTGAAGCACTCTGTAGGACAGAGGTCAAAGAACATCAGATCTAATGACAGTTTCCCCTTGGGGAATGCAGGTTTGAATCCTGCTGGAGGGTGCATATTTTTCTCTAATAATACTTTTCTGAATGTTTAGGCTTGCAGACAAAATAAATATACTGTTTAATAAATAAGTAAAGCATCTACTCAAATATGAGTATCCACTAAATTAACATTGAAGTAATAAAAAGCTGTCAGCTTAATAAATAACATCCCCTTTATTTATTTATATATATATATATATATATATATATATATGTGAGAGTATGTGTGACAAAAATGTACATTTAAGATGTTATATTTATGGCCAAAAGTGCTCAATATCTGTGATGGAGCATATGTAAATATAAAAGCGGACACTGAGGTCAATACCAAGCACCAACAGTCCATTTCAGGCTTTAATGCAATCTTCAGGCCATGTGTTTTGACTTGGCTATTCATATATACGCGTCAGTGGTGCATTATGATCAGTAAGGTCTATGGTATTAATGATTGTTTCAAATTATTCTGAAGGTTAATGAGTAAAAAAATAATTCTGGGTTCAAATGCAGTTATTTATTTGTTAGTTATAAACAATACTAATTGTAAAATTACTTAAACACTGGTGTTATTTTTTTTTTTTTTTTTTTTTTTTTTTTTTTTGGCATGAATAAACACATTTAATAACATTAACTAGCAGAACCCATAAAAAATTTCATGGTTTTTGTATATGAATTTTCTGATGAATCCTAATTCTTAAGTTAATGACTGAATAAACTCTTGGTGAGTCCCATGACTATAAAATACCCATGGAATTTCCCCTATTGTTAAATATTTGGGCTTAAAACTTTAACAAAAAGCAATAATAAATATGAATGTAGGTCACTATTTAAAAAGAGGGTACAATTGAAAAATTGACAATTTTTTTTATTTCACAGAAGCAGATATTAAATGCATGAGAGCATTATCATCTCTTTTCTTTCTTTCTATTATTTATGCTTTCTTTTCTTTTTCTCACTAAAACCAAACAATGTTTTTATAATTTTGTCTTTCCTCGCAATCAAAATAAAGTAATGGCAAGGCATAACTGATATAGTATCTAACTTACTAAGAGAAGAACAAGCAGAATAATAATAATAATAAAACAGATGATCATGAAGAAATTTACAGAAGAAAAATAACTCTTGCTCATTTCAAGATCATTTATTCAATGTCTATAGAAAAAAAAACATGAGAATCATGAATTTCTAAAGAACAGCTGCTGTATATCAATGGCTTGTGTGCTAATCACGAAAGTGATAACTTGCATGTTCTTTTCAATAAGTATTCCAAGAATGTAGTCGTATATCAATTTTGGCTTCAGCCCACTAATATTTTTCTTAAGTATTAATGTTTTTAGCTTGTCAAAAGTTAGAGAACATTTCTATTTTATAAAAACATATTTAGTGGCATTGATGTTTTATAAATAAAAGCATTTTGGAGTTTTAATTGTGGAGCTCAGTATGCATAATTAACAATCATAACAATAACAATCCCTTAGGGATGAGGAGAGGAGTGGGTTGTATCCACCTTGGGTTTGTGAAAGGAATTATGGACAGTGAGTAAAAAGAGAGGGCAGCAGGTTGGCATTAGAACAAATATTTAATTTTTATTTTTATTTTTTTTTTTTTTTTAAATCTATAATGATAAAATTAAGTCACTTACACTTAAGAAACACTTACACTTAATGAAAACCTACTTACACTTAAGGAACAATCATCCTTAAGGACCACATATGTTTTACAAAGAATAAAATTAGCAAAATTGTTATTCACAAATGTATGGTTATATTTTATTTTTCTGTACAAAAAAAAAGTCCAAATGTTTGTATCGTACTGAATTATTTGGACAGGATGCACCAGATGCCTGCCAGACAAGACAGCTAATGTCTGCAATGCTCGAGATTTGTAGGTATAGTGATAAGTCAATGTTTGTTTGGTGTCATCTAATGGCATCTAAGCTAAAATGCATATGTTGTTTGCAGTGTGAGGTTTTGCTAATTTGAGATACACTTAAAAAGAAAAAATATTTCTTCATGTGGGTGTGGAGAGGGACTAGGGATATAGCCTGGGAGCCAAGAGGTGGCAGCAGAAAAAAAGTTTGGAAACCACTGCTTTAAGTCACTGGGATTCACACAAATTGCCTAATCTAGGTCAGAAGAATTTTGAATTAATAAATAAAACATTTCAGATTACGGAAATCACTTTTCCAGAAGACCACTAATGTTTTCTTTTCCTAATGTTCATTCATCCTCTGTTACCCCTTGCAGCTTAGTGACTTTATTATCTTGTTTGGAGTGAAATGATTAAAAAAAAATCTATTGGTTAAATAACAGGGCAAACTAGTTTCTGTAGCTTTGGTTAGCAACCAGTCTAGAAATGGTAACTTGATAAAAAACACTAATCTCCTCGGTCAGTAGCCTGGGCCACTCATGACAATGTGTCTGCCTGATGAGAAAATACCCAATAACTGAAAATCTTAAGTCATATGATTTTCACAATCTTCTGTACTGTACATTGAAGTCTATTTAAAATTAAAATTTCTGTAAGTTTTTTTTGTGGTCTTTGCATAGGTGGGCTTCTCAAAAGAAAAAGACTAATGCTAAGTGACAAGGGTTCATTTAATAAATTTAAATAACAACACTCTTTGACTGAACCTATATTCACTTTTTTGCTAAGTAAATAACAAAGTTCACTCCAATATCAAATTTCCTCAAGGAAGAATATTAAAGAGCGAATTTTAACGTAATTTGGACTATTGTCCTCACCTTTTTCACCATATTTATTGTTTCAGACGTTGTAGACTGTTCTAGTTCCACATGCCATGTTTAATGAATGTCAGTTATCAGTTATCTCCTGTTAATTTTCCCTCTGAAAGAAAGTTCTCCACTGCCAGAAATTCATACACAGATGTACTCAAGGACACATGGTACAGTGGATAAAGGTGTTAGATCCAGTCACAGGGCACCAAAGAGTGCGAGTTCAATACCTGGTTAAGGCAGTGAAGAATTTATTCCTTTCTCTTATTACTCTAAACATTTTTAGTGGATACACATGTTTGACTAGATGCCCTGTTTTTCTTTGTGTTGTTAAACAGTGTGAATTATGCCAGCCAGGCTGCACATTCAAAAGAGTTAATAAAGAAAATATGCTCCCCCACCAAAGTTTGAATCTGCATCTCCTTTTGTAGAGGAAAATCACTGTCTGATCCAGTATCCATTAGACCACTTGGCCATAATAAGTGTCTCAGTTCAGTTGAGTGGTCTAAAACCCACTGGGCCATATAGTAGTTTCCCTGACAAAAGAGGAACATGGGTTCAAACCTTGCTGGAGAGCACATCTTTAAGTCTCTTGAATGCACAGCCTGGTAGATGTAATTCACACTTTTTTTTTTTTTTTTTTTAAATGTCTACTCAAACACATGTATTCACTAGAAATAACTTTTAGAGTAATAAGAAATTGTGACAGATTAAAAATAAAAATCCATTATTTATATTCGAAATCTGTTTTTCTTACTCTACCTTCAGTAATTGAAAGGTGTAGTTGAAGCAAATTTATAATGACAAGTTCTGTCTGAATTCCTGCGATGAGGAATTATCATTATTTACACTATTTATTTTTGCACTATAATCTTCATTTTTGTTGTTGTTAGGTTGGTGCAAAAATAATGTCGGTTTTTGACGTATTTTTTAAACGTCAAAACCGACATTATTTTTTCACCAACCTAATACATTTCAGCTGTTGTGCCTTGCTCAGGTGTATATCGATCTGGGTAACCTACAGGAAATTCTAAACTAAACCCTTTATTTACTCTTATGGGACAATGGCATAGTGGATAAAAGGATTGATTAGTGAATTTGGTGGCATAGTGGTTGTGAGTTCAATCCCTGGGTCAGCCAGTGTGTAAACAGGTAAGCAATAACTGAAAGGTGCTAAATAAAATAAGAACAAGACAATATTCCTAGACATGAGCAATGAAGTGAGAACAGTTTACCCCTGTAGATTAGAGTAGATTGTTCTCGTTTCACTGCTATGTCACCAAATTTACAAATCAATGTTTTTATTCACTATACCATAGTTCCATAGGATTAAAAAATAAGGTTCAGTTTAGAATTCTCTGTAGGTTACCCAGATCAGTATACACCTGAAGAAGTCCAAAGGGTACAACAGCCAAAACATTGTGATAACAACAACAACAAAGATGAGGACAATAGTCGAAATGTAAATAGTGTAAATAATTTTTATAAGTGCTGTATAGATGTGTGCATTTATTAGAGCAGAGATCAAACTACAGAATTTAAGATAAAAGAAAATTTTTTTTTTTTTGTTTTATGGAAATTTATAACATTAAAAAAATAATCTATCCTATTTCCTCTATCCCATAATAAGTGTTACACTTAATGTATGAAATATGTATGCAGATAGTATTTACTAATTGTTATGATTACTTCTATTAGGTTGGTGCAAAAATAATCACGTAATAATGTTGTTTTTTGACATATATTTTAACGTCAAAAAAAGACATTATTACATCATTATTTTTGCACCAACCTAATACTATGCTTTTTATAATTTAGTCTTTTTTGTTTGCTATGCTTTCCATTCCAACAGACACAAACACAGATACACAGACACAAATAGATACAGACAGGCATTCACACACAGATATAAATGCACAGAGACACACATATATAAACACGCACACAGATGCACAAACATAGAAAAAACACAGACATACACATGCAGACACACAAAGAAACAAACACAGATAGGCACTCTCACACAAACATACACTGACACACACATGGACATACAGACATGCATTCACACAGATACTGACACACACACACATGCAGACACAACTAGACATAGACACACACAGAGACATACACATACAGACACACAATATTACTGTAAGTGATTTTCATTATTACACTGCCGTTATTCTTCTAGAATATTTTTGTAAATGTTTTAATTTTTATTTTGTAATTAGCTAAAACAAGAGACATTTTTTTTTTTAATAGAGTGTACTTGGCTTTGATGATTTGAAATTCAGAAAGCAAATTAAATCAATGCTGTTTGATCATTGAAATATGTTGACAAGACAGAGATAAAGGAAAATTCAAATGAAACATCAATTCAGATAAAGACATTAACTAAAAATAGATGACTTGTTTCCGGCTGTCATTAAATGGCTTAATGCCTGAAGAGCTGAAACCAATTTTCAAATATTAACAATATGTTCACCTGAATTAGAACCCAGAGAATTACAGAGAAGCTCAATTAAAATAGCCAAGTGAAATTCAGGAAATACCAGAAGCAAGGAACTTTTGTCCTAAGAGAGGTTAATCTGCAGTGGTTCCAATATGTACTGGACTCTTCTTAAGAGACACCAAAGGAGGTTTTGCACTTGGTGTCACATCAGAGTATCAAAAGAGCAAGTGCAGCAGAAGGCTGATCTGGAAGGTAACCTCATATCTACCAGGAGCATATTTGAGCCTTAAAAGATGTCAATAGTAAAATTCAGGGAATATATATTATAGTAATAATAGTCTTCTTATTGATATTTTTATTTTTACAAAACAGTGCTCAATGTAAATTTACAGAACATAAATATTATAAATTAACTGATTTAAAGATATGGTTTCATTGCTACACACAGCAATGAAAACCATATTTTTAAATCAGTTAATTTTATATATATATATATATATATATATATATATATTACTAATGTTCACTCAAAGTAAAG
The DNA here is from genome assembly GCA_963932145.1 of Acanthosepion lycidas. Lineage (NCBI taxonomy): Eukaryota > Metazoa > Mollusca > Cephalopoda > Sepiida > Sepiidae > Acanthosepion > Acanthosepion lycidas. The sequence goes on along the minus strand of OZ010588.1, from coordinate 22,699,159 downwards.
GGTTAATGTGTGGTGTCTTATTAGCATAAGAAAGAACAAGAAGTGAAGGTTTTAGGGCTATGCAGGAAATATATCAGCTAACTGTAGACTTGAAGAGGTCAAGATTTAATTAGTGAATAGCATTTCAGATTACAGTCAGAGACATTGGCAGTAGACTTTACAAGGAACAAGAAACCCAATCCTAAACAGGAAACAAGGGATAAACCTCTACTCCTGTTCAAAAAATTGGGGAGGCATGTGAGCAAGATGATAGGTAAACATATCTACTCCCAAAATGTTAACCCAGTGGAATTTTGGATATGCTCACATGAAACAATGAGATGACAAAAAGTTATATAAGCACCCCACTTGAAAGAGAAAAGCCAGAGGTTCACATATCCTTAAGAGAAGAAGATCAATATTTGAAGAAAGTCTTCCAAAACTACACACCCTCATGCTGACATTAATTGATGAAGTCCTGAAGTAAATACAGTAGAACCTCAGGTCATGAATGCCTCTGATCATGAACTAATCAGTTCATGAAAAAATTTTCCAAACAAAAAACATCTTGAGTAGCAAACACACAAGACAGTGGCAACATGGGCAACGAGCTAGGAGGAGCATCAGTTGCAGTGTAGCTTTAACTCCTTACACATTCCTGCTCAAATTTGCTGTACCTTCTCTTAAATTTCATTGTGTTTTGTGGTGTTTTATAAATTATTAAATAAGGCACCTTGGAAGCCAAAGAAACATACTGATAACATCAAACTGGAAATAAAAATAGCCAGAATCATGATAGAAGTGAAGAAAGATACCATAGCCAAACATGAAAATGGTTTTTGGGCCTTTGTTCTTACTACTCAGTTAGGTATGGCAAAATCAATGATCTATGCTATTCTCAAAAATAAAGAGACATTCAAGGGAGCTGATATTGCAAGAGGAATGAATGTTCTCACAGATGACTGAAGAAGTGAAGAAATTGCTGCTGATTTGGATAAATGAGAAACAGTGTTTCCGAGGGTATCATTTGTGAAAAAGCAATGCAATTGCATTAAGTTTTCATCTATATTTTATCTGTTTAGTATTGTGTTTATTTTTTTTTTTATATTAAGTTTAATGATTTTCATTTGTTTTGTGGATGAACAAAATAAAGTTTGAGTATGCAATCATCTGGTGTCCAAGAACAGATGAATTCATTTTACATTGATTGCTATGGGGGAAAAAGTTTCAGTATACAAACATTTTGGGTAATTTTTTTTTTTTTTTACTAACATTCCACGAATACAAGGCCCTAGAGCCACTCAAGGTAGAGGGCTACTGTGTTGAGTTGTATTAGCATTAGGAGCATAGAGTTGAAGTAAACTTTAGAAGGAACCAGAAACCCAATCTTAAACAGGAAACAAGGGATAAACCTATATAGATTAGCTTCCTCTCTCCTTTCTGTTCCAGGATGCAAAAGATGTGTCCAGTCTTTTTCTCTGAGGACACTGAGTCAAATATGACTACTTAATTTCAACCCAATCACGTGGCATATCACACATGCTATAGCAAAGCACTGATTTTTTTCTTTTTTTTTTTTTTTTTTAGAAATTTATATATATGGAAATAAATTTTCTCTTTTTTAATGAGCTGTGTTGTTATAAAAAATATATGCAAAAAACCTGCATGTGTCGATTTAATTTTAAAATGTTGAATTTGCTTGTTTTGAAAAATCTTCATCCTCATTAGTAACAAGTCATAACTACTCCTGTGACCAGCAGTAACCTTGTCCACTAAAATCCTGTCGTAGCAATGAGTGATTGAAAAATGTTCCTTTCTTTTATTGCCATTGCCTCAAAATGTTTTTAGTGCCAGCAAGTTGAGAATTCTGGCTTTATCCGTTTCACTTAAAAAAGATTTTTTTCACTCTTTTTCTTTTCCTTTTTTCACTCTCTCTCTCCTTTTTTTCACACTTTGTCTTTCTTTTTTTTAATTCTTTTTGTCTGTCTCCCATTTTTTTTCCACTCTATCTTTTTCTTTCTCTCCTTTTTCATGTTTTTGTCATTCTTTCTCTATTCCTCTCCTTTTTTATCCACTCTTTCTGTTTTTCTCTGTCTTTCCTTTTCCTGCCCCAAGAGGTTTGTTGGAGAAGGACAAACAAGTAAAGAATTTTTTTCCATTACATCTCTGTTTCACTGTTAGGTTCTGCAACTGAGTGGAATACTTGATAAGCCTCCCTGAAAATGAGGGTGAATGGTGAGAGCGAAAGAGGGGAGCAGGTGAAATTTATAGATAAACGTAGAAACACATGGTGTACAGCAATAGTTCTAAGGATAGCTTTCACTTTTCAGTAGACAAATTACTAATCTAGTTTACTTTTGACTTTGGTTTTAACTTGTCCAGCTTGAAAAGATAACATCAGACTTATATCAACATCATTTGTTTTTATATGTGTATGAAGTTATATGTATGTATGGCTGTGTGAACCACTTTGCTAATACATCCCATTTGTGATCTCTTAAAATGTCTGATGGTAGATCAAATATTTTTTCAACATCAAAATGCAAGATGATTTCTTTAAGGAACATTTCTCTTCCTTTTGTCTAAATATTTTTTATTTTCAGGGAGAAGATATCTTCTGTTACTTCAAGTTTTAACTGGTTGCTTATAATATATATACATTAGGTTGGTGCAAAAATAATGTCGTTTTCTCACATATGTTACTATGTGAGAAAACGACATTATTTTTGCACCAACCTAATGTATATAGTTTATTTCATGTGACAAGGCAATGTTTGTTCTCATTTTGATTGATGAGAGATTTATTCGTTCAAGATTGGTTCACTATTTTTGTATCAATTTTGCTTTTTTTTTTAAATGGCTGAGTGGGTACCATCACCGTTTTTCAACCAGGCTTGGGGCCAGGTTTGACAACTGCTAAGCTGTAGGTTTTCTTTTCTCACAGAATAAACTTCTCTTAACTGAGCTACTTTACCGGGTAAAAGGGCTTCAATTGCCCTATTATTTACACAAAACTGTAGTGATAGAGAAATAAGTAAATAATTACAAGCAGACCAAAATTTCACCATTTCTAAAAATAGATGTATACTTAAAATCACCAGGCAGACAAAGCCAGAGTTCAACCAACTAATCACAAAGATTTCACAACCAGGATGTAAAAGAAGAAATAAATGGTAACAAGGAGAAAATTTCACCATCTCTAAAAACTGTTTGACCAACAAATCGGAAAACTTTCACAACCAGGATATAAGGCTGCAAACCAATGAGAATCCGAGCACACTTTTTGAAGAAGATCTATAGATGTGTATATTGCCAGATAGAAAATCAGCCAAAATTAGAAACTGAATTAATATGAAAGATAAATTGAATAAAATAGACAATAGGAAAACAGTACTTAGTTTTCTGCTGACACATTTCGTCATTTGACTTTATCAAGGCAAGTGATGATAAAAAAAAAGCAAAATGTTGTATAGTTACTTGAAGTTCAATAATTTTAAAAGGCACTCCAGCAAAAGTCACTTTTTGGATATTAGTAACTTTTTTTTTTTTTTGACTAAGTGTGTGTTTTTGTTTTTCCATGTTGACAATGTGTGAAAGTTTTCAGAATATATCTGTAGAATCAAAGAAAATAGAATTTACATATGAAATGGAAGAATACATACATATATATATATATATATATATATATATATATATATATATATATAGCCTCAATTGAAATACATAATACTAAAATTTAATGTAATTCAAGGTGAGTAGAATTTTTTATTAAGAAAGTGCTCAGCAGAGAACTGGTGTGTCAATGGTCAAAAAGTAAAAAGTCAATTGACTTATCTTACAACTGTCATTTGGGAAACAAGTCAATTGAACTATTATTAATTTATTAAGCGAGGTTGGTCTGAAAAATGCATTAAAACATGAAAATAATGATCACCATCAAAGTATCATACATATATATATATATATATATATATATATATATATATATATGTGTGTGTGTGTGTGCGTAAAATTTCAGATAAAACTAAAATTTGTAAAAACATAATATGAATAAAGGCAAATGTAAGGATTTTATTTTGCAACAAGTATTTATAAACAAAAGTAAAAATGTAGTTAGTTTTTCAGAATTTAAGAAGGCTCATAAATGTACATAGGCTAAGTGAAGTTTAGGTGAATTATGGAGGATGCCAAGTGATATAATTTAATGCCAAATAAACAAAAAGGAGTAAATATTGAATTTTTTAAATTTTTTTTATCATGTAATTAATATTTATATTATTTTAGTTTGGAATTAATTTTGTACTATATATTTAGATGAAAGGAAATTATGAATTTAACTGTTCTCTTTTAGTTTCTTAAGAATTTTATAATCATGTATGTTGGATTTGGAATGGAAATCTTGTGCAGATTTATATTTTAAGATTTGATAGTGGAACTCTCAAAAACTTTCTAAGTAACTTTCTCATTTACTATTGTGGGATTCTTTGGATCTAAGTTGAATTTGTTTCTATGCATTACTAATGCATTTGATAAGTTGTTATGTGTAAGATCCTTTTTGTGTTCATAGATATTTTTCTTTTTTAAATTCTTCAGTTTTTTCCCAAATATTAAAAGGAATAGTTGTGACAGTTTATTTTATATATACTTGCTTCAGAATTGTTGTTGTTGTGGATATTTTTGGTTCTGAACATATCCATCATTGTTCTGGATGTGGTTGTAATTATTTTGATGATGTTAAGATTGGATAAATTGTTTTGGCTAGTAGATGTTAAGGAATTAGTAGGTAATATTCCTGTTTTCATCTGGTTTATTTACATTATTCGGACTATTGTCCTCATCTTTGTCGCCATATTTATTACGTTTCGGCTGTTGTACACTCAGGCCTTCTTCAGGTGGTTGGAATGTCGAACTGAACCCTTTATTTCGCTCACTGGGGTAAACTGTTCTAGTTCCACGTGCCATGTCTAATAGATGTCAGTTATCTGCTACCTCCTGTTAATTCCCCTCTCCAAATTCTCCACTGCCTTAACCAGGTATTGAACTCACACTCTTTGGGTCCTGTCACTGGATCTAACTAATGCCTTTATACACTGTGCCATGTGTCCTTGAGGACAATAAAGGGTTCAGTTCGACATTCCAACCACCTGAAGAAGTGGAGTGTACAATGGCTGAAACGTAATAAATATGGTGACAAAGATGAGGACAATAGTCCAAATAATGTAAATAATGTACATAATACCTCATCTCAGAAATATGGACAGATCTTCATCTAGTTTATTGATTATTTGATGCCCAGTGAGTTTTAATCAGTTGAACATTACCATATAAAATAAACTATATATCCATAGTTTTTTTTACCCAGGCAACACTTTTTTTAAATGTAAAAAGACAGTTTTCTTTATGAAATTTGTAATCTGGACTTCTTAACTAATAGTGATATATGGAGGAAAGATTCCAGATTGCAATATATGAAGAAGAGATTTTGTATCACTCCAGGCAAGGCAGTACAGCTACTTGTACCCAAGGGGTTACTGAGTGAAGGGGAATTAGGAATAGAAACATTAGAAATGAAAAGAAAGAGGACAGTAGATAATGACTGACATTGCATTTAAATTTTTGCAGATTAAAGTTGGTTGGAAAGCAAGGAGCTGGAGAAAGTTCCACAAGCAAGAAGTGTGAGAAAAGAAACTGTTAGCATAAGAGTTATGGCTACAACTAATTAGCTCAACTTTAAATTAATGAGATCTTGCTGCTGGTCTAGTATTGCACTTAAATTCATACAGTCTAGGTACCATAGCAAAGAGCTCATCTGAACAATTACCATGAAAGTACTTATAAAAAAGGCACAGAGAGGCAACCTTACAGTGGTGGGCAAGTGACTGAAACTGAGCTGCCAGATCAGGACCAATAATATTGCTGATTCTTCAATGGATTTTATCAAGGAGCTCAAGGAAAATAGCAGGAGCATCGGACCATATATGGCAGCTATATTCTACACATGGATGAATGGTAGACTTGTAGATATGCAAGATAGATTCTGGAGAGAAAAATTGTCTTGCTCTATGCAGTGAGTGAACTTTCTTGGTAGCTGATCTAGCAATGAATTCAATGTAGTCTTTCCACCCCATGTCAGCTGAGAATGTTAACCCGAGAAAGTGTGATGTCACTTTCTTGGAGGATAGCATAAGTTATGCTGATGAAAGGCAGAGAGGGGTCTCTCAGATGATTAATGGAGAGAAGTTGAGTTTTGGAGATGTTAAAATTGACAAGCCATCTCAGTGTAGAACCAAGGATGGAGCCCTGGGGGACATCCACAATAGTGCAAAAGAATGTAGATGAGTTGCTGTTCAGGACAACTTTCATTTCATGATTAGATAGGAACAATTGGAACAGCTCAAAAACATCCTCAGAGATACTATAGCTTTTTAGTAGTCACAAGAACCAAAGTTTTTAGAGCCTCATTCTCTCAGCAATCAGGAACTTGGCTTCTTTGAGGACTAGCTTACATTTGTTATGAGCAATAGCAAATAGGTCCCTGTTATAATGAGAGCTGTCATGCCAATATAGCTGAAAGTAGTAGTTCCTGTGTGCTATGGCAGTTGAACATGATGGTGTGAATCATGGAGACGATTGCAGTTTCACCTGGTATTTCCAGGAAGGGATGAAAGCATCCATGCTGACTTTGACTCAAGAAAAAACCTCAGTAGCACAATTTTCAATTGTGAGGTTGAAGATGCCAGTTCATGGGGTTTCATGAAGGAAATCCCAGAATGAATCCCAATCAGCATGCTGGAAAAAGGTCTTATGGATAGTGAGTTCCTGTTGAATAGAAGCTTGGAAGGAGATCTTAATAGCTATCACAGAGTAGTCCAAGTTATCAAGAGGGTTGTATTGTGAAGCTTGGCAATATCGAGGAGAGGAGGTAAGAAATAGATCCAAAAGAGAAGCATGTTGCTCAGTTTGGCTACAGAAATGAGTAGGGAAGTCCATGATTTGAGTGAGGGATTCGGCAATGGAAAAATTTAATGTCTGTATAACGGCAACATCAGTACCTTTAGAATGTTTCAGTCACATGTCGTGGTGAGCATTAAAGTCACCAAAAATAAAGATGTTTGCATATGGATGGAGAGAAAGTGCATTTTATATATTGTCAGCTATTGTGTCTAATATACTGCAGTTTTGAGAAGAGGGAGAATGATAAAGGAAAAAGAGATAGCTGATAGAGTTTAGTAGCAAAAAACAGAAGCACATGAAAGAGTAGTCAGTGGCCTTGAGAGACAATTTCCTGGCCATTGGAAAATTATCCTGGATGTAAACACCAAGGCCATGCATGTGAATAGAATAGAAAATAGAAGATACTCTGGAACCAAGAATTCATTGGTAGCAATGGAAGAATTCAAGTTGGCTTCACAGAGAGCAAAGATATCTGGTGAATTTTCCAGAAGAAATGACTCCAGATTACAATATATGAAGAGAAGACTCCAGATTACAATATATGAAGAACAGAAAATCCACCAAATTATAATATATAAGAAAAAGCCTCCAGATTGTAATATATGAAGAAAAGCCTCCAGATTGCAATATATGAAGAAAAGCCTCCAGATTGTAATATATAAAAAACAGACTTCAGATTATAATATACTAGCAGTAGAGCCCGGCATTGCAACAGTAAGAGATAGATCAAGTATCGACCATCATAAAGACTGAAAAATAAAATTGACAAAGATTATTGTTTAAGGTTTACGGACACGCATGTCTTAATTAGTTTTTTTTTTTTTTTTTTACGAATTGGTCAAACCCAAACTCAAACAAAAACATTGTTTTCAATCGTTATGAGTTTACGAGTTTACCGATTGAATAGAATTTTATTATAAACAATTGTCTTGTAAATGGAATTTTTAAAGCATTCTGAATGTAAAAATAAAGAAAAAAGTGTGCAAGACAATAAGAAACACTACCTGTAAAAAAAAAAAGTGAAGTCTTGTTGAAATCGGTTGAAAAATGTAGGAAATCCGATCCCATATATAAACAAGCACACACACACACACAAACAATCTGGGTTTTATAAGTATAACTCGATATGAGTTGTCCCCCTTTCATTCTCGCGATGCCTCTTAATCGTGTTTTCAAATTGATTTCGTGCAAAAACAATTGTGTTTTTACAATTTTTGGCACTGTCAGAACCACCACAAGGTAATTTTACGTAGTCCTGTGAAGTTCTGTTGAAATCGGTTTAAAAATGTAGGAAATCCAATCCAATATATAAACGTACAGACACACACGCACAACCTGGGTTTTATAATAAGTATGATGTAGAAAAAACTCCAGATTACAATTTTCTTAAGCTTTTTCAAAAATTTTTTCATTTTAAGAAATCATATAAGCATATTTTATTTAAGCTTTCTTAGGAGGCACAGTGGAGTAATAGATAGTGGCTCAAATTGAGGAACTGGAGAGTTGAATTTGAATTCCAGTTGAATCTATTACATTCACTTAGATACTAATACCCATGGCAAAGGTATGAATCCTCTTCTTCTCCCCCCAGATATGGGTAAATAGCAGGACAGACTAGGTTCTATAGCCTTAGATGGCAACTGGCCTACCATAGAAAGAAATGGCAACCTACTGCAGGAAAAAAACTGCCTCGTCAGTCATATATTGCAAGATACATGATCACCTCAGTGTGTATCCTGCATGGAACATAACTGAGGGTGGATCAATTGACAATAGATTTTTATAGTAAACTGAACTGAACTCCCCTATTAACTTCTACAAAATTTAATAAGAAAAACATTTTTTATATTTATGATTTGGAGTGCTTAATCTCTAGTGTTCTGAAAAAGGATCTTTTGAAACAATTTATCTGGATGCAGTGTCTATTGTATGACTCGACTGAAAAGTTATACATACCAACTTTTGATGCCTGTTTTTTTTTGATTATATAATAAATTGTTGAAAATAACACTGCCTAAGTTTTTATTGTCTGAAAATGTTCATCAACAGACTATAGTTTTTTTTTATTTGTTTTCTTTGAAATCCTGAACCCCAGTTCAGCTGTTATTCTAAACTTGCCACAGAATCAACAACAAAGAAAATTCTGCAAAAAATATTATATAACTATTTTGAACATCATTTATTGTTATAAAATTGATCTGTCAATCAATGAAAACTATAATGGAATGCAGTCTGCAAAAGTGACTCCTGCATTAAACACTTTGTATACAACTCACGTTAACCAATCACATCAATATCCAAAGGAAAAGATGAAAAAAGTTGGCTTAATGAACTAACTTACAAAAAGAATGGTGCCACCTGCATTTTATATTTACTAAGTTTAGTTTAATAATGCCAAAAGATATAAATAAAGATGAAAATTCAACTAAGTTATTATCATGAGAGACAATGGAAAATGTGACAAAAATCCAAAGGTGCATTAAAATAGTGATAAATGCCTTTCAGAAACTAAAACGTATTAAAAATAGGAAAATTTAATTAGAAATAAAAAAGAACGCTGAACTGCTTTGTATATCCATTCTTCTATATTGGCAGTGGCAGGTTTACAAAATAGATTCTTTTAATCATTTCATCCCAAGCAAGGCAATAAAACCACTAAAATGCAAGGGGTTACTGAAGCTGAAAGGCAAAATCATGAAAGAAACTGAGAAAATGTTAATGAGAAGAAAAGGCAATAAAAACAACAGGATTCAAGGAGACAAAAGATTGTAGTTGATTGTAAAGCAAGAAATTGGAAGAGAGTTCCATAGGCAAGAAGTGTGAGAGAAGAAACCATTAGAATAGAACTTATGGATACTTTAAGCAATTTCAATAGAAAAATGATGAGACCTAGCTGCCAATCTAGTACAATACTTAAATTCATCTAGTCCAAGCACCGAAGAGGAAAGTTTATCAGAACAATTTCCATTAAAATATTTGTATAAAAGGAACAGATAAGTCTTTCCAAATTTTTCTGCACACCAATGCAACCAAGAATATACTGGGGTTATTTGTCCAATTGGTGAAATACAAAAAAAAAAAGCTCCATTGTATGGTTTCGGTAATTGACATCGGAGTTATCTGAAGTATAAATTTACACCTTTGTTTTGTTTTATCATTTAAAGTGCAATGGATCTTTTGCTATGTGCCTTCAGGACATAGGAATTTGTGGAGAGCCATGATTACCTATCTTATATGGCTCTTAGCAGTTTTCCATTTACTAAGATCCCCCCACCCACTGTTCCATCATCCATTCACACAAGATTGTTAGGTAAGTGGTTCAATGTCTTCCTCTATCTCTCTTGCCCTGAATATGCCTTGTGAGGGTTATGTTTTCCAAGTCCTCTTTCCTCATTATGTGTTCAAAGTATTTCAGCTATCTTTTCTTGATTCTGAGCATAAGTGTTCTTTCTGTTGCTATTTTCTTTAAGACTTCCTCGATGCTTACTTGCTCTATTCAATGGATAGTGAGTTAATTTTACAGATCAATAACAGGAAATTGATTTCTTTTTTTACCAGGTACTCCATGAATGTGCCTTGATGGTAAAGTCTGGCAGGTATTCACATTGAGTTGACCTTAATTACAGTTTCCAGAAAAGAGTGCATAATCTGGTGGGATCAGTAGTTGAACAAAATCAGTAGGTTCAAACTATACTTCATATTAACTCAACCATTGATGACTTATGAGCAGTTTTATCAACCAAATTTCACTTAGTCAATCCATGATGTGTTTTTCAGTTACTTCCATCCAGTGCCATATTAGGCAGGTCGATTTTGAAACTGTGGTATTTCACTCAATTTGAAAGATGAGGTTTGTCATAATAAATGACAATACAAAATTTTTCCCAAGTCGTTAACATTTTTTAAAGAAGTCATTTTGAAGATTGAATTTAGGTTAAAAATTGTAGCATTGGAATTTAATTCTGGTGATCAGCTTTATAAAATTTATAATTTTCTGAATCCTTACAAATTTTATAGGGACAACATGCTTGGCACAAGCACATTATTACTAAATCATTGTGCCAAATAAAACCATCATTTGTTTCAAAGAGAAATTATACTGAACAATTTACCTATACTATGTAGTAATCTATATCTATAATTCTCAAAATGTGTGTGTTTGTATGTGTGTGTGTGTGATCAGATGTTGTTTATGCATTTCCACAGTTTTCATCCGATTTCAATGAAATTCTTTTGTTTAATAGATAATTCTTCAGTGCCAGTTTTGAGTCCAAATTGGCTGGAAAAAATTGAAGGCAAAAAATAAAAAAAAAACTGACTTTTTATACTTTGCGCAAAAATCAAAGTTTGCTCTGAAAATAGTGTGTTAAATAAGCATAAGTCTTCTATCCCTCCAATCTTCACTCAGTTTGAGGTGTTAACATTGCTGATAAAGCAGAATGTTTTGCTTGTAAATTCTCTTCCAATTCTAATCTCGACTCATCTGGAGTACCTTTGCCTGACTTTCCACTTAAAACTGACTTTCTATTGAGTGATATGCATGTAGCTTCATCCATGGTTTTTGCTATCATTTCTAAATTGGATCCTCACAAAGTATGTGAACTTGATAATATCCCTGCAATAGGCCATAAGAAATGTACTCCTGAACTGTCTCCTGTTCTCTCTAAACTCTACAATAAATACCTTGCTGCCTCTTGCTTTCTTGCTTGTTGAAAATCCTCTTCTGTAATTCCAGTCTTTAAAACCTCAGGCAAATCATCTGATACTTCTTTCAGCCTATTAGCCTTCTAACTCTTTTTGGCAAATACTAGCTGTTTTAATTAACTCTAATTTGGTTATGCATCTCACATTACAGAGTTTTCTTTCAAATAAGCAATATGTCTTTCGCTTCTCTAGGTTAACTGTTGATGTGTTAACAATTATGGCTTTAGATAAGAATGGTAAAGCTCGGGCTGTTGCTTTTGACATCTCAAAGACATTTGACAGGGTTTGGTATACTGGTCTTCTTCACAAGCTGAAAGGTTATGGTATTTCTGGATGAATTTTTGAACTGATTCAGTCTTTCTTACCAAATCATGAAATGAAAATTGTCTTGAATGGCCATTCTTCTAGATCATTTTGCATAAATGTAGGTGTTCCTGAGGGCTCTATCCTTGGAGCTACATTGTTTCTAATTTTCATAAATGACCTTCCTGCTGTCATCAGTTTAATCATCTGAGAGAACACTTTTTATGTTCCATCAACTTTGCTGATGCTAACCTCCAGGAGAGTGACTCATTGCAACTTCTTGGACTAACATTTTCAGCTGACATGAAGTGGAAAAAGTATATTGACTCTGCAGCTAAGAAAGATGGTTCATTATGACATGCAAGATAATTTTTCTTGCCAGAATTTATCTTACATATTTATAAGTCTACTATTCATCCATGCTTTGAATATTGCTGCCATATCTAGTGTGGTGCATCTACTATATACTTAGAGATTCTTGATAAAATCCAAAGAAGAATATGCAATTTTATTGGTCCTGACCTGGCATCTCAGCTTCAGTCCCTTTTTCACTGCCATAATATAGCCTCTCCGTGCCTTTTCTATATTTTCATGGTAATTGTTCTGATCAACTTTCTTCTATGGTACCTAGACTTTATGAATTTAATACTAGATTGGCTGATCATTTATAGTTGAAATTGCCTTGATGTAACTGTAAATTCTATGCTAACAGTTTCTTCTATCACACTTCTTGCTTGTGGAACTCTCTTCTGGCTTCTTGCTTCCCAGTCAACTTTGATCTTCAAAAATTTAAATGCAATATCAATCGTTATCTTCTGTCTTCTTTATTCTTATTCTTTTATTGTCATCTCTTCTTAATCATAGCATAGTTTTTCTCATATTGTCTAACACATAGTAGTCTCTTGCATTCTAGTGGCTTTATTGCCTTGCTTGAGAGTGAAATAATTAAATATAGGATAATATGATGGACTCTCCTGTCATTTTTGATGTATAAGTGTATTTCAGTTCAGTTTTTATGTTTATGTTTCATATGAGACAACAATCCTGCACAGGATTTGCAAACAAATCCATATGAAGGGCATACTGAAGAATCGACCATCATATGTGCTAATGTATTAGCCCAAGATTTAGTGTTAATTCTTAATTCTCTTAGATGGCTGAGCTGATTCTTTTAGAAGTTTGTTATACCTTGGTAGCAGGTGTTTCTCGAGTTTGCTTGGTTTTCAACAGCAACTTCGAACTCCTCTATAGAGATGTTTGCAGCAATTGAATTGTATTTAAGTTTGTCCTTGAAGCATAATCAAGGACAGCCTATGTTATGCTTACCATGAAAAAGTTGGCTATACAAGAGGATTTTTGGCATCCGATCATCACTCGTTCTGATGACATGAACTGTGATTGCATCAGAAAGGATTCAATACTATCAATGCCACATTTGATGAAAAGATCAAGGTTAGAGATTTTGTCCTGCCACGCATAACCGCATATTGAATGAAGACAGTGTTTATTAAAATCATCAAGTTGATTGATGTGCGTCCTTTATGACATGATTCTGACCCATAAAGAAGTGTGGTAAGAATGACTGCTCGATAGACACTGATTTTTGTTTTCAGGGAAATCCCATGAACACCCCATAGGGGATGCTTAAGCTTCCCAATGGCATTGGTTGCCTTTGATATTCAGTTAACTATTTCATCCAAAGAGGCACTTGAATTGACTTTGCTTCCTAAGTACAAGACTGATTTCACACACACACACACATATTTGCAGAGGTATAAAATTTTACTAAATAAAAGTTGACATTATAAGGATATTTATAACAAAAAGGAGGGGTTGTAAAAAGTATATATTATTGTAAATATTGCAATATAATGGTTAAATATTAAAAACAACTAAACTGGTTTATTGGTTCTCTCACATCAGAGTAAAAATCTAGGACAAAAAATGTACAAAGCAACTAAAAAATTAACAATCTCAGACTAATGTTATATGCAATCAAAAAATATAACACTAAAAGCTTTAAGTCAATCAACCAATCATTCTGCTTATAGAGAGACGGTTGGTAGGACTTAATGTATACTGCTTTCAAAAGTTTCAAGTGATAATGGGTATTATCTTTAATCAACACTGAGAACATGTTCAGCTTTAAGATTGAACACACTGCTGACTTTTAATCAAATGTTCAGCTATCACTGAACCTGATACATTAATGCACTGATGTAAATTGTTTGCCTTTCTCTTACAAATATTGGCTGACACATGTTGGTCAATCTGTGGCTCCCAGCTTTGGCCCATTCTGCTTGCATAGTAAGCATCACACTGGTATCTGAATTTACAGAATTAATATGATGTTTAGGCAGAACATCTTTCCAGATCAGTTTCAATATAGGTTGGACCCCAAAGACAATATGTGGATTGGTAGAAAAATAACAAGTCTGCTTCGTCAAATCTCACTCTCACTTCATCAATCCATGGCAAATGCAAATGGAACATTTCTGGAGACCAATCAGCCCAGACTTATGAAATTTCCATATTTTCTTTCCTTAATGCTGGACTCTACAATATCCAAAGGGTAACCATTCCCACTTACAAGTTTTCTAATAAATTCAATTTCGGAATCTAATTTAGTATCTGAGCATATGGCCAAGGCCCAATGAACAAAACTTTTAATTTAATTTTCAGCTTTTTAGAACAGAAGGAATTCCAGCAGGTGTATAAACTCATAAAGGCTGGTTTATGGTAAGTGGTAGGGGTGATATCACCCCTGAAATAATAATAATGAAAAAAGAAATGATATGCTGCAAAACAGAAAACACCAAGTGAAGAGAGGCGTTTTTTGAATAACCAAGATGTTAAAATGCTGTAAAGACTTTGAAATGTAAATGTTACAGAAAGTTAATTTAGAACATGAAATACAATCTTTTTGTAAGTGTACAAAGGATATCAGGTTACTAATAGAAAATTACTGGAACAATGATAATTTGGAACTTTTAGGAAAAGAAATGGATTTTGACACTATAAGAATCAAAGTTAAAGGATATTTTGATTTAGAATTTATTTTTGAAACAAGACTCTCTGTAGTTTACAAAAAGCGGTAGAGTGGTTGATAGTGAGGTGACAAACAATAGAGTCTTGTTGTGGACCTTGGAAACCAATAGATGAAAAAGTAAATTGTTTACTCTTGAAGGAGTGAAATTGTACTTTGAAAGTATGTCAGTATGTTTGCGCTAGAAAACAAATATGTCACCAATTCTCTATATAAAGATCAAGCCAACTTTAGTCAAGTTTCAGGTTCATCTGTCTTCGAATGCAGTCGAACTGAGTGGAGAGACGTCCGAGATTGAAAAGAAAGCCTCTGCTGTGTGTTGCTGAAACAGTGGGCAAGAAGTGAAATACCGCCACTAACATCTAAATACCGTCACTTCTGCTACTACTAATACTACTATTACTATTACTACTGAGAATGCGAACATCGAAGGTTGTAGCAGTTGTGCTAAGAATAGACAAAAAGGATTAAAATGAAGACCACATCTCTCCTTACTGAAATTATTCGAAGTATTTGTGTTTCTTTGGTTATTGTTCACATACAAGAAACATTCAGCCTTGTGCAACAAGAATTATTCTTTTTTGTGTGCTTGCTTATATATATAAAAAAACTTTTATCCTTTCAAAATTGAATTGACTTGGTTATTTATTTTCTGTTAACCCGATTTTCACCTAACAAATTTGCAGGTGGACCAACAGAGAGTGTCCGGATTTCTACAATCTGATGACCACTCTCCAGGATCAATAAAAAACCACAACGTGGCTGGAGGGTAGCTTCGAATTGACATTGGGAACCGGAGACTTGTGTCTAACCTGTAATACTGGACCATACTGGACCAACAGCCAGTCTGGTGGAGTGGGTGGGTCCAGTGGGGTGAAGATATGGTGTTACAAGTACATTGATATTAAAAAACCTGTATTTGATACATGCACATAAAACATCAAGAAAAGGAAGGACACCATCGTTCATCTTTTCACATGTGAAATGCAACACCAGATGCAACGTATTCAATGGTTGATGGAAAAACCCCAGCCTCAGTTTCATTTTCAAATACACAAAATGTGTCATCCACATACTTAATATAATATGTGGGTGCTTCAATACAAACAAGTAACCCTTACTTGTAAAAACCAACAAATATATTGACCATTGTATGCCCTAAAGGACTACTCATTGCTATCTGCCTGTACATAATTTAATATGTCCATTTTTATTACTCTATATTGATTGATTCATTCATTTTTATGGTTTATCAACCCTTTGCGGGTTATTTAAAGCCAGAAAATATTTTTACATTGTAAGAATATATTTTTTTGGAGATAATAATGATTTAATGATACAATTCTTACTAATTAAGCCATAACTCGGGGGGAGAGAAGCGGTAGATTCATATATTCCCCAAGAGTATTTGCATGTAAGCGAATATAACAAATGCAACTAGAAATTGGAATTTAGTTCTCTGAGAAATTATCTATTACACCACCCACACATCCAAACTTACACCTGGTATTCCCAAGTGGTCACCCATCTAGGGATTGACCATGCTTGATATTGCTTAACTCTGGTAATTGTAAGGGAACTGGTATTTGAATGTGATATCACCATAAACCCTATTATTTCTTATATATATATCTATTTAATCCACTGGGGTAGATTGTTCTAATTTCATGTACCATGTCTTTTTGGGATATCTCAATTTCAGTTATTTCCCTTTAGTAACAAGTTTTGTTCACCTCTGCTGTGACAAGGTATTGAACTTACAACTCTTTGGGTCAAGTCATTTTTTGGATTACTTCAACCAATGCTTCTATCCACTGGGAACAAAATAAAGGATTTAGTTTGAAATTCCAACATATATCACCTGAAGATGTCTGGAGCATACAATGGACAAAATGTTGTGAATATGGCAATAAGGATGAAGACAACAGTCCAAATGATGTAAATAGTGTAAATAGTTACAATACCTCATCTCAGAAATATAATTCTTCAGTCTAATACCCACATCTTAGTTGTTTTCATTACTATGTCTATTTTCTACCAAAATGAAACTTGTCAACACTGATCAGTTGAAAGATAGCCTTAAATTGGTAATTTTTATTTTAAATTTTATAGTAAATTTTAAAATTAATCACAATGATTTCTATTTTAGTCTAACATTAACATTAAAGCATTAATAATTATAATCAAGGTATGTTGTCAAGGTTTTTTGAATTCTCATATACTTGTATTTTGATTGGTCATTGTAGCTTATGTAACTATTTGTGGGGTGTTTGGTTGATTTGAACCATTTAAAACTCTTTATTCTACATTCAACACCATCATTTGATAACACACTAGAAGTGTTGAAACAAAATGACTATTTTTGTAGTGATATTATAACATATTTATGTTATCATTTTTTAATAAATTATATGTGTATGTGTGTGGAAGAAATTATATATAAATTTTTAGATACCAGTACAATGTTAGGAAAATCAATTTATCACTTTTAATGATTGTCATCAGAAATATGCAGGAGAAACCTTGAGGGATTTAAATGAAAGATTATATGAACACTAAAGGAATCTTTTACAAAATAACACATTAAATGCAATTTTGATAAAAAAATGTTACTTTAATTAAAAGAGAAAGTAATTTACTAAGACAAAAATGTATAGAATGTGCTTTAATCACTAAATCATTTTGCCAGTGTTTTTAAATTTCATCTTCCTTAGCAGATCCTCTATTATCACAATAACAAAAGTGATAAAAATATAAAGAAAAAGAAATGAAATTGAATAGACTATATAAAAAATAAATTAAATTTAAAAGATAAAATTTCAGCATGCCCTCTCCTATGGGTTCATGTGTAGTCACATCAATGTAAAACATCACTTTATTCCAGTGAAGTCCTATAGGACACAATGAGTGACAAAAAAGAATGTTTAACTATATGATGATAATTGTTATTATACTGACATAAATTAAACGATGACAACATAAATTTTGATTTAATTCTTTGTATTTCACTAGCTGTCACTTGTACTTCCTCCTCCTACCCCTGTGCATTGTGCTGACATCTGGCTTCTCTTTCTTTTCCCCACTCCTCTCTTCAATAATGTAAATCCCCAGGAAAATTCTTCTAGGTCAAGTAATTTAGACATTTACTTTCTGTTCTCTTGTGGTTTGATTTTAAATAATTTTTAATATATTGTCTGGATAAATTTAAACCATTTCATAATTTTGGTCTGTTGAGGCAGATATTAAAAACTTATATGTCAAAATAAGTTTATTACCAAATTCTTTGATGATGTATTAAGTTTTTTCCTTTGGTGTGTGTGTGTGTGTGTGTGTATATATATATATATATATATATAATATATATATGTGTGTGTGTGTGTGTGCATGGAGAGAGAAAGAGTATTATAATAATATATATGAAAATAATATTCATAATATAATGGAGCCATAGCTTTTACATGTGTACATGAAATAAACTTTGAAGTTCAGGAAAAAACAAGAGTATTTTGGGTGCATAATAATAATAATAATAATAATAATAATAATAATAATTGCTGGGTGTGCGAGGGTTGTATTGTTAAGTTTGATGGATGAGACAACCAAGGCAACTTGGGAGTCATGTCTAGATATGTGGGAGACACATCTAGATGCTTGGGAACACCGTTAATCAGAGACCATTTGAGGAAACTGTGCTACCCAACTTGAAGGAATACAGATTGGGCTACCCAAGCTGAGAAGGTATAAAAACTGAGCTACCCAACCTAAAGGCATACAGACTGGTATAAACTTGACAGGATATAGACTTGGTTACTGTTATGGTCCGGTTCTTTGTACCACAGTGATAGTCCGAGGTAGAACCAATAAAGAAGAACTCGAACACAGATATGGAATAACACAGATATATTGCAAACAGGAATATATACAGAGAAGTAGAAAGTATTAGTACGAACAATCAGGTTTAGTAGGGAGAACAATGTAGTCTCGACCAGTATCACTATTTCAATGTCTTGTAGTAATTGTCTGAACGCGACTCTGTTTCAGACTGCCTCTGACTCGACTGACTGACTCGCTCGCTCTGACTGACTCGCTCGCTCTGACTGACTGACAGAATCCTGACAGACCTCACTCCAGACTTCAGACTGAACTCCCTGCTTCCTCTTGAGGTGCAGTATTTATTATGTATGGAATAGTCCATTATGTTATTATGGGTAAGGTCTCATAACAGTTACCATACTTGAATGAATACAGTCTGGGCTACACAACTTGAAGGGATACAGACTGGCTACCCACCCTAAAAGGATACAGACGAGAATACCCAACTTGAAAGGATACAGACTGAGCTACACAATCTGAAGGGATAGAGACTGTGCCCCACCTGCAAGGTTCTGTGCAACTTTTATCAAAACCTTTCCCTATATCACACACACATATGACTGTGATGCATGTGTTTGGTATCCCCTTATCAGATTGTGGGTCATAATTATATTGGGCTTTGTATACTTATATCCCAGTGTCACTCTAACATACAATAATAATACTTATAATAGTCATGGACAGTTTTTATATATGTATATCTTCTGTTTATATGTTATTCTTATAGATACAAATATTTCAGTAAATGCTCTGTTTATAATAAGCAGCATTAACAACATTTACCAGCCTGAATATCTAAAAAATTTCATAGAAAATATGTGTCATTTGACAGGAATCGAACCTGTATCCTATATGGAACCATCATATAGCCTGACATGCTATACTATTTAGCTACAGAGGAAGCATCTGGTTAGCAAGGTCAAATTACTGATTTAAACTACAAATTTCCCATGATTTCTCTTGAAAGCTCATATCTGCTTGAAGCATATCTTAACGTAAACAAATGACATTATATGAAATGGACTAAGTCCGACAATTATTTTAGTATATTTATTGTTATGTTGTTTTTATAGATACAAATATTTAAATAAATGCTTTGTTTATAATAAACAGTATTAAAAACATTTACTGGCCTGAATGTCTGAGAATTGTCAGACTCAGTCCATTTCATAATATATGTATATGTAAAAACAAAAATTAATTTATACACCATTCCTGATTCTATGCTAGATATTGATATCGTGGCTCCTGATCTTAACAGATTGGTGATATTAACATTTACATGTTTTGTATTGGTGAATTAAGATAAGCTAAAGTATATATACCATTCAGTACTACAAATTTATTTGTCATTTAAATTTTTTTAAATTAAATTTATAAGTTTAAAATTTCAGTGTCCTCTCTCCTTCATGCACATATGTAGTTAAATCAACAGAAACATCACTATAGTCTGATGAACTCCTAATGGATGAAATGCATAATGCAAAAGTTTTTTCCACTTTGTCATGAATTTTCCTAACATTGTTCAGGTATATAAAAATTTACATATCATCTTCTCTCATATTTACATATGTCATTTTTTGACAGCTTTTCAATAGAAAGTGATGACAAAGTTAAGCATTAAGGTTTAACAGTTTTGTTAAGAAAACAGTGGAATAATGAAAGATGGATCAAGACTGTCCTTAATTGAAAATCAAACTTTTATTTTTACTTTTTTACTGCAATAATTAACACTTCTGCTGCTGTAGACACAACTTTACAAATATTACAATGCCTACTGTTGATGTATATATACATTTCCAAGACACTGTAAAATGTTGGTCCTTATTGCTTATGTTATAAACTAAATAGTGCTTATTGTTCTTTCCAGACTTGATATAGAGTTGTGTACAATACAGCCTGTTTTGTAACATGTTTTTTTTTATTTTAGTATGTATTGGGTGTGTCATTTAGCTTAGTCAGTGCTGCAGAGTATATGATCAAAACCAAATTGGTGGGTCCATGAGAAATCCCAATTACTATCTTTCTAGTCATTTATTACTGATAAATGCCAATTTCCAATTTTTCATAAAATGGGCCAGCATAGCCAGGCAACAATGAAAGTGCTAAGTATTCATTCTGTTATCTTAAAAGTAGAAAATATAAATAAAGTTATAATTTGTTTATTCAAACTTAAACCTGACAGCATATCATTTCAAGAGTTTTTTTGTTTTTTTTAATCATTTCACCTCAAGCAACGGGATAATTCCACTAAGATGCAAGGGGATACTGGGTGTGAAAGAAAATGAGAATACTTTAGGAGAAGGAATCAGAAACCCAATCTTAAACAGGAAACAAAGGGATAAACAGACAGGAAAGGAGTGTGAACTGGGCAACAGACAAACTTATCTACTTCTATTGACCTTTTTTTTTTTCTTGCTCCTGTAATATTTCCACTGGTCTATTCTTTGGGCTTTCTCAGGTGTATAATTCATATGGAATAATAAAATCTTTTTACTGTTGAAAACTGCTGTGTCTATAAGTCTAGTGGAATATGTAGTGGGTTAGCCAATCTGTATCGGTGACAAATACAAATTAAACTGACCCTACTAAATCAAATGCAACAAAGACAACAACAAGAAGAGAAATAATCAAGATAGGCAGCTACTTGTTTTAACAGAAAATATTTTTATATAACAGTAATTACAAACAATATAATAAAGCTGTTTAAAACACTGTAGAGTTCTTGATTGTGTGATCAAGGGTAATATGATAATGTTTCCAAATATCTGGTGGAGTGAATTACATCATGGTGCTATAGATCTGGTAAGGAATTAAACAGTTCATGTTGATGGTGAAATTGAATGAAATAGATTGCTTGACTTACTGTAGCATTGTCTCGCTTCGACTGATATAGTTACGATTTCCTTTATGTTAAGATATTGAGTGAGTTAGTTTCTGAATCTCGTCTTAGTTGAATTTGTCACTACATGAATTGATGTTGAAAAGAAACTGAATTCCACAAGCCGGGTTGATGTTAATAAAAATTAACTTTTAGCGAGGAAGTTGGGTTTCATGTGACAAGTTGATTATTTTAAGGACTCACTGACTAAAATTTGTGTCAAAGTTTCATGTTTATGAATTTTCCTGATCACATGGGAGGCTCAAAAGAATGTTTACCAAATTTTTTAGCGCATTGAACTCTGAACAGGTCAACTTGATGTCAACCGTGTGCTATGGTAGATGTCTTTGTCATCTTTAATGTCATCATCAACCACAGAGTCATATTGCTCTGCGGTGTAAATTTTATATTTTAAAACATAATATAAACAGTATAAATTTTTATTTTTTAGGTGACATGAATGGGATACAAATTTGAACAAATGATAAATTTACATTAAAATTAGCTGCTACAAGTTCTAAAAAGTTTTATTCACAAGATATTTTTTAAAAATCCATAATTTTGTTGCTAAAAGTTAGGGTTCCATGTTATACATGAGTGCATATAAAACATACTTGTTATATGTTATACAAGAGTTTATATTATATACAAATAATTACAATAAATTTTGGCATCTAAACTTCAGTCACTTTTCTACTGCCATAACAATCTTTTCTATAAATATTCTCAGGGTAATTGTCCTGATGAGACTTCCTCTTTAGTACATTGGCTTTACAAATTTAAGTACAGTACTAGATCATCATTTTACAGTTGAAATTGGTTGTTGTTATCACAAGTTCTGTTCTACCAGATTCTTCTTTCATACTTATTTGTGGAACTCTCAGTCAGCTTTTGGCTTTCCATTTTGATCTTCAAAAATTTAAATCCAATGTCAATCGTCATATTTTGTCTTGAATTCTGTTCTTTTATTATCTTTTCTCCTGAACAAGGATTTCTCTCAGATTCTTTCACTCTCAGTAAACCTTCATGTTTTAATGACTTTATTGTCTTGCTTAGGCTGAAATTATTAAAATCAAATTATACAAATAACACCCAAAATATTTAAGGTTTGTTAATTTGTTTTTATCTCATTTATTCCAGTACAATTACAAATCTTATGAAGGCATCCCACCAAAGAAGAATCTGCAATTTTATTGGTCCTGACCTAGAATCTCATCTTCAATCACATTCCCACTACTGTAACATAACTTTCCTGCGCCTTTTCTATAAATATTTTCATGGTAATTTTTCTGATCATCTCTGTGAAGTGCAGTACTAGATTGGCAGCTAGGTCTTATCATTTTACTGTTGAAATTAGTAATTGCTATCATAAGTTCTATGCTAACACTTTCCTCTCTTGTACGTCTTGTTTATGAAAGTCTCTTCCAGCTTCCTGCTTTTTTCCACTCTCCTTAATAATGATTATTCCTGGGTTCTTTCACTCTCAGTAACTTCTTATGTCTCAGTGGCTTTATCACCTTGCCTGGGGGTGAAATGATTAAAAAAAGTTAATAAAGGTTTATTTGCCTAGCAAGAATACAATTTGAGAGTAATCTCTTGTTCCTTATCCATATATATATATATATATATATATATATATATATATATATATATATATATATATATATGGATAAGGCCATAATAGTAAGATTTATCTTTTACCATTCAACAAAAAATTGAGTTAAGAAAAACCCAGATACTTCTTGTATTTTCCAACTAAATTATCTGAATACTCATTACACACATCTATAAAAAAAAACAAAAAACATGAGAAAGACTGTATATACTTTACTTATTCTTTATCTTATTTTTCTGTCATATTCCAGTCCATATTTGATCCACAGTTGACACCTAAGTCACAATTTTACTTAGTATTACTATCTCTTGTTTATCTAACACCACATAACAACTGGATCATAAATAATACTTGTTCTGTTATTTCTACATCTTGTTGTTTCTCATTTTATGAGTATTTTTGTATCTATAAATGTTAAATGGTTTATAATTAATAACTCTACAATACACACACACACACATATATATATATATATATATACAGGGTGTGATGGATAAGTTGTCATCTAAATTATGCAAAAATGAAAATAACACTGACATCTCATTTTAACAGATATATTTACCAAAATTACACAAAAATATCTTGAAACACGAAAGAGTAAATTTATTCAATAAAATCGCAATTGGCTTAAACTACAGACTCCAGATGACTTTAGAATCTTTGGCAACTCTTCTGAATGGTCTCCTTGTTTAAGTCAGTGAATGTTGCCATAATCCATGCCTTCAGTTTATCTTTGGTGTTACAAGAAGTTTGTTTGGTCTCTCACTCAACTGTGCTCCACACATAATAATCAAGGGGGTTGTAGTCTGGGGAGTTAAGTGGCCAGATGTAAGGGGGGATGTGGTCAGAGAAATTGTCTGACAGCCATGACTGTGTTTCCCAGATTGTGTGGCATGGTGCAGAATCCTGTTACCGGATATAGGGTCATCCAGTAGCCACTCTCTTGACCTGGGGTAGCACTACCTCCTCAAGGCACTTGATGTAGGCCTTCATGTTGAGTCTGAGGCCCTCACTAACAAATTTAGGAGTTCTTATCAGAATGTTTCCAAATATCTGGTGGAGTGAATTACATCATGGTGCTCTTTTTCTCACAGATGGTGCCCAACTGACCCTACCATACTGTGCAGTCAACAAAATCAAAAACAAACAAAAGCCATGCGCAAAATTAAGAATATAAAATGGCGACAATTTACCAATCGAATCCTTTATATATTTGCGTATTTAGGCAGCAATCCTTCTTTCATGCAAATTTTATTGAATACGACAGGCAAGGTGATTTTATTTAGTTTTTTATACAGTTTCTCATGTGATCTAATAATTTTTTCTTTTCAGATGATAAATTACCTAAAAACTGTCCAAATGTTCTTTTTATCTGAGCACTTTCAGCTGTACATTTAGCCATTTTCAAGGATGAAATATTTTAACTGTTAAATAAGAAATAGTTTGTTCCATGTATGTCCTATAAAATGTTTTCAATTTTCAAAACACGGTCAAGATATTGTGTCCATATTCATAGTTGATATTATTAAGTGTTGTTTTTTTTTTTTTTATTAATAAAGCTTCCATTATTTTTAGCCTTTTTTGCATGTAGATGATGCTATTAAACTTGTGTTGTCAACAAGTGTGTTATGAATAGTGTCCAGTAGGTCTCCATGAATATTTAAATGAGATCTAATTGAGCTATGGTCAGAAAGGTGTAAGTGAGTCTGCGTGTCAAACATGTTGTAGTGTGGCCTATATAATTATTTACAAATTTTGATTGATCAGGAATACAATCCTTAATTGGCATTTAAATTTGTAATTAATATTTGCGCTATTTAATTTTGTTTTAAGAGATGAATTATTATTTTTAACTATAAGGTTAGAGGTTTTTAATTTTTTATAATAAATAATCTAATTTTTTAGCTATTGTCTACTGGTGTTATGCATTTTTAATAATGTTCTTAATTCTACTTTCTGACCATAGCTC
>OZ010588.1:22655856-22663356 GCA_963932145.1 Acanthosepion lycidas | reverse complement strand
AAAGGAGATATTTGGAAAAATCTGGGGTGCAGATTTATATTTTGGTAAAATTTGATAGCAGCACTCTCAAGAATTTTTTAAGTATGATATTTTCTCTTTTCATTCTTAACATTCTCCTTGACATTCAGTTAGCTTAATGTATATTTATGAGCATTTTTAAGTTAAAATATTCTGAAAAACAGCATTTTTACTTTTGTTTATGAATACTTCTGACAAAATAAAACCCTTACATCTGCCTTGATAAAGTCCATCAGTGGATGAAATGTGTCGTCTAATATAAGTTTTCCTTTTGTGTTTATTCATGTTATCATTTTACAGATATATTTTAGTTAAATTTGACATTATATATATATATATATATATATATATATATATATATATATATATATATATATATATATATAAAAAATCATAAATATAGAAATGCAGATAGACACACAAACTGTTAATGTTTATATTTATTTCTACATATATTATGAATTTTCCAACTGAATGTACAAAAAAGCAGTCTATGTTCTAGGCAGACCTTCTCTTGTCATAGCTGTCTTTCAGGATTTAATATGCCCTTAAGTCATTTTTTTCATTTCAGTATTTCACACTATGGATTATTATAGATGTTGACTTCAATTCAGCCATATTTCCTCAAAATCATATGATTAAAAAAAAAACAAAAAAAAACAAAACAATCTTTACTTTATTTCAAATGGGTCATACATATCTATATCTAACTAATACATACATATATATATATATATATATATATATATATATATGTGTGTGCGTATGTGTGTGTATGTGTAATATATGTGTGTGTATGTGCATTTATTTATACACTTTATGCACACTATATATATAAAATGTATATATGCTGGTGTGTATAACCAAGACAGAGAGAAAAAGAAGATTAGATTTTTGTTTATCGAATTTACTTAAATTTCAGTTCCCCACCCACATCTCACCTGTGATTTAACTCGCTTGACTACAGATTCAAAATAATTCAAAAGAAGAATTTAACAGACTTAATTGTCTAAAAAAATCTAAATAACTAATAATGATACAATTATGGATGGAGTGATACTCACACGTACAATTATTTGTAGAATGAGAGAAAGCAAGCAAATGTGGATTTGCTGGCCTGTTTAAAGCAAAGTCTCATCATTGTTACTCATAAACGTTTTCCCTTTTATTTGTCACCTAGAGTATCAGAAAATGTTCTTTTTTTTTTGTTGTTGTGACTTTTTGTAAAGTGCTTAATTGGCTTCTATAACAATACCTAGACAATATACCGACAAGAAGAAAATAAAATATTTAAAAAAATACCTGAAAACATTTTTTATCTTTGATTATTTTTTTGTTGGTATTGAAGCAGCAAAATGTCAGAAAAACAAAATTCATTTAAAACAATAAAATATGATGGAGATTGCAAAAAATAGAAATTTTTAAAAAATGTTAGAGTAAAACATTAAAAAATATTAATGTTGAAGTCAAGTGGATACCACTGAGTCACGTTAGTTATTTAAAGAAATATATTATCATTAAAAAGGGGGGAAAAAAACAATGATCATTTGAAGATTAATTACTCCATTTTTTAAATTTTTTTTAAGAAAATAGCCCTTAAAATATTGTCAAAAATTCTTGTTATATTTATCCTTTCTCTATCTACAAAAACTAATTTCTAATGTATGTAATGTATGTGTATATGTATGTATTATAATATATGTGTGTGTGTGTGTAGGTGACAATAAAAAAAAATGTGGTTTTCCATTTTTAACTTAAGCTTCTTTTTATCCAAAGTGAATCTTTATTATAATTGATCTCTTATTACAAATCATGTTTTTTGGCAAAGAATTTTTTCAAGGATTCAACTAACAGCTATACTGAAATGGGCAAACCTGGACCTTCTTGCCCACAAAAAGATTGGAGTGTTAAGAGGATGGTTTTTCCACTGATACCACTATTATTTTAAATAGCTTTACTCTTTGGCAATATTTAGAATTGTAATAAAACTTGAACATATGAAAGTAAATTTATACATTTTATTTGTTCTTGAGAATTGACAACAAAAATAATAAATGCTATTTATTTATTAGATTGTTTATTTATGTTATTTATTTATTCATTCTTTATTGGAATGGTTGGCAAAACATTGACTAATTGTCAATTAATTCAAACTTTATAAAATGATAAATAATAATGATTTCCTTATTGCTGGTTCATATATTTTAATAATTCAGTAAATGTTTGTAAATTTATGAATAAAAAATGGTTTTCATATTTGTTTCTTTATAAACTGGTAAATGATAAATATTGCATTGCATTAGTTTTAATTGTATTAGTTTTTAGAATGTTGTAAATCTAAAATTATTCTTGTAAATAAACAGTCTAGTAAATAAATGTAAATTCTCAAGAACAAAAAAAATTCACTTTTATCAGATGTTTAGCTTTTATAGCAATTCTGATCATCGTTTTTTAAAACAATAAACATTGCCAAGGAGTGAATGCCATTAAAATAATAGCATTGTTTATAGAAAAACTATCCTTTTGACATTACATATTTTTTTTTCAATCACAAAGGTCTAAGTTTGCCCATTTCAATATATGATATAGTCATTGGTCTTTAGTTAAATCCTTTTTATTGTTGCTATGAAGGTCCAAGTTTTGCCCTGAAATGATTATTTTTAAATGACTATCTTAAATATTTTTTATTCGCAAATTAATTAATTTCAGATTAAATAATAATCAAACAAGCAGGTTCATCATAGAATTTAAAAGATTATACACTGTATCTATTTGACACACACACATTATACATAGATATATAAGAAAAAGCGTAAGATAACTTCTCAATCCTATGATTTCTCTCTCTCTCATATAAGATAACTTATCATACACTCTAAAAGGTGATGGTATGGTTAGGTTAGGTTGGTCTTATGGCATGTTGACTTTTTTGGGTCAAAATTTATATGGGATTGAACTCACTACACAGTAGTAATGATCAATCAGACTTGCCCCAGTAACAATTGCCTCACATGAAGGTACCTCTCTAAAAGTGAAGTAATATATTGAAAAGGTTTTATGTGTGTTTTTGTAGAAACATCATTGAATAGTATTTTTTGAGAGAGAGATAAGAAAATTATACAGAAAAATAAAACTTTATCTGCATTTTGTTAGCTACTAAAATCCATATTGTATGTATATATACATATAAGGAATATAACTTTTTGTCTTAAAGTTGTGTGTCATTTTATTTTTATAGTTAACCTCATCTCTTTGAAATAATATTGTCATGCTCATTTTGTATATGCTAGGAAAAGACAATGAAAAAAGAACTCACCAGTGATAACAGTAATGTTTCTTAACATATTCACTTAATAAGAAACTAAATTCTTGACTAATCAGATGAAAGCAAGTCTGTTTTTTAATCCTCACAGTGCTGACTGAGGAAGTAGTCTCAGAATGTTTTTCAGCAAATGATCTTGGACACAACTTTTGTACAATCTTTTCATGTAGTAATGAATGCCCAGCTTGCTTGATGTGTATTTGATGATTTATATTCTGATACAATACTTGACTGAATTCTCCATAAAGAATTCACAGAGTTAATGTATTAGGAGAAAAAAATAGAAAATAATTTTACATTGGAATGTTTATATGATTGAGAGTAAAGGCAGAATGAATGTATTGTAAATCCCCAAAAGAAAAAACAATCTTTTGTCAAATTTACAAGAAAGCTGATGACAAGAGGCTCAGTACAAAAAAAAAAAAATGTCAGAGCTGAAAAAATTCAAAAAGAAAAAGTCTACGGTTCTTGAAATTTAGTCTGCATAATTTCAATGCAATTAAACAATTTCAAAATAAAATAAAAATTCACAAAATCAAATGAATTTAATTTTTTTTCTGACCAATCCTGCTGCTGTTAATTTTGAGGTCATCATTGCCTTTTTTTTTAGTATTTATCCATTTTTTGTTCTAGATTCTTAAACACCGCCATCTTTATTTTTGCACAGATACTTTTTGTCTTGCATCTTTTTCTTTCTTTTTTTTTCTCTTTTGAAATTTATAAAAAAAAGTTAAATAAATTTCAGTCAGTCTTTTGCTATTTTTCACCTGTTTTCACCAATGTACTATCAGAAGAACTGAAAAGCATTGGAAACTGAGACATATATATTTATTTTTTCTGGGGATGGGGGGAAGGGTCACAGATCGACAGTAAATATCTATACAGAAGAAAAATATCATTTATATTGCTTCTGCAAATGAAATATTTAGAATTTTTGTTTCATTGTGTTTAGGAAAAAAAAGTTTGTTTTCATTTTCTTTAAAGAAGCTTTCTTTTTCAAAATCTTGAAATTTTAATTTAGCTGTCACAAGTCTTTTTTTTATGTACACATACAAGTGAACAGTCACATTACACAAACATACATTTAAAAGCAACAAATATACATACATACACACATATACATTAATGAAAAACTACATAACTCTTAGAGTTCTTAAGAAAAAAAGTTAAAAGTTCCCAATCCAACAAGAATTGAATTTCAATGAATTAGTGAACTACAATAAAAACACAATTGAATTTTAATGATCATAATAGTAATTGTAAGTTACACAAGGGACATATGTTGTTGTTGCTGTTGTTGTTCATGTGGTATCAGTAAAGAACATTCTGTGTTCTTTTGTTTGTACAGAATATAAGAAACTATTAAAATGTTTTTACATATGTGACAGACATATTCCTTAGATACAACAGCAGCCAAAGAAAAGAACAAAAATATTGAAAAGAACAGGAAGGGATAACTCTTAACCATTTTCAAGCCAGAAAGAGAGGCTTTGACATCAAAACAATATACAAACATTTTTAAGGTTTTAATATAAAAAAATCGAGAAAAGCCATGAAACAAATTGAATAATTCTTTTCACTCTAATAGCCAACAGCTTGAGGATTCATTGATGAATGAGCTGAGCTTAAATGATGGTCCATAAAAATCAAATTAAAAAGGCTTTTGTTGTTCAGTAAATATTACAGATTTTCCACCATCAATAATGCAGCTAAAAGATAACTCTTTTTATAAAAATGAAACAAATTTTCTAATTTATATTAAAACAAATTATCTATAATAATAAATAGTGATTTATTTGCTTGCCTAAATTTTTTCTAGGCTAAAGGATTTTACTTTAACAAAAGGAACAGTTATAAACAATTATACTGTCTTGGTTTTACCATGAAATATATAATCAAATACTGAAGATCAGTTATATATAATAATATTATATAATTATAATATAATGAGATTATGTAACTCTAGGGATTCATTTCTATGATACTATCTTTAGTTCTCAAATATGCAGTTAAAAAAATACTGAAATTTGCTTTATCACGGCTATAGTTTTTATCAAAATATAAACATGTCATAACCTTTGTATACAAGCAGCTAAACATGTAGTCGAACAATACTGTTATGTCAAATTCTTCGTAGGCTATAAAGATATATTCATGTGGAAACAAATTCAAAAATAACAAATATGAACATATAAATACATTTATAAATTATTAAAAAGGGCAAGAAAAACAGAGACCTTAAAAATGAGAAAAATCATATTGAGAATCAAAACACAGCATGTTAAGCCAGAGAATAAGTTACCAGATTTTTCACTGTATAAGGGTCACATTCTTATCCCAAATCTGATAACAAAATCTGCTTGTACCCTATACATTGAAAATATGAATTATATATATATATATATATATATATATATATATATATATATATATATATATATATATATATATATATATATGAATGGTAAAATATAGTTTTAAGCTATGTTATATTCATTGGTTAAAATGCTCAATATCAGGAATAGAGTGTATGTAAACATAAAAGTGGAAATTGAATTCAACACCCAGATGTGACAATCTGTTTTGTTCTAAACACAATCATCATGGCCTGATGATGGTGTTTAGCATGAAACAGATGGTCATCTCTGGGTGTTGACTTCAATGTCCACTTTTATATGTGTGTGTGTGTGTTATACACAAGTCATGTGTAAATATATTTAAATAGGTATGCATAGTTTAGTTCATTTGAACGCGTTATTTATAATAGTATGGCTTTCAAATGTGCAATGCATTTGACTAATCAGACTGCTTTATGCAATTAGTATTGGTGATCACCCAATTGGTATTTCAATTTTCATTGGATACTTGGTAGTTTGGCATATGCTTACTGTCAAATTGGATGCATCACTGAAAACTGAAGCATCATTCTGAAGGAATTAGAAGACCAACACTTACTCATGCGAGTGAAGTATTTGTGAGGAAAAAAAATAAGAAGAGATGTAGTGATTAAGTCATTTAAGAAACGTGGTATCAGTAACACAATGGATGGGACCAAGGATGACATTCTCTTTGATCATAATATTGGATCCAATTATTATTCCTTTCCATGCAATAGTGAAAGTAATGATGATTTTTTTGTTTTGAACCAAACTAAACAAAAGCAAACCCTTTTTTTTCTTGGTATTTTCATGTTTTGAGGTCTTAGGCATTTAGAATCAGATATACTCATTTTTAAAAAAGTATTTTCATATTTTTCATGTTTTGAGGTCTTAGGCATTTAGAATCAGATATACTCATTTTTAAAAAAGTATTTTCATATTTTTCATGTTTTGAGGTCTTAGGCATTTAGAATCAGATATACTCATTTTTAAAAAAGTATTTTCATATTTTTCATGTTTTGAGGTCTTAGGCATTTAGAATCAGATATACTCATTTTTAAAAAAGTATTTTCATATTTTTCATGTTTTGAAGTCTTAGGTATTTAGAATCATATATACTCATTTTTAAAAAAGTGTCAGTGAATTTTTGTTGAGTTTCTAAACTGTTTTGAAAGTGACTGACAGCATTGGCAATTTTTGGTTCAATGAAGTCTTTCAAATACAACTGTAGCACCCCCTCAAGTCTTTGTCGTCTAAATAAGTATGTGTTTTATACACTATGGGTCATATATTCTGAAAAATATGGTAACATTCTAAATTGGGATTTGATGGGCAAAAAGTAATTTTAAAATGCACATGCCTTCATTGTTCTCTGATAAAAAGCAGTTTGTCTATTCTGAAGCAGTCATCTTGGGTTAGTTGAGACATTTTCATTATTAGACAGCTGGCCTAAAGGCTCAGTATTGAAATGGTTAATAGAAGAATTAACATAATGGATGGACTGCATTTATGAACTCTAAACACAATGTATAAAAAAAACACATGATAAAAACATTTACTGGAATTTATTTAACAGTTTAAAAAACATGTAAACCCACAACTACTTGATTAGGATTTCAAATCCAGATTCATTTAGGATGTGATCAACCTGGCTATTAACTTAACCTTTAGTAAATGTATTAATTTCATGTCTACTTAAATGTTTTAGAAAGAATGCTAGATTTCCCCACCCCAAAATATACTAAATATAAAAAATATTACTTAAATAATTCAGTTGATGCC
>OZ010588.1:21955856-22008356 GCA_963932145.1 Acanthosepion lycidas | reverse complement strand
AAATTGAATAAATATTAACTTGTTTGTTTGGTTTTAAATTTTTTGTAACAATCTGAGGTATTTCTTTTGAAATTACAGACAAACCTCTCATTAACAGACTAATAGGGGTATAGGTGATCTGCTAAAGCCAATTGTCCATAGATAGAAAAGGATTATTTTTTAGTTATAAAATCACTATAGTAATTACCAGTAGTTATGATCATAATGTAAATACTATAAACATGTATATATTGCATAAATAAATATATACTTAATATAGATATATTAATCAAAATAACAAAAATAATAGATTTCTCACAGATACTTTCTCATGCATGCACTAATGTATTGTACTTTATATACTGTACACTCATCTTTGTCTACAATTGAAAGGCCAGTCACTGCTGCCAAGTGGTCACCTTGAGAACTAATATGACTCATTCCACTAAGTCTGTAAATTTTTAAATACATCGCTGATGATTTGGAAGTTTTTTTTCCTATGTAACATTTTTTTACTTTGCCTGCAGATTTTGTCTGTTGCATCCAAAGTCTTTTGATAGGGAATCCATAGATGAATGGTTTGTCTGTATTTGTTGTGTAGTCTTAAAAAGGACTGTGTGCAATCTTACAAAAATACAGAACTGTACAGGACATAGTGATACATTATGAAAGATTTATTTCTCTTTGTTGGAATCCGTCATTAGATAGATATCCCTCCAGTAAAAAAAACAAAAAGAAAACAAACCTAATTTGACCCAATTTTGTTTGTTTTATGTCCTGGAAAAAATGTGATTGAATTCTAAACTAAAGTATAAGATGCAGCAGATATTTGGAAATTATTTTGAATAAAAAAAACCTGCATCTTATATACACAGGATTATGGAAAATAAATCTTATGTAAATAAATAAATAAATCTTATATAAGTTTTCACAAATTCCATCTTGCATAAATAAATATATACAGGGTGTCCATAAAGTTCCTGTGTACTTTAAAAAATTATAACTTTATTTGTGATAGAAATAATCTGTAAAAAATGTAATAAAGTTTAATGTATCTAGTTTTAAGTATAGCTAAAATAAGTAATGTCATTTCAGGCATTACTGTAAATCAGTTGGCAAATGTTTCCCATGAACTGCAAAATCGTATTACTCTTTGTATTGCTAATGATGAAGGATATGTGGAAATTTAAATTAAATTTCAATAAAACCTTAAAAAATATAGATTTACTTCTTTCTAATCCGTTTTGCAAATTATTTCTATCACAAATACAAATAAAATTATAAATGTTTTAAAGTGCATGCGAACTTTATGGACACCTTGTATTTCAATGTAAAATAAATAAAAATAATAATAATAATATTCTGAAAAGTATAAAAATAAAATTTACAAACTAACAAATGCAAATGAGAGAATACAAATTGCAATATGATTTTTCATTCTGCTTCTACACATATTGGTAAATATTTTCCTATTGAAAGATGAAAATTATTAATAATTGAAAAGAAATTGAAATTGTATATTTACATTATACTGCACAGCTTTTGCAAGTTCTGTTGACACCACAAAATTCTCTGAGTTGCTGTCAGGTGAGAAGATTCGCAACTCGTCAAACGTGGCATTTTCTTTTTCTTCTTCACTTTGTGTGGGAAAAAGAATATTGCTGTCTTCTGTAATTGCTTTTGTGGCTACTGTTTCTGATGATGGCTGAACAACTTTAGACTTTTTTGCTTTCCCAGAAACAGAAGACACCAGTCCCAACCAAAAATTGGATGCTTCTGTTGTTGAAGGCTTCTGAAAACTATGCTTTAATATTGGGAAGAACTGATGCACATTGATATTTTCTCTTTCTATTTTTGTAATTGCTGCTTTTGCAATTTGGACATTTTCAACTTCTTCCATTTGGGAAATCTAAAATGATAGCAAAATGTAATAAAATACATTGGTAGCACAATATAACAGTATAACAAAAGGGCTACCAAAATATAAAGATATCATGATAGCTGATTATAATATACTAAAACGATAGCCAAATATATAACATGATAGCAAAATACAATGTTACACCTCTGAAAACCTAAAAGATTTTTTCCTGCACATAGACAGCTGTAACCAAGATTAAGGCATTAGTTAACTTAGTCATTTAGATGCTGTAAGATAAACATGCGAACATAGTTTCAGTAAAATAACAAAATCAGAAAATCAGAATTAAGGATTCAACATTGGCTAATTAAATGAAAGATTGAGAATTTCAAATTGTGTTCAAGTTGAACCTATCTTTACCAATGTAAACAGAGGAGATTCAGCATATAGTGATATATCAATAGAGGAGAAGCAACTACATTGATGGACCAGGAATTACGCCACATGACATATTCTACTGAATGAGGAATTACGCCACATGACATATTCTACTGAATGAGGAATTACGCCACATGACATATTCTACTGAATGAGGAATTACGCCACATGACATATTCTACTGAATGAGGAATTACGCCACATGACACACTACTGCAGAATGAGGAATATGACATGAGAACTAACACTCCACCGATTGATTGATTTATTTGTAAATACAAGCTTCACATATTAAAACCAAATAAACTCCCAAAAGTTTACACATATTTTTTATGATTGGTGTTTTGTTGTTCCCAAAACAAACTAATTGCTCTGATAGAGATACATCCTTTTCCTTTTCCACAACATTAGTGATCAACCTAATAAACAATTGTTACTGTTTGTTCAATAAATCCATGTTTGTGTTTATTCATGTTTCTATAGTTAGAAGCTTTGCAACCTTAGGGCTGATGAATTAAATCTGAAGCTATAGAAGATAATGATGATATAATAGCAGGCTATAAAATATTGAAATGATAGCAGATAATGATGATATAATGGCAGGCTATAATATACTGAAACGATAGAAGATAATGATGGTATAATAGCAGGCTATAATATATTGAAATGATAGAAGATAATGATGATATAATGGCAGGCTATAATATATTGAAATGATAGATGAGAATGATGATATAATAGCAGGCTATAATATACTGAAACAATAAAAGATAATGATGATATAATGTCAGGCTATAATATATTGAAAAGCATATATTGAAATGATAGAAGATAATGATGATATAATACCAAGCTATAATATACTGAAACGATAGAAGATAATGATGGTATAATAGGAGGGTATAATATATTGAAATGATAGCAGATAATGATGATATAATAGCAGGCTATAATATATTGAAATGATAGCAGATAATGATGATATAATGGCAGGCTATAATATGTTGAAATGATAGAATATAATGATGATATAATGTCAGGCTATAATATATTGAAATGATAGAAGATATTGATGATATAATAGCAGTCTATAATATACTGAAATGATAGCAGATAATGATGATATAATAGCAGGCTATAATATATTGAAACGATAGCAAATAACGATGACATAATAGCAGGTTATATAATATACTAAAATGATAGCAGATAATGATGATACAATAGCAGGCTATAATATACTAAAATGATAGCAGAATATAACCTGACAGCAGAATCAGATGAAAAATAATATAGCAAATATGATTTTTAAAACAAGTAATTGTAGCGTTATTATGATTAAGATATTATATTAAAAATCCATAAAAAACAATGAAATTTGAGTCTTTTTCTTTCATTGCTATACTTGTTTGTTTCTTTTTATTCTCAAAACTTCTGTTATAAATATTTACGCTCACATATATATTTACACACACATATATATTTACACACACATACATAAACTTCTGTTTATATATATCATTTATATTTATGCATATATCAAAACTTCTGTTATAAATATTATTTAGGACTTTCATTAGTTAGGACATTCATCAAGAAATTATGGTATTGGATTGGTACATAATTATCAAGCATTTTGGTAGGCAAGCTATTTATTAATAAACCTTGCTGTTTTGTTTGCTTTTTTAAACAAAATATTATTTTATTTTCAGGTTATAAAAATGTGTGTCGATAATCATACGATCCGGAATAATCATTTAGAAATGTTATTGTTGAATTGTTATCTTTCTTTTTCATAATAAATATTGTTTAAAAAATGCCTGTTAATTATGTACTACACCACTATTATAGTAACTGTAGTAAGAATGGTTAATATAATGTTTTATTTATTGTAAGGAAAATTATAGTATGTTTTGGTCAGTGCTTGTGTCTAGTTAAGTTAAATTTAGCAGAGATGATGAAAACCGCCCCATCCTATTCTGACCTTGTGCCACACTTCATGTAAAAACTGAAACAAATATTGCAAGGACATAATCTATCACTTACTCATAAAAATAAATTATCAAATTGATATATTTATAAGAGTTAAAAACTGAATTCTAGAAAGCAAAACATAAACATTAAAACAGCCCTAGACAAGTATTACAGGCGCCTGCTCAGGCACATTTATATTTCTTCAATACTGACAGATTCAATTTATACTCCAACTAGGCTGAGCAGGTCTCAATTAGAGTTTCTGGGAAAGAACACACTATCTATAATCATGTTATTGAACTAGGTTCAATTGAGCCTAATTCAACAAAGCTAGTATTCTCAAACCCTCTGTCACAATGACTTGTGAGTTGATGCTAACACAATCATCAATGGCTTCTGAACAGTATTGCCTATCCAATTTCAATTACAAGGCTTGAGTCAACTTGTAGTATGATATCCAGGTACCACATGCTGAGATCATCTTCCTAGATTTATGTTATCAAAATGACCAATGTGAGATTTGAAACTGGGTCTCTTGATTAGAATGCTAACTAATGTTCTAATGATGCATCCATAAGCCCATTGGTGTTTACATAAACATAGCCCAATTCAGGTATAAGGCCATGGGACACTATCAGTTACTTCTGAGATCAGTATTCTAATCTCTTCTCTATGATTAAGAGTTTTGCTAACTAGTGTTTTTTTTTTTAATCATTTCACCACTAACAAAAGAATAAAGTCTTTAAGGTGAATGGGTTATTGTGTGTGAGTGAAAATTTGAAAAAGAAAACATTAGTAAGAAGAACAATAAAGGAACATGAATTAAGAAGATAAAAGATAACGATTGACATTGAATTTAAAGTTTTGAAGATCAAAGTTGTCTAGAAAGCAAGAAGCCAGAAGAGAGTTCCAGAAGCAAGAAGTGTGAGAGAAGAAACTGTTAGCATCAAACTTATATTTACATCTAGCAGCCATTTCAAATGTAAAATGATGAGACCTTGCTGCCAATCTAGTACTGCACTTAAATTCATAAAGTCTATGCTCCAAAGAAGAAAGCTCATCAGAACAATTACCATAAAATATTTATAGAAAAGGCACAGGGAATCTATGTTATGGAGATGGGAAAGTGACTGAAGCTGGAATGCCAGGTCAAGACCAAAAACATTGCAGATTCTTCTTTGGATTTTATCAAGAATATTTAAATACATAGCAAAAGCACCAGACCATATGTGACACTAATATTCAATATTGAAAAGAAAAAAAAAACTTCCACTTAGAGAAATTAGTATCAAGAAAAAAGATAGTAAAAAGTTCTTTTGTATCTTTCTGTTGTTTGAAATTAAGTGATTGATTTGTTTTAATGTTTAAGTAAACTTCAAGACATCAGTTCATGAGAATTAATAAAATAAGAAAACTATGGATAATTCAGTTTATTCCAAATATGTTTTCATTGAGCCACTGTTAAACAGTTGATTTATAGTTATTTACACAGGTTAGTTATGGTACAAGGCCACCAGTATTGAGTTATTTAAAGTCAAAACATATTCTTTTTAATGAATATTGCATTAACAAATTTTTTAGATAACACTGATTTTTCCTGATACAAGTCTGACTATTTAACCCATAGTTGGGGTATGGGAGAAAGATACATGCCTATCCCAAAGGTATTTGCAGATAAATGAATGTAATGAACTTGACTGAAATTCACACACAGATCTCCAATTTCTCATTTCAAGTCACTGTCCATTAGACTACTCACACATCCATGCAGTGACGGTCAGGTTCATTAGCAATGATCTGTGCATCAAGCTTGTTAGCATTGCGCCATGATGAAGTGCTTCTTAAAGTTGTTTTATATACTGAATATATTTTTGATTTCTCAGACCTTGAAATATAATTTTAAAATGATCATGTTTTTAATCTCTTTGATGATAAAACAATTACACATTAACCTGCTTCATAGCTGCTGTATTTTGATTTAACATAATAAATTGTTTTTAATGCTCTAATATCATCAATAATGATGGTGATGATGATGATTGTAAGGACTTGCAGTCCCACT
The DNA here is from genome assembly GCA_963932145.1 of Acanthosepion lycidas. Lineage (NCBI taxonomy): Eukaryota > Metazoa > Mollusca > Cephalopoda > Sepiida > Sepiidae > Acanthosepion > Acanthosepion lycidas. Next base: position 22,002,042 of record OZ010588.1, on the reverse strand, counting down.
AGGGAATGCTGGGATCAAGATGGATCCAGTGAGCAGTTTAAATAAATGAGTTAATTTTACCACGTGTTGCGTCATCGTTGTGTTGCTTCAACTTTTCAGCAGCTCTAGTATCATATAATGTAGCTTTCCCTTAAGTCCAGGGGAACAATGCAATTACAGAACCTTCATTAAATTACAATTTTGTTTTAAATACAATAATAATTCGAATGCTTATCATCCAGTTAAAAAGCCTGACTCATTAATAAAAGATATTATTTTTTCAAAAATGAATTCTATATAAAACAATCAAATCTAAAAAAAATATAATATAAAAGATTTTCCTTTTGTTTTCGTTTTTGTTTTTTTGGGGGTGGGGGGTTGTAGATTTGATTGCTTTAAGGAATTCATTTTCGAAAAAAATAATATCTTTTATTAACGAGTCAGGCTTTTACTGGGTAATAAGAATTCGAAATGTCGTATTATAATTAAAACAAAATTGTAATTTGATGAAGGCTCTGTAATTGCATCATAAACAATTTATTTTAATAAAACAAGTTACTTCAATAAATGTCAACAACAAAAGCATTATTAAATACATGAATAAAAATGTCAACAACAAAAAGCATTAATTACATGAAACAGAATAAAGGGAAATAAGTTGGTACAAAAATTATTAAAGGGAAATAACTCTGTATTTGTTTAAACCATCAAGGAGACATTCAACAATTCACAACCAACTTATTCATTTTTCTTCGCTCCTCTTTGTTTTGCAAATTTTTAACATTTTAATATTGAATAGCGTATTTTAAAACAATCAACATTTTATTTTGTTGCTTAAGCAATAAAATATTAAGGAAATGTTAACGAAAAAATAAACACGCACAAACTCATCAACCAGGCCTCCAGGGAACGCATACATTTTTTTTATCATGTTAAGAACTATTTATAAAATAAATCAAAATAAAGTCAACAGATATACATTTTTTAGTACCGGGAAGCAAAAAAAAATAACCGAATAAAAATAAAACATTTTTCAAACAAAACAAAAATAAATCCTAAATTCAAAACAAAATAATGAATTAAATAAATACACAAGAAGTGTTTTTTTTACTTCTCTTGAAATTTAGTGTTCGCAAAGTTTTTCAGGAAACATTTTTTGCGCCAATTGAATAAAATTCACCTGCTTAATTTAGTAATATTTCTACCAAAGATCTTTAAGCTGGAATATTAAATTTCCTTACGCTGCCGACAGTCACCATCTTGGTTTTTGTTACCATAGCAACAAGAGCAAAACAGGCTCATTTTCTAAGAAGTGCCGTGTGAAAAAAAAGTTATTTTTTCGGCTAAAAAATGTCTAGTGTAGGTTATAATACGCCTGAAATTATTCACAACAATAGAATTGAAGTGGAAAGATCGGCGTCAAATCTCATATTGTCTTCCTTCACCAGTTAATAATTATGTTATTCAATAATTGTTAGTTACATATTGTAATAATTGTAATTGTCAAATCAAATGACATAATGTAAAAAAATTGTAATGCAATAATTCTTTTGGAAGATTTTTAAAGTGATTTTTTTCAAATATATATATTTTTTATTATATTTACAAGCTACATGCCAAAAAGCAGGAAATTATCCTCTCAAGGCACACAAAAACAGTTTGATAGATTTTTCTTTCGTTTTTTTTTTTCTGAAACAAAAGTAAACCGATCACCCTGGAAAACGCAAATTGATTTACAAAATAACAAAAATTTAGGTATCGTCACGCACTATCTAAAAATAAAAAAACAAAAAAGAAAGAGAAAAATTCATTTTAAATAATTTAAATGCTTTCTTTTAATCTAAATATCAGTTCTATTTGAAAGATAATGGCCTTAAAAGAAAATATTTTTGGTATGGATATTGTGGGGTTCAGCGTACCCGGATTAAAGAAGAATTTAATACGGGATACCCTGCCCACAAAATCCAACGCAAATTTCAAGAAGAAACAACACGATAAGGAACGTTTGTAGAAAATAGAACATTGTATATTTATAATATAAATTTTATATCTTGTGAATAGGGTAAAAAGGATTAATGTTTTAGTTAGTTTAAGCAAAATGTGATTTTGACAAAAATGTCTGTGTTCGCTGTCTTTTAACCGAGTAGCAGAGTAATGTCTGTTTCTTTTGTTTTAATTGTAAAGGAAAAAGGGGCGATCAATTTAAGTTGAAAAAAAAAGTGTGAATGAGGAATAAAAAGATAAAAGGAAAATGTACTTATGAATTGTTTTGCAGTCAGTTGTAAATTATTTTTTATTTTTATTTATTTATTTATTTATTTATTTATTTATTTTGTTGTTGTTGTTGTTGTTCTTCTTCTTCTTCTTCTTCTTCTTCTTCTTTCCTAACCCACTTTCGGCTCTTAGTGTTGGGTTGAATCAGTGATGAAATTTACTGTCAGTCTTCTGTGATTTCTGCGCCTTTCTGACTGGCGACTGACTTGAAACTCTGTATTTAATGTTGACTTTTTTTCACACTGGGTCATTATCTTTTTTTGATTTAGCAAATCGCCTCCTTTCATTGGTCAGAAAATTAATTTCACACCTTATTGCGAAATCTGTTTTTAGTCGTTTTGATCCGATTTTGTGGGTGTGCAAATCTACTTTGTGTTTTTTAGTCACTTGTTGGAATGATATAGGATTTGTATCCTATAATATCCAAAAAGGAAAAAAAAAATGAATTACCAACTTCAACTACTTTTCCCTATCGAAAGAAAGAGTAATATGATAATTCCATAACTCTTAAATTCAGAACAATTTAAAAACGAAACAAACATACATACATTGGGTGCAATTAGATATTTTATGACATCAAACAGGCACGAAAATAATAAAAACAAAAACTAAGAGCAATGAATTAAAAAAAAACTGCTACTAATGTGGCATAAAAACTAAAATTATTAATTCTACTAAATTTCTTAAAATCTTATAGAATAAAAAAAATATATTCTTAAATTGTTAGTTATATAAGGTTAAAGATAATTTATTTTTAAGCATAAATACTAATTCCTTTATTATTGCACTACTGGTGTTCCGTATTCCTTTAATTTTTTGCGCGCTTTTTAAGTCAGGAGTGACATTATACATTTTTTTTTATTTTTGACCCCTGAGCCCACTAGCTACTTTGCGTAAATAAAGGTTATTTTCATTAGGTTTTATGTAAAAATTCAAAATCCAGTTGTGATGATGATCATCACACACATACATACATACATACATACATACATACATACATACATACTTACGCAAATTCAAATTATACAACAACAAGCATTTATTGGATAATAAATCAATACTACTGTGTAATGGACAATTTACAAATCACAGCTATGCGACAATTTTATAATCGCTATATTTTCATGTAGTCGATTTCGTGCATTTTTGGGGAGACCAAAGAAAGTCTCTGGGATCCGATTCTCCCGTAGCTGCGATTTATAAATTGTCCATTATACTTACAGTAGTGTTGATTTATTATCCAATGAATGCTTGTTGTTTTGAATTTGAATTTGAGTAAGTATCTATGTATGTGTGTGATAATGATCATCACACAGTTAATTAATCCTTAAATTTACGAAATAGTTTTAAAAAATAGATATCTCTAAGATAAATATTGGACTTTACATTTTTTGCCTATAATGGCTGGTCAATGAGCTCAGACAAGTGAACATACCAACGTTTTAAAAATGTCTTAAAACTTTATTTATATACGGAAATGCTTTTCTTTTTTTCTTTTTAATTCAGTAAGGTTAGGATATTATCTTTCAAATAAAACCGAATTTTAAGATTAAAGAAGGTATTTAAAATGCGTTTTTCGGGTTTTTTTTTTTTTTAGGAAGCCCGTGGTGTTGCCTAGTTTACTCGAACGATTTGGCAAAGAATTAAATTGCGAATCAAGATGAGGGTTTATTTTGTTCAGAAAGACGTGTAAAAATAGTTTGTAAATCTCGATTAAAGAAAGATATCAATAAACGAAGATATCTGTGTTTTAATGTAGTAAGGAATAGACTGACGACTGTTATTTTTCATCTCTTTTTATAATCAAAGATAACAAACTCTTTTTAGTGCATAATATTTTAAATATTTTCATTCAAGAATTTGATAAAAACATTTATAAAAAAAAATAATTTGTTTTTTAAGACAAAATATCTGTACTCGGACTTTATGTAAAATTCGTGGAAAATTTGACAGTTCAGGCAGAAGAAGAGCAATGTACTTATCTTGGGTTGTTTGATTATTACTAACTAAAAGTTGTTATTTTGTTACTTCTATGGTTACAGTGGTCACGTGACAAGGGATGGATAGATGTCCGTCCTGATTCGTCGTAAAAACATCACATCAAGATTATGTCGGAGTTAGCTCCTCCTTAGCTCCTTAAACCGGAAGAGAACAGGTCATTTCGACCTTGACCTTTCAGTTGTGCTCCCTACACGCTGTTAACCCGAGGTAGAGACTAGCAAGTTACCTTTTCAGTTTACTTATATTACGAACCTAGTCGTAATATACTTCTAGGCATTTTTAGGCCTTGGTTTTCTTCTAGCTAAGCTCTACTCATTTTTTTAGATAGACTTTACTGTATTAGCTTACCAATTCTCTTGCTAGTCTCCCTTACCACAAGACAGTGACATCTCGCTAAAAATAGGGTCGGCGACTGAAACGGTCGGCGACTGAAATGGGGGTACGCAGGCTTCTGGCCTCCGTGGCCAGGACGTCGATCACCAGGCTGTGTATTAAGTTACGCTCCCATTTCTTTTTGTCTGCCAACTTGACGATAGTTGGAAACTTTCTCTCTCTACTTCGCCTCTTGCTTCTGGCTCCTTACCAATTCTCGGCATTCCGTCCCTACTGGCTGCCTGCACGTCGTCCATAACCTTTCCCGTACACTACGTTTGTAATTATTACAGGAGGTTACTAATATCGGACTCGACCGGCAGACACGCAACGCCTGCACTGGACTTTTGACATGCCCGAACATGCCCGAACAACATCGCAACGCCAGCTCCTCTTTCCTTCCCAACACGTCAAGTTGGCATCCCGGCAACGACCAACATCAACCTCAAACTACAATGACCATAAGCAATTATTTGCAACGACCAACATCAACTTCAACTGCAAACGACCAACATCAACCTCAAACTACAATGACCAGCAGGGATCATCTGCAACGGCCAACATCAACCTCAAACTACAATGACCAGCAGCAATTATCTGCAACGACCAACATCAACTTCAACTGCAATGACCAGCAGCGATCAACTGTAACAACCAACCTCGACCATCAACGCCTGCACCGGAACATCTGCATCTCTACCGTTCCGACCACCTTTATTTCTTTATTACTTTTCTAGAATAAATTAGCTTATATCGTTTATATCCTCGTTCTGTCGTCTATGTTGTCAGATTTAACATCTTCGAAAATGTTAGCGGGCCTCTTGTGACCTCATCACCCTTTTGTGATACGGGGGCGCTCGAGAGGCTCGCTACAATTACTGACCCTACGTTCAGTGGCCTGGAAATGCATACTGACCGGATGAGTTTTCGAAATTTTTTATCTCGTTTTGAGAGTTGTGTAGCTCATATGACCAACGATGCTGAACTTCTTAAAATGTTCGCTCTCTTGGAAGGCCCTTACCTGCTGATTAACCATATCAGCAATAATAATTATTGAATGGCCCTCACTGTCCTGAAGGATGAATATCTGGACGAGGATGAAATCATTGACAACATTTTTCAGGACATACTGGACTTCTCCGTTAAACGAGAAAAAATCTTAACTTTGACTGAATTCATTTCTAAGATAGCCCCACTTCTGGCGGAGTTGGAAAGCTCTTTCAACTGTGCCTTCTCAGATGACCAGTCCTCTGGGGATCGCATCATGGCAAAAAAATCGTTTTTCTCTAGATTCCCTAGAAGGATGAATTGATTCAGCTTTCTGGTAAGAGAATTCCCACATTGTCTTATGGGATACCAGAGAGGCTATCAAACGACTCCTTATCAAAGGGAGCAATCCCTCAGACTCTACCTCTAATACTGAGCGGGGTATTTATATTGAATTGTGTTCTCCGACACCACGATGCTCAGTTTCCTTTGGATCTTTGTAGACGCATGGAGAATCGGTTCTACGCTGTTTGCTGTGCTATGCTGTTTATATGTCCTCTCCAGGGTACGATTGCGACAGGGAGGTTTCGAGCTGCAGTCTTGCAGCTCTAACTGCGAAGATTCGGGACAAAATGGAGGAGGATGGTACCTGATTGGGAAAGGGTGTTTGGGTATCGATACATTCCTCTCACTGATACACAATGTATCGCCCCCATAAATTGCGACCCTAATGATTCCACAAATAGACAAATTCTAGCGGAAGTAGCAAGAGTCTTTGACCCTTTGTTATTATACTTGCCTGTCTCGTTGCGAGATCGTATCCTTTCGGGTGAGCTATGGAAGAGGGACTTGGGATGGGATGAGCAGGTTCCGACCGAGTTTTCATCCACATGGAAGAGCCTTTTATCTGACTTCTCCGTGTTGGCGACCATTTCCTTACCCCAAAAGACTTTCAGTGAGAATGGGGCTGGCGACCTTGTTCCTCTTCTGCGATGCATCACCGGAGACATATGTGTTCGCTGCATATGTGGTGCAGAGTCGCCAGTTTTACCTGGTTTTAGCAAAGGTTAAGTTGGCACCCCTAAAAAGAAAGACTCTTCCCACCTTGGAAGTTTTGGCAATTTTTCTTGGCCCTGAAATGCTTACCCACTGTCTTGAAGAGTTGCGGAGGATTTTTTTTTTTTTACCAACTTGTATGCCATTCCGGCTGCCATCTACAGTGATAAGGCGAAGACCTTCCTGGGTAGTGGTCGGCTATTCAAGAGGCTATTGTTGTGCCACGATTTCGAGCAGAAGTTTAGTCCCATTCCACTGTTCTCTCCCTGGGGTGGAGGCGTCTGGGAAAGAAGTACTCGGATGATCAAAACAAAACCTGATTCCAGAAGGTGGTTGACCGGGATAAAATAGATTACTTCTACCCACTAACCCTTATCTCTGACATTCAAATGGCTGCCAACAACCGCCTCATGACTTATCGAGGAGGGAGGGAGAGAGAGAGAGAGAGGGAAAAAAAACAAAAAAACACCAAGCATGGACTGCTGTTGAACCTGAATGAGAAAGATTTTGCGCCCTCCATGCTCAGGGGAGGGGTGAAATTTTCTCGACAATACCACATATTTTACTGTTAATTAATGATGATTAATTAAAAATATATGATAATTGACAACCGCGTTAAAGTTTTTAAAAATGCTTACTGCCAGTAGACAAAATATGTGTAGCTAAATAAAAAAAGTGTATAGTGAAAATTGAAAAATCAAGTCCTTAAATATAGTTTTATATATTCAGCGAAAATGAGTTTTCGAGAAATTTAATTTAACTTACTGATAGTAAGCACATTGGCACAATTTTTAATCAGAAAAGGAAATTATCTCATTGAAAACTTAATTCCGTAGCCTACGGTATTGACATTTAACGGGAACTTGTCTCGTCTTTAATTTTCATTTCATCAATGCAAAAATTATTTAAAGATATGTCTTAAAATTACGACTAAAATATTGTTCACATCACGAATGACTTTAGGAATCAATACAAGCAGTAAATACCCAAAATATTAAACTTTAAATTTAAATGACCCAAAAAAACGAAAATTAACAGAAACTTTTGATTTTTCAAAATTTAAAGTTAGTTCTTCTATAAATAAAACTACTTTAGTTGAACATCCGATGGAAACTGATTTTAATATAGTTTATGATAAAATGCACATTAACTATTTGTCAAATTAAAAATGTAAAAGTATTTTAAAATATAATGAGCATTAATGTTCGTACCTCTTTGTAAACCGAAACGTATAACAAAAATCCAGAGTTAGACGTCTTATGTAAGAAACATAACTCTGATATTTTTATTTAATTATCTCCCTTGTATATAGAGACATTGAAGTTCATTTTCTTTGTTTTTGTTTTTTTTTTAATCGAACTAAAAAGTAAAATATATATATATATATATAATTTTTCACTATTAACCTTGTTGCATAAGATATTTACCGTTTTATTCAATTAACTTTTCAAGTAAATTCATTATTCCGTCCCAGAGAATATTTTGGCTTTCATAACAAAGAACAGTTTTTGCAGTCTTTCAGTGAATGTCTGATGATCATCATTTTCACACACATACACCCTGTCACGCGGTGCAATCACACGCATAGAAAAATACACACATTGCAGCTAACTCTATAAATGTTTTTTTTTTTTTTTTTACTCTTCTCAGCTATATCAAATCAAAGCATTACTTGATAAAAATGACATGGGTAGACGATTTCTTTCCGTACAATCAGATGCTGACTTAAGACAAGTACTGTTGAGTTCTTATTTGGACCGATTTCATTTAAGGCAGCAATCGGTGAAAAACGTCCAAAATTGGCCAATCGGAAGGGTGTCGTCTTCCATCAAGAAAATGCTAGACATCACGTTTCTTTTCAAACTCGACAGACTACATACGTAGTGATAGAGTTTGGCTGGAATGTTGTATTTCGATATTCATCCACTGTGTACTCACCTTCAGATTACCACTTATTTTGCTCCCCATAAAATTCTCTTAATGGGAAAAAATTCTCTGGAGGCCTGTAAAAACCACTTAGCCTAGTTCATCAGCTAGAAAGAGGCCAACTTGAGGTTAAAATCAGGAATCAGCCTCAAAGATTTTGAAAGGTAGTAGAACAAAACAGAACATATGTGGTTGATAAATCAATGTACAAATATTGTCATTGAAATTCGCTTAGAAAACGCTACTCTCTTTTGTTCCAACCCAATCGTTAATCATTTCTTCTCCTTTTCCTTCTCTAACTTGTCTTTTTTCTTCGTTTTTTTTTTAATCATTTCACCCCAAGCAAAGCGATTATATGCCACTCGAACGTAGGCAGTTAGAGGGAGTGAAAGCGAAAGAGAATGAAAAAACTGAGAATGAGGAAAAGACAAAAAAAACTGAGATTGAGGAAAAGACAAAAAAAAAGGAACATTGTTCAAGAATATGGCGATTGACGTTGCATTTAACTAAAAAGAACAGAAACTATTAAAATAAAAGAGGTAGTTGCATCTAGCTAGTTCAACAGTAAAACAGCGAGACCTAGTTACCAATCTCTAGTAGCACGCTCGAATACATGTAGGCGAAGCATCGGGGAAAAATGCTCGTCAAAGCAGTTGCCATGAAAATCTTTGTAGAAAAGACAGCGGGAGGTCACGTTACGTGGGTGAAAAAGTAACTGAAGTCGAGATGTCTGGTCAGGATTGATTACATTACAGACCCTTCTTTGGATTTTATCAAGAATCTCGAGATATACAGCGGGAGCACCAGACAAGAAACTTTTTTTTTTCTGGCATGACACAGTGAACTAGCTTTCCTTGCAGTAAACGAAGCAATTGATTCGATATAGTCACTCTACATCATGTCAGGAGAAAACGTGAGCCGAAGAAGGTACAGTGTGTTGTTCTCCTGGAGTCTATCATCAGCCATAATGATGTCAGGCAGAAAAGATTCTCTGTAGTGATTAAATGAAAGCTGTTTTGTAGGTGTTAAAATTTATAAGCATTTCTTGCCCCAGAAGCTAGAAGTTTTAAATCTTTAAATGTACCTTGCTTCTTCTTATGCTTACATGAGAAACTAGAAATTATCTGATTTGCTGACAAAAAATCTCTATTAAATCAAAGAAGTGACGATATGATCTTATCTGATTAGGGGTCGTTTTCAAGAGCCGTTGTTAGGTTTACTTCGTCAGATCCGTCGGATTTGCTACTAAGACAGGAGTAAATGATTGTATCATTTGCATAAATACCTAACTGAGAACTGATAACATCGGGGAGATCACTGAAGGTCAGAAAAAAAGTAGGTCTCAGGATAGAGCCTTCGCTCGCGTTCCTTTCTAAGTCTATCATAATTTTCATTTGTGTATTTTATGTTGTAAAAATTATGTCCACCGATAATAAATCCTGATAGGCCTTCCTGTTCTCCTATGATCGAGTTGCTATATAGGTTGATTAAATTAGATACCTCCACTTTTTCGCGGGAAAACAGCATAGCGTATTAAAAAAGGCCACAAACTTAATAAAAATAAAGTTTCATCGTCAAAATGTTTACGTTATTATTAAGATGAAAGACTAAAGTATTTTTTGATTATTTTTAAAAAAATTTTAATCCTTTCTAACACGTTCGAAATTTTGGTTAAAATCTTGTTTTGTTTACACTGACATTTTGGGGCTTTTTTCCGTTGAAAACACATTGATTTGGAAATTCTTGTAAAAATCAAATAATTGTCCGATTTTAATGATATTTTCAGGACTTATTCACAAATGAATGAAATTATTTTTGAACTTTTTAAGAAAATTTTGTGAATATATATATATATATATATAGATAGATAGATAGATAGATAGATATATAGATATATATATATAATGTCATCCACAGACAGACTGTTTCGCTGTATCACAGCTCATCAGTGCGGCTAGACATCCCGTTGCCTCTCTCTCTCTCTCTCTCTCTCTCTATATATATATATATATATATATATATATATTACATATGTCGGAGTTAACTTCTCCTTTAGTACGTTAACCCTTTCACCAGGGGTCGCTCTTTGCGGTTATGAATAGTCGCTGACCCTTCGCCTCTTTCTCTTTTTTCCTTCAGGCCCTTTGTGCCGACACCTGGAGGTAAATCTCTCTTTTTTCCTCAGGCTTTCAGCCTTATTACTTCGAAGATGTGAACGTTCACCAGCGATAGCGTTTCCCAAAATGCTGGGAACACGCTAAGCACAATATACACACACACGCACATACAGAATATTCACACACACACTTTGTCCTTTGTAACTGTTCCATGTAACTTATTATTAATATATATATTTGTATACATGTATTATTGGTCTTGTGTTTTGTTTGTTTCTCTTTTCCTTCTTTGGACTTAATTAAAGTCCAACCTTTTCATGTAGATGGGCCGGCGAGCAGGAAAATCTGAACACGCACATGTTTCTTCTACGTCAACTCAACAACATTACAGCCACGGTCCACTGCACATATGTTACCCCACAACCCACTTACTTAATTTCATGAAATTTCGCAAAATACCTTTCTATTTTCTGATTTTTTTTTATTCATCAAAATAGAAGTCCTTGTAGAATGTAAATCACATCATTTCTTTTCAAATTTGCACTATTCTAACTGAAAATCTGTTCTGAATGCAATAAAACTATGACAGTATTTAATTAAAAAAGCTTTTAATTGCTTTTGTAAATAACTTATATTAAGGACACTATCGTCTGAAGAAATAAATTTTTTCCAATGAATAATGAATTTCTACAAGAATGTTTCATTTTTTTTTTAAATTTTAGTTATAATTCATAATAGTCTAAAAATCGTGTAAAATTCTGTATTGGGCTATTTTCTGTAGTAATTAAGTGGGAACGAAATTTATGAATCTAAAACTGAAAAAATTAATAAACACATTTCCACTATTCTATTTTTAAAATATTTTATTTATTTTTTTTACTTAATACGTTCCTTCTTTTCGGCTATGGTAGGCTCGAACTGACATTATTATGAAAAGGTCACGTGATCTAATAAATTTTTCCCCTTTACAGAGAAATTCGCTCGTTACTATTTACGTTTCAACAGGTCTTCCGTTCAGCTTTAAAAGTTAAAAATTTAAAGTAAGTTTTACTTTTTCAATTACTATTTCGCTAAATATTTTTATTTTATGTATCTACATTAGTGTGGGTCATACTTCAATTGAGTAGTTTTTTAAAAACTTTTAAGGAGAAACAATTTTTTACTGGAAATAATAAATTTAATCGTTTAGTTTTCAATTAAAGCTAAAAATGAAATCTTCAAGAATTTTTTTTAAAAATTCTTTTTAAACTTTAGGTATCGAAAATTTATGCCGAAATAGTGGAGGTTCCTAGAATAAACCAAGTAAGAATACGCATCCTTGTCTTACAGTCCTTTCTCTTTGTGTGTACTTGCTCAGGTCATTTCTACCCGTTGGCAAAGTGTAATTGTAAAAATTCTAATGAATATCCATTGCAAAACCGATGTCAAACGGACTCTCTTGTTTACCTAAGCACTATTTCTACTATAGAAAATCCAACAGTTAAAAATATTTTATATAGGGAGTACCAAGAATTCTTTTAAAACTAGGTTGTATCAACATATATTATCTTTTACCAATAATGCTTACAAAAATATGACATCCCTTTCTAAATATTTTGAGAACTTAAATGAAGTTAACAAAACCCCTACGGTAAAATGGAAAATACTAAAAAAGCTAGAAGTTTTAAATCTTTAAATGTACCTTGCTTCTTATGCTTACATGAGAAACTAGAAATTATCTGATTTGCTGACAAAAAAATCTCTATTAAATCAAAGAAGTGAATTAACTGTAAATTGACGGCGGTTTATCTTTTACCTTACAATTTAGTTAAATTTTAAAAAAATTAGGTAGTACCATTTCTTATAGCCATAATTTGTAAGTAAATAGGTGTCCATCCACTACAAGTAATTATCTTATTTTGTTTTAGATTTAGTATTGCCGTTCAATTAGTATTATTAATATCTTATATAGAAGTTCCACATTATTAATTTTATCTACAGGTTCTTTTAAGAATCTTCTTGAATGTGAAATTTAAAAAAAATTTCTGTTGAAATTAACTTTACTTCTGATTATCCTCCTACCCCTCAGCGTTCTTTGAAAAATTGAACATGTCATATTTGTCTACAAAAATGATACATTTTTTGCTTACATATTTTCTGCAAATGTCAATGATGAGCTGTCCAAGTTCCGGTTTATCATGTCATGAAAAAATAACTCCCCCACCTCCACCCTCTGAGCTTAATTTTCTATTTAGCGTAGATCTGACACTGGCTGATCAAGACAAACCCTTAAGCCTATTTTTAATTCTGACCTTGTGTTTTCTCACACAACCTTATCTTCCAAAAAAAAAACTTTGCTTTTGAAATTTTCTTAAAAACCATTTAATCACCAGTTACTTATCGTCGCCTAAATAGGGACAACAGTGCCGAAACACGAAAGATATTGTGTAGCGATTTCAACATGTTTTTGTTCTAATCTGTTACAATAGAAATTATATATATATATATATATATATATATATATATGTGTGTGTGTGTGTGTGTGTGTGTACTTGCCCTATTGGACGGCATTTAAGCGAGCTCCTGCGGAAGGCTCTTGGTTCGGCCTTCATCACATATGGTAGGGAGGAGTAAATCCGATAGGTCACAATAAACTACAGAAAAACTCAAAACTGATCGCTGCATTGAAGTATTGCATTAATATTTAAGCTTACCTTTTAAAAGTTCAACGATAATTATTCGGTAGCCACTTAATTTAAAGACAGTTTCTCATGGACGTAGGTCCTTACTTTCCGTACAAACAATTATTTTTATCTCATGGATGACTTTCGCTGGATTTCGCAATTAATTTCGATTATTCCCAAATTTATTTCCAAGTTATGAAAATTGTTATCGTACCAAAAAAATCCTTGCAAAAAATCAGGTAAAAAATCGCCGAAAACAATCGCAGCAATGAAAACTTGGGAATCCAATATTTCAGGATTGCGGGTCTGGATCCGACCCGGAATGTTTTTAATTTGCTCACGAAGTCTACCTGATTTAAAAATGGTATAATATGTTGAAAAGTGTTGCACGGTGACACATTGACAATCGTATTATATATATATATATATATATATATATATATATATATATATATTCATGGCGTCCCCCAAAAAATAATACCATTTTGTAGTCTAATAAGATAAAACTGTGTAAAAACTAAGCTGATTGTGCAGACTTATCTCATTGAGAATCTACCAGGAAGATGGATCGGGCCTGCCAATGATAATGATAATGTGATCTTGAAATGGCCACCACGTTCACCTGACTGGCCATATTGTAATTTTTTCTATGGGGTTGTATGAAAGGACAGGTGTATATCTCTCCTCTAGCTACAAGCCTAGAGGATCTTAAGCAGAGAATCACTGAGGCGCTGAAGAATGTTACGCAAGATATGCTGGATGACCGATTTGACGTGTATCGTGTCACATGTGGTGCTCATATTGAGCATTTGTGAAGCTTTGTGAAATCCTTTATAAAATCTACATCCCTTTGAATATTTTGTTTGAGTTTTGAAAAGAAAATCTTTCATTGTTCAACATGAAGCCTATTTAATTTCGTTTGGATGGGACGTGTAGCTACTCAGATATTCACATTTTAAATTATGTCAATTTGGAGGAGACTGTTTCGCAGCTCATCAATGTGGATAGACATCCGATTGCCTGAAGCCGGGATCGAAACCTGATTGATGAAGGTGAATTTAGACGTATTCATTTTTTAGATAAATATGCCAGTAACTGGAGAACTCGATTCATCTTAACGAAGAATCTTGCATCAGCAGCAGTAATAGTCACCGTTTACAAATTCACTATTCTCCCTGAGAACTCAACCAAAATATTTTAGGAGCATATATATATATATATATATATATATATATATATATATATATGTGTGTGTGTGTGTGTGTGTGTGTGTGTGTGTGTGTGTGTGTGTGTGTTAGAGTAATAGGCATCTGTTTTTTTCTCGCGAGATAATGGTAGCGTTATGTTTGGTAAAAAATTCAGTCCTTTGGTGGTGAAACTGGAGGACGATAACCTGGGCGATCATATCTGAAAGTTGTCACCTGCCCAGACCACTTTACCTACTTTCGGTCATATTGACAAGATCCAAAGGAATTGTAACGGAGTTGAGCTATGTTAATGTAAGTTACTCTGTGTTATATGTATTTGTAGTTGATAGAGGATTCATTTTCTCTTTTTTATACTGAAAATTAAATAAAACGTACAACAATAACATAAACAATAAAACTTTGAGACATGTATTGACATTGATGACAAGAATGTGTATTTTTCTTTTCGTGATGTTAGATACAATATTGGTATTGTGTGTGTTAAAAATGTACTCAGTGTTATGGATCTCTCATTCAGGCCGGTAAATGTTGTTTAATACTGTTTATTATAAACAGAGCATTTACTTAAATATTTGTATCTATAAAAAGAATGTATAAACATAAAAATGTCTTAAAATAATTGTCGGACTTTGTCCATTTCATAATGTGTGACGTCATTTGTTTACATTTGGATACGCTTTGAGCAGATATGAATGTACGTCAGAGATTCATGGAAGATTGTAGTTTAAAAGCAGTAAAATCGAATTTGCTAAACGAACTATCCTCTGTGGCTCAGTCGGTTAAGGCACGTCAGGCTATATGACGGTTCCATATAGAATATAGGTTCGATTTCTGTTGGAGGACGATTATTTTCTATGAAAATTTCTCGGACATTCAGGCCGGTAAATATTATTAATACTGTTTATTATAAACAGAGCATTTACTTAAATATTTGTATCTATAAAAAGAATGTATAAACATAAAAATGTCTTAAAATAATTGTCGGACTTTGTCCATTTCATTATATATATATATATATATATATATATGTGTGTGTGTGTGTTATACACACGCATATATATATATATATATAGGTATCCGTTTAAATTAGCTATATTTATATAAGTGCTTCAGATAGGAGATAGATCATTTATAGATATAGACAGTGTAGACATATGAATCAATTCTGCATAGTTACTGTCAGTTTCACATTTCAATGCGATCTGCAGATTAAGATCTTGTGAAGCGTGAAATTGACATATGTATGTGTGTGTATGTGTGCGTGAGTAAAGTAAAAATAAAATTTATCTTAGCCGACGCATTCCATCCTTTGATGGACTTTATCAAGGCAAATATAAAGATTTTATTTTGTAAGAAGTATTTCTAAACGAAAGTAAAAATGTTAGTTTTTAAAAAAAAATTTAATTTAAGAAACGCTCATCAATATTCATCAATATTAGCTGAAAAGTCTGGGTAAATTATGGAGGACGCTAAGTGACACAATTCAATGTCTAATAACGAAAAATGCGTAAATGATCTAGTTGACGAATTATTTAATAATGTAATTAATATATATATTATTTTCAATGGGGATTAATTACCAGTTTTCTTTTAATTTTTTAAGATTTTTATAATCACGTATGTTGGCTTGGGAAAGTAGTAATTTTTGAGGAGATATTTGAAAAATCTGGGGCGCGGATTTATATTCAATAGCGGCACTCGTGAGTATTTTCCGTCTACGTAAGTTAATTTCTTTTTTAATAAGTATAGCATTCTTTAGATCAAAGTTGTAGGTCAATTTATTTCTATGTATGAGTAATGTATTTGATAAATCCTTATGTATGAGATACTTTTTGTGTTCATAGATTCGTTTTTTTAAATTTCTGCAAATTTCCCCAATGTATTATGAGGAGCAGTTTTGCCTGTTTATTTTATATATACCTGCTTCAGAATTATTATTGTGAAAACAGGTATTTTTGGTTCTGATTATATCCATAATAGTTTTGGATGTGATTGTAATTATTTTGATATTGTTA
The DNA here is from genome assembly GCA_963932145.1 of Acanthosepion lycidas. Lineage (NCBI taxonomy): Eukaryota > Metazoa > Mollusca > Cephalopoda > Sepiida > Sepiidae > Acanthosepion > Acanthosepion lycidas. The sequence goes on along the minus strand of OZ010588.1, from coordinate 21,985,444 downwards.
AGATTGGATAAATTGTTTTGGCTAGTAGATGGTAAGGAGTTAGTAGGTAGTAGTATTATATGTCTGTTTTGTCTAGTTTTATTTTCATTGTTTATGTTGTTTAATATATACATGTGGGTGGGTGATTTTGATATATAATCATATGTATTTAATTCTGGAGTCATCAAGAAACTAGTGTGCCAAACAGTTACAGGTCCACCTAGAATATGATAACACACACACACACAATTATATCCGGAAATACGGTAATATCTGCTTGTTTTGTTCATATCTTGTCATAATTAGTATCGTTTAAAAATAGAATAAATAATCTTTTTTCTCTTTTCCTTCTCTCTTTTTATTTATTTTTTTTTTTTTTGTCTCTGTCAAAATTGACAATAGGTGGACTAGCTTTTTACTGTTACGACTGTCCAGGCTTTAATATAATTATGAGAGAATACTTTGCCTTGTCAAAGACCACGCATGCCCACTCTTTCTTTACTGCCAACCATTGTTGTGACATGTTTTATCAAGATATATAGTGATAAGAGTGAATACAAGGATATGAATTTTTATACATTTCCCAAGGATGTTAGTTCATAGTAGTCAGTTTTACTTTTAATTAGCCACCCATTTTACAGATGACCTCTCGAAGGGTATACTTGTAGTTTGACATCAAGAAAATATAGTTTTTTTAAACACACTTTATTTTGTAATGCAAACGATAAAAAATTTTGAAGACGTGTCGTTGCCAGTTAAAATGGATTTGCCGAAAGTCATGTATAACAAATTGTATTTGGTTAAACAGGTTAAATGCTCTTTATTAGTTACCTCCAAAGGAAACCGATACCTAAGGTTTAAAATGGATTTTTAAAAAATGAAAAATCATTCTTGAAGCTTTTATTTTAGTTTTAATTTCAAGCTAATAGGTTAATATAATATTTCCAATAAGCAAAATACTTTGCTGTACTTCAAAACGATTTTAAATTGATTGGAATTCTTTTAATCGCTAAAAATGGCTAATTTTAGCCATATTTACAAAACTTTCAGTACAACTAATTCTCTTCATTAAAAAAAATCTTTCAAAAATAAAATATGCTTTTTTGAAATTTTATTTGAATTAGGGTTAAAGTCTAAATAATCTGTTTTGAAACAAATATTACTTACTTTTTGTTTAAAATATCACAGAAAATCATTTTTTTTTAACACGGATGTGTCTGTTTTTATGAGGTGCTGACAACTATCTGGACAGATAGCTTGGAATTTTTTTCTACGAAGAACATATCTGTAAAATTACTTGAGGAAAATAACGTGAGAGCCTTTTATATATTTTTCAACTATTCAGCAATCTTAAAAATTTAGGAAAATATTATTAAGCATTTCACCCCAAGCAGGGTGGGTGTGCCACTAGCACGCAAGGGAGTTACAGAGGATTTTATTGAATTTTAGGTACCTTGGCTTTAACTTTACTATTGTTACCAGTCTTATTTTTTGAGAATGTCGTGTATCAAAGTCCGTATTTAAAAAAAAAAACAAAAAAAAAAAAAACGGCACGTTTATACACACAAAGAAATTCAAAATTCTTTTTAATATACTGGAGGTGGACGCTGAATTGTAGTAAGTTTTTCCGTTTATGATTAGTAAATATAGTTTTTACTTAATAATATCACCTAACCGGTAAAAATGAATACAGAATTTTAAAAGATTTAAAACTGAATAAATTATTCTAATTAATTTTTTTTTAAAAATGAAAACAATTCTTGTAAAAATTCATTATTCATCGAAAACTTATTTTTCTTAAGACAAAATAGTCTTCATAATAAATCTTATTCAAAAAAAGTAATTAAAGGCTTTTCTAATTATAATGTCTTACTTTTATTGCAACTGTTTATTTTACGTTTCAGAGCAGATATTCTGTAAATGGGAGTCCTGTTTTACAATAATAATAATAATAATAATAATAATGAGGATTTAAATTCTCCAAGGAGGTCTGCTTATAATATAAACATTAAGCTGTACAAAAATTATTTTTTAATATTTCATAAAATTAAATAAGTGGGGTGGGGGTAACAGATATACTTTTATCAAGATTTTCTAAAAAGAAGAAACATTTAAAAAATAATTTCATTCATTTGTGAATAAGTCCTCAAAGTCTCATTAAAATCAGACAATTATTTAATTTTTTCAAGAATTTCCAAATCAATGTGTTTTTCACCGCAAAAAGACGCTAAAATTTCCTATGCTAGTTTATGGTTGCCCGTTGACCAATAAAAAAAGATTTTACCAAAATTTTTAAAATTCTAAAACAGGATTAAAAAATATATTTTAATAATAAAATATTTCTTTGGTTTTCTTTGGTTCTTTGGTTTAAAAATAACATACAGATTTTGACGATAAAAAGTTGATTTTATTTATTTTCTCATCATGTATGCTCATTTTCGGCGAATCTTTCGAGGTACTTACTCTTTAGCATCAGTACATTCACTTACGCGCAAATAGCATTGAGCATCTAATCCATCTCTTCTATCTCTAGTTTCGGATTTGAATAACTCACAAACGATTAATAAAGCTTGTAACACCGTTTGTCTTCTTCATGATCCTTCATTCTTCTGCCACGTTGTGTTTTTGATTTGAGGGTGAGAAGATCGCTGATGAAGTAAACTTGTTGGGTTTATGTGACTTTTAGTTTCTATCATTTTCAGGAAAACGCTCTCTCGCGACCACGAAAATTGTCCTTTTCAGAACAACTCTCTCTCTAGCGGACACGAAACTGTCCTTTACAGGAAAAATGCTCTCTTGTGACCACAAAACTCTCCTTCTCATGACAACGCTACATCAGTTTGTTTGTTGTTGTCTTCCGTCATTCGATATCTTTTTGCAGGCCAATATACCACCCGCAACATATATATGATTTGTTGTATACAACGGTTTTAAACCTTTCCATGTACTGTTATAATCAAATAATATTGGGATCCCCTTTTGGAGTTTACAGCCTGTGTTAGAAGTAATTCAAATTTTTAAGTTCTGGTCTTCAGCGTTGGCACAAGGTCTTGGTCAAGAGGTCTCGCCGAACGATACAGATTCCAGTAACAGTAATGTGGGGACTCCCTAAGTTGCCCAAACATCCAGTTTATATGGAGTGGAGTCCTACGTCTAGTAAGTGCATTGTTGATGAGGGTCTGGGGTTCGCTTGTCTTCCACCCTTAGCATTAACCTTTTTCTATGATCCTGTATTTTCAAAATATGCTTACTCTAGTAAATTTTCAAATTTAGAGATTGTCCAAACTCCTTTTCAGAGTTGTCAGAGGAATCAGGCCGCGCCTTAACTCCAACTCACTTCACGTCTCATCTCGCACCATCGCTCCATATAAACAGTGATAATCTCTCTCACTTTCTCAGCATCCAACCTGAGCCCACTCCAAAGGCTGGCACACTGTCTTTATGGTGAATCTAAAATTTTAGTAGGCGAAAAAGGGATTTCCAATCATTAATCTTTCTTTATCAGCTTGTCCCATGCTGGTTGTTTTTAGATTATTTCTCGATCGACCAGGTCACACAGCTGGTCGCCTATGGTCACTCCAGCGCTATTAATTAATTTTTTTTATCACAAAGGAATCCGAAATAATGTCGGCCATAAACATTTTGACGAATGTCATAGAAATTAAAATGAACAAACTTGTTCCAAATCTTAGGTGTTAATCTCTATTTTTGTTGGGGTATTTTTTCTGGGTGGCCGATTCAAACCATATGTTTTTCCTGGCTCTTTGTCCAGAAGAATTTTAGATATTATTTCGGTGACCACCTGTGTTCATTATTGACAACATATGTTTTTCTATTTTCGATGATACATTAATTGTCTCTTTCTTATTGGCAGGAATTGGGAAAGGACGGGTAGTTTTGGTTTTGCTCAATCTTACTGAATTCCTTCTAGTTAAATTTGGATTCGATTCTCCATGGAACTTTTCGGGATTTCATTTTATTATTTTGAAACAATTTTTCAACGCATTTCGTTTTTAATTTTCTTCTCCACTTTTCAATCCATTTTTCTGCGAATTTCAGCAATTACCATCCAATTAGTAGTTTCTTTCCTCTTCCTTTTTTCTTTCTTTACCTTTTTTATTGTTTGATTAACCTCCTGAGGTCCCAGTTTCACAAGCTGTAAAAAATAAATCAATCAATCACTGGGTACACCATACTGGTGAACTTTTGTCATAGCTAAGCTATATAAATAACTATAAATCAACTTGATAATAGTAGCTAATTGAAAACATACTTAAAAAAAAAAAAAAATTATTATTAGAATCCCAAATATGTCTGTCTATATTTCTGAGATGAGCTATTGTAACTATTTACATTGTTCGGACTATTGTCTTCATATTTATTGTCATATTCACAACGTTCGGTTCGAAATTCCAAATTATATCACCTGAAGAAGGTCGGATCGTACAACAGCCGAAACGTTGTGAATATGACAATAAAGATGAGGACAATAGTCCGAATATTGTAAATACTGTAAATGATCCCAAATATGATTCGATTTTCAATAACCCACAAAAGCCGTAAAAAACAAATTAATCAATACACTAATAATAGAACTTTAAACGTAAAACCAAGAAAAGGAAGTCAAATGCAAAAATGTAGGTTTAGGTAAATAATAAGTACTCTTAAGTACTGGTTGTTATAAAACAAGAATTGTAGACTTGAGATTGCAACAATGAAAGGATAAATAGGCATTTTGTTTGTCAACGTTGAATTTATAAAACAAATAAAATTATTTACACTACATGAAAACAACGTTTTAATCCACTAGGTTACTGTTCCGTAGGACTTGGAGCCTTAAACCTAACCTGCCTACTGATGAGTGCTGCTGATTTTCCTGCTTGACTGTACTCTCTGAAGGTATTTCACTTTTGTTATTGTTATTGTGGTTGAAGATTTGCTGTCGGTGGTCTTTCTTTCTTAACTTAATTTTCTTAGCTTAGTGGATTAAAGCGTTGGTTCGTGAATTTGGTAACATAGTAATTGTGAGTCAATCCCTTGGCCGGGCAGTGTGTACTTGAATTCGGTGGAAACAGAGTGAGCAATAACTGAACAGTACAAAAAAAAGAAGAACTATACGAGATATGCCTAGGCATGGGCAGTAGAACGAGAACAGTCTGCTCTGTAGATTAAATAAAGGGCTCAGTTCAGAATTCGCTGTAGGTTACCCGAATCGAAATAGCCCTGATGAAGGCCAGAAGGCACAACGGCTAAAACGTCGTGATGATAAAAAAAATAAGGACAATAGTCCGCATGAACATAATGATAATCCCTAATCCCAGAAAATCAGACATAAATTATTGTAGACTTTTGTAGGAGACTTGAGAATGCAACAATGAAATTATAGTCGAGTAGGAGTTTTGTTTGTCAATATTGAATTTATAAAACAAATAAACTTAAATAGTGTAATTTATTTACATGTTTGCAACACGTGTGTGTTGATATTTGTGTAAATTTCGAAGAATAGAACTTCGTATCTGAAGTGGGTAATTTGTAAGAAAAAAATTAAATAAGTTTTAGAGGTTCTGAAAATGACTTTGCTGTTGTCATCAGTTTTCAACTCGGTATCTATGCTGACGGCACAACTATTTACTCCTGTCTTAATACTAAGTGTGATCGGTTTGATAAAGTCAAATTAACAGTTGATCTAAAGAATGGCCTAAAATCTGTTGTTAAATGGGGCAAGCAGTGGCTTGTTAATTTTAACGCCTCAAAAATGTAACTAAGAGAACCCTTTTTACTTTCCATCAGTAAGGCTGATGCTACCCTCCACGAGAGTGACATTGCGCCTTCTCAGATAAATGTTTTCAGCTGACATGAAGTAGAAAAAGTATATTGACTCAATTGCTAAGTCTGTTAGTTCACTATGTCGTGTTAAACAATTTTTCTTGCCAGAATCTATCTTAAATATTTATAAGTCTACCACTCGTCTGGTGCTCCTGCTATATATTTAGAAATTCTTGGTAAAATTCAAAGAAGAATTTACACTGTCCGGACCTGGCATTTCTCTCTCCCACGCCGTAACGTAGATTCTCTGTGTCTTTTCTTTAAATACTTTCATGTTGATTGTTCTGGTGAACTTTCCTTAGATTTTATGAATTTAAACGCAGTACTAAATTGGTGGCAAAGTCTCGCTATTTTACAGTAGAAATTGCTAGATAGATGTAACCGTAAGTTCTATGCTAACAGTTTCTTCTGTCGCACTTCTCGCTTGTAGAACCCTTTTCCGGCTTCTTACTTCCCAATCAACTTTAATCTTTAAGAATTTAAATGCGATATCAATCGTTATTTTCTCTTTTCTTAATTCTTATTCTCTTATCTCTATTATATCTTTATTCTCTCTTTAATAGTAGTTTTTCTCATATCCTCTAAATCTCAGTAACCTCTTGCGTCTTAGTGGATTTATTGCCTTGCTTGTAATGAAATGATTAGAAAACAAATGAGAATTCGTCAGAAATGTTGATAAAAGTCCACACAAAAACAATAATATTCAAACTCATAATTTAATCCCAGCCGCTATATTGGCTGTCAGCTCCCGGTATACGATATACTGTGAAAAGTTTAGATTTTGTTGATGTTGCTGGCGTTTGTCAGTCGTTTGATGTTCCGCTGTTGGTTTATCATAAATGGATAAGAAGAGAAATAGCTCTATCGCGAAGTCAAGATGGCATTCTTGAGTAGACGGCTTACGCCTATAACACGTTGAAATACCGATTCTCGTCCGATCACCGGAGTTAAGCAACGCCAAGCCTAGCCAGTACCTAGATGAGTAACCGCTTGAGAATACCAAGTGCTGTAAGCTTGACCGTGAGGATGGTTTAATGGATAGCGACTCGGAATAAGAAATCAGAAATTTGAGTTCTAATTTCAGTCGAGTTCGTTATATTCCCCTCCTCTTGGGAAAGGAATGAATCCTCTTCTTCTTCCTCAGTTATGGGTTAATTAGTAGGGCTTGTATCAGAAAATCAGTATCCTCTCCAAAGAATTCTTACAATCGAAACATAATTTCTTGATGTAAATATCCTGCAAAGGATTGATAAACCGTATAAATAAATTAATCTTGTGTAGATTCCTCATCGACTAGTTACTGCTGAAAAAGGTTTTCTTTTTATAAACCTCACGAGGATCGTAAATTATTTTTTATTTACTTCAGATCAACTGTGATTGGTTAAAAAATATTTTTTATCTACGTCTGTACCCGTTTTTATTTCTAGTGGCTTTATCTGGAGTTTGTTGCGGAAACGAGGAATGAGTAACCTGGAAGGCAGAACTTGTCATTGTTGTTGTTTCTGCTGAAGAGGTTAATTTCTTCGCCTCAGCAAACGTAAATTCGATGAAAAGCAATACATCGTATTTTGGGTAAATAAATGTATAATTTATTTTTTACATATATACAAAGCCAGCATACTACTTGTTGCTGTTGTAAAAGGCGACAGAATAGAGAAGGAAGAAAGAAAGAATGTTGGCCATGGCTGTCGGCTGATGTTTTGTGAAGACGGCGGCGGCGAAAGGATTAAAGTTGAGAAGTATTGAGTTCAGTCTCAGTCTGACTGCGGCATTCTTGACCAACCTCTGCGTGTTGACATCTCAGCCGGATCTTTTTCTTTGTGTCTTCTGCGGCGTTGAATCAAGGAATTTATATCCATCGTATCGGCTCCAACTCACAGTCTCTCTCTTTTAGCAGGAGTTATTTCTACTGGCCAATAAAGTTCATTTTATCATTTAATACCGAAAACATGCGTCAAGCCATGAAGCGCAGAGACGCATTTTCTGCCTTGGGTCGTCGAGCAGTCAACATCCAGTTTAGTGTAAGAAACGCGACAAGTTACAGTGAAAACTTTGACTATCGACACAAAAGAATGAGCTAAAAGCTAAATGCTGTATTGTGATTTGTTTCACAATGCCATGAACAATGAAGAAGACTAGCAGATTTTTAAAAAAATGATATTGCGAATAGCAAATGTAATAAATTTCCTCATCGTATTGTTTTTCTCGATTTATTAAATTCACAGGAAACTTTTGGGAATAAAGATAAGCAGTGCTTTGATTGGTCAAAAAGTTTGAATTAATTTTTATCTCATGAACGAGAGTATTGTTAAACTGTAATTTGAAATCAACAAAAGGGTGGATATAATTTACAATTAAATATGCTCCTAAGCTACCCCAATCTTTTATTTGTTTTATAGCAGATGTTAAATTTGAAGAAATAGTTGCAGCCGACGTTAATGCCGCAACGACGGTTGTGTTTGCAGAAGCAATTATTTTTGTAACAATGGAAGCTCGAGCAGATGTAAATTGGTTCTGGATATAATATCGAAGAAATAGTAGTAATTTGTAGAAAACATTTTTAAAAAATAATGTTTAAAATATCTTTGATGGTGATGCAAAGCAAATGTGAGACAAAGAACGGTTTTGTCTTACAAGGATTTGAAAACAGACTCTAGTTTGCTGACCGATTTTTATCGTTTCTTCTTGTGTAGATATTGAAGAGAGGCAGTAGTTGGTTATCGATATTTTTTCAATAAATTAGTAATAAAACGCTTCTATAAGTAATATTACACGTCAGTGATCGAGTGAGAAGAGGATGTAAAAAAGTGTTTTGTGCAAGAGAGACAAATACATTAAGTAAAATATTAATGATTCGCTAAGAAGGGATGGACGATATTAGTAAACAAACGGAAACGAAAAGGCAAAACAGCGAGAATGGCGTTGTCCTGCTGTGAAACAGTAGTTAGCAAACCAGTCTAACAGGTTATTAATACTGCTGGAGTTCAATCCTTACTGGGTGTTCTACATTTGTGGCTTTATGCTAGACAAAGCTATATTTTGTTTGGTGGGCGAGGTAGATGCATATTTACCACTGGGGTCAGCAGTCAGTGTTCAAGCTGAGATATAAGCGCTGATTTCGTAGACAGATAACTCTTTCCTCTTGTACCTAATAAAATCTTTATGTTCCTCTGTTTGCTGAATTTATAATGCCAATAATAAGTGACCAATTATCTTCCTTATATTTTAAAAGGAGACTTTATTTCCTCAAACTATATACACGGGCATTACAAAATCACAAAGATCTTTACCAAATAACGAAAACCAAATCACTTGAACTCTTCCAACAGTAGTAACAATAAAAAGTGTTTCACATTTAACTAGAAGAAAAAAATACTGACAAGCTGTTAACTTTCCACATTACCAATACAAAAAGAGTGTAAGGAAATTTCCATCAGTATTAAAACTACTATAACATTTAGTAGACTGTAGACTCGTCCTTTTTTCTACCTATCACCGCTAGTAAAAGAACAGTCTATAACGCCTACGTACGGAAAACTTCGACCAATAAAAACCGTACTAGGCGAATCAACAAATATCATTGGTTAACGACACAATAATCTGAAAGTTTCACGTGCAAAACAATATTGCGCTAAAACTTCTTTGAGCCGATTTTGGACTTTCAAAACATATAAAAGAAAACACCGACTGACCAAAGCAGTCAGAGACGAACATCCACAGAGAAATTGCCAACATACTCCACGTCACTCGAAATCACGACTTTACCGCGCAAAAGTACATTAACGCTGACTCACTTGCAATTTAAACTTGACCAACTCTGTGGACATCGAATCGCAAACCTAAAACAACTTTGCTTATCCAAAGTGAATTATATTCACTACATATTAAGTAAAAAAATCAACATTCGAACGATTCAGAAATATTACAGTCAAAGGTAGATCACTCCATAAGAACTCATTCCTAAAAACACTTAATATCGACATTTTTAATATTAACACAAACACAGAAAGACTGTAAATAAACATACAAATACTAAGAGAGACATACCGAAACCTCAAATATCACACACACTTTGCCATAGTAACATATACCAAAATATCCTGTATATATATATTACTTTGAATTGTATATAAATGTTTTATTGGTTTCTAAATTGAATGTCTTGTTTTTGATTGTATTTAAAATTCGTTTATTTATTTGTTTGTGGATGCAGAAAGTCACGCAACCTACACAAATTCCTTCTGATTCACTCAATTACAATTAATTAATTCTGCACATCCCCAGCAAGACTTGAAAAGTCCAATTTCCTGAAAAAGAGAGAAAATATTTTATAAATTTCAACCAACAGTAACACTAAATGTTCAGTCAATGAATACCATTTTTTCCTGTAGGAAAGGTTTTCATCACTTCCATTCTATGACCCCAAGTAATAGGAACACACTAACTCAACTCAAAATTACGGTTAGTTTAAATTAAAATTTTAATCAATACGTAGATTATTATTTTTTTAATCAATCAAAACTTTTTGTTTCTATTCGAATTTAATTTGAGAACCACTACTATGTTTTACAAGTTCACGTTCTAGCCTCTTTTCTGATCTTTGCCCCAACTTTCACCCCTGCTTTCAAATCCGCCTCCCAAAGCCTTGATCCTTATCAGAAATAAGAATATATTTTCTGACGAACGATAGAACTGGAAAATATAAAAAGGAATCTGACCATCCTTGCCCTGACCATGGTGTCATAAAGTCGGTGGATGAGGGTAACGCTCACAACATGTCGGTCTCTTGCTTCTAAACCTTTGATTCTTATCAGAGATAAGAATATATTTTCTGGCGAATGAGAGGGCCGAGAAAGTGTATAGCAATTTTGGAGCGAAAAGTTCCCGATATTTCTGAGCCTTCTAATCTCGATAAATGCGCCTCTTTGGCAGTGAGTACTTGACATTGTCTCTGATAACATCAGGTCAGCAACAGAACACCAGTCATCTTCGGAACCTGTTTCTACCTGCTGGGCTCTAAAGACAAAACGTCGGCCATTTACTAAAAACTAATCGAGATCTGCTTCCTTGCAGCTAGAAATTCCTGTCGTCAGCCTACGAATTCACTCAAGTACAAAATTCGGATCTCCTGACAGTTTCCTCATCAAGAAGAGCTCTGAAGAAATCTATGCAAGTGTTAACCCTTAAGAACAATTTACTCGCTTAAAGAACTTTTAGATGCTCAGAGAAATATTTTGAGAAAGCTTTTATGGGACCTTACCCATAATAACATAATGGACTATTCCATACGTAATAAATACTGCGCCTCAAGAAGAAGCAGGGAGTTCAGTCCTCCGTCTTTTTGTGACCGGTGTTTTTGGACTTGGCTAATTGTTATTTTTGTGTTACAGAGCGACAAACAGGATTTTTTTTTTACCACGAGGATTTGCTTGGCAAACTTTTTCGGACTGAAGAATTCCTTTGATACAACCAAGACATTTTGTTAAGTTATTTTTTAAGTTTTTTATTCTTCCATTTCTTTTGTTTGTTTTTTTTTTATTTTTTGGGGGCTTCGGCCCACATAATTTTTTATTTTTTTTGTTTCAAAAAATAAGTACCTTACAAGAAAAAAAAGAAAAAGAAAGCTTTGTTTTTTATTTCGTTTTTTATTTTTTATTCCCACCTTCTTTTATTAGCGACTTCGGTCGCATTCTTTCTTTCTTTTTGGTTTGACTAGTTTGTTTTTTCATTTGATTTTAATTTATTTTCTTTAGCGGCTTCGGCCGCAAATTTTTATTTTTCTTCGTCTGGTTATAAACCAGACTTTTTCTTTTCTTTTTCTTCCGGAACATTTTATTTGAATTTTTTTTGAAAAAAAAAAGAAAGGAGTTTTCTGTTTTTGTTTTTATTTTCGGCAGCCTTTGAGCGCCATCTTTATTTTTTTTTACCTGTTTATTTCTTTGTTTGATCTAGTTATTTTTTTGTGCCCAGTTTATTTATTTTTTGTCTTTACTATTTTTATTTACTGGTACATCCAGGCTTTTTCTTTATTTGTTTAATTTTTTTTTTTTTTTTTTTTTTTTTTTTTTTTTTTTTATACCTTCTCCCAACTCCTTTCCCCAAAAAATTTAGACCCGCATTTGAAAGTCTCCTCTCAAATAAACCATGGCCGACGAAGCCAGTCGGTCTAATGTAAAGAAAGACCTTTTCGGTTCTGCGGCTAAAGCAGACCCGCCGGATAAAAATACCAAAAAGCAGGCTAATGCTAGCCCAAATTTGAAAAAAGGTGCTAGTGTCTCCAAAAAAGGAGATACTAGCAAAAATGTAGATGTGCCAAAGGAGGCACAAAGTAAGACCGCCGAGGAATTGCCCTCATGTTGGAAGTCCCCCCCAAGTTGTATCTTGAACATGGCGGATTTCTTGGATAAGGCGAAGGGGTACGCCCATCTTGTTAATAAAGATGGGTTCGTCGATATTGTCCAGGAAATAGATGTGTTCGCAAAGAGAATGGTGACCGTTTTTGTGGTGGATAAGAAAACAAGAAAGATTTGTCGCTCCACAAAAGACACTGTGATTAAATCACTTTTGTCCCTGGGGATAAAACCCCAAAGAGTAATAAAGGGTACAGGGTTCTTCATGTGGGACATTCTGCTACCCACCCCAGAAGATTGCCTGGCCATGGCCAAGAAAGAATTAATTACAAAAGATTTTATCATCAGAACCGAATATGAAGGCCGCAGGCGGACCAGAGTAGCCGTCTTCGAAGTTCCTCCTCAAATTTCGGGAGAGCTCCTGGCTGCATTTTTTATGCAGTTCGGCCAAATTTTAGGGGCTCTCTCCGACAATTTGAACGGGGGATGGACTTTTGATATAATGCTTGACCAGAAGGCCTTCAAGTCCGTCCCCAACTGTTTGGAGTATGGCGACCGGAAAATGCCGGTCATAGTGACCGGTAGAAGACCAACTTGCTGGAGGTGTGGAGAGACTGGTCACCTTTCCTCCTCCTGCCCAGGAAAGAAGGCCCCTGGAGTTCCGGTCGCTGGCGACCAAAATCCCCCCTTGGCCGAGAAGCTAAAATCCGCGGCGCCTGTAGTGGGCCTAGCTGCGAGGCGGACCGGTGAGGAAAATCCCCCGGTTGGGCCCAGACCCTCATTACCCCCGAAACCGACGCCTGCCACAAGTGTGGATAAGGAGAAGGAGGAGGGGGAATGGCGCCTCGTAGTTAGGGGCAAGGGGAAGACCCAAACAGCGGTTCTTCAGTCCCAACATGACACCGGGGACAAAGTCACCTACAGCCCCATTCCCTCTACCAGCTCCGAGGGCGACGCCTCGGCGTCTTACGAATCTAATGCTACCGATGCGCAAAAGAATAATGAACCCGGCTGGAGGAAAATATTAGACCTAAAGAAGCTGAAAAACAAATTAGATGAGACGCGGGCTAAAAAGCAAAAATCGCTGGGGGCACCGGGCTCCCTATCCTCTGCCCCGTCTTCCCCTTCTGCATCTAAAAAGACATTCATAAAACCTCCTCCGCCTAAATCTGCATCAAACTCACCGGCAAAATCTCGTCATTCGTCTAAACCATCGCCGGTGAGGACGCCTACTGGGTGGACACCATCCACTACACCCAATGTCACGCCCATTTCAACACCTATACATTCTCCTCAAAAAAAACGTTTAAGAAGTCCCGATACTCAATCCATCACCGACAAAAAAAAAAGAAGCTCAAACCACCTTATCTCTCTGGGGAAGACGTCTGCCGCGTATCCCGGGACCAGGCGGAAAGGGTTTTCGGGCAGACACGAAACCCAAAGGAGCTGAAAATTTTGTGGAATTTTAAGCAGATTAACGGTGAGGATGTGGAGAGGCCCGAAAAATTCCCTTCCGCTCAAAGAATCCTCACAGTAGTTAGAACTGGCCCGGGTACGCGGGAGATTTGGGGCATGATAGAGGAGGCCCAGTCGTCACTCAAAATGGTGCCCCCAGCTGCCTATCTTCTAGACCCTGAAATGAATGAATGTGATCAAAAACTCAAAGGGAGGGTCCCAGTTTTTGTTCACCCATCCCTTTATAGGGCTCTCAAACTCACCTACCCCTCAGACATCGGCGGCTTGTCTCAAGATGATACCGTCGAAAATGAGATGGCGTCAGGTTCTATGGGACGAGCTGTCGGTGTCCTCACCCCAGCCATGTTCTATCCTGAAGGACAACCCTAATCGGCTTGACAATGGCACTCTGGTTAGCTAGCTTAAATGTCCGGGGCCTGAGGTCCGAGTCTCGCAGGGCGAGGCTCACTCGTGATCTTCAGCGCCTCGGGGTGAATGTATGTTGTATACAAGAGACCCGTTTTTCTTCTCATGATCGTGAGGACATACTGTCTAGGGGGTTCGCCGTTTATTCAGCCTGTTTTGATGGTCGTTCGAGGGGTGTCTCTTGGCTAGTGAGCAAGTCTTTGAAGGCTGCTTGTACCCTTGTCTTCGCGGATCCGGCGGGCAGACTTTGCGTGCTGGATGTTACCATAAAGGATAAGGTTCTACGTCTCATTGGGGTTTATGCGCCCAATACCCATTCCGAGCGGCCTGCTTTGTTTCGGCAGATCGCGCCGTTCTTGACGACGTCTCGTCGGGTAGTTTTAGCGGGGGATTGGAATGCCGTCCTTGACCCCGATATAGATCGCATAGGGCAAAAACAAGGTACTAACAACCCGGATGTGAAACCATTTCGGGACTTTATCGATGAGTTTGATCTTGTCGATAAGTTCCGGAATGAACACCCTCGGGAGGTAGCATGGACTTGGACAACTAGTGGCAACTCGGCTCCAGGGACGCTTGCGAGCTACCTGGACCGGGTCTTAGTTAGGAGAGTCGACGTAGGGCTCTTAGGGTGTCCAAGTTTCCATTATATAGTTTATACGGATCATAGGCTTGTCCGGGTCCGTGTAAACTTAGATAAGCCTAAGGTTAGATTGGCTGGTTACTGGAAATTGAACTGTTCCCTTTTTGGTGATCAGGGTTTCCGGGACCAGCTTTTACTAATGATACAAAGGGAATTGACGGGTGCGGTTGTGGGAAATGCCTGGTGGGGCAAATTAAAATCTAAAATTCGAACGTTTGCTGCCGATTTTAGTCGTCGACTCAATCTAGATAGATTAGCGGCGCAAACTGCTTTAGAAGATAAAGTCGATCGGGCAGTGAAATCCCGTGTTAGTGGGGACATAGCTTTAGCTAAGGCAGAGTTGTCCTCCTTGCTTATCAAGAAGGATCAAGCTCTGGTAGTTAGGGCTAGGTTAAAAAGAATGTCTTCTGAGGCAACGAATATGGCCGCTGAACTGCGTGCAGAGGAAAATCGAAGCGCGTCTAAGCGACATATCGCATGCGTCACGTTGCCGGATAAGCGGACCGTGACCACAAACGCGGGCATATGTGAGGTGTTTCGGGACTACTTTCAGGATCTTTTCACCAGGGAGCCCGGTCTGAGCTCTGCTCAGTTCGACGCCTATTTAGCTGACTTTCCCTGCCTTTCGGCAGCTGAAGCGGCTAGGTGCGAGGGTCCCATTACAGAGTCGGAGATCTGGGAAGCGCTGAAGCAGGTTGGCCTGGATAAGTCTCCGGGATTAGATGGTCTTCCCTACGAAGTGTACTTGAGGTTGTCGCACGTTTTTGTTCCTTTGCTGGAACTGATTTACAACCACTGGATGAAGCAGGGGTCTTTACCCCAACGCTTCACCAGGGGTGTGATCAAGTTGCTGCGTAAGGACAAGGGCGGTGGGGATGGGTTAGGGAACTTTCGCCCTTTAACGATGTTAAACACTGACTTAAAGATTTTGGCGAAGATCTTAGCCAACCGTTTGCAGCTTGTCCTGTCTAGTCTGATTGGCCCCGAACAGACTTGTGCTGTGAAGGGCAGGACTATTCAGGATAACCTTCATATGGTACGCTTGATCTTAGAACAAGTCGACAGTGATGCCGCGCTGATCAATTTAGATCAGTCCAAGGCCTTCGATAGGGTTGACCATCGATTTCTGGAGGCTGTCCTTTCGGCGGCCGGTTTCAGAGCCGACTTTCGCTCCTGGATCCGACTTTTGTATGCGACCCCCGGTGCGCTGGTGGAAGTGAATGGGGTAAGATCGAAGCCTTTCGTATTGTCTCGCTCCATTCGTCAAGGTTGTCCGCTCTTGCCTCTGCTTTACGTTCTTGCGTTGGAACCATTCCTTCGCAAGTTGAAGGCGAATCCGGTCCTGCGCGGAATTTCCCTGCCTGGGGCTTCCACCTCAGCCAGGTATTCTGCCTATGCTGACGACGTTTCGGTTCTTGTGTCGAGCAGAGCCGAGATTGACGAAGTCAGCAAAGAGATCAGTGGGTATGAGATGGTGACAGGGGCCAAGATCAACCGCGATAAGTCTGTGGGCTTGCGGTTGGGTTCGTGGAAGGGAGTTTCTCTTCCCGGACCTTTCCTCTGGACGGATGGGCCGATCAAGATACTCGGCGTCTGGTTCGGTCCTGATCTCCAGTTGGAAATGAATTGGTCGGAGGTGCAGGGGAAGGCCGAGATCGCGGTTAATCTGTGGTCTCGGAGGAGACTTTCCCTGAAGGGAAGGGCGGAGGTATGTGTTTCACACATATATCCGATCCTCCTTTACCGACTTTCTGTGCTTCCGCTCCCGTATGCCAGACTAATGTCATTAGTCCGGACCTTGTTCTCTTTCTTGTGGAGAGACAAGGCCCCTATGGTAACTCGCGAGATCTGTTGCCTTCATCCCTCTGAGGGCGGTCTGGGTATGCCTAGCATTGAGATTCGTCAATATATGCTTCGCATTACCTTTCTAGACCGAATGTGTCGCGGATTGGATGAGGTGGGCACCTTTTGGAAAGAAGATGTCCGAAAACATTTCCCATCCCTGAGAAGTGTGCACTCGTGCGAGGAGGAGGCCGGCCGTAGACCTCGTGCCGAGTGTGCCTTCTACCGCGAATGTCGTAGTGCTTTGAAGCTCCTCTTACGGACGACGGATGGCCTCTCCGACGCCCAGGCGTTGTCTCGTAAGGCATTGTATCAATTGTTAGTTAGGGAGTCCGTTCAAGATGATCTGATCGACGAGCTCGGTCTTACGAAGCAGGAGGCTCGCTCGATATGGCCTTGGGCGCCTGGGTTGAAATGTCTCAATAACGATGAGGCATCACTCACCTGGCTGATGATTCGTGGGGCCCTCTGGGTCGGCAAGAGACTCTGTTCAGCAGGTTTGGAGAAATATCCAAACTGTCGTCGCTGCACTGGGGAAGTCGAGACCATTGGTCACGCCTTTTTTCAGTGCAAGACGGTAGTGCCGTTGTGCAAGTTTGTTGAAGGCCTCATGGTTCGCATGCTGCAGGGAAAGTTCTTTGTCCTGGAAGCCAGTTCTGTTTGTAGCAATGTGGTGTCGCAATTGACGAAGGCTGAACACTATGTGTTCTGTTGCTTACTAGGGATTATGAGAGTCGTGATTTGGACGACGCGTCAGAAGGGATTCCATGAGGGCGAGAAGTTCACCTCTTCCCAACTGATCTTGTACTTTAAGCATCAGCTTAAAGTCAAGATTAGGACGGAAAGGCGGCGGCTCACCTCATCGGAATTTGGCAAAAGGTGGGTGAATCTTGCGCGAATGTGTAGAGTGAAAGGGGCTGACCTAGAGTGGCACTTGGATGTCGGTTAGGTACAGGATTTGTCCTAACAGGGTTGAACATAGGCAACCCACCCAGATATTAGCTTAGACTAGGTTTTCGATTTTTGAATCTTTAGTTTTCCCCTTTTTTCTAGTAAACTTAGCTAGGGTATGCATGCGCATTGGTCCCTTTTATTTCTGTCCCTATTTTCCTTTTGTTTTAATTCCCCATCCTCTCCCTCGTTAGGTGGTCAGTGACTTCAGTTCTCTGGTGGATGCGGGGCGCCTTTCGTTTCGTGTGCGTGCTTTTTCGTATTTGTTGTTGTGTATGAATGTGTGTGTGTCTGTGTGAATGCTTGGAGGAATGAATGTTTTTTCTTATTAGCCCCGCATTGATTTCGTCTAGTTAACTGATTTTGCTGCCACATTTATGGTTTGTGGGGGGTTTTATTACTAACACAGTTTTGTTTAGTTTTATTGTAAATATTTTTAAGTCATATTGTAAATACTCATTTGGGGATCCTTTTAAAAGTTGTTGTTTTATTGACCCTCCCCCCACAGACAATTTTTGTACATAAGGGGACTAGTTAGGACTTCATAGAGAATTTGAGGCATTATGGTGGACGTAGCAAGAAAGGTAGGAGTGAATGTGTTGTTTTGGTGTTTGGATTTTTGTTAGTTTGTTTGGGTCAGTGTCTGGGACTAGCTAAGTTTAGATTTAAGACAGAAGAAGACCGTCATTCCCCATCCCCCTTTTAGGCCTTGTGCCACATTTTATACGTTATGTATAAATAAATATCGTTCAGTCCGAAGTCGGGCGACCGGCTGATCGGCTGATCGGTTGAACTCTCTGCCTTCGGGCGGGGAGGACCCGAACGAGGCTACGCCGAAAGGCGGAGTCTCTTTCGGGGAGGTAAACCGACCCTGAACCCGTTTATACGGGTTCAAAGGGCATATTTTTGGCCGAGCCTACGGGCTCGGATATCCCACGTTAAACCGGCCTTGTGCCACATGATTTCCTCGTGGAGGGGGGTGACTAAATACCGTTCCGTCTGAAGTCTGGCGACCGGCTGATCGGTTGAAATCTCTGCCTTCGGGCGGAGAGGAACCCGAACGAGGCTACGCCGAAGGGCGGAGTCTCTTTCGGGGAGGTAAACCGACCCTGAACCAGTTTATACGGGTTCAATGGGCATATTTTTGGACGAGCCCACAGGCTCGGAGATCCCACGTTAAACCGGCCTTGTGCTACATGATGCCCTCGTGGGGGGGTGACTAAATACTGTTTCGTCTGAAGTCTCGAGTTCAGTCTGAAGTGAGGTCCGTCAGGAGTCTGTCAGTCAGTCAGAGCGAGTCAGTCAGTCTAGTTAGAGGCAGTCCGAAACAGAGTCGTGTTCAGACAATTACTTCTAAACCTGATTGTTCGTACTAACACTTTCTACTTCTCTGTATATATTCCTGTTTGTAATATATTTGTGTTATTCCATATCCGTGTTCGAGTTCTTCTTTATTGGTTCTACCCTTGGACTAACACCCGTCGTACAAGGAACCGGACCATAACACTTTTATATGAACATTTTTTCTTAGTTAAAAGACTTTTCTTCTCCCTTTCTTTCTCTCGTATTTGTGTATATCTTTTTACCTTTTTTGTGTATGTAAATAAACATTTTTTCTTCTATGTCACACCTCGTGTAGGAGTTTGAGACGTTATACTTCCGCCTAAAATTGTCCGCTCTAATCTTTTAAGCCGTTGTTGCTTTTATCGATTTTGTCACTTTTAACCTTAACTCTTTCATGTGGGAAAGCCAGGACAAATTTCCCACATTTCGTCTACAGGACTCAACTTTGAAATCATTAATAAATTCGGTCGGCACGGATCTTTCTACACTTGGCGCACGCAACTCGTTATATCTCAGCTCAAGTTTTCCCTCTTATTGTAATGACTGATTAACAGTTCTTCTTTTATATTCTAAGTCGTTTCAGAAAGTGGGCGATTGTGACTCTCCACAACGTCCTGTTTTTCCTTTTTTTTTAAAACTGTTTGTCCCTGTTTTTGTCCTCCATCCATATAAGTAGGTTACTGTTTCCCCTCGTCTCTCTTGTTTTCAATATATACTGTGAGTGTTCAGTTCTCTAGAACTTCTTTTCTCATCACGTGTCTCGGAAATTTCAACTCTCTCTTTCTAATGTAGGCATAAGCTTCTTTGTTGTTCCTCTTTTCCTTAAAAACTTCCTGGTTGCTCACATGTTCTGCTCATACCATTCTTAGCGTTCATCGATAGAACCACAGGTCTGTCGCTTCAATCTCTTTTTCATCCTCTTTCGCTATTCCCATTGTTACGAACTCTCATCTAAATTTATTACAAAAAGCAATATCAATGCTTATATTTTAGAAGCACTCTAAAGAAAAAAAAAATCATACTCTCAGAAATCGTAAAAATAGAAAAGCAAAGAGATAGGGTAGAATTGAATGTTGACGTATATTAAGCAGATTCTTTCTCTTTTAATCGTGTATTGGCCACATGATTTAGCCGGATGGATTCCAGATAGAGAAACCACGTTACACTCCCTATGACCCCGCAGATGAGAGAAAGGGTCAGTGACCTCAATTCGCTCACACAGGAAAAAGGTTCATATTTAGAAATCAAGGGCCACGTGATGAAAAAAAATAAATAAAACAAAAAAGTAACAAAAAAAAAAAAAAAAAAACTAACAGCGAAACGAAAAGTTATTCCCTGTCCAAGTCTTCGAGCTGGACGGACGGGTCCACTATAGATGCGATGATCCTGTGATAGTTATGTGAAAAAAGTCCCTGTCCAAGCCTTCGAGCTGGAAGGACGAGTCTGCTATGACTGCGATAGTCAGTAGATTTGGGTATGCGAAAGAAGTATTTGGGTATGCGAAAGTGAGTCCATCTTCGATCTTCGAATGGAACGGACAAACGGCCATGAAGGCAATAATCAGTTATATAATTGGTCATGCGAAAAAATTCCCTCTTCGAACTGAAGGGATGATCGGCTGCAAGTGCGATAATCAGCTATAGATTTGAATACGCGAAAGAAGTATTATTTGGATTCAAGGAAACAAGCCCCGGCATGCGAAGAATTCTGCTACATTAAGACAAAAGAAGAAAAATGTATTATATACAGAATTATAGAAAGGATTGTAGAAAGATGGAATTATAGAAAGAAGGAATTATAGAAAGAAAGAAATAAAGATATTATAGAAAGAAAGAATCCTAGAAAGAAGGAACTATAGAAATAAAGAATTATAGAGAGAAATAAAGAAAGAATTATAGAAAGAAAGAAAGAAAGAAAGAAAGAAGAAAACAAAACAAAGCAGGTGGAGATGAAAGAAAGACATAAGCAGGTTATTGAATTAATTTTTTTTTTCTTTAGGAGCGTGGGAAGTAAGTCGATACTATTGCATTAGTATATAGATCTTAATTCCCTGTACAACTTGATGTAAACTTCTTAAAACCTCTCGATTACAACTACAATTTAATTTATTCTTCTTGTATGTGCCGTGTCACTTCAGAAAGTAGATGATTATCTCTCTACGCATCTTCCTTTGTATATCTTAGCAGTGTTTGTCTTTTTACTAACCATCTTGTTCTCTGTTCTAGATGAGATGGAGAAGAAGCGAGTTCATGCCTTTCTCAAGGGTGTCTGTTCTATAATTAAGCTTGTTAGGTAGTTTGTTCGTCGTTACTATCTGTCTCTCTGGCCTGCCAATGTCCTGTGAGTGTCAAATTTTCCAAGCCCTCTTTCCTCATTATGTGTCCTAGAAATTCAATTGCCCCTTTCTGACTTTTTGTGGCTTATTTGTTTCAGTTTTCCTTTAAACTTCCTTGTTGCTTACATGCTCCGTCCATATTTAGGAAGTAATTTAACAAATGACGGGAAATGTGACACTGAAATCCGAAGGCGCATTAAAATAGTAAAACATGCCTTCTAAAAACTAAGCAAAGTATTAAGAAACATGGAGTTTTCATTAGAAACAACAAAAAAATTTCAGTCTTCCTATATGGCAGTAAATGCTGGACAATTTCCTCATAGATGAAAAGAAGACTGGAGGTAACAAAGCTGTGATTATACAGACGGATGATGAGAATACAGAAAAGAGTGCTTAACTGATGTGTAATATTTGTCCTCCTATATGACACTGAACACTGGACAATGTCCTCATAGATGAAGAGGATACTTGGGGCAATTGAGATGTGGTTCTACCACATTTCTTCAATTCAATTTACGCGTCATAAAAACAAGAACACTTAATAACCGGAAACTAATCTTGACATATTTTTTGCTGTCTAATGTAATTTAAATGTGCTGGTAGTGTAACTGTTAACGACACAAAAAAAATCCAGCCTAATTTGTTGCGTTCACTTTCGCACAGACACCCTTGGAAAAGGCATGAACCCGCTTCTTCTCGATCTCAACAGATGTGTGTTAAATAGCAAAGTAAACTGGGCTTCTAGACTTGGATAGCAACCAACCTAAGAGAAAGAAATTCTGAATTCCAAAACGCGAAGAAGGCAACAGGAAAACCATTCCTCTATCCTTCCCGAGAAGGCATTGGTAATTCACAGGTAATAAAGCTATGGAGAGCCATGATCACCTACATCCTGAAGGGATATGCCATTTGAAAAATGCTTAAGTTGACTCATAATATGAATCAAATTAAATATCTTTTACCTATACCATTCAAAAATGACGGTTTGATTTTTCATAGAAGTACAACCCTGTTGCAAAAATTACCGCTTATTCATCTGTAAGCTAAAAATATTTTAACAATAAATGATAGTGTTTTACTTTTTATGAAATTTGAAATAAAAGAAAATTCTATTTCTACTACATCATCAAAAGAGTCTAGTACATAAAGCGATTGCCTATCAACATAATTTACTGACAATTTTAGTGACTCTCTTTCAGACAGTGAGGACATGAGAGTAAGCCCATCACGTGACGTTAAACGAATATTTTGCAACTAATAACTCGCCCTAAAAAAAAAAGAAAAAGAAAAGAAGAACCTTCCTTTTTTCTTTTTTTTTAAAACGTTTTTCTTTTCTTTCTTGTTCTCGTTGTCCCAAAATAAAAGCACAGGGCAAATTCCAGCCGATACACGCCAGTAGATCAAAGACACCGACCAAACTTATCTTTTAAATTCCAATAACAAGGAAAAAATCTATAGAAGAAAACATTATATATATATTAGGTTGGTGCAAAATTAATGACGTAATAATGTCGTTTTTTGACGTATATATATATATATATATATATATATATATATATATATATATATATATGTATATCTTCTGAGATGGTAAACTCTAATCCACAAAGATATATATCCAACTAAATGTTCATCCAAATCAAGGTCCCAAAGCCGCTTAAAGTAGAGGGCTACTGAACGAGGCTGTTAAATGGACACAAGAGGAGGAAGTATTTTAGTAAATGCTGATTACTAGGTTATGTGATAGGTAATGGTTAACCCTAGACCTGAAAACGTTAGTGATCAGGGAACCGTTCGTTCGTGAATCTGTTCCACAAAATAGTGCTTCTCATATAAAGAAGTAAAAAATTATTAGGTTGGTGCAAAAATAATGTCGTTTTCTCACATATGCTACTATGTGAGAAAACGACATTATTTTTGCACCAACCTAATATTTAGAAATGTTTCTTTCTTCTGTTACCACCCCCACACACACACATGCTTGATATAAAATTTCGAGAAATTAATTTTTGTACTGCTTAATCATTAATGTTTATATTAGTTATACGCAGAACTCCTTAGAGAATTTAAATCATCAATTTCTTTAGAAAACAGGACCCCAGTTACCGAAAATCTGCTCTTAAACGTAAAAAAAGACATTATTTAATCAGAAAAGCTTTTAATTGCTTTTTTTATGAATAAGATATTTATGGACACTATTATTGTCTTAAGAAAACATTTTTTTTTTTGATGAATAATGAATTTTTACAAGAATTGTTTTAATTTTTTTTTTTTTAATTAGAATAATTTAAAGTTTTAAACCTTTTAAATTTCTGTATTAATTTTTTCAAGCTGTCAACCTGTGAACACCTTTATTTATTGGAAATATTAAATTTAACCTATTATCTTGAAATTAAAATAAAAGCTTCAAGAAAGATTTTTTTTTAATTCATTTTAAACCTTAGGTATCGCGTTTTTTGTGGAAGTCCCTAATTTAAAACCTAGTGAAAGTATACTTTTGAATTTAATCTATTGTTCTTACATTGATTATTTTCGTATTTTGATGTCATAAAATAAATATTTATTTGCACCCAATGATTTTTTAATTTCTCTGAATTTAGGAGTTATTGAATTATCGATAGGAAAAGAAGAGTAGTCAGTCAACCTCATGTATAACATTTTATAAAATTTATCAATCCACCCACAAGGCCTTTTTAATGTGGGTATCTCCGATCCCGTAGGCCCAGCCAAAAATAAATAACCATCCAAACCTCGGGGGGGGGGGGGGCAGTTCCGTCAACCTCCTCCAACGCAACCCTACCCTTCGGCGGAGCTTCGTCAGGGTTCCTCCCTGCAAGCAGAGAGTTCGACAGACATCCGACCCGGCAGCTCACAAAGCACAGATACTACACTTTTTGATCCTAGCCACCGGGCCGAGCGGGTATTCTTTTTATTTTATAGTTAGCTCAATGAAGTCAGATTTTTTAAGGAACTCAACGCCCTTAAAAATCTGACTTCATTGAGCTAACAGCTATAAAAAGGGTATCTAAATTCTGTAAAAGAAAGATTTAATGAAATTATTAATGAATGTAAGTGTTTCTTTTTAAAGAACCTGTATTTTGAACTTTTTTTAAAAGGAATTGTAAATTAATTGTACCTTCTCAAATGATCTTTCGAATATTGAAAGTTGTTGAAAGATTTTTATACATTTTGTTTTAGTTTTTATGACCTTGACTTGAGGCATTCAAATTTAAATCTTGACTTAAGGCGCTCAAAAGGACAATTTGCGCCAACTTATTTGTAAACCTTGTTCTGTTCAATTGTTTTTAATGTCATTGGAGTAAGTAAATAAATGTTGTTTTTTTTTTCAAAATTTCACATCATATTTTCGAGTTTTGTCTGTCTGCGACTTATGAATAAATCGGGATAAGAAAGGTGACGTCGCTTCCCAATCTCTCTCCTTCTGTCTTTCAAAAAAAATCCTTTTTTTTTTAGAAGTCATTTTATTTTTATTAACAAGTCATAAATCTGAATAATAGTAAATTTTAAAGCAAATGTAAGAAGACTTCTTTTACATTTAACAACCAATGATCGTGTTTCTGAAAAAAATTGTTGCTTTTTTTTTTATTTTGATTTACTGGTCCTTTGAGAAATTTTGCTTTGTAAAAATAAAATCATCGCGGCTATCAAAAAAAAAAAAAAAACGTGTATATTTTTCGGAGAAATTCTCTGTATTTTTGTATTTAAAGTTAAACTTGACTTACCTAAACTAAAAACTTATTAAATTTTCTAACAACTTTTATAAAAAGTGGCGACAGATAACCCACATGTACCGAAAATAAAAGTGTTACCAGCAGTGCTTCATCCTAGACTGGTGGAGTAATGGTTGGTAACGAGTAAAAGTCTATGAGTTTCAGTTCAATAACCACTTATCGAGTCGTTATGGTTTGTAAGCTGGTCTTTCAGATCATCATAGTGTCTCAGTTGATCCTCACCGAGTGCCCCCCGATATTTGTGCTCTGAAGGTAGGGATGCTAAATTACAATAAACAAGTGCGCAAAACCAGCAAATACTTGCCATAGAAAAAAAATGAGATTCTATTTTTTCTTACTTGATTTTTAAAATTAAAAAAAAACAAAAAAAAAAAAACAATCAGTTGTTTCAGAACATTAACGAACTTGTTAACTTCCATGGGAGAGAAGTTTGGTTCGCGTGTGGTTGGTTGACATAGCAACCTCAACATGGCGGAACACGGCTGTGCATGTGACACAGGTGTGAGGCGGCACATGTCAATTTTGTGTACGTACATGTGCACGTGCGTTCACAAAGAAGCGGCGATGAGATGAATTTAAAAGTAAATTGTGACACTTCTTAGATGATTAGGTTTTTAAGAAAAGAGAGAGAGAGAAAAAAAGACAGGGAACTTGTGGGGACAGAACACTGGCGATTTTGATCAGCTGGTCGCTTTTTTTTTTATAAGGAAAAGTAAAAGTAGTTGTACTGTAGTTTCGTTTAGGTATGACGAACTCTATTGGATTTTGTTTTACAGTTAAATGAGTAAAAAAAAAAACAAAGCCTTTTTCTTTCTTTCTTTCTTTCTTTCTGTTAGTCTTAAAATATTTCTCGTTTGCTTGCTGACATTTTTTTTACTGCATGTGCTTGTTCTGAAGTTTGTAATCGACGATATCGGTGTTCAAATCCAAACCAATCCAAGTAAAGTTGATTTAGATTTTAGCGTAAAAATAAAAAATTAAAAAGAATTACGGATGTTGATTTTCAGATTTTCATAAAGCAAACAAGCTCTCGCTCACCTGAAAAATCGAAACATGGTTTTCCTCTTTAGTCTTTTTACTCTTTACGCACCAGTCAGTAGGTTACATATACCTGTGTGTAGTAGTGTAAAATTTAATTTGCAATCCTAAAAAAAGAAAGTTAATTTTACCGCTTAGCTTTTATTTATTTTTTAAAAAGCTTTGCTTCGTCTGGCACAAGACTGTTTAGTGTTTTTTTTTTTTTTTTTTTTTTTGTACCTGGAATTCCTAAAAGAACCTATCCATTTTATTTTTAAATTTTAATTTATTACCCATACTACGTACGTAACTGATCAGGTTTGACGTTGCTTAACTTCTTTTATTGAAGAAGAACTGGTACTTTCAACGTGACTTGACACCGATTCCTCTGCCTCATTTTTCAAATTGTCTGGCTCTCTAGTCTCAGTTGCAACGGAATTCTTTGAAATAGAGAGCAGCAAACAAAAAAATTATTCAAAAAGTTTTCTAAACAAATATAGCGTAAAATTAGTGCTTTCCTTTATTTGACTATGTAATAGCCTATTATTACATTTTTTTTTTTTTTTTTTTGTTTAATAAATTTTTAATGAATGGCCCATTAAAATTTTAAAATAATAGAAAAAAAAACAACATCGGATTTATTTTATTATGTTATATCTGGTGTGTTAGTTGAGGTTTATTGTTCAGTAACCAACTGTCTGGCTCCTGATTCTTTTAAAAATGGTGATGGTAGATTGAATGGGGGAAGGAGAATGAAT
Source organism: Acanthosepion lycidas (assembly GCA_963932145.1). Lineage (NCBI taxonomy): Eukaryota > Metazoa > Mollusca > Cephalopoda > Sepiida > Sepiidae > Acanthosepion > Acanthosepion lycidas. The sequence goes on along the minus strand of OZ010588.1, from coordinate 21,958,766 downwards.
TTGCAATGTTGATTTGAGTTTTCTAATCCAACTGATGGATTGGTCACTCTAAAATGAGTATGTAAATGTAGTAATACCAAGTTCTCAAAATTCATATTGGTAAAAAAAGATAATAGATGATGCTCTTTTTCTTTAGGGCAGCAATCGTCTGCTCGCGTTAGTACGACAGAAATCTATTTTTTGTGTATTCCCGTTCCTAGTATGCATGTATGTACGAATTGTAGCATCTGTCTGTCTACCTGCTTCCTGGCTGACTGTTTCTCTGTCTAGATATGCAAAAGATAAACGATCATTATTTCCACGATTTTAAATCTTTAAGTAGTGTTTCTACTTATGTTGTTTGTTGCTGCTGCTGTGGTTGCTAACTAAAAAAAAAGAGAAGACAACGAACTCTGGAGTATATACGCTTCTGTAGAAGAATAAAAATACAATCATCCTTATGAAGGTAAGTTTTCTTTTATTTTTTTATCTATATGAATGGAAATGGCATTTTTGAAAATCATTTAAGCCAAGCGTTTAAAATCCAAGAACTTATTTAGCAAATATTGTGTGTAAAAATGTTATTTGTCGGTTTTTAATGATTTTCCAATATAGGTGGGGAAGTGATCTTCAAAAAGTTCATTTTTGAATTCATTAAAAAAGTTTAATAACCTACAAAAAATAGACTTAATTATTTGGATTCATTAGATAAGTTTTTTTTTTTTTTTTTTTTTTTCGTGTAATAAAGTTTAAAAATTCGACACAGCTTACTTTTTTTTTTGCTGTTTTTAACTGACTAACTACTGTTAGTGTTTTGTTTTGTTGAGGTTTGAAGACAGCTTTCTAAGGTGGGTGATAATGAATGTTACCGACCGACCAGACGACTGGATATTAACTTAAAATGCAGAAAGCAAAAGAATGCTTACAGTTCTAAAAAGAAGCAAATAATTTAAATTTTAAAAACTCTACAATTGCTTATTTGTTGGTGTTTTATCAAAAACTTAAAGAAAGACTAAAATAAAATTTATTACTAAAAAACTTGTAAATTAGTCAATCAATATTTTCTCTTATATGTTAGTCCTGGGTATGACGATAAACTACATTTGGCAGCAAGGCCTTTGTTTGGGAGTTTAGATGTTTTGAGGACTGTGAACTACCTCTTAATTGCTGTTGTTCCCAGGTCCACACTGACTTGGGGTGGTATCACCTGTTAGGGCCCCGGCTATGGGGATATATAGTGAATCCCAAAACAAAACACTAAAAATCTTTATAGTAAAAATACCAGCAATATAATTTTACATAAAAATTACCAACAATACATGCATATTTATAGTAAAATGACCAACATTTTATCTGTAGTTGAAGGCATACAATTACATCAAAATTATATTTAATTGAAGCCATAAAATTGTATTCACAATATTTAGATTTCAGCATTAAATAACCCATAAAGGTATTGATATGCCGCTAAATAAAATCCACCACCAACTCTTATATGTTGTAAGTTGCTGACCAGCGCTACTTTTTAAAAGTGTAAGATGACTTTTGCCAAGAATGCTCAGTCCTTCTATATAGTAATGTCGTCTGAGTCCATCCTTCAGATCTATAAATCACCCATCCGTCCTTGCATGGAATATTGCTGTCATATATGGTCTGGTGCTCCCACTGTACGTCTCAAGGTCCTCAACAAAATCCAGAGATGAATATGCAAGATGATAGGTCCTGATCTGGCATCTAGTCTACAATCGCTATCCCACAGACGTGTCATGGCCTCTCTCTGTCACTTTTACAAGTATTTTCATGGCAGGTGTTCTGCCGAGCTACTTTCGCTGGTTCCCAGACTCCATGAATTAAAGCAAGCTACCAGGCTGGAATCTTGGTCCCACCCTTTCATTGTCAAAATGATTAAATGTAACCATCTCTTCTACTCAAACAGCTTCTTCTCCCGCACTTTCCGTCTGTGGAACTCCCTTCCCCTTACTTGCTTCCCCGATGACTATAATCTTCAAATATTCAAGTGTAATGTCAATCGACATCTGAAACCCTGAGCTTGTTTCCTGTCATTCTCCAAACATGCCTCTTTACTCTTGTTCTCAATCCTCTGTAACCCCTTGTGTGCTAGTGACACTCCTGCCTTGCTTGGGGTGAATTGCTATAAAAAAACAATTTCTTCGAAAAAGAGATTTGAGGCAACAGAGATTTGTTTCTATAGGAATTTGTTGAGAAAAACATGGGTGGAACAGATCAGCAATGAGGAAGTTTTACGGAAAATGGAAAGAAAAAAGACCATTGGCTCTTGGAATCAGAAAGAGACAATTGAAATTTCTGAGTCACATAATGAGGAAAGAGAGCTTGGAGAATTTGACACTCACAGGATCTATTAAAGGTGAGAGGGGAAACAGAGAGAAACAAGTAATCTACCTAATGAGTCTGCATAAAAAGATGGCAGAACAAGGACTGCACATTATTTAAAGTTACAAAGGATAGTGTTACGAGGATGCATTTCTATAATAAGGGATTCCACTGAGTTCTACTTGTTATTACAAAAAAGTTTTCATTCATGAAATAGTTGTAAAATAGAGAAATTAGAAATAGAATGTTTGGAAGATTCTAGATCATTCTAGTATATTCGAGAAAAATCTAGATGATTCGAGAAACATCTAGAAATATGAAATTAGGTGTTAGTCCCTATAAAAATAGGATTTTGGGAAAGGGTTGTCAGTTGTTGAATGGAAATTTCTGCTGTTATCAACTCTGGCTTTTGATTCAAGGACTAATATATCCAGCCGAAAGAATCTCTATAAAAAGTAACCAACCAACCAAAACCCAAAAGAGAATATCATGGAACAAATTTGGTAAATAGAATTTTGACTAATTTTCATTGACCAAACTAAAAATTAATATTTATTTACACACCTTTGTGGATTTCCA
>OZ010588.1:21845856-21950856 GCA_963932145.1 Acanthosepion lycidas | reverse complement strand
CATCTTACAGTAAGAAAGAATGATATACTTGTTTTAATAAATAAATATAAAAATACATAAACACACACACACACACACACACAAGTTGTTGCAGAAAATTTCTCAACTTAACCAAGATGCTTTTTCCAACAAAAATCTGATGTTTATTCATTTGGTTATAGTTTAGGAAGTCAGCTGGGCAGAAATTTTGTCAGCACCAACTTATATGTATATCATGTTTGTGTGAGTCTCTGTGTGTGTGTGTGTATGAATAAAGAAAGATTGAAAGAGAAAGGTTATACAGGGTGTGGCAGAAATATCTCACGCATTTTTTTAATCAGTATCACCCCAAGCAAGGCAGTACAGCCACTAACATGCAAGGGGTTACAGGGTATGGAGGAATTAGGAACAGAAACATTAGCAATGAGCAGAAAGAGATAAAGACCATTCAGGAGGACAGTAGATAGTGATTGGCATTACATTGACATTCTTTCAGATTAAATTTGGATGAAAAGTATGGAACTGGAAGGGAATTCTGCAAGTGAGAAATATGAATAAAGAAACTGTTAGCATACAAGTTACAGCTACATCTAGCTAGTACAACTGTAAATTGATGAGATGTTGCTGCCAGTCTAGTATTGCACTCAATCTCATTCAGTCTAGGTATCATAGCAAAGAGCTTATCTGAACATTTACCATGAAAGTATTTGTAAAAAAGGAACAGAAATGCAACTTTACAGTGGTTGGCGAGTGACCAAAGCTGAGCTGCCAGATCAGGAACAATAATATTGCTCACTCTTCATTAGATCTTATCAAGGACCTCCAGGTAAATCGCAGAGGCACCGAACCTTTTTGGAAGCCAAAATCTGATCAAATATCAGAACCTGCCATAATGGATGGGGCCCAGTGATGTGCAGAGATTTGGTGATGCCCAGTGTTAACTTGATTGTATGCCCTCTAAGACTCAAGTAGTGGGAGCTTGTTCCAGTTTTGCTTATCAAAACATGTATCCATATTAACAACAGCTTGTGGGGCTTTATGGAGCTTGTACAATAAAGTTAACAATTTCAAATTTCAAAAACTAAATTTTTAATTCAGTCTTTGATTGGACACCCTCCCAGTATAGATGCCTGGGGCTATTGCACCATCTACCCTCACTTCTGCACACTACTGATTGGGCCAAGAACTTTTCATATTTGTGTGTGTGTGTTTGTGTATATGTGTGTGTGTTTGTAAGCAAATATGCAAGAGATGCCCTGACAGGGATGCCTCATATTCATTTCCACAAAAACTACAACCAGTACAGGGAGCATACTAAAATGGTTGGATAATGAGTTTCCAAGCATAGCTTAGATGTGGCATACAGCCGAAAGTAGGGGGCGTCCAGTGTAGATTGAACTCATTACTCAGTTGTAATTGTTCTAGTGAGACATGCTTGTTAACCAGTACACCGCCTTAAGGTGCCCCTAAAATGGTTGGCTAGAGCAAGTTCTCAACTGTAAAGCACTATTCCTTACACAGATGTTTATTTTTATCATCAAATCCCATTAACTTGTGGATAGCACCTTGCAAATATTAAATGAATATTTGATTGCAAATTTAATATTTAGTTTATTTTAAAAGAACTTTGCTTTTAATATACACGCATTTCAACAGTGTAAGTAAATCATGAAACTTTCAGTGGCTCAGAATTTTTTTTTCTCAAAATAGCTTTTTGCAATTTCACTGAATGATGTCAATTTTCATTAAAATATATGAATACCTGTTCTTTCTTGTTGTGTAAATGTATTGTTCTTTCTACTGCACATGTCTTGACAAGGAATCAATGGACAAAAAACATTCAATTTGATTAACTTGGTTATAAAATCAATGAATAATTCTTTTTAGCAATATAATACTTGTTTAGATATGTGCAAATATATTTAGTTAATTCCACAGAGAAATAGATGAAGTAACAGTATTAATAACTCATTTTGCTTATAGTGTAAATCAAGGGTCCAAAGTCAAAGACACAAGAGGGTTATTATGAGCTGAGAGAGAGGTGTAGCAGGCCAGAAGTAGGAGACCATGTATACCATAGTTGGGTTCACAATCATGCATCTTGCAGACTCCCTAAGGAACCTGTTTCCAACCAGGGTCCACAGATCATGTAGCTGAATTAAATCAGTTCATAATTTGGAGGCTATTGTTCTCGGGTCAATCTTGGCCCAGGCTGGTAGCACCTCTTAGGGTCCTGGCTATGGTCAAAAAGTGAACCCCCAAACTGGGGTCAAAACATGAAAATATAAAAAAGTTTAGAAAAATTCACAAGAAAATACATTTTCATAGTAAAAGAATATATTATTGAAAAAAAAAAAAAAAAAAAACAAAGCTCAAAAGAAAATTTCTGCTTTAAATGACCCATATGGAGTTGATATGCCATTAAAAAACACCAAACCAATAATTCTGAGTGATAAGAAATTGGAAAGAGGGGTGTAATCAGGTAAGATTTAGCATATATTCTAGTCATTCCTGTTTATTAAGTAAAACTTTTTAAAAAAGAAAAAATTTACATGTAATTTTTCAACTGTAGGGCAAACAGCAACCCTATTTACCTCTATCGCAAAATGTAAATATTCACACTTTTCTTGAAAAGTTCAGCTTTCATCTGCAATTGTATTCAATGGGGTTTCATTTTGAAATGTTTTTTTTATTCCCTAATCCCCACAGATAAATTGTACATATGGGGACCACATAAAGATTTTGAGGTATTATGGTGGCTGTAGTAACAATGGTAAGTAAGAATGTGTTTTGGTGTAAGGAATACTGTGGTATGTTTGCATAAGTAATCATGGTTAGCTAAGTTTAAGATAAGACAGATTGAAGACCAGCCTTTCCCTATCCCCTCCCCTTTTGGCCTTGTGCCACGTTTTTGTATTATATCAAAATAAATATTTTCATCTGCAATTTTCCTTTTCTTTGACATTGCTGACATTCTTCTTTTGTTTCAATTATGTGCTTGATCAAAACATGTCTTTCTTCCTTGAAATTTCAGTTTGTTTATCAATCTTCTCTCTAACATGATTTTCTGTTGTTTGTGATCGTTGTCTTTTACCCCATGTGACCTGTCCACCCCAATATGAGCTCAGATTTTATTTACCTGACCTACCCACTAAGACAGGATGTGACACAAGGGTTTTTTTTTTAAGTGGAGAGCTCATGCACATACATATAGGAATAAAGACAAATGGAAAACTTTTCTTAGCTGACATTTTTCATCCTCTGATGGACTTTATCAAGGCAAATGAAGGATTTTATTTTGCAACAAGTATTTATAAAAAGAAGTAAAAAATGTCTTTAGCTTTCCAGAATTTTCTGAATTTTTACACTGGTATTATAACTACTCTATTTGCATTGTTTAGGCTGTTGTCCTCATCTTTGTTCTCATATCCACAACATTTCGGCCATTGTACACAGCAAGCCTTCTTCAGGTGACTGGAATTTCAAACCGAAACCTTCATTTCATCCACTAGCAACTCACAACTCTTTTGGGTCAAGTCACTGGATTACTTCAACCCACGCTTTTATCCACTAGGTCACATGTCCCCATGTTCAATAGCTGACAACAGTAGAGGGGAAAAAGAGATATCCGGAAGAGGCATGACACATGGGATGAGAACAATCTATCCTGATGGGCGAAATAAAGGGTTTGTTTGAAATTCTAATGACCTGAAGAAGGCCAGAGCATACAATGGCTGAAATGTCATAGATATGACAACAAAGATAAGGACAACAGTTGGAACAATGTAAATGGTGTAAATATAAAATAAACCCTATATAAATGCCCCTATATTCATTGACAAAAAATGATCCCTATAAGAATGTTCCTATAATTCTTCTATGTGCCTTGTCCCTTGAGGACATAAAGAATTATGGCTCTTCACATTTTCCTGTCTTTTGTAGCTCTTAATAATTTTTGTGTTTTTGTTATCTCTTAAACATTGTTCTGTTGTCATTTACTCAAGATTGCTAGGTAGGTTATGCATTCTTCTATCCTTCTTGCCTTCAATCTGTCTTGTGAGTATCAAATTTTCCAAGCTTTCCCCCCCCCATTATGTGCCCCAGAAATTTAACATAAAAGTGACAAGCACTTTCACACCTGAAGCAATCACCAGACAATTATAATAATGAAGGTGTGAAACTATTGGTCACCATGCAATGTTCATTTCAATATCCACATGCACACATATATAAAGTCACCAACAAAATTATTTGTACATCCATCAATTTTTAATATTTCTATCCATTTCTCAGAATCTAATGCCCATATGATGCCAGGTTTTTTTTATATTGATAAGCACAAAAAAGGAATATAAACACAGTTTTCAAAACAATAGGTTAAATACAGCAAATTTGACAGGTCAATTATGCAAAATAGAAAAGACAAAATTATTCACAATATTAATAGTCAGTAGTCAGTAGCATGGGCTCTCATCTTTATAACTTGCTGCAATTGTTTTCTAAAGTTTTTGGTGAGATTTGAACAAGTATTTTCTGGGATTTTCTTCCATTCTTCAATGGTTTCACATTCTAATTCCTGAAAGTTTTTTGGTGGCCAATGATTTATTTGAACTTTCAATTCTTGCCATAGATTTTCACTTATTGAAGGCGATGACAGAACTGTAATCTTCTTTTCCTGAAGCCACACAGTCACTGATTTAGATGTGTTTGGGATTATTATCTTGCTGGAAAGTAAATCACTGACCTATATCAAGAACATTTTGGCAAAATTAAACCGAGCAACAATGTGACATGGTTTATGAAGATGGGTTCATCATAGTCGATTTCCATACAACCCATTTCTATTTAAACAATGTTGTATTGTCTAAGTACTTATACTGATACCCATCGTATCCAAACTTTTGACAATGTCTTTCCAAACAACTCTTGGGTTTATCTTAATCTCACAACACAGTTTTCATGCAGTTCTCAATGATAATTTGAGTTTTCTTCTACACCCCAACAAATTCTCTGTTGTGCCAAACTGTTTAAACTTCTTTATAATGGACTGTACCATAGATCTATGAATACCTAACTGGTTTGAAATAGTGCTGTAACTATTTCCTGACTTGTTAATAATTCTCTGTCTCAAGTCAATGCTAAGCTCCTTTGTCTTCCCTATTGTGTTGTTAATATAAGAATAACAACGGTGACACTCTGTGCACTACATGATGTTTGCTGAAATTATCACAAATATTCTACTGAATAAATAGTCTAGAAGGCTTCACCAATAAAATAATTATGTAAATTACTTACACAAATCAATCAATTTAAAGCAATATTTTCTACTGTATGAATAATTTTGTCTTTTCTCATTTTGGATAATTCACTCATCAAATTTGTTGTATTCAACCAATTTTTCTGAAAATTGAGTTTTATATTTTATATTCTTTTTTTGTGGTTATTAAGATTTAAAAAACCTGGTGTCATATGGGCATTAAATTCTGAGAAATGGATAAAAATATTCAAAATTGATGGGCCTACAAATAATTTTGGTGTTGAGTGTATATTAGTATATATTTAAAATGTTGAATGAATGAGTTGCAATAATATTAAGTTGTCTGAATTTCTGGGAAGAGGAGTTATCATTATTTAGATTATTTACATTCAGAATATTGTCCTCATCTTTTGTTGCTGTTATAACAATGATTTGAATTTCTTAGTTTCAAACCCTGCTGAAGGCTACATTTTCTATATTAAAGTCTCTCAAAAATCCAAGCCAGTAGATGACAATTATATTGTTTAAGATAGACACCTAATCAAACATATGTATCCACTAAACATAATGTTTCTATAGTAATAAGAAGTAACATTAGATTATAAATAAAAATCTATTAATTCCTTAGAAATGACTTTGTTTACATTAGTTAGTTGGTATGGGCTTGGAAAGATCTTAATGAGAGATGTTCCATCCTTTATAAGTGTAATTGTGTCTTGCTTCCATGTGAAAATCATTTGTGACTGAGCAGCCTAAAAGTATGCCAGACTATATGGTGGTTTCCCCTATGTTAGGGGGATTGCTGGTTAGAATCCTGCCAAAGGGCATAATTCCTTTATTAAAGACTTTCAAAAAACTAGGGCTGTAGACAACAATTACACTAGTTAAAGAATAGAGATATCTACTCAAACATGTGTGCCCACTATATATAACATCTATAGTAATTATATATATATATATATATATATATATATATATTAATCCTTTCAAATTCACGGATCAATTTTTTAGTCTTGTTACAAAACTGATTAAGAAAGACACTGTTGTTTTGGTTATATCTTATATATATAGGATTAATACAAATATAAAATTTGTCACTTAGCAGATTGATGCTATATTCAGCAGCACAACTCCAGTATTTCATTGACAAATATATATATATATATATATATATATATATATATATATATATATATATATATATATATATATAAAGTATAGGATTAGTGTAGATGGAATAAATTCCAATAACCAAAAATACTATTCTTAAAAGTGTGCTCAATACAGAGTAGAGCAAATATTATTTATTCAAAAGTTATAACATAAACATGTTCTAACATCACTACAAAAACAGCCATTTTGTTTCAACACTTCTGGTGTCTTCTCAAGTGATGGTGTACATTTAAGACCATCACTTGATAAGACAGCAGAAGTGTTGAAACAAAATGGCTGCTTTTGTAGTGATGTTATGTTTATGTTATAATTTTTGAATAAATAATTATATATATAAAAAATTGTGTATTTGTGAAACAATCCCTCTTTTATACAAGTTTCATTAAAAAGAATTGACAAAGTACTGTGGTTAAATTTTTATCTAATTTTTCTTATGTTCTTATAATTTTCTTTTTCTGGACATGAACTATGTAGAAATTGTCCAAATGTTCTGTCTGTCAGAGCGCTTTTGGCTATACTTTTAGTCATTATCAAGGATATTTATTTATCCATACATAAAACAATCTACACATAAAGGTAAAAATAAAATCATTCTTTCTGTGGAGTTTTAGGATTGGAAAATAAGTCATTTTCATTGATGTCATGTAACAGAAAATCTGCTGCTTTAAGCAACTTGAAGCTGAATAAATTCCATTCAAAACTTTTAGATCAATAAAAAATCTGAAATGTTAAAGTTGTGATAATATGCAAATTTCTAATTAAAAATTGTTCCATCTTATTAACATGAGTGTAAGGTGCCTTGGTATGTCATTATAGTTGAACATCAGCTTGTTTTTTTATACTAAAATCATGGCCAAAATTTCTGCTGAAACAAAGACGAAGCTTGTCATTTTAAATGTCTCAGTGAGAGATAGATGACTGTAAATTTCTAGAAACAGTGTTCACACCATCCAAAATATGTTTGCTACTGCTTGAAGTGTTTTAAGTGCAAAGAAAACCGGAAGAGCCCAAAAGACAAGAGAGGTGAAAGATTGAAAGAGTCTTAGTAGGCAATCCAAAATTAGCAGCTAAACAAGTGAGGAGTGAATGCAGTTTTAACTGTCCTGAGTATGACTATAAACTACATCCTCATCCAATAAACTATGTCTAACTATGTTTGAGGAGCACCTCTTATGTTACCAAGTTCACCCTGATCCAGGGTGGTAGCACCTGTTAGGGTCCCAGCTATGGGTAAATAGTTAACCCCCAAACTGGTGTCAAAACACAATGAAAGTATAAAAATAGGTTTTTAATACCAGAAATACTTTGTAAAAAATTATTACCAGCAATACATTTTGAAAAAAAAAATGACTAACAATGAAAATCTTTTTGGCAGTAAATAACCCATTGAGGTTGATATGCCATAAAACAAACCAAAAGCAGTTTTAACAGTGAGTTTTCAGTTGGTTCAGTATGCAGGATATTATGAAAGAACAACTTGAACAGGTGTATAGCAGAAAAAACACATCATTAACCAAAAAACAATGAAAAAATGAAGTGGTCAAAAGAACATTGAACATTGGATGGTGAAAAGGGGCAAAAAGTATTTTTTACTGTTGAATGCAAACTAGAGTTACATTCTAATGTGAGTAAATATGTAAGAAGATCAATGCGAAAAAGAAACAATGCAATATACACAATAAAGACAGTACAATTTGGTGGTGTAGACAATGGTTTGGAGGTTGCACCAAAAGTAATGGTTGAAGAAAATTGGTAAAAGTTGATTAAAACTTAAACAGCAAAAGCTATATTAGTTTACTACGATCTAATCTTCTGCCAGACTACAAAAATAGGGAAATAATTATTTTAATATGATGGTGCCCCATGCCATACATGACATGCAATCAAAAGATTTCTTGTGGATGAAGATGTTCAACTTTTGAAAGACTGACCAGCACATAATCATGATCTCAATATAATTGAAGCATTGTTGCAAGAACTGAAGAAACAAGTGCTCCAACAAAAATCATGCAATCTCAAAGAACTTTGAGATTACTGCCAAGGAGAATGGGAAAAAATTTCCAATGTGAAAATCTGGACCTCCTTCCATTCAATGCCACACTGAATTGAGGCAATTATTTGACCCAAAGGCAGAAATACTGATTAATAACTACATATTTTAACCGTTTATACTTTCAGGATAATAAAAGTCACCTTTTGCCAAAAAATAAATTCCTTTTTAAGAAAAGAGTTGAAAGCTGAAATATTTGCTTGTGGCCCAGTATTTTTCCCATGAGCATTTTTCAGCTTAAGATGCTCTTAGCATACAGCATTAACAAAAATGCAGTAACATGTTTTCTGACCCACAAGGATCATAAAATCTACTGAGAAAAGCATATTGTGAATCACTCTTGATTTGGGGATAAAATTAACAAATGTTATTAATTTACCAAGGTTGCTTAAAAATTTTACATGCTCATCTATCTATCTCTCTCTCTCTCTCTCTCTCTATATATATATATATATATATATATATAAACATAAATAAAAGTTTGTCACTGAGCTGACTGATGTTACTTTCAGCATCCAGACACCAGAGTTTCATAGACAGATTTGTCTATCCACTCATGGGTGGGGTATCAGCAATTGACAGTGTATATTTCTTGATTTTTCTTTTTTTTTATGTACTTATCATTAGTGCAAGTTTTTTTTTTCCATATTGTTTGTGTACAGGTGTGCATTTGCACAAATGTGGCAATGCACCCATCTGATGCAGATGTGCATTCATGCATGTCTGCACAAATGTGCTTACGTGTAGGGTGTTGTGATTATTTGTCCTTTCCTTCATTTTATTTTTGTTTTTTTTGCTGTTCACTCACTCCTTAGTTTTTACTCTTTTTTTCCTTTTCCTCTTTTCTTTTAATTTAGACATTTGTTGCTATTCCATTTTTTTCTCTAGACAGGTGATCGATTTTAATTTTTGAGGCTTCTAGTCTTTACTTGTGTTAGGAAAATTGTATTTCATTTTTATATAAATAATTGATATTAATGCTTAAGTGATAAATATATTTTATATATCTTCACATATGTCTTCACTTTGCTATTATTTTGTTTTCTTATTTGGTTTGGTGGTATCTTAAGTACTTAAAGTATTAATTGTAGAAGGTTAGGTTTATAATTACATTTTTATTTATTGTTTGAATTTATGAGCATATGACTGTATTTATATGCTTGAGCATATGCACATGTGCATATACATGCATGTATATATATATAGATATACACACATGCACATGTATACTTGTCTGTGCTTTGCTATCAATAAACTAGTGCATAAATGGTAAAGTTATTTTTTTCTATTTTTAGGGTATTAATTATGGTTGTTTGGGTTTATAGAGTTTTTTCTTTGCTGTTTGAATATGTATATAGAGTATATACTCTCGTACACTCATGCATGCACCTACACACATGTACATATATGTAATTTTTAAATAGTGTATATGTAGTAAATTAAATATTTGCTTATATCATATAGTATTGTTTATTTAATGTTTCCTTTTTATTTAATGGTTAATAGTTTATTTGTTTTTGCCTTGGTTTTATATTGAGGTATTAATTATGGGGGAAAGTTTGTCCGTTTATAGTTGCTTGTGGGCGCATTTATATGTACATGCCAACACACACACACACACACATATAGGTGTATATATTTAATATTTGTTCATTTATTTATATTTTTTAAAGTTTATATTATATTTATTTCATTTATTTATTTAAAGTCTATATTATATTTATTTTATTTAATTTTTATTTAGTACTTATATAGCAAAGTAAGCATTTATTTATATGCTTAGATTTATCCATTACCCTTTTCTTGTTTAAGAGTTTATTTTGGTTTGTAAAACTAATTATTGCTAATTTTTCCTCTAAGTATAATTTATATGCAAGTTGTGTGTACACAAGTATCTGCACAGTCTGTTTCATACTTAGATGCAATCATCAGGGTATTTATGCATGAAACAGAACATCACCATCTAGTGTTGATACCAATACCCACAATGCTTGTAATTACTAATAAATACAAATTTTTTTAACAAATTTTTAATTATACCCTTTTTTCCATATGTATTTTTTTACACTATTTAGACTGTTGTCCTCATCTTTATTGCCATATTCACAATGTTTTGGCCATTGTACACTCTTCAAGTGATATATGTTGAAATTTCAAACCAAAACCGTTATTTAGTCCATGGAGGTAAATTGTTCTAATTCTACATGCCATGCCTTTTTTTTTTTTTTTTTTTTTTTGGTGGGGGGTATCCCTTTAGTAACTCAATTCTCCAAGTTTTTGCTCCCTCTGCTGTGGCCAAGTATTGAACTCACAACTCTTTGGGTCAAGTCACTCTTTTGGATTACTCAACTTACACTTTTATCCACTGGGCTATGTATCAACATATATAACTGAAGAAGCCCAGAGTGTACAGTGGCTGAAACATTGTGGATATAGCAATAAAGATGAGGACAACAGTTCAAATGATGTAAATAGTTACAAAGTCTCATCTCAGAAATATAGGCAGATATTTCTTTTTATTTATTCATTATGAAAATTAAATGAGAGCTTTATAGTTGTGGATGGGCTCCCTTTGTCTCTTGGTATCCAATATTCCACCACTGCATATATACAGTTCATTGCCAAAGATTCCGAAAAAAATGGTCAGCTTATTCTATCATTCCAGAAAGTATCTGACTCTTTCTGCAATGCTTTACCTTTATAAGAGTCAGATTAACCCAAAAATGAAGTATTGCTGCTATATCTGGTCTCAAGCTACTCAATTCTCACTTACCAATTTTATTTCAGTATCTGTCTATATTTCTGAGATGAGATATTATGTACACTATTTACATTATTCGGACTATTGTCCTTATCTTTGTCGCCATATTTATTACAACGTTTTGGCCGTTGTACGCCCCGGCCTTCTTCAGGTGGTTGGAATGTCGAACTGAACCCTTTATTTTGCTCACTGGGGTAGACTGTTCTAGTTCCACATGCCATGTTTTTAATGGATGTCAGTTGTCAGTTATCTCCTGTTAATTCCCCTCTCCAAGTTCTCCACTGCCTTAACCAGGTATTGAACTCACACTCTTTGGGTCCTGTCACTGAATCTAACTAACACCTTTATCCACTATACCATGTGACCAAGAACTGGCACTTTGTGAAACAGATTCTCTTATAGATGCTTTCTTGAACACTTCAAAGTTAACCTTCAAGTCAAGGGTCAATCATCGTTTTTTTCCTCTTTATCCTTACAATCTTCATTTCCTACCACCTTCTCTTCTATTTATATCACACACCTCATTCATCATTACCATTTTGATTCTAATCTGCTACCTTGAGTGGCTCTTAAGCCTTATACTGAGTGAAATTTACTGTAAAAAGAAAAAATATTTGACTCTACTATACCAGTTTCTGCTGTAAAGATGGTGTCTATGTCAGACAGGCTCAAGGATATGGTTTGGTGGGGACAAATCTATTCAGAAATTATTTATTTCTAATTCATTCTACTTGAAAAAAGGATATTAAATATACTGAGGAAAAACAAAACAGAAAAAACATGCAAAAACAGGAAAAATACTTTATCTAAGCAATTCAGACAACTTAAAATTTATTGAAACAAGTTATTCATTCAACATTTAAAAAATTTATTTTTAAATGCCATTATGATGTCTTTTTAACAGCTTGGTTTCAGATTTCCACCACTAAGTTAAATAGAATTTTGAAACCGCAACTCAAATACACATGTAATAAAGTGTCAAAGTGTAGTCATAATTCTTGATTTTAATTGTCACTATTAACAATTAAAAGGCATTACATATCAGTCATAAAATACTTAAGAACATAAAATCTCTCTCCAGTTTAGTGTTTAACTCCTGCTTAATAACAGATCATTTGATGTTTTTCCAATGACTTAATCCTTCTTCTTCAGAAATTGATTGCTAATTGGATAAACTTCTGATAAATTCAGCTTTTTATACAACACATGTTTATTTTTTTTTCTATATCAGAGAAATTCTTTAAAGTTATATTTAGTAAATTTAGTAAAACTATAAATCAGAGGTGTTGAAAAGTTCTCAATAGGATCAAGAAGCCTTTCCAAAAAGAATTCTTGTTTGGTTATTTAATCAAAATTTGGGAAGGCAACTAGCCAAGAACTTCACAGCATATCCTGTATGCATAAAAGAGTGTACTAAAAAAAAATGGCACACTGTAAAAAAAAAAAAAAAAAAAGTATTTTTTTTTTGGTGTGCCATTTAAAGTCCAAGAATGGAGTATTGATACCATATCTGGGTTGGTTGGTGCTGACCAACCCTCTCTGTCCAGCCTTGACAGAGTTCAAAAGTGCTTGCACAGCCTTGTGGGTGATGAATCATTCTCCATTCTGAAGTCCTTATCTCATGGATGAAACATTGTTAGCCTCTTGCTAAATTATCACTATTACTATGATAGATGTTTGAAGAAGTTAAATTCTTTGGTTCCACCAGTTCAGACCTTCACGGCTAGAACCTGCTATACCATGGTGGCAAACAATCCCCATTCTCTTTTTGTTCTTTTGATAAGGAGCAAGACCCACTTAGACAGCTTCTTCCCTAGAACTGTTGCTTTGTGGAATGGACCACCAAGAGGATTCTTCTCTGACAATGACAATCTTGGTCTCTTCACATCCAGGATCAACTGATGATAGGCATTTCTTAATTCCTTCTTCCTTACAACAATCTCACTCTATCTTGAGTGACTCTTGGGTCTTGTATTGAGTGAACTATCAGTAAATTAAAAAAAAAGATAGTCAAAATATATATCCAGTTTAGACTAGAATAAAAAAAAATAGACGTATATCCAATTTAGACAAAAATAAAAAAGGTAGACATATATCCAATTTAGACTAAAATAAAAAAGGTAGACATATATCCAATTTAGACAAGAATAAAAAAAGGTAGACATATATCCAATTTAGACAAGAATAAAAAAAGGTAGACATATATCCAATTTAGACAAGAATAAAAAAAGGTAGGCATATATCCAATTTAGACAAGAATAAAAAAAGATAGGCATATATCCAATTTAGACTAGAATAAAAAAGGTAGACATATATCCAATTTAGGCAAGAATAAAAAAAGATAGACATATATTGGGTTTAGACTAGAGTCAAAGAGATAAACATCTTAGCTCCTTATATACATATGTGCAGATATTGTCTTTATTTAACAGTTATCCCTACTCAGTTCCTGAGGTTTCTTTTTTTAACTATTAACTATTTACCACCCAGTACAAGGTTCAAGAGCTACTCAAGGTAGAGGTTTATTAAATCAGATTGTTGTAAGTGTTGCAGAAGGAAGGAGTAAGAAGTGCATATTATAAGGATATGTAAGATAGATAATGGTTGACCCTAGACTTGGAGAGGTTAGGATTATAGTGATTGGGAAAGCATCTTCTCAGGAATCTGTTTCACAATGCAGTTGATCTAAAAAAAGAAATTGTCTGAATGAAACTTCTCCTTTACAAATGGAATATAAAGGGAATAGACATGGTTTTGATCCTACATGCATGGCATGGGGGAGTCTTAGCTGTAAAGTTCTGGACTGGTGAAACCAAGGAATATAGTTCACCTGAATATCTGCTATAAAAACAGTGATAGTGTAGTGAGAGGCAAGCAATGTTTTGTCTGTAGGAAAAGGATTGGAGGTGGAAAAGCAATTCATCACCCACAAGTCTGTGCAATCACTTTTGAACTCTGTCAAGGTTGGAAAGAAAGTTCCAGCCCGTGTGTGACAGCAATACTCCATTTATTTGGTCTGATTTGGCTCTTGTAAAGATAGAGTTTGGCACAGAGTTTTCTCTCATTATGATGAACAGTTTGATAGCCAACAAAATATGTAACTTTACAAAAGTACTCCCTTTAACAGGGGTCTTGTCCTTCTGCAGTGAATACAGTTGGCATATTCTAATCCCCGATGATAGGGCAAACAAGCAAATGAGCATAGATCAATAAGTCTATAGACCAAAATTTTTTTTTACTGAAATTTGATCCAAAATCTTCACAGTATAATGTTCAATAAATATGATTTATGAAAATGCATTGGATTAAATGCATTGACAAGGAAAGAGATAATGTTTTAAAATAAACATTTGTTTAATAAAATGATTGTTTTTCTTTATAATCAAGTTTCAGATTTATTGATATCTCTACATTTATACTTAGCAAATCAAATTTTATTTATCCCTTTTGATTGAAATAAATGATTTGCCATGAATCATTTTTAACGTAATGCCAAAAATTTTTATAAGTAAAGCTATTTCTCCTGTTGAAAATACAAAAAATAAAAAAAATATTATGGGACAACTGAAAGAATAAAGTTGTCTCAAGGTCACATTATGTTGTCTGCTTTTGTGAATTTCCACTTAGTTCTAGATTAACAAAAGCTTTTCTTATGATAAGCAAAAGTTCATTCAGTGCAAAAAGAGACATGTTTTTTCATGACAATGTCACACCTGATAAACGTTATCCACAACTTCCTAAATGCATCAATTTTACCTGCCCCCACATAACAGCTTCAAAACCAGTTTTGTATTATGTTTTGTTTTTATTCCTTACTTTTCATTGTTCTCTCCCTTGCTTTGTTGAAAACTTCCTCAAGCTTGACTAGCTTGATACATACTCACAATATTTATATAAGCTAGAGTAATGGGATCTCTATATATCCCTTCTCAATAACAAATTGAAAATATATCTTGTTGAGGACTGTGTGTGGGGAGTAACTGTCCATAGTGTTAGTTTTCCTGAGGATTTTTAAGATAGTTCTGTTTTGTTTTCTAATCTGCATTTTATTGTAAATAAGCTACATTACCACAAAAATTACACTCCCTCGACTTTGAAAAGGTATTAGCTGAAAGTGCTCAGGAAGCCAACACTAAGAAAAGTTTCTCTACACACTCAGAACACAAAAAAGAAAAATTGTAATAGGATAAGAAAAAGTAAAAAACAAAACTTACAAGGTATTCCTTGCCCATCATATTTAATGAAACATGCATAAAAGAAGTATTACTACCCAATACTACTATCTATTTGTCTATACTAATAATAAATATATATTTGTTCCTTCTGTTCGGTACAACTCTGAATTTTATGCATGTGGCAATTGACAGGCACAAATCGAAAATTGCCATACCCAACAAACCACAAAGAATAAATACATATTTGCTATTAATATAAATTATTAGTATAAATTTTAATTCTGTTATTTTACATTGAGCACTGTTTTATTACAATCTGCATTCACTGTGAAGTATATTATATCTATTATTATCTGTCTCTCTCATATATATATATATATATATATATATATATATATATATATATATAGAGTGAGAGAGAGAGAACCCAGTCAATGCTAGGCATCAGGTCCTCCCTTCCAAACCTAAATGCACTCATATCATCATCTGGCATACATAATTCACCACCTCACCAAGGGAACATCACCTACAATAAACTTTGATGCCAAGTTTGTAAACATCATCAGGTAGCATTTTCTTCCCCAACTGGCACTCACACAGCTCTGACTTGTGACAGTTCAAATCTCATGGATTTACTTTTCTGCCACAAATGCAAAAAAGTGAATTATGTTGGAGAAAAAACAAGCACAGAATTTCATCTTGATCAATAACCAAAAAAAAAGTATCATCAAAAGCAACAATTTCCTGTTGTGCTGCACACTTTAACCACCCTTACCATAGCATTCATGATTTCAGATGTGTTCTTTTAGCATCTTCATTTAAGAGCCAACAAGAAAGACTCAGATCAGAGTTAAAATACATTTTCAAAATAGAATCGCTTACTAAAGGATTAACCAGAGATTTGGATTTACTCGAAGAATATAGTTTCCACAGGGAGCCTTCTACAAACTCTACACAACACTAATCCTGAAAACTATTATGCTAAACATCTGAAAAAAAAACACCACAACAACAACATTCCCCTAAGAATGAGTCCCACTTCTTTGTTTATTTCTTGTCTTGTTGAAAAAGGACAGCAGAATCTCTGAAAATTCCAACTTTAAAATCTTTCTCTTTGTGCTTCAATTTAGTCAAATGTTTAGTAATATATAATAAATATCATTAATCTTATTACCAAAATTGTTATCATTTTGTTGGCTTTTTATTCCTCAAATTTCATTAACCAGATTATTAAATATACATACATACACATACATACATACATACATACATATATATATATATATATATAAAGAACTATAGTTTTAAGGTGTGCTATATTTATGGGATAAAGTGCTCAATATCAGAGATAGAGCATATGTAAATTTAAAAGTGAACATTGAAGTCAACACTCAGAGGTGGCAGGCTGTTTCATGCTGGACACAATCAACAGACAGCCTGATGATTGTGTCCAGCATGAAACAGTCTGTTGCCTCCGAGTGTTGACTTCAATGTTCACATATATATATATATAGTCCCCTCCAAAAATATTGGAACAGTAAGGTCAATTCCTTTGTTTTTGTTGTTCTCTGAAAACATTTGGATTTAAGGTTAAAAGATGAATATGAAAAGAGTTCAGTATTTCAGCTTTTATTTCCTGGTATTTACATTTAGATGTGTTAAATAACTTTGAACTCACCCATTTTTTTAAATAAGCAAAATTATTGGAACAAATGACTAACAGGTGTTTCTTGTTGCCCACATACTACCTTTTAGATTGATTGTTTAAACATTAAATAGCCTTGATTCACTACTCTTTGTTTTAGCCTTGGGTTTCACCAGTAAGGACTGCATTTCTTGTTAAAAAGGATAAAGCAACATGAAGAAGAGAGAGTTGTCTATAAAGGAAAAGCAAGCCATTTTGAAGCTGACAAAAGAAGAAAAATTTATCAGAGCCATTTGATAAACATTGGATAACATAATATGGAATGTCATGAAAAGGAATGAAACTATTGGTGTACTGAGCAACAGGCTTAGGACAAGGAAAATAACAGCAGTTGATGACAGAAACATCAAGAGAGCTGTGAGAAAAAACAAAAAAAACAACAGTCAGTAACATCACCAACAACCTCCACAGTGCAGAGGTGAATGTCTCACAATTCACTATTTGAAGAAGACTTTGAGAATAGAAATATAGAGATTAAACCACAAGATGCAAACCAGTCACCAGCAGTAAGAATTGACCCTTTTTGATCAAAACAAAATATACTTATCAAAGTACCCTGGGTAATGTAGTTTGAGAATATATATGGTTATAGGGTTCTATCTCCAAAACCCTAGGAAGAGTTCGATAACAAACAATCAAACAGACAGTGTCTACAACTTTATATATAGTTTTAAGGTGTGCTATATTTATGGGATAAAGAGATAGTGCATATGTAAATATAATGGACTACCCACAATGACCCATATATATAAATAGTTGAGAAAAAAACGAACACTCACGGCTTGACGATTGTGTCTAGCATGAAACATCCTGTCGACTCTGAGTGTTGACTTCAATGTTCACTTTTACATACATACATATATATATATATATATATAGATATATATATATATATATATATATATAAAGGTACTTGGGATGAAAGCTCATTAGAACAGATCCAGATCCAGAGCCTTCTCACTCCTTGGTGGAATCTCTCCTTGATTGATCCTCACTTCAGTGGTGTAACCATACTCACTACACTTGGCCAATTCTGGATTGGTGAAGCTATTTAACCCATAGTTGTTTTTTGTTTTTTTTTCAGGGTTGTCCTTCTAGACTGATTGCCACCCAAGGCTATAAGACACAGTTTGTCCTGCTATTTACCCATAGTTGGGGGGAGAAGAGATGGATTCATACATTTTCCAAAGGTATTCATGCACATAATGTGATGTAACAAACTCAGCTCTCAAATTTGAACTTGGCTCTTCGATTTCACAATCTTAGCTGCTATGCATACAAATTGTGACATATTTATAGAGCGCTAAAGTCCAGGTCCAAGTAACACAACAGGAAGGCTCTCCAGGAGTCCCTCTTGGCAACAGTAAAGCTGTCATGGCTTGGACATGTCAGACGCCACAATAGTCTACTCAAGACAGTTCTTCAAGGTATCTTAGAAGGGTGTAGACGTATGGAGAGAGTACAAAAGTTGGATGGACAACATCAAAGAATACACCAGGATGGACACTCTGATGCAGTTTTATGAGGCAGCAGACAGATCTGCTTGGTGGTGGCTGGTTGCATCATCATCACTCATGTCTCCTCCTCAATCAGCTGAGTTATGAGAAAGGATCGATGGTGAGCTAAATGTTAGAGATGGAGCACTTGATATAAAATCTTTAAACATATAAACCATCCCTGCATAGCAACTGTCAGTTTCATGCCTTAAGCAATCATCAGACAATGTGTATAGCAGTCATATATAGTGTGTGTGTGTGTTTGTATGTATGTATGTTTAAAATAGAATATAGAATCACAAAGTTTTTAAGAAATGTGACAAATGGAAAATGTTTTATTGAAACTAGATTTGATTATACATTCTACCTTTCAAGGCTTCATCAGATCCCAAAACAAAAGAAAGAAATGTGTGTGCATTTGTGTCTATGCTTAGATAATGAATCATAGTATTTTTCCCTAAGCGATTGTGATTAAAGAAGAAAGGATAGGAGTGAGTTTTAAAAATAGTCATTAATATTTATTCTGTATCTTTTCTTTATAATTCTTTGTACATGTCGAAAGTAGTTAATATATTTTCGCGGCTCTTTGTATTGAATTAAAGGTAAAAACGCATTTCATTTTCAGAATGGCTCGAAAGCAAGAAATTCTTGTAGCCTTTTCTGAAATGAATCCAAGGTAAATCCTCATACAGAATGGGTTGAAAATAAAAGATTTATGTTTTTAGAGTTGTCCATGTGTTTCCATGTCACCTTAAAAACATATTTATATGTAATCAAATCTAGTTTCAATGAAATATTTTGCATTTAGCAAATATATATATATATATATATATACACACACACACACACACATAGGATAGGATAAAGAACAAATAGGAAACGTATCTCAATCTAAGATGTTTCACATTATTAAAGCTTCATCAGAGGTCAAGATAGAAATGATAAAAAGCAAAGAGATGTAGATTAATGGTATGTTGTGCTTTTATCATCTTTTTATCATTTCTGTTTTGATCTCAGACAAAACTTTAATAAAGTGAAACATGTCAGATTGAGATCTGTTTCCTACTTTGTTTTATCCTATCATTTTGTCGGATTCCTATCTGTACTTTTTATACCAAGGCAAAGTAGATCAAGAGAACACTGTTCAGCAAATAGTAATTAGACAGCATATGTATTTGTTTCTGTTCTAACTAGACAGAGTAGTAGTATACTTAGATTCTCATAAAATAAAATTATAAAACATTAGCAACCTTTGACCTTCATGCCTACAAAAAAATGGTGTGTCAGTTTTCCTTTTGACACCATTATTATTTTGACTACCTTCACTCCTTGGCAATGTTGTTTTAAAAAGTGATGATACGAATTTTATACACCTGATGAGGTTGAAACATTGTGGCAACAGCAACAAAGATGGGAACAATAGTCTGAATATAAATAGTTTAAATAATATGTGATATTCTTCCTGTGATACTATGAAAATCCATATAGAAAGGGGTGGTTTTATCTCAATCGCCTGCTTTTCTGTTTGATAGACCAGCAGATGCTTCCTTTCAGTTTGGATCTTCTGTGGCATCCACTTTGACTGATGGGAAGTAAAGCAATGGATTGAGGTTTTTTGAGATCAAGTGGCAACAAAACCGGAAATAGGGTATATCCAGGTGCTGGTCTATATTAACAGTGATGCTTGAGATGGGGAAGATCTGGTCTGCTCCTGGTGGGAAACAGACATTTCTGTCATGCGGTTCCTGTGTCATCCATTTTGTATTGGTAGCCACCACATTGGGATGAATAGAGGGGCAAAGAGTTGGTAGTGGGGAGAGCAGAGCTGTCAGACCAACATAGCAGAATTCATCCCAAGTATGTCCTACCTATTCACCTAGATGAGCAGGTGAAGCCCTGAATAAAACATATATTTTATAATATAGGAAACAGGATTCATGTTATTGTGGTGTTTATCTTTCATCTTGTTACCTTGTAAACAGCAACAGGCACTTTCCCAGCTTTCAGTGCACATGCCAATGAGATTGAAAGTTATAACACAGTGTGGGGTAATCATTGGCCGGTTAGTGGAAAGCTTGAGCAAGGGTCATGTAAATTTACTTACCTTCAAAGTCACAATAACATATATACATAATGACATATAATCTCATACTGTTATATCATTTCCTTACCACTTGTGAAAAGTTAGATAAGTTATAAAACTATTACAAAGATTAGAAATTATAGAACTATTTCAAAGGTTACATAAAATATACAAGCATTAGAAAGACTACATAGAAAATCATGAGAAATGTTGAAAAACTATAGCTTTATTAGAAATATTTGATTAGGCTAGCTAAATTATACAATGATTATAAAGGCTAGCTAAAATCTAGAACCACTAGAAAGGCTAGTGAAAATCTAGAAACATTAGAAGGGCTTGCTAAAATCCAGAACCATTAGAAGGGCTAGCTAAAATCTAGAATCATGAGAAAGGCCAGCTAATATGCATAACCATTGGAAGGGCTAGCTAAAATCTAGAATCATGAGAAAGGCTAGCTAAAATCCAGAACCATTAGAAGGGCTAGCTAAAATCAAGAATCATACGAAAGGATAGCTAAAATTTAGAATCATGAGAAAGGATAGCTAAAATCTAGAATCATGACAAGGGGTAGCTAAAATCTAGAATCAAGAGAAAGGCTAGCTAAACTCCAGAACCATTGGAAGGGCTAGCTAAAATCTAGAATCATGAGAAAGGATAGCTAAAATCTAGAATCATGAGAAGGGCTAGCTAAAATCCTTTCTCTCTAGCTAAAATCTGGAATCATGAGAAAGGCTAGCTAAAATCCAGAACCATTGGAAGGGCTAGGTAAAATCTAGATTCATCAGTAAGTATAGCAAAAATCTAGAATCATCAGAGGGGCTAGCTAAAATCTAGAATCATGAGAAAGACTAGCTAAAATCCAGAACCGTTAGGAGGGCTAGCTAAAATCCAGAACCATTGGATGGGCTAGCTAAAATCTAGAATCATGAGAAAGGCCAACTAAAATCCAGAACCATTAGAAGGGCTACCTAAAATTTAAAATCATGAGAAAGGATAGCTAAAATCTAGAATCATGAGAGGGGCTAGCTAAAATCTGGAATCATGAGAAAGGCTAGTTAAAATCTAGAACTGTTAGAAGGGCTTGCTAAAATCTAGAATCATGAGAAAGGCTAGCTAAAATCCAGAACCATTAGAAGGGCTAGCTAAAATCTAGAATCATGAGAAAGGTTAGCTAAAATCTAGAACCATTATAAGGGCTAGCTAAAATCCAGAACCATTAGAAGCGCTAGGTAAAATCTAGAATCATGAGAAACGATAGCTAAAATCTAGAATCATGAGAAGGGCTAGCTAAAATCCAGAACCATTAGAAGGGCTAGCTAAAATCTAGAATCATCAGAAAGGATAGCTAAAATCTAGAATCCTGAGAAGGGCTAGCTAAAATCTGGAATCATGAGAAAGGCTAGGTAAAATCCAGAAACATTAGAAGAGCTAGCTAAAATCTAGAATCATAAGAAGGGCTAGCTAAAATCTAGAATCATCAGAAAGGATAGCTAAAATCCAGTAACATTTACAAGGCCTAACTAAAATCTAGAATCATGAGAAAGGTTAGCTAAAATCCAGAACCATTAGAAGGGCTAGCTAAAATCCAGAACCATTAGAAGCGCTAGGTAAAATCTAGAATCATGAGAAACGATAGCTAAAATCTAGAATCATGAGAAGGGCTAGCTAAAATCCAGAACCATTAGAAGGGCTAGCTAAAATCTAGAATCATCAGAAAGGATAGCTAAAATCTAGAATCATGAGAAGGGCTAGCTAAAATCTAGAATCATCAGAAAGGATAGCTAAAATCCAGTAACATTTACAAGGCCTAACTAAAATCTAGAATCATGAGAAAGGTTAGCTAAAATCCAGAACCATTAGAAGGGCTAGCTAAAATCTATAATCATGAGAAAGGCTAGCTAAAATCCAGAACCATTGGAAGGGCTAGCTAAAAGCTAGAATCATGAAAAAGGATAGCTAAAATCTAGAATCATGAGAAAGTATAGCTAAAATCCAGAACCATTAGAAGCGCTAGGTAAAATCTAGAATCATCAGAAACGATAGCTAAAATCTAGAGAAGGGCTAGCTAAAATCATGAGAAGGGCTAGCGAAAATCTGGAATCATGAGAAAGGCTAGCTAAAATCCAGAACGGTTAGAAGGGCTAGCTAAAATCCAGAGCCATTAGAAGGGCTAGGTAAAATCTAGAATCATGAGAAAGGATAGCTAAAATCTAGAACCATGAGAAGGGCTAGCTAAAATCTGGAATCATGAGAAAGGCTAGCTAAAATCCAGAACCATTGGAAGGGCTAGGTAAAATCTAGATTCATCAGAAAGTATAGCTAAAATCTAGAATCATCAGAAGGGCTAGCTAAAATCTAGAATCATGAGAAAGGCTAGCTAAAACCAGAACCGTTAGGAGGGCTAGCTAAAATCCAGAACCATTAGATGGGCTAGCTAAAATCTAGAATCATGAGAAAGGCCAACTAAAATCCAGAACCATTACAAGGGCTAGCTAAAATCCAGAACCATTAGAAGGGCTACCTAAAATTTAGAATCATGAGAAAGGATAGCTAAAATCTAGAATCATGAGAAGGGCTAGCTAAAATCCAGAACCATTATAAGGGCGAGCTAAAATCTAGAATCATGTGAAAGGATAGCTAAAATTTAGAATCATGAGAAAGGATAGCTAAAATCTAGAATCGTGAGAAAGGCTAGTTAAAATCCAGAACTGTTAGAAGGGCTAGCTAAAATCTGGAATCATGAGAAGGGGTAGCTAAAATCTAGAATCATAAGAAAGTCTAGCTAAAATCTGGAATCATGAGAAAGGCTAGTTAAAATCCAGAACTGTTAGAAGGGCTAGCTAAAATCTAGAATTATGAGAAAGGCTAGCTAAAATCCAGAACCATTATAAGGGCTGGCTAAAATCTAGAATCATGTGAAAAGATAGCTAAAATTTGGAATCATGAGAAAGGCTAGCTAACATCCAGAACCATTACAAGGGCTAGCTAAAATCCAGAACCATTGGAAGGGCTAGCTAAAATCTAAAATCATGAGAAAGGCCTGCTAAAATCCATAACTGTTAGAAGGGCTAGCTAAAATCCAGGACCATTAGAAGGGCTAGCTAAAATTTAGAGATCATGAGAAAGGATAGCTAAAATCTAGAATCATGAGAAGGGCTAGCTAAAATCTGGAATCATGAGAAAGGCTAGTTAAAATCCAGAACTGTTAGAAGGGCTAGCTAAAATCTAGAATTATGAGAAAGGCTAGCTAAAATCCAGAACCATTGGAAGGGCTAGCTAAAATCTAAAATCATGAGAAAGGCCTGCTAAAATCCATAACTGTTAGAAGGGCTAGCTAAAATCCAGGACCATTAGAAGGGCTAGCTAAAATTTAGAGATCATGAGAAAGGATAGCTAAAATCTAGAATCATGAGAAGGGCTAGCTAAAATCTGGAATCATGAGAAAGGCTAGTTAAAATCCAGAACCATTATAAGGGCTGGCTAAAATCTAGAATCATGTGAAAAGATAGCTAAAATTTAGAATCATAAGAAAGGATAGCTAAAATCTAGAATCGTGAAAAAGGCTAGTTAAAATCCAGAACTGTTAGAAGGGCTAGCTAAAATCCAGAACCATTAGATGGGCTAGCTAAAATCTAGAATCATGTGAAAGGATAGCTAAAATTTAGAATCATAAGAAAGGCTAGCTAAAATCTAGAATCGTTAGAAAGGCTAGCTAAAATCTAGAATCGTTAGAAAGGCTACCTAAAATCTAGAATCATGAGAAAGGCTAGCTAAAATCCAGAACCATTAGAAGGGCTAGCTAAAATCTAGAACCTTGTGAAAGGATAGCTAAAATCTAGATTCATGAGAAGGATAAGCTTAAATCTAGTATCATGAGAAGGACTTGCTAAAATCTAGAATCATCTGAAAGGCTAGCTAAAATCCAGAACCATTAGAAGGGCTAGCTAAAATCTAGAATCGTGTGAAAGGATAGCTAAAATTTAGAATCATAAGAAAGGCTAGCTAAAATCTAGAATCGTGAGAAAGGCTAGCTAAAATCTAGAATCGTGAGAAAGGCTAGCTAAAATCTAGAATCATGAGAATGGCTAGCTAAAATCCAAAACCATTGGAAGGGCTAGCTAAAATCTAGAATCATGAGGAAGGCTAGCTAAAATCCAGAACCATTAGAAGGGCTAGGTAAAATCTAGAATCATCAGAAAGGATAGCTAAAATCTAGAATCGTGAGAAAGGCTAGCTAAAATCTAGAATCGTGAGAAAGGCTAGTTAAAATCCAGAACTGGTAGAAAGGCTAGCTAAAATCTAGAATCCAGAACTGGTAGAAAGGCTAGCTAAAATCTAGAATCATGAGAAAGGCTAGCTAAAATCTAGAACCATTAGAAGGGCTAGCTAAAATCTAGAATCATGTGAAAGGATAGCTAAAATTTAGAATCATAAGAAAGGATAGCTAAAATCTAGAATCGTTAGATAGGCTAGCTAAAATCTAGAAGCGTGAGAAAGGCTAGCTAAAATCCAGAATCATGAGAAAGGCTAGCTAAAATCCAGAACCATTAGAAGGGTTAGCTAAAATCTAGAATCTTGTGAAAGGATAGCTAAAATCTAGATTCATGAGAAGGACAAGCTTAAATCTAGTATCATGAGAAGGGCTAGCTAAAATCTAGAATCATGAGAAAGGTTAGCCAAAATCTAGAATCATGAGAAAGGTTAGCCAAAATCTAGAATCATGAGAAGGGCTAGCCAAAATCTAGAATCATGAGAAGGGCTAGCTAAAATCTAGAATCATGAGAAGGGCTAGTTAAAATCTAGAATCATGAGAAAGGCTTGCTAATATCCAGAACCATTAGAAGGGCTAGCTAAAATCTAAAGTCATGTGAAAGGATAGCTAAAATTTAGAATCATAAGAAAGGATAGCTAAAATTTAGAATCATAAGAAAGGATAGCTAAAATCTAGAATCGTTAGAAAGGCTAGCTAAAATCTAGAAGCGTGAGAAAGGCTAGCTAAAATCCAGAATCATGAGAAAGGCTAGCTAAAATTCAGAACCATTAGAAGGGCTAGCTAAAATCTAGAATCTTGTGAAAGGATAGCTAAAATCTAGATTCATGAGAAGGACAAGCTTAAATCTAGTATCATGAGAAGGGCTAGCTAAAATCTGGAATCATGGGAAAGGTTAGCTAAAATCCAGAACCATTAGAAAGACTAGCTAAAATCTAGAATCATGAGAAAGGTTAGCCAAAATCTAGAATCATGAGAAGCGCTAGCTAAAATCTAGAATCATGAGAAGGGCTAGCTAAAATCTAGAATCATGAGAAGGGCTAGCTAAAATCTAGAATCATGAGAAAGGCTTGCTAAAATCCAGAACCATTAGAAGGGCTAGCTAAAATCTAGAATCATGTGAAAGGATAGCTAAAATTTAGAAACATAAGAAAGGCTAGCTAAAATCCAGAACCATTAGAAGGACTTGCTAAAATCTAGAATCATGAGAAAGGCTAGCTAAAATCCAGAACCATTAGAAGGGCTAGCTAAAATATACAGCCATTAGAATAGGGAGGTAATACATAGGCATATTTGAAAGTCTAGATAAATTATACAACCATTAGAAAAATGAGATAAAATACATGAATTATTCACTTAGCAGTTAAAATCTAAAGTTACCCCAAATTCTGACACAAAATTATATTGATATGATCCTTAACTTCATTCTCATGTTGTAGATTCTGAGTATTAAAAATTCTTAAGTATTTAATTAAAAATTCAAGTATAGACCATTGCAGATTAGAAACAAATATGGCAATATGACTTACTTGAAGAAAATGTAATCTCTTTGAATAAGTATATTAGTCAAATTGAGTTTATAAAGTGAATTCATTTCTAAAATGGTTGTTGTCATTTATAAGTTACTACAAATAGGTGGTGCTAAAAAATAACGAAAATGTATTTATGCTGTAAAAAAGAAAAGGAAATTTACATTTTATGAAATGTAGTCACTTTAACTGCAGAAAACATGTGTCAAAAACAAGGCAAGTCAGTTAAGACAAATGCTATAGGTACCTCATTTCTACCTTACAAAACTGTATCTGTGTGAGAGAGAAAGAGCTGATCTCTTAATTGTACTGATATAATATTGCTTGAACTGTTTCTTTAATCCACAAGCTTTATTAACCTGTTCATACCCATTATAAAATACGATATTAATTATTAAAAATAAAAATAAAAATTCTGTATTAATTATAGTTTTTTAATGTGCACTGTCTCAAAAATGGAATGGTAGCTATTAATGGACTAATTGACTAGTTGTTTATATAGCCCACAAAATCATGGGTAAACTTTATGAAAGGCTTCCATTCATTCTAATGATTATGTATATAAAGCAAAAAGGTTTTCCTCTATATTATTAGAGAAAATTTGTATTCAGAAGACGAAGAAAATGGTGATCACTTTTAATTCAAAGATATGATTAGCTACTTGGAACTTAAGAGGCTGTCAAAATTAACCATTCACTAGATAACAAATGCCTTGATGCTTACATGAAAGTGATTTTGAACATGTAATCATTAGCTTGTATGCAAGAACAATATTTTCTGTTAATTTTAACAGAAGGACATCTCTTTTTCTGCTTTTTTTCTTCTATGTCTACTTCTCTCACAGTGTTTAGGTTGAGCTTCATGTTGACCTGCAAGATCATTTTAGATAACACTTAGAAAGTCTGTGAATATATGTCTGAAGTAAATATAAAAACTATAGAAAGTTTGTACAGAAAATACATTTAACATGAAATCGAATATATTGAAAATAAGAATTCAAAATGTTTCTCATTTAATACTTATGCATATTCTGCTGGAAACTTATTAGTTTCAGGGGCATACCTATCAAGGAGGAAGGATACATTTTGAGTTGACTCTCACAGAAAAATTTGTAATAGCCTACTATTGATGAATGTTGGTTTTGGTAAAAGATTACATTAGCTTTTAAAAATAAAATTTGATGATTTAATCCCCTGATCACCAAATTTTAATTTTTTTTTATTTTTAACTAAAATTTGTTTGTGAGCTTTTATATTTAATATGAATGTAGTGTACTGAAAATCAGGGGGAATGAATTTTCAATAGTCACAGTTATAATACAGGTGTTACTAACAGAACAAGGTAAGTATATTTCTCTATCCAACTTTATTAAAAAATCTCAGTAGCATTTTCTATTTCTTAAAGTGTGTTAGCTTTAAATATTGTATAAGTGTAAGCAAACAAAAATAAAAACAGGGGAAAATGAATCCATGAACAATATAAGCAGCCAAGCAACTGTCCTTCAAAGCAACATCAGAACTGAGAGAATGTCCATTCACTCAAAAAAAAAAAATGCCAGTCTTAAGTATGCTTGGTCCCAACCACATACCAGCTGTGATTAGTCAACAACCAAGCATTACTGTTTCCATGTAAATCATTACCACAATCTTGGTAACAGCCCCACCTGCATTGTCTCACTATAAACTCTTCAAACAGCCAAGTTTGAAAGAGGACAACTCTTGCTAGGGAAGGTATCAACTGATCAACAAACATTTCAAGGGAGAAACTGATTGTTTCTTTTGCACCAGATGAATCCAATTTACGGTCTCTCCACATGCTTGTCTAATTTCTACAGTAAGGTTTTAATATGAGCTTAAATTAGTCACACTTTTTGATCTTGTATTGAACTTGCAACTCTAGTTTGCAGTATTCTGTTGTTAGTACTTTACATGACTGTTATGCATTTATAAATTATTACTAACTAAAATATTCAGAAAGCTGTTGAACAACTGTCACTCATCTCAGAAGAAAAGCTTTTGTATATTTGATGGCATACAAGACCCCCCACTTTTCAAAAGAAATAAAGAAAAAATGGATTAAACAGTAAGTTTAATCTTTGATGTCTAGCCCTACCTACGTTAGCCAGAATTTGAGAATTTTTTTCTTTTTTTTAATTAGTGATAAGAAAGAGGAATTCAAGAAATGTGTATATATTTTTGTTAATATTTCCTGGTGAATAGAAGGGGTATTTTATATACAGTGTAACCCGGATATAAGAGAAACCCTGATATAAGAGAGATTTTATCTGGTCCCAAATTAGAGCCATACTTACCTAAACAAATGTAGACCAAACCCTGATATAAGAGAAACCCGGATATAAGAGACTTCTTATCCGGTCCCGACAACTCTCTTATATCCGGGTTACACTGTACCATCAATTACTTATCAAAATGATAAACCCAAATATTTTAGTCTGATTATAATAGCAAAAACTAAAAAAATAAATTGCACTGTGTTTTCAGTCTTTAGTCTTTAAATAATTAAAAAAAAAGGGGGTGCCTACATCTAATGCAAACATCTAATATTTTATGAAATTTTAAACATGAACATGTACTTCTCCATATAAAAATTGTTCTATTTTAAAATTAGAATTTTGTGATTGAACTAAGGACAGATCATTTTAGTGAATTCAAATCAAAAAGAGAAGATATTCATCATAACAGTAAACTAGTAAACAAAAATGTTAAACGCTAAGACTTAACTTAAGGTCAATGGGAGGAAATAGAAATTGAAAGAGTCACCAATATAGAGGAGTCGGCAATCTATTCAAAATCTTGTTCATATTATTATATTCTCTTTGACTTATATATGCTATCCATTTTAGTTGTTGCCGCTGTTGAATATCCACAAGTGATGTGGTTTCTGAAATTTTGTACAGTTCTTTATTTGTGACTTTGTAGTGCCGGTTTATGAGCATCAAAGAAGGATGGTCCTCACTAAAAACTACAGACTTCATTTGCTCAAAGTCATTTTTAATCATTGATCTGAGAAAGCAGTTTTATACAGTTGTCAATTTAGATATTTATGAACAAGCTTGGTGCCATGTATGACATCCATATTAAAGACTCAATCTGATGAGGCTACTGAAGAACATGACTTGAGATTTAAGCTAATGTTTTGGTTTTGTAACAACTTATAGTGTTGTGTAAAACTACCCATAGCATAGGCTATTCAATGTTCAATATTTTATCTCCTTTACTATATTTTTTTTTATTATAATTAAACAATATATATTGTGATAAAAGTTGTGACAAATAAAAGATTCCTTTTTGTCATAGATCTTAATAATTACTTAATCCTGTACTAAATAATAGAGTGAATAAAAAAATGATTTCATCATAAAATTCAGCAAGGATTGATATATTGCAATATCAACTAACCGAACCCATCTCTAAAATGGATATCATTGCTTTTTTTTTTTTTTTTTTTTTTTTTTCTTAGTCATCTTGGATTTCCAAAAATGGATAGTAGCCTGGTGTTTGCTTCCCATGACAACAAATCTACACCATGAGTTACACAACCACACTGATTCAGGAGAGTAGTTGGAGGGAGTAAAAAAAACAAGTCGCCAACTAAGAATTATGAGTACTTTAAAAATTTTGAAGTAATAAAAGACACCATATGAGTAACACAGATTTAATGTCATTAGAGGTAGATTCAACTCAACTTGAACTCTTTTATATCCATTTTCTTTTTTTCATCAGATTAGAAAATTAAAATAATCCACATATCTAAAACAATGTATGTTAAAAGTGTATTATGAAATGTTCCAAATGGGAAAAGCTACCTCTAAAAAAATAAAGCCACTAAGATGCAAGGGGTTACTGTGTGTGAGAGAATACAAGAAAAAAATTATCAAGGAGAGAGAACAATAAAAGAACAAGAATTAAGATGGAAGACAGTGATTGACATTGCATCTAAATTTTTGAAGATAAAAGTTGACTGGGAAGCAAGAAGATGGAAGAGAGTTGCACAAGCAAAAAAGTGCAATTATGGCACCTTGTTGTGTAGTAATAGTTAGCAAACTTTTCTTGTTGACTATTACTACTGAAGTATGTTCAGTCTTGACTTGGTGCTACATAATTGTAGCCTTGTACCAGAGCTAAACTAAGATTTGTAAATAACAACTTTGGCAATTACTCTAAATATTTATGATTGGGTTTGATTGAAAGTACAAGTTCCAGATGGTGGGGCATATATCCCAGGCAGTATCTCATTCATTGTACTAAGTGCAGAAGAATCAAAACCAGTGCCTGATGCTTGAGATCTCTGACTGGAGCAGTATTGAACAATTTTCCTCTCCAATCATGAACCTGTCATATCTTGTCAGCACTCCCACAATTTTTAAAAACTACCAGAAGAAAAAGCTTAACTAGTGATTGTTGTATGACTTGGATCAAAGTGTAATATCTGTTCCAGCAGCCAAAAGCCAGCCCATGGCTCCAGCTACCAGCTACCAGCAGCTCCAGCTTGCCATCATCAGCTGCAACTCCAGCCATCTCCAACAGACTTCCAGCTCTAGCCAGCCATCTCCAACAGGCCTCTAGTTACAGTCATCCTTGCCCACAGCAATGATATGCAAAAACTGTTCTTTTCAGGACAATGCTTTTCAATGACCACAAAACTGTCCTTTTCAGGGCAACACTCTTCAGCGACTACAAAACTGTCCTTTTCAGGACAATGCTCTTCTCACCCTCTACATGAGCATGCAGAGATATTTTTTGCCTAGTGCACTGTAACCTTATTTTTGTTGATGTATTTTCTTTAACAAAAATAAATTTGTCAATATATTTTTTTTTACTCAAGTCTTCATTTTATTTGTTGTCATCTTCCATCATTCAATATCTTTTTGTGGGCCAACATACCACCCACAACAAACCCATGGGTTTCCCACTTTAAACTAAATCTTTTGCTATATTCTGTTCAAGTAGGTGTGCAGATAAATACATTTGCACTTGCCTGATAAACTTATACCATTGTGAACTCAGAATTAACTCCTTGCTAATATTCTTACTGAAAGGTGTTGTTTGTCTGCCAAGAAAATCAACTTTTGTGATCCTGGTTTTTTTATCAGGGTTTTAAAACTCTGGCATCAAGTACTAATGAGAAATATGTAATGAGGCAGACAATAATAAGCAGTTTTATAGATAAACCTGCTAAACAAGTCAACCTATCTGTAAGTATCTTAAATTTATTTTTCCCACTACAACTTTGCCTAGAAACAAACTAATGGAGTTCTTTTATGGTTGTCTGAAGAGAATGTCTACTTGACTGAGATTAAGAGGAAAAAAGACATCTTTCACATAAGTTGTGCATGGCGTTTGTGCATTAATAGCAATTATGTAAATTTAAATACTCTAATAAAATATTCTTGCATATACTTGGGTGAAGCTTGTTGCTATAATGGCTTAAGCATGCTTCAGTTGATTAGAGACAGCTTTAGATTTCCAGACATCTTTATCATTTTCTTTTCTTCTTTTTCCCCATCTTTACTTCCTTTTTTTTTATCCATCTTTTCTTTTTCATTCTTTTTTGTCCATTTTTCTTTCTTCATGTTTCTTCTCTTTTTCACCTGTATTTCCTTTTCTTTTATATCTAAATTTCTTTTATCTTTATCTTTTCATTTTTTTCTTTTTCATCTATATTTCTTTTTTTTTTTTTTTCTTCCTATTTAATTTTGCTTTCTTGCTTTGTTATTTTTATTTTAGCATCTTTTCTTTAATATTTTTTCCTTTGGAAATTTTGCTCTTCTCTTCCTAGGTTTTTTTGTTTTTTTTAAGTTTCACCTCTCTTCATTTATTTTTTCATCTTGCTTCCTTTTTTTTTTTTTTTTTAATCAATTTTCACATCCCTTCTTTCTATTTTCTTTCTCTTTCTCTCTAGTTATTTTTTTAATTTTTATATTCCTTCACATTTTTTTTGCTGTATCTTTCTCTTTCTTAAATAATTTTCAGTTTTTTATGTCTTTTTTACCTCTCTTTTTTTTACCTCTTTTTTTCTTACCTCTTTTTTTCTTACCTCTTTTTTTCTTACCTCTTTTTTTCTTACCTCTTTTTTTCTTACCTCTTTTTTCTTACCTCTCTTTTTGTAACATACTTCTCTTTTGAGTTTTCTTTCTATCAACCTTCTTTCCTGTGTGAATCTGCTTTTTTCATTGTTTGACTTTATTCATCATGATAAGATATTCTTACATGACCAGCCATTTTGCTATAAGTAGTATCTCTTATTTTTATTCATAATATCATATGAGTATTCATTGTTTAAGAACAATATAATCACATTGGACAATTGTCTGGCCAATTCAGTTCACTATAGAAGAGTTAGAACTTTAAAAAGCAATAAATTATCAGAGCAGAAAGATTTTACTATCTTTTAACAAGAGGTTTCTGAGTGAAACAAACACTTGTCATATTTAAACATTAGGTAATATGATGGACTCCTGTTAAGGCTGAAAATTGGTGTGACTTATTTCTGTCCCATAACCACTCTCTTATATCTATCTTACTGTTCAATGAGATAGATATAGGGGAGTAGTTTGCCTCTTTTTTTCTGTCAACTATGGCAGCGTGTTAGCAATGAGACATCTTTCAAGATAATTATCACTAAAACAAAATACAGAGATATAGATTTATACCTTTCTTAATGCTTCCACTTGCGTGGACATATTTATGTCTTTTACAAAATTTATATTGCCAAGCTATTGTCATTATACAGGGTGTGATAGATAAATTGTCATTTAAACTATGTAAAAATGAAAATAACACTAATATCTCATTTTAATAGATATATTTACCAAGATTACACAAAAATATCTTGAAATACTAAAGAGTAAATTTATTCAATAAAATCACCATTTGTCTCAACCATGGCCTCCAAATGACCTCAGAATCTCCTGTAACTCTTCTGGACAGTGTCCTTGTTTAAGTTGGTAAATACTGCCATAATCCTTACCTTCAGGTTATCTTTGGTGTTACAAGGAGTTTTGTTGGTCTCTCTCTTTCAATTGTGCCCTGCACATAATAATCAACTCTTCAATCTCCTCCTCCGTTTTCTTGATTCCTGGCTATCTTCCTTTCTTAGGAAGAACTCTAATGTCCACATGCATGGCCTGAGAGTTTGTCTGTGAATATCTCCTGCTAGCTAGGGAACTGTCTCTTGAATCTCCATGCCACTCTTACATGTGTTTCTGGCTATTTCTACTTGGTCAGCTATCACTTCTTTCTCTACTGTTCCCGTTCCTTTCACGACTGTTGCATGCTAGATAGTATTTCTGATAATATACACAAGGCGATTTTCCTACACTTGCCTGCAAATATATTTGTGTTCAGTGACTTTAATGTCAAGTAGCTTAATCACTCTGTCACTGATCCCACTGAAATCCAGATCCTTAATTTCTCAATTGCTCATTCTCTCATGCAAGTAGTGGACTTCCCCATGCATTTCCTCAGTAACCCTGATGGACACACTTCTCTTTTAGATCTCTTTTTTTTTAACCTTTATCCTGAACTCATGTCATACTTGTCAGCTCTGCCCTCTTGGCAACTCTGATCATGTGGTTGTGTCTGTAAACATCTTTTTCCACTTTCCTATCAGCTAAGAACTTCCTACCAACAGAATATCTTTCTGTTATCAATGTGCGGATTGGGACTCATTCCGTGACTTCCTTCATACTGTCCCCTGGAATGCAGATTTTAATCATCCTGTTCATAAATGTTCATCTGAGGTTTCCTCCTCTTGGGTAAAAGCTGGCATTGATGCTTTCATCCCAGCAAGAAAATACCAAGTTAAACTATATTCATCTGTTTGGTTCACATCTGCATGTGTAGTCACTATAGCCCAAAGGAATCACTTCTTCCAGTTGTACCCGAGTGACATGTCTGGTTGCAACAGATGTCTCTTTGTCTGTGCTCAAAATGAGTGCAAGCATGTCCTCAAAGAAGTGAAGTTACTGTTTGATGATAAAATGAACCAACACATAGCATCTTACAAGTTCAGTTCTAGAGATTATTGGTGGCTCTGCAAGAGTTGTACTGAACAACAGTAAATCCTTAATCCCTCCTCTATTCAATCAATTTGAAGTCCTGACATTTACAGGAGATAATGCTTTGCTCAGAAATTCTCTTCCAACTCAATACTCGACTAAATTGGAGTACCCACACCTGATTTCCCTCCTAGAACAGAGGCTCTACTGAGTGATATGTGCATAGGTCTCAGACATTATTTCTAAATTAGACTCCCATAAGGCAAGCAGAGACGATGGGATCCCAGCTGTCATCTTAAAAAAAAAAAATGCACCCAAGCTGGTTCCAGTTCTCTCCAAACTCTACAACTATTGCCTCACTTGCTTTCTGCTTGTTAGAAGTCCTCTTCTGTAGTTTCTGTTTTTAAGAACTCTGGAGAACCTTATGGCCCCTCTAACTATCCCCCTATTAGTCTCCTACTGCTTTTCAGCAAAGTATTTGAGGCTTTAATCAATGCTGACATGTTTAAGCATTTTACCTTCCATGACCTACTTTCTGACAAACAATATTCATTTTTCTAGATCTACTGTTGATGTGCTAATGGCCATCACTTAATATGTATATCAAGCTCTTGATAATAACGGTGAAGCTCAAGCTGTGGCTGTAGATATCTTGAAGGCATTTGACAGGGTTTGGCATGCTGGTCTTCTACTTAAGCTCCAGGGCTACAATCTTACTAGATGTATGTTTGATTAATCCAATCATTCCTATAAAATCATGAAATGAAGGCTATTTTGAATGGGCTCACTTCCAGATCCTTTTACATGAACATGGGTGTCCCACAAGGCTCTATCCTAGATCCTACACTGTTTCTGATCTTCATCAGTGATCTCCCTTAGGTCACTGTGTTGTGTCAGAGCCCATTTTACACATTTACAAATCTACCATCCATGCCATATCAGGTCAGGTGCTCCTGCTACTCATCTCAAGGTTCTTGACAAAAGCCAAAGAAGGATCTGCAATGTAACTGATTCTGACTTGGCATTTCAACTTCAGTCACTTTCTCACCAATATGACATGGCTTCCATCTGTCATTTCTATAAATATTTTCATGGCTACTGCTCTGACAAACTTTTTCCCTGATGCCTGGACTACATGTGTTTAAGTGTGCTATTAGGTCCCACCCTTTTACTGCTGAATTAGGTAAATGTAACCATCTCTTCTACTCCAATAGTTTCTTTTCCCACCTGTGGAAAGTGCTTCCCTGTTAAATACAATCTTCAAAAATTTAAATGCAACATCAATCAACATCTTCTATCTTCTTGAACCCCATTCAGCTTTTATCCTTTCCTTGTTCCCCTCTGTATCCAGTCTTTTCTCTCTCTTTCATTCTCTGTAATCCCCTGTGAACTAGTGGCATTTCTGCCTTACTTGGGGTGAAATGATTTTTTTAAAAAAAGTGGGTTGCAGTCTGGGAAGTTAGGTTGTCAGATGTAAGGGGTGATGTAGTCAAAGAAATTCTCTGACAGCCATGACTAGGGTTTCCTGCTTGTGCGGCATGGTGCAGAGTCCTATTGCCTGTTGTAGTGTCTTCCAGCAGCTACCATCTTAACCCAGGGAAGCACTACCTCCTCAATATACTTGATGTAGGTCTCCATGTTGAGTCTGAAGCCCTCACCAACAGATTCAGGAGTCTTTTTCCTATCAGAATGATCAGAGAGAGTTTTCCGAGCTGCCGTACCTTCATAATAACCATTAGACTCATCCAACTTTTTCTGAATCTTCTGCACTGTCCTCAGATTGACACCCAAACACTCTGAGATATTAGTATTGGAACTTCTAGTGCAAATGCCAAGCAGTACAGCATGCCGTTTGCAAATTTCTGGCAGAGTTAATTGTGTCATGGTGCTCTTTTTCTAACAGATGGTGCACAACTGACCTGACTATGCTGTGCAGTTGACAGAATCAAAAACAGACAACACATATGCACAAAATTAAAAATATAAAATGGTGACAATTTACCCATCACACCCTGTATGTATATCTGCTTGTTTCTGTCAGGCTTTCTCTTTCCTAATGCTTGACTCTAAACTGATTTATGATTGGGAACTACTGACAATACTCATGTATTTTTTTAAACAACAAAATGGACAACATCTAAAGATAATGTATCTTGATAAAGGCCAAACATCAAAACCTTTCATTTCTCAAATATTGTAATTATCAACAGTGGAAGACAATATAGGGAACTTTCTGACAAGTATCCTTTCTACTTTATAAGATTTAATATAAAGTTTTACTCTTTGCTTTGAAAAAATTGCTTTCATTGAAGTTGGGATCATTGGCATTT
Organism: Acanthosepion lycidas; assembly: GCA_963932145.1. NCBI lineage: Eukaryota > Metazoa > Mollusca > Cephalopoda > Sepiida > Sepiidae > Acanthosepion > Acanthosepion lycidas. The sequence goes on along the minus strand of OZ010588.1, from coordinate 21,914,028 downwards.
ATTGGGATGTTCATTTTTAATTGTTTTTTTTTTAATCTTATATAAGATTTTATAGAATCTTTTGATGATTCTAGTTCTGAAAGTTTTCATATGCTGCTGGTCAAGTTCTTCTCTAGCCTGGATTTTAAAACATAATTGTCAGTTGGTCATTTTGGCTTTTATTTCAAATCAAAAGTTAATATTCTTAAAATGCTTAAACCAGTTTTGGACAATATGGTCAGAAAGTGTTTCTTTCCTTCCCATTTTGAAATTCTACAAAGAGCTTCAGCAGCTTTGAGGCCCAGTTTAAAATAATACCTCAAAATTGCTATATACTCATTACTTTTATCAACCATATTATAATATCAGAAATGAAAGGTACAGCTAAATAGTAGTGATAATGATATAGTACAATATTAATAATATATGGGAATCATAGTTTTGAGATGTGTATATAAAATAACCTTTGGATTCAAGTTCTTTAAAGAATGAAAATACTTTAATAAGCATATAATTAATATAGTGGAGCCCTAGAAAGTCTTTAAATATGTACATGAAAAAATAATTAGATTAAAGGTCTGTTAAAAATAAATACTTTTGATTATTAACATACAGAATAGACAGATAATCAAAATCATCAGGTCATAATGACATATTTTAACCAACCAATAAGAAAGCTTTCACAGCCAGGATATAAGAAAACAAATAAATAATAACATCTTTTCACCATCTTTAAAAATAGATAGTTTGACCAACCAATCAGAAAGATTTCATGACCAGGATACAAGGCCGCAAGCCAATGAGAAACTGAGTATCCATTTCAAAGCAGATCTTTAGATGTGCATATAACCAGATGAAAAATCAATCAAAACTAGAATCAATAAATAAATTTTATCCATTGTTTTATGTTGCAGTTATTGTAACGTACCCAGAGACAACACGCGATATTTGCACAACTAGCTGTCAACTTTAGATGGCTAACCTATTCTGATACATTAAAAACATATATACCATTCTTTACCCACATTGTCAAGCGGTGGCTACTACATTTGGATACATATATAAATTTACTTCCTCCCAGACTCTCTCTCATATGTGCCAGGACTTTTAAACTTGAACTCTTGAAACTTCAACTTTGACCTTATCCTTCTGTATTATTATATTGTGTTATATAAAGATTTATTTTGTATTTATCAACAAGCTCTGCATTTTCCTTTAACCATTACAAATATTGTAACATACCCAGATGGTGAACTTACATGGCTAAACATCCTTGCTATATTGAAAACAAATATATATTCCTTCACCACATGGGCAGTTGCTACATCTGAATATATATATATATATATATATATATATATATATATATATATATATATATATATATATATATAAATTCCTTCCAAACTTTTTTGTCTTTCTGTCTCTCCTGTACACCAGGACTTTTAAACTTGAACTCTTGAAACTTCAACTTTGACCTTATCCTTCTGTATTATTATATTATGTTATATAAAGATTTATTTTGTATTTATCACACTCTGTGGTTTGATTGGTTGGTTGTTTTTGTTTAGGCATATCAACATCTATGGGTGATTTAATAGAGAAAGCTAAATATTTTGTACACAGTTTTATTTTGTTTGGAGAAAATAATGGTTTTAATAATACAAGTCTTACTAATTAACTCATAGCTGGGGTGGAGAAGTGGTGCATTCATACCTTTCCCAAGAGTATTTGCACATAAGTAAATATAATAAACCAAACTGGATTTGGAACTCTGCTCTCTGATTAACAATTTCAAAACATTATCCATTACACCACCTTCACATCCAAGCTTATAGCACCTGGTATTTTCAAGCAGTCACCCATCTAGGTACTAACCAGGCTTGATGTTGCTTAACTTCATTGATCATCTGGGAACTGGTGTTTCAATGTAATGCAACCGTATGTCCACACTCTGTGCATTATATTTCAATCATTACACTCAGACAATATACACCCAAATCAATTATATTGATATATAAATGTAACGGATGTTGCCATAAGATAAACAACAACTCCATAACTGATAACCTCCTAACATACCATAAACTCAAAAGGCTTTTGTGTCTGTACAAACTTGAATTGAGATGTCATCAAGTATTGTCAGATGCAAATAGTGACAACATTATTATTGAACAAAACAATGATCTTTCTGTTGGTAGGTAAGGCAAACCAAAAAGAATTACACAGCCAAACATGTAGAATCAGGCTGTTTATATGAGCAATTTTGTACAAGCCATTTGCTGCTCTTCATTGTTGGTTCCTTCTCCTACACAGACTACAAAGGAACCCATGAAAATCATCCAAAGTGAAGTTTTCCAGGACTCTTGTCACAGCCTCCTTCATCTTCTCACTGCCCCTAAAGTTCTTCTGTTTGGGAAACAATGAAAAGTTACAAGGAGCAAGGTCTGGACTGTAGGGAGGGTGAGGTTCAGTTTTGATGCCCATCTCTGTCAACATGAAATTTTATTATATAGTGAGCTTCCAAATTGTTTTCATGTACCAACTGCATTCTGCAGAGTAGTCAGCTGTGACAAGCAGTGTTTAGTAGGGTGTGTTCAAACAGATGTTACAGCCGTCTCCTTCAATCTGAAATAACAAAAGTTGGCAGGTTGGCTTATTAGATGTATCGTAATGATATACTAAAATTACAAATTTCTACGACAGTTACAGAAAGAACAGTTATAACTGCCTCTACTAAAAACAAGTCTCAAAACTTCTGGAATGTCCCTCGTCAGTAAAATCAAGTTCTTCATATGAGCACTTTTGTACAAGCCATTAGCTGCTCTTCATTGCTGATTTCTTCTGAAATTGTGAAATTTAATCGAAATATCTAGGCAAGTATCAGCAAGTCATTGGGTGCCAGGATTTAACAGGTTAAAGAAGCACAATATTTGTATAAGAGTAATTAGATTACAATGCTGAAAGGATTTTTATAACTTAGTCTAATTTCATATTAGGTTTTAACAAAAGTCTGTAGCATTTTTAAGTGAATTTCAAAGACAATATTTACATATTTGTTCATAAATTCATTCAGGCACAAATGTTCTATTTTCTTCCCCTACCTTTCCCTCTTTGAGGCAGCTTAATGATTCTGTCCTCCCAGAACATGGCATCTTTCTGGTTGATGAACTAGCCTAAGTGGTTTTTACAGGCTTGAAGTTAAGGAAATTTTGTTGGAATTGAGTAAGTGGTAATCTGAAGGTATAATATCAAGTGAGTATAGCAGCAGCAGTAGGACATCTCAACCAAGTTGTACCAATTTCTCTCAGCTCTGCAAATCTACATCAAGTCTGATGTTGTTCAGGTTAGCTAATTTCATATGCTTTCATCCATTGCTACTTTTAATCAATCCATCTGGTAGCAGTATTTGTCTGACTTCAAAGTCTGATATTACTGGAGGAGCTTATAATACATAATGCTCTTCTAATCCCACCATATACACAGCCTCATCTTCTTCAGATATAGACAGACTTTTCATTTTTCCCAGAACCTTTTTCATCCCACATTGTTGTATACAATCCATTTTTCATCACCTTTGATCTTTATTTTTTTTAAATTTTTGTTGCATTTGATCCAAAAAAATGCTGATGGAAATGCAGACCATTCATTTTTTTCCATTTAATTATGAGACTGCTAAACAGTGTAGTGATTCATACAATCAAGTGATTTCAAATGCCTTATAATACGTATGTGTAATATATGTGGAGTATCTCTGAATTGTTCTGTGTCATATGACCTAGATTATTTTAAATCAGCATTTTGATTTGGTCATCAATGACTACAAGACTATTCGAACATTCTTGGTTTACCAGATTAAAATTTCCACTTCTGAACTTACAAACAATACTCCCAGCTATGGCACCATCTCCATAAATGGCACATATATATTTTGCTGTTTGTATAGTGTTTTTTCCTTTCTGGAAATAAGAAAATGAAATGATGAAAATGCACCTCATTTTCCTGCATTTTCACTTTAGCATGAATATATTTAAAATGCACAATTCACACATGAAAGAGGCACTGAAATATCACTTTTCAGAATATTGCATAAATTTTGGTCATGTATGAAAGGAAATCATGTGTTCAAATACCACCTATTGAAAAATACTATAAACTTTTGTTCCAACCCAATAATTTTATTTGCTTGAAAATTTCTTTGAAATGGACTTATTTATTACTTTAAAATTTTTTTTTTATTTTTAGGCTTGGACAAAGGATCAAAGAAAGCAACTGAATGTTGAGTTACAAGGTCAACATATTTCTTCAGAAAATTTGCAGTCCTCTGCAAATAATGATGTTATTGTGTCAACCCCAATTTGGACACTCATTCCCTCATCACATGACAACACCAAAAATGACAGTGACAGTCATGTGTATTCTGGAAACAGGTAAAATATTTTTATTTTATATTTATTCAGTTTCAAGCATCCCCCAGCTTCCATTTGTTTCAAATTGTATAAAAACTTAATAACTTACTTGCTAATAAATTAAGATGATGCAAGATTCTAAAATTTCTTTTTTGGGTGTTGGTGTAACAAAATATTTTATCCATATAAATTCAAAGCATCATTGTTCAGTAACCCAACTAGTACTCAGCTTTACGGGGCCATGCACCACCTTTCAGCTAAATTGTATATTAAGTCATAAAAAAAATGATACTGATTTTGATTTATTGAATTCTTTAATATTGTTGGGATCCGTCTACCCAGGTTTTTGTTGCTATCTGAGTTTCGAGATTCCAAACATTTAACAACATCAACAACACATCTTTTAAATTAAACATATAAAAGTTTATTTTCAGAAGGAAAAGTATAAGCAAAGCATCATTTAAAATAATATAAATTTTTTTCAATGATATAAAATGACAATAAAATGTTCGATTTTCCTTGCAGGGAAATTTGTTTTGTCAAGTATCTAAGTATTTATTGTGTGATTTAAAATATGTGGACAGTCTTACTTTATGACACTCAGCCTGATGTCCCTGTGAGTTCATAGACAAAGGCTTAGTTGGTGGTTGCTGTTTAATCTCTTCTATTGTGTGCATGGACAGCCTTAATCAGTGGCTGCTGGCTGTCATATCTTCCATTGTGTGTGTGTGTATGCATGTGTAGATCAAACTAACCTCCAAAACTGTTTTAAGCCCTGAGAAGCAGTAGGCTTCTATTTTTATATCTGTAAGGGATTCAAAATCTAATTTCACATAAAGTGTGAACTTTTTGAATACAAGGTTTTCCATTGGTTATAAAATAATTTCACACTGGCTTGTAAAAATCTTTTTCTTGAATTTATGAGAGTGGTGAAAGGAGTTATTATTGTTATTTTCTAAATGGTTGAAAAATGACACATGCTAGGTCTACCACTATGTCTGCAAGTATTTTGGTGATATTTGCCATAATAATTATTGTTTATCCAACAAACTTTCTGATTGGATTGAAATATATATATATAGGATTTAATTCCTATAAGATCTTCATTTTTCTGGAATTTATTGGGTTATTTCAAGTTGGATTTTTGTATAGGGCACCCAGTGAGGTTTGAACTGACTATTCATTTGTAATGGTAAACAGACTAGCCCAAAAGGCTGTACTAAGGGCAGTTTTGTCCAACTCAACACCAAAAGTAGCTATAAATACAAAACCTTAACCAGAGAACTCTTATCATGTCCTTAAATATCTTCATCTGACAAAGACTTTCCTATGGATATCATGCATGGTGCTAACTTGTTCAGAAATGTCTGTCAACTGTATACAACTGTTTTCACAGATCATTGGTTAAAAATGGCTTTGAGCAAATGAACCCAGTATGTCTGAAAGAGGACTATCTTTCTTTGAACTTTTTGGATTGGCATTACAGAATCATAGAACTTTACCAAATAACAAAAACCATATCAGTTGACAACTTTCAACAGCAACAAAAACCAAAATGGATATTACATGTAACTTGGAGAGAAAATAATGACATAATCAAAATGTTAATATTCTACACTACTTCAAACAAAAGGTTGGGAAGGAAACCCACATCAATACTGGAAAGAGTGATAACAGTTACTGGACTTGAGAAATATATTTTCCTGTAAAACTGTTTGAAGATAAGATTTTATAATTTTCAACTGATAATCACACATACTGCTCAGTCAATGAATGCCAAATGGCTCCTTATAAGGAAACAGTTAATATTACTGTTACTATTGTCATTACATATGTTGTTCAAATTTTCCAAACATTTCTGTAGCACTTTGTATATCCAGTGAAGGGAGTAGCATTGCAATTGCAGATCAGCAATGGAACTGAATCAATTACATTTCTCTACCTAAATGTGTATTTATAGACACATTTATATCTGTCTATTTTTGTATTTCTTTATCAGATCACTTCATTCATTGGTGATGAAAGAGAAAAGTAATATTTGATAAATTGGCTTTGTTGGTTTGACTGAAAATTGTTTAGAATGAAATTGAGTATTGTATTGAGACAACAATTATTTGGTGTTGGCTTTATTAAGAAAATCTGACTTAGAGCCAGTATTTCTTATTCAAAATTGGTAAGAATAAAGCTGATGGATAAGAACATTCAATTATACCTATAAGTTAACAGCATTGTTCTGTCAGTAGCACTTACATTAACTCTTAACTACTGAAAATTCTGTTTAATCATTTGCAATACATTTCTATTATAGAATCATTTGCAATATATTACCATAGCAAAGCTACTAGTAATGCATTTATATTACAATTATAACCACTATATTCTGTTGGTTACACTTGCATTAATTCTTCACCACCGAACACCCCTTTGTTGTTTTGAATTGATTTTCATAATAAATTCATTTTCAATTCATTTCTTTAGTCAAATATTTTAGCAATAAATCTTTAATTATACTTAGAATCCAACTGTCAGTAATGTTTGTATTAATTCCTGACCACTGACAATTTTTCTCATTTGCTGTGTATCTCTATATAGAAACCAGAATAAGGAATTTACATTTATCACTAAATTCCTGATAACTAAAAGACCTTTTCTTTCTTATATTCAAAGCTCAACATCCAGATTGCATGCCAAAACTATGGGAATCTTGGCATCTGCTTAATTCCTTTATATGCTTTTACGATTTGCTGTCACTGTATATGTAATCAATAGAATAAATGAACATCTACACTTATTTATTCAATAAATCCTATTGTTATAATGTTCATATAAACTCATAGTTTTGTTTAATAATATTTCAAAGAAAACACTGGAACAAAAGATTAGTTGGTTGGTTGATTTTGTTTAGTAGTATATCAACCACTATGGGTTGTTTAATGCCAAAATCTAAATATTTTGAATGCAATTGTATGCCTTTGACTACAGATAAAATGTATTGCTGGTCATGTAAATGTATTTTTGGTAATTTTATTATAAACAGGTATTGTTGATATCTTTATATAAAAATGTATTACTGGTATTTTTACTATAAAAATGTATTTTTGTACTTTCATGGTGTTTTGCTTTTGTTTGGAAGTTCACTATTTGCTCATAGCTGGGATCCTAACAGAGTGAACCTGTGAACAACAGCAATTAAGAGGTGGTTCCCTCTCCTCAAAACCTCTGATCTCCCAATCAGAGGCCTTGTTGCTAGATGTAGTTTATCATCATACCCAGGACTGAAAATATTAGTGAAGTAACTGTTGAATCATATGGATTAATAATACAATAATAGCAAATTCTGTAATTAGTGTGGTAATGTATGCGGCACATTTTGTGACTCATTTCCCATGAGTTGACATTCCTTTCATGGTGAATGGAAGAGTCTATGTTTAACAATTTAATGTAGCAAAGATTGGTCATCTTTCTACACAACACCTCCTTTTTTTAAGATACATATTCCCATTTGAAAGTAGATATTTTTTTTTCTTTAGGTCTTCACTTCCCTTGGATTTCTTTTTGTTTTACTAACACAGTATTTTTCAGTATTTATAATTGGAATTGGCAAGTCAAAAGTATTGTTCATTACTTCCATAGAAAAAATCTTTTTGGGGTTTTATTTCCTTAGCATATCTTGGTTCTAATTGGTTTAAATGCCTTTTATGTTACCAATTTTGACCATGTACCATATACATCATCCTGCCAATGTAATTTACTATCTCACCATCTTCCCAATTTTCCTTTCCTACCTTGTAAATCCAGAAGAAAATCTTATCTCAAGCTTTGAAAGATTTTATAGTTAATTTCTTAATATGCCAACTTTTCATTTTTCTTCTAGTCTTTAATTTAAAAATTCTTTTTTGCAAGGAAGCACAAATTACTACTCTTTCAGCATACATCAGCATTTCAACAGAGATGGAAAAAAAACTTATTTTCAATAATACTTGGTTTATTTTTTCTTTCTTTCCATCTCACTTTTACATCATTCATCACTTTTAAAATGTAGTTATCCTTCTTGGATTGTATTTTAATTTTGTCCAAAGTTACAGGTAGTTCCCTTATTGTAAAACGCAAAACACATTTCATCTCATTTTCAGAAATTAAAGAAGCAATCACTGTCTCCTCAAGAAGTTCTTTAAACTTGGGGATTAATCTGGACAAACCATCTGCATGTCCCAACTTCTTTTATGGTAAATACTCCATCTTAAAATCATAGTTTAGTAAAATCCTTCCCCAACATTGCAACCTGTTGGTAGTATGTGTTGGAATAACTTTTTTACAGCCCAAAATAGCCAATAATAGGCAGCAGCCTGTTTGCAGAATAAATTTCCTACTGTGTATCATTTTGTGAAATTTTTTCACTGCAAAAATAATAGCTAACCTTTCTTTGCCAATTTCAGTATAATTTTTTCTGCCACTATTAGCGTTCTAGATGCATGGGCAACTGCTTTTATCTTACTATTTTTGAATTTATTATAAAAAACTGCTCCAATGCCTTAATTGCTAGCATCTGATGCTACAATTATTTCTAGCATCTGATGCTACAATTATTTCTAAATCCGGATTGAAATGCCTTTCAGATATTAACATATTCTTTGTCTTCAAAAGATTTTTTGCATTCATCAGACCAATTCCACACTGCACCTTTTTTTTCAATAATTTATTCAAAGGCACTCTCAATTTATGAATGTTTGGCACATAGAGATTGTAGCAGCTTGTATTTCCTAGAAATGATTGTAAAATAACAAGGTTCATTGGGGCATGCATATTTTTAAAGGTACTCATCTTTGATGGGTCTGGTCTACATCCATTTGCATCAAGTATTTGTCCCAAGTAATTGCTCCTGAAAAATTGGCATTTCTCCACACTGAGTTTGAACCCATAATCCTCTATTTGCTGGAATACTTGTTGTGTGTGTTCCAAATGTTGCCACCTAGTTTAACGTTTTATGAATATGTCATCCAAATCATCAAATATGCAGTGGAAAAATGTATGCAAAAATATAACACCTTCTTCAGGGTTATATAAAAATTTGCAAATGGAGTTTATGATTGTATCAAGTGTGAATGAAACTGTAATACTAGTTTCATTTGATCTCTGCAACATTGTTTCAAGCATCCTTATCTGATATTCTGATATTTGTAGTGTTTGTTGTCATTCTATTGTTCCAATAACTGTTTTACCACAATTTTTAAGTTCCATATTTCGTGTTTTTCAAATCCTTGTCCATCCTAGGTAAGATGATAAACTACATCCAGCAGCAAGGCCTCTGATCAGGAGGTTTTGAGGAGAATGGAACCACCTCTTAATTGCTAGTGTTCCCAGGTCCACCCTGACCTGGGGTGGTAGCCCCTGTTAGGGTCCCACCTGTGAGCAAATAGTTAACCCTAAAACTGGAGTCAAAACACTATGAAAGTGTAAAAATAGGTTTCATTACCAGCAATAATTTTTTTAAGAAAATAAATATTACCAGCAATACATTTTTGTAAATAATTATTACCAGCAATACATTTTTGAAGAAAAAAAGATATTACCAGCAATACATTTTTGAAGGAAAAAATATTACCGACAATACATTTTTGAAGGAAAAAAAATATTACCAGCAATACATTTTTGAAAGAAAAAAATATTACCAGCAATACATTTTTGTAAATAATTATTACCAGCAATACATTTTTGAAGAAAAAAAATATTACCAGCAATACATTTTTGAAGGAAAAAATATTACCGACAATACATTTTTGTCAGAAAAAAAATATTACCAGCAATACATTTCTGTAAATAATTATTACCAGCAATACATTTTTGAAGAAAAAAATATTACCAGCAATACATTTTTGTAAATAATTATTACCAGCAATACATTTTTGAAGAAAAAAAATATTACCAGCAATACATTTTTGAAGAAAAAAAATATTACCAGCAATACATTTTTGAAGAAAAAAAATATTACCAGCAATACATTTTTGAAGGAAAAAAAATATTACCAGCAATACATTTTTGTAAATAATTATTACCAGCAATACATTTTTGAAGAAAAAAATATTACCAGCAATACATTTTTGAAGGAAAAATATTATCAGCAATAAAAGTCTTGTCAGCATTAAATAACCCCTTGAGGTTGATATACCATAAAGCAAAACAAACCAATCAAATCCTTGGTTGACATAAGTTTCAAAATCCTTACAATGTAAGAATTATTATTTTTTGAAACATGAGTTTCAAATCCTCATCACCACTGATATATAATAATATAATAATATATAATATATATAATTGTTCATTTAAGATCATAGTTCTGGTTAATAATATCCAAAGGGAAAACACTGGAATAAAAGATTAGTGAAGAAACTGTTCAATCCCATGGATTAATAATACAATAATAGGGTATGCTGTATTTAGTGTTGTAATGTGTGCGACACACTTTGTGACTCTTTTTCCCGTGAGCTGATGTTCCTCTCATAGTGAATGGAGGAATCTATGTTCAACAATTTAGAGTAGTAAAGGTTGGTTGTCTTTCTACACAATACCTACCAATGCTATCACATCGATACTTTGTTCTGTAATGAAAGCATAAATAAAAAGTTCTTATCTTCACTTCAAGTGATATGTCACTGTAAATATGTGTCAGATTAAGGTATTTGGACACACATGAATTGTTCCATTTTGTTGTGTCTCTTATCTTAACAGATATCAACATTAAAAATTAAAATGCCTTAACCATTACTTCATTACATATCTGCTGTAGGTAGGCTAATCAGATTTTAGTATTGTAATAATACGGGGGATGTGCAGGTAGAATAAGGATTATCGGCAAAAAAAAATTGCAAAAAATGCCTATTATAAACTAAGCAAGGTATGAAGAGATAGGAAAGTGTTGTTAGAAACAAAGAAAATGCTGAATTGCTATGGAATATCTGATCTCTTATGTGGCACTGAATACTGGACAATCTCTTCACAGATGAAGAAGAGACTTGGATTAAACAGATGTGATTCTACCAACAAATGATAAGAATATCATGGATAGAACATGAGAGCAATGAGGAAGTTTTTGAAAAGAATAGTATTAGGTTGGTGCAAAAATAATGACGGTTTTTGACGTATTTTTTAACGTCAAAAACCGTCATTATTTTTGCACCAACCTAATAATTACAAGGAAATTTATGCTAACAATCACAAAGATACAGCAGAAATTTCTGAAATCCCTAATGAGAGTAAAAGGCTAGGAGAATCTAACACTTACAAGATAAATAGTAAGAGAAGGAGTGAAAAATGACAAGTAACTTACTTAATAAGTTTAAGGGAATGGTTATCAGAACTAGGACAAAGCGGGAATTTCTATGCATGACAACTTCAGGTCATGAGTTGTATTAAATTTTTTTCTTTTTTTTTTTTTTGGTGAGTTTAAATTTAGCATATGTCATATCTGATTGGTTAATCACGGCAAAGCCCACAAGCCTATTTTTATTCTGTTTTTTTTTTTTTTTTTTTTTAAAGAAGTATTCTGCTTTTGAAATTAAATTAATAGTTCACTTGCTAGTAGTTTAACATTGCCTGAGAAGACATATTTGTAGTGTTGAAACATGATTGTAATTGTGTAGCGATTTTTAACATGTTTTTGTTTTAATATCCTAAAATAAATGTTTAGCTCTACTCTGGATTGAGCACTCTTTTAAATTAAATGTTCTGTACAGTGGAATTATACTCCATTTGTTCTCATTTTACCTATATATATATATATATATATTATATATATGTGTGTATATATATATATATATATATATATATATATATACCCACAGTGTCCATGACTGTTTAAATCAAACTTTGTATGTCTTCCCAAGTTCTCTAGGTAAGATCTTGAAACATAGCTCTATTCTTTTCTTTAATTATTTTTGTCAGAGAACATTTCTCAAAAAAAAAAATTCCTATGGGTTGTGTAAGTTACTAGTTTCCTTACTACAAATATTTAAAAGAAAATAATAATGTTCTTTGTACAGAGCTGATATTAACATTATCAATTCTTCAGGCAGGAATATATATGCTTTGTGCAGAAAATAAATTCCTCATGAATTATCAACTCTTCTTGCTTCATATATTATTTTGACACTTTTCTTGATGTGACTATGTTTGAACAAAGCTTCTGGAACAAGGCCTAAGTTGGAGGTTTTCTTCAGGCAGCAACTTATATGAGATCAAAGCGGTTGTCTCTCATCTTCAACAGCAATTTGAGCAGCTACTGGCTTTGTCACCCAAAACCAGCATGAAGTCTGACAGGGTCTGGGGTTTCAGTAAATCCCCTAAACACTAAATAAATCCTTTGTTCTCTGATTCTTGAAAAATTGCATGCCTAATCTCGGGGAGATCCCTCCTCGTAAGAGTAGTGGTAACAGAATATCAATCCACCCTAACTCCTTCCTTCTCATATTGGTATGCCATATCAATACTTATCCAAAGTGCATAGGTAATTCCTCCGTACACCTTGGTATTTCACCTGAGCCCTTCACTCCTGATTTTTAGACTGTGTAGATGAACAGGCGGGGCTTAGCGCCAAATCAATAATTTTAATTATTGCTCAAAATTTTCATCAATAGAATTCCTTGACTCAAACCCCATTCTTCTCAGCCAGACATTCACCAGGTGCCCACTTGACAGCTTTCTTAGCAAGTTTTTTACCAGTGACACTCAATTTGGCTCCAATCCAAAGAAATCTCATTTCCTTAGTGATCTATGCCTTCTACCCATTTTTTTTTTTTTTTTTTTTTTTTTGACAAGTGAAATAAATCAATTCTCTTAATTTTGCCTTTGCTCCTCAAAAATTAAAAAAAATATTATCTCTCCATTGATTCCCTTTTATGCCTGTAGTTATCAAGAGACCTTCCATAACCGACACCATAGTGTGCAACCACAAATCAATGTCTTCACTTACACCATCTCTCCCCACCCCTCATCAGTTTAAATTATCCAGATGGCCTTTTGGTTAAGTTCCTCAAAATAATAAAGCCATTTTAATTCAAGTTAGCCCCTACTTCTTCTTTTAAGGTTTATTCATGGAAGAAAAATGAATTTTCTGAATTTAACAAAATCTTGTTTCATTTCTCTGTATAGCTATTGAGCTATCTCTTAAATCTTTAAGCATATTTTTTGATATTGAGCACTTTAACCCATAAATATAACATACCTTAAAATTATATTCTATCATATATGATAGAATATAGTCTTAAAACTATATTTTATATCTATAAAAAAAATAATTATAATCTAAGTTCTACTTTTGTATGGAGCACTGTTTTTTAAAAATAAAAACAAAAATACTAAAGAACCCTGGATTATTTACCTAACATGTTCTTTCCTATTTTTCTATATACCTGCACACACACACACACACACACATATATATATATATATATATATATATATATATATATATAATTCAGTAATGAAAATCTTGGTAATCCATATGGATAACCCCAAGGAGGATGAAATCCGGAGAGATCAATGTTAAGTCAGAGCGAATAATTTAATTTAAAGAAAAAACAGACCATTTTAAGGTTCCGTTAGTTATTATTTATTTCACCAGAGATTTTATTTTTCATTGGATCTTCAGACTTCACTTTCAAGGGCAAAAAAATGAATTTAAAATTTACACTTTTGAAGGGCAGTATTAAGCTTATATAAGATGACATAGAGGGTGGTGAGGAATAGTGTGAGAGATGTGGTTGAGTTTAGAGAGGGAAGGGAGAGTTTTAAAATTTATATTAATTTTTATTTTTATTACAATATTTAATATTGACCTGTTTAATCAGTCAACTCACCAGAAATGATATGAGGAAAAAAAAAGAAAGAGTAAAAGAAAATAGCGGGGAGTAAAGAGATAAGAAAGAAGAGACAGACGTAGGGTTTTGGAGGAAGGAAGAAGAAGGGTGGTATAGCTTTTTTCTTTAAATTAAATTATATATATATATATATGTGTGTGTGTTGTGAAAAGTTCTCTGCCTGATTAAGAAGCTCTTCAAAAATAAATTCATATGTTTGGTCATTTGAACATAATTTTTTCAATTTTCAGCACTACCTCATATGATATACATATATAAGTCTTTGTCTAATCTATAAGATCATGCATTATTTACAGTCAAAGGTTCTTGTTAATTTTAACACCTCCAAAATGAAACTGCTCTTTTAAATGTCTCAGAGAATCCTTTTTGCCTTCCATCAGCATGGCTGATGTTAACCTTCAAGAGAGTTACTTATTATGACTTCTTGGGCTAATGTTTTCCAATGGCATGAAGTGAAAATATCATATTGAATCAATTGCTAGGTCTGCTGCTAGGAAAACTGGTTCACTGTTGTGCGAGACAATTTTTCTCATCAGAATCTATCTTACATATTTATAGGTCTACTATTCATCTATGCTTTAAATATTGCTGCCACATCTGGTTTTGTGCTTCTGCTACCTATTTAGAGATTCATGATAAAATATAAAAAAGAATTTGCAATGTTGTTTGTCCTGATCTGGTATCTCGGCTTCAGTCCCTTTCCCACTGCCATAATGTAGCTTCCTTCTACCTTTTCTATAAATACTTACATAGTAATTGTTCTGATGAACTTTCCTCTATGGTACCTAAACTTTATTAATTTAAGTGCAGTACTAAATTATTTATTATTTTATGGTTGAAATAACTAAATGTGACTGTAAATTCTTTGCTAATATTTTCTTCTCTCATACTTCTCGCTTGTGGAATTCTCTTCCGGTTTCTTGCATTCTAGTCAACTTTGATCTTCAAAAATTTAAATACAATGTCAGTCATTATTTTCTGTCTTCTTAATTCCTGTTCTTTTATTGCTTTCTCTCAAATGTTTTTTCTCATATTCTGTAACACTCAGCAACCCCTAACTTTATTGCCTTGCTTGGTGGTGTTATATTAAGTGTTTGGTAGTGAGAGAAAGGAATAATGAGGATTAGATTTGAAACATTTATTATTGGCATGTCATACAGAGATGTTGAAGGATGGATGGAATGTATGTTTCAGTGGCCAGTCATTAGGATGGTGGTCGGGTGTAAAGGTAGTGCCAGAATTCTTGTGTGTTTGATCTGAAGTTATAGAACATGGTCAGTACATGTTGGTTGATTGAAGTCACAGTGGTAGTTTTTTTTTGTTGGTTGGTAGGCCTGTTCTATGGAATGGGGTTGACATCAGATTGGCGTGGTTGGTAGGCCTGTTCTGTTGAATGGGGCCATGGTGATGTACATGTTGGTTATGCCGAGGTGACGGCAGTGGGTTGGCGAGGTGTGTTTGTGTGTGTGAGGAGTCAGGAGAAGTCATGAATCTGACTTTGCCTGGTGTGGTCATGTTGAGAGATGGTGGTGATGGTCACGGTGACTAGCAGCAACTGTGATGGCTGGCACCCTGCCAGGCTGGAACTTTTTCTGGTCATTCTTAGAGACCTCCTTTAAGTGGCTCTGGTAGTCCCCAGGGGTATCTTTTTTTCTGGTGGAAATGATTGCGATTGGCCATTGCTTGAGCTCGCTTCATAGACCAAGATTAATGACAGAAAATGACTTTTGCTATTTCGATCTCTGCCTTTGTGACATTCACATCCGGCCAGTATGCAGAATGAATCAGAAAGAGATCTAATTGCAACAGAGTATAACAGTGAAATGATTTTAAAAAAAAAAACTCACATTAGTTGAGTACTTTTAGAAACAGTGACAGCTAAAATGGATAGCACATGTAACTCAAAGGGAAAATAATGACATAATCAAGATGTTGACATTTCACACTATCTCAAAAAGAAAGGTTAGGAATAAAGCTCCCATCAATATTGGAAAGAGCAATAACAATTACTGGACTTGAGGAACCTATTTCCCTAAAGAAAATTGTTTTAAGAGAAAGATTTTCCAAAATTTCAACCAAAAGTAACAATAGCTGTTTGTTCAATGAATACCAAATATATCCTTGTAAGGAAACGGCTAATATGACCATTGCCATATACTCTCTTTCATTTTGTTTTTAATAGTTTTCTTCAGTGACAGGGGCATCTTTCAAAAGGACAATACACCTTATCATAATGTAAGAATAGTATGGAAATGATTTGAGGAAAATGAAGACTTCACAGTGTTGCTATGTGCACCAAATTCCTCAGATCTTAAGCCCATTCATCACTAATGTTGTTGACATGTTGAACCAATTAGTTCATTGAACCAATCTTTACCATCTGACTTGCAGTAGTTAAAGAACCAGCCATTAATATCCTGCTATCAGTTTCCAGAGGAACTGGGAAAAGGGACATGATCAATGACTTGGGTAGAGTTTCACACAACATTTGTAAATAAAAATAAAGTACAGCTAAAACATAAGGAGATCAATTTGACATTTAATTTATATTATGAAGAGGACCTTATGAATTGATAAAAATATTAATATTTTTTGATTCTGACACATTTCACAGATAGAGGAAAGTATAATGTTAATCTACAAAAATTATATAATGATATAGCCATTGAGAAACTTCAGGAATTACTATAAATAAATGTATATGTAACTCTGAGAGAAAATGACATAATCAAGAAGTTATGATTTCACCATGTATTAAAACAAAAAGTTTGGAATGAATCTCTCATCAATATTGGAAAAAGCAATAACAGTTACTGGACTTGAGAAACCTATTTTCTAGAATAATTTTTAATAAAAAAATTTTATGAATTTCACCCATCAATAGCAATTTCTGGTCAGTTGATGAATGCCAAATGTTCCTTATTAGGAAATGACTAATATTATCATTACCATTATAATTTATTTGGTAGTTAATGACAAGGAAATACTTCAGTATATTATTATCCCTTTTCAAATTTTTCCTTTCCTATTTTGCCTCATGATCAGTTAATTATCATTGCTTGCTTAACTTTGAACAGACATTTTATAAAATAGTCTGACTCAGAGTATGTGTCTTTCCTACTCAAACTATTGTCCTTGTTTCTATTGCTTTGATACATATACTTAGGCTAATTCAAACTGTCAATAACAAAGTCTATCCTCTTGAAATGTTTTCATAATTCTTTCTGAATAGTAATAAATTTCTACTGAAATAACAGCCAGCCTTGTGCTTAAAAAATTCATGGTGTGATTAACCACTTCAGCTCCAGCAGGTGGTAAATATTTTATTAATTACTAAAAATACCTTGAATGGTAGATTTGTATTAGTTTATATGTTGGTAGTATTGCATTTAGTTACTTTTCTAGGTGAGGTGTGTGTCATGCTCCAAAATAAAATAAATATTAAATAAAGCCACTAGAAAAGATCAAAGAAGTATTTAAAAAAAAATAAAAAAGGAAACAATACTGTCTATGCTTTTCTTTTGTCACCATGTTTTCTCCTATTCTTTCACTTGCTTTTCTTTTTCTCTAGTTTTCTTAATCTCATCCTTCACAATTTCTTCCTTCCTTCATTCTCTATCTTGCTTTCCCCAATTCTGTTGTCTGATGGAAATGAATAAATGAATTTTAATTTTAAAATTCACAGGATTTTTCAAACTGTTTATGGTATCAGTTTGTAGTGTGATCCTGGTTAGTTGGGGAAAGCTCCTTTCCCCTACTAACTAGTATTGATAAGGATACAATATATAATAATAACTAGCAACTATAACCCATCTGCAACTGGGTGTTTCATTACTAGAAATTCTTTCCATAGAGACATTAAATTTTGACTTTTGATTTTTGCCCAAAGTGTAAAAAATCAGTTTTTTGCTTTTTTTACCTTCAAGGTTGTAATTTTTGCCAGCCAATTTGGACTCAAAACCGGCACTAAAGAATTATTTATCAAATAAAAAAAATTCATTGAAATCATATGAAAACTGTGGAAATGCATAAGCAACATCCAATCTCACACACACACACACACACATTTTGAGAATTATAGATACAAGGTAATACAGTTAATTTATAGATAGTAATTAAATCTGTATATGAAAGAAATTTTAGAATAAAGATCTGCAGAAAATAGAAATACTTTTGATATACCCTAATAATGATAATTATGAATAAGTTTTCTTCCCTTTCTACAAAGGCAACATTACTTGCCAATCTTCTTAATACTTGCAGCAACTAGTTTTGATGCAAATACAAATTCATTGTCATTTTCTCTCTCTGGACCTCTTAATGTAAGCATTAAACAGAAAAAATATCATAGAAGAAAAATAATACTTTTTTTTTTTTTTTTCTTTTTTTTTTTTTTTTTGAGGGGAGGGGACAAAGAAAATTATCTTTTGTTCTTGGAAATGTGGTACTATTTGTTTATTCCGCATTCAAGCATGCTGAAAAGTTCTCAGCTCAACTCCAAAGGGATTGGAAAACAAAATCAGATGTTTAACATTTGGTCAGATTTAGAGAAACAGATCAGACCAAATACTTTTCAATATCCCCCTCATAAATACAGAAATGGATCACCAAGTATTTGAAATTATAGATATTATTATTTTTCTTCTCTATCATTTAAATCCTAGTGTGATGCCTGTCATATTATGGTGTTAATGATGTTGGGAATATATGTTAGTAATTTGATTATTATTTTTTTCAATTTTTGTCACCCATACTTCATCAGTAATGGCCAGTTAATACTCATACTAAAAGGTACATTCAGTTTATTAAGGTTATATTTTGGAGTTTGGTAAGTTTGGGGAGTTTTTATAAACAATGAAAGTGAAACTGACATCTACTGGCCTGGATAATAGAAATCTTTATTATGGAGAATATGCCTTCCAAAAGGTATATTCTATTTATTATGACATTCAATTGGCCTGACTGGTATTGAAAGTCATCAAATGATGTGATTTTTGTTATTTGGTACAGTTTGTTTGTGATTCTGTAGTGCCAGTTCATAAGGTTTAAAAATGTGTGATCTTCACCAAGACCCACAAGCTTCACCCATTTGAAACCATTTTTAACCATTGATCTTAGAAAGTGGTTGTATACAGTTGACAGTTTTAGATATTTACAAACAGGTTTGGCACCATGCATGACATTCATATGAAAGTCTCGATCTGACAAGGTTATTTAAGAATATGACTCGGGTTTTCACATTAATGTTTTGGTTTTGTTTCAGCGTTGGGTGAAACTAGCTCTAGTGCTGCCTATTCCATATTCAGTTTACTTGTCTCCCATACTAAATGTGTTATAACCAACCCATACAGCAAGGTATTTGAAGTGTTTAGTATTTACTAAATCCACATTCTGAATTTTTTGTGATGGATTCAGGATCAGTGCCATCACTGCTATCATTTCAATTCCAATCATTGTTTCTGTTTTGGAAAGTCTTATCTTGATTCCTATTTCTTGGAACACTTAGTAGAGGATATAGATTTTCAGATCAATTTCATTTCCAGACAAACCTTGTATATATGGATGTATCTGTGGTATCTATCAAAGTATATCAAATTGTAACACATTTTTTTTAAGCATGCTGTCTAATTATCATTTCTTTTTTTATACTATTGTTCAACCAAGACAAGACCTAAGAGCCACTAAAGGTAGAAGTTGTGAGAGTATACAAGGCAGGCTTAAGAGGTACATATTTTTGTAACACTGGGATCTCAGGGAGTTGATCAAACAAAAAGGAAAAGAAAGAAGGAACAGCAAAGAGTCTACATCTCACTCTCTGAGATCACAAAAACACAATGTGGTAGAGGAGTGAATGGTCATGAAGTAGACAAATGCCAGCTAAGTCATGTGGAACCGTGCACATCATCACAATACCAGTAACAAACCAGCAACATATTAATGAATGAGGAATCAGATAGATAGTAACCATGGTGGTCTGAAGAAGCTTGAGCAAGGGTTACATTTTGAAGATATGTAGGATAATGGTTGACCCAAGACTTGAAGAACTTAAGTTTAGAACTTTGGGGAGTCTGTACCACAATGCAATATTTCTTGCTAAAAATCTGAGTGAAACATCTTCCTTATTAATGGAATACAGAGGAAATGGGGATTAGTTGACACAGTGTATATGGCATGGCAGGTCTTAGCTGTAAAGTTCTGGACTGGCGGTTCTTTTTCTTTTTTTTTTTTTACTTATGTTAGTAACCTTTGAAAATGTAGTGTGTTTCAAGAGAAAAAGAGAGACAAGCCCCAACATGCACTATTTCTTGTTTGTGAGATGAAACAAATCTAAATGATTAATTCAAAACACATCCTCTTTTGGTGAATTTTAAA
This sequence comes from Acanthosepion lycidas, assembly GCA_963932145.1. Taxonomy (NCBI): domain Eukaryota; kingdom Metazoa; phylum Mollusca; class Cephalopoda; order Sepiida; family Sepiidae; genus Acanthosepion; species Acanthosepion lycidas. Next base: position 21,893,396 of record OZ010588.1, on the reverse strand, counting down.
AATCAAAGGTCAGAGTTAGACAATACATTAGGAGGTTTGACATTGTTAACTGGTGAAACAAGAAAATAGGTTGGGGGATGAGAATGGTTGTTGAAGACAAAAGCAGGTGTTATGTACACTGAAGATACCCTGATAATAAATTAATAATGATTATGAAATATTGGTCATCTCTTGAACCACATATGGCTCTTTAATGTGATAGAAGTATTTGGGATATATGAGACAATGATTTTTTTTTTTTTATTCAGTTATATATTCACCATTATTTGCAAGGAACTGTTGCCACTTTGGCAGCTCTTTGATAACTTTTGAGTAAAATTTTGCGGGTTTTGATGTGAAAAGGTTTTCAACAAACTCTTAAGTCTGGTTCTCCCCACCAAGATGTTTTTCAGTGGTCGAAAAAAGATGATAATTGGTTGGTGCAGGATCAGGTGAATATGATGGGTGGGGAATAGAATTGAATAACAAAACTCTTTCCTGTTTTATTCTTGCTGTATGTGGCATTGCATTTCCATGGAAGAAAACATTTTTCCCTTTAATTGACTGTGTATGCTGCCACTACCATGCATGTTAGTGTACTTCAAATTTATTCTTAACATATTATTATTTTTAATGATATGTTCATCAATATGTTTCCAAAAACAGAAATTACATTTTTTTTTTTTTTTTTTTTTTAAGCAAATCACCCCAAGCAAGGCAGGAATGCCACTAGCACACAAGGGGTTACAGAGAGTGAGAGTAAGCGTAAAGAGGAGTGTTTGGGGGTCTGGAGCCCCTTCTGTTTGCCTTGGGGTTCTTTATAGGCTCCAGAGGCCGCTATGCAATATAATTGGCCCTGTTCTGGCATCTCGTCTACAGTCACTCTCTCACAGACATGCCATCGCCTCTCTCTGTCTTTTTTACAAATACTTTCATGGCATTTGCTCCGAGGAGCTGCATTCGCTGGTTCCCAGACTTCACAAGTTCAAGCGCCCTACGAGGCTGGCATCCTTCTCTCACCCTTTCACTGTCGAAACTTCTAAATGTAGCCATCTCTTCTACTCCAATAGCTTCATGTCTCGCACCTCTCACCTGTGGAACTCCCTTCCCTATTCCAGTTTCCCTGAGAGCTATAATCTCCAGCTATTCAAATGTAATGTCAATCGACATCTCCAGTTGTTTTGATCTATCCACTACCCTTCTCCTCATCTTTTCCCCTATCACTCCTCTCTGATATTGCTCCAAATTTTCTGTAACCCCTTGCATCCTAGTGGCTTCTCGCCTTGCTTGGGGTGAAACGCTTAAAAAAAAAAATAAAAAAAGGATAAAGAGAAGGACAAGGATCAAGGTCAAGGCATCAGAAGATGTTGATTGACATTACATCTGAATAGTTGAAGGTCATAGCTATCAAGGAAGCAAGTAATAGGAAGGGAGTTTCATTGACAGGAGGTGTAAGATAAGAAGCTGTTTGAGTAGAAGAGATGGCTACATTTAGCTGTTTCAACAGTGAAAGGTTTGGACCGAGATCCCAACCTAGTAGCATGCTTAAATTCATGCAGTTTTGGAACTAGTGAAAGTAACTCATCAGGGCAGTTGCCATGAAAATACTTGTAGAAAAGACAGAGGGAAGCCAGAGCACATCTGTGAGAAAGTGACTGCAGACGGGATGCCAGATCAAGACCAATCACGTTGCACATCCGTCTCTGGATTTTGTTGAGGGCCTCGAGATGAACAGCAGGAGCACCAGACCATATATGGCAGCAGTATTCCATGCAAGGACAAATGGTTGATTTGTAGATTTGAAGGATGGACTCAGGCAAGAAAAACCTTCTGGCACAACACAGAGAACTAACTTTCCAAGCAGACACAGTGAGGTGCTCTCGTGGAGTTGGGCATCAGCCATCCTGATGGGAGGCAGGGAGGGTTCTCTATGGCAGGCAAATGAGAGCAGTTTTGTTTTAGAGGTATTAAAGTTTACAAGCCATTTCTTACCCAGTCAACCACAGATTGGAGGTCCTTCTCGAGGCCTACAGCCAGGTTAGTTTTGTCAACAATGCCATATCTACTATTAAAGCAGGAGTAAATAGTAGTGTCGTCAGTGTAGATGTCAACTTGTGAGTTAAGGACATCAGGAAGATTGCTGGTGAAGATCAAAAAGTGTAGGACCCAGGATAGAGCCTTGGGGAACACCAGCGTTCCTGTGAAAGGAACTGGAGGAGAACCTGTTTAGGACAATCTTCATTTCACAGTTTGACAGGAATGATTTTATTAAGTCAAATAACCGTCCTGTAATGCTGTATCCTTGAATCTTATGAAGAAGGCCAGTGTGCCAGACCTTATCAAATACTTTAGAGATATCTAAGGCTATGGCTCAAGCTCATATCGCAAGTTTTGCTATAATTATTGCATTTCTCTAGTATTCTCGTATATTACTTTGTATGCTTTGCTAGCTTAGGAGATTTTTGTGACTTAGCATATGTGCTGATTCCTTAAGTTCACGTATTTTCTAGTTCTCTGTCTATTATTTCAACCTCATCCAACAGGGGGCAGTGATCTCCCTTTTCCCTCCATATATGGTCAGCTATGCCTGATTTTTCTATTTCCCTTTGTGTTACGGCTTTACAATGTTTTTGCAGTCTTACCTTAAGGGGGCAGTCTGTTTCTCTTTTATATTGCTTACCACAGCTGCACAGGATGGCATACACACAGTTCTTAGTCATGTTCTCCTCTATGGAGGGGTCTTACTTGGAAGAGGTGTCTGTGAAGTGTTGAGCCACTTTTGAAGGTTGTCCTGATGTTATATGGACCATAGATCTTTTGCATTTTTTTCTGATAATCCCTTCACATCAGGTAAGCAGACTGAAGCTGTGATGTACCCAGGGTAGTTGTTACATTGTAGGGTACTGCGTATAGTGACCATTTCTTGTTCATATATCTCTAGGTCACCACTTAGGAATTTTGCATGATGTTGTAACATCATGAATATGTCAATAAAGATGAGGACAACAGTCTGAACAATGTAAATAAATTTGGTATCATTGGTAATTTACTGGTATCATGAGTTTGATTTTTTTCTTATATCCTATACCAGACTAAGATAAACTTAGTAACTATTTAATTATATATAAGGATCTTTTTTTATGTGATGTGTCCATTCATGACATTGGCAAGGATGGCTCTCCACATTTTCCTGCCCTTTGTAGCTCTTAATAAATTTTTTGTTATCTCTTCTAAAGCCTGTTTTGCCATCCATTTACTCAAGCTTGCTAGGTAGGTTATACATCGTTTTCCTCTTTCCTTCAATATCTCAATATCAAATTTTTCACTTTTTTCTCATTATGTGCCATAGAAATTTCAATTGTCTGTTTCTGATGGATTCGATTTTGTTTTAATTTTCTTTAAGACTTCGTCATTGCTCACATGTTCAGTTCATGGTATTCTCAGCATCCTTCTGTAGAACGATATTTCTGTTGCTTCAAGTCTCTTCTTCATCTGTAAGGAGATTGTCCAGAATTCACTGCCATACAGGAGGACTTGATATTACATAACAGTTCAGTACTCTTTCCTTTATTTCTAACAAAATTTTCCCATTTCTTAATACTTTATGTTGCCTAGGATAAAATGAGTCCAACCTGGTAAAAGTGGGTTTTTGGTAAACTGATGTAATAAACTTAGAATCTTGTCTTAGTACCGACATACCAAAAAAAGATGAAAAAAAAACATTCTCTTTTTTACAAATAAGTCAGAGAGCTGGATGCAACCCATTAAGGCTTCATAAAACACCTCTGACTCCAACTGACTGTTAAACACACAAATCGTATCATCCTCTTAATAAAAATAGCAGTTAGGTCATCTGGTACAAGAAAACTTTCTTGTAAAACCCCATGAAAAGACTTTCCTGTACATCACATTATTAAGTTCAATAAAAACAGTTTCAAAAAAGGGGGGGGAGATTACTGTGAAATAGTACATCAGCACAAAGGTCTATTGTTTCCTGTAACTATTCAATCCAGCATTTTTACCAATTTATACTGTATGAACCTAATCATAGACAAAATGTGCCATACTGAAACATTGTGGTTATGCATCTTGGGTAACCCATGTAACTGGAGCTGCAAAGAGCCTACCAGTCAGAAAACTTCATCGATATCAACTGGGAGTATTTTTTTCTTTAACTAATTTGAGCAAGCATTTTTAAAAAAAAATTAATCTCAATAATTTTAGTTTTATCAAAATTCCCAATTTTACAAACTCAAACTCGTCATTAAATATTTCATCATCTTACATAATCATTATGATTCAAAATAACCACCCTTGACCCTTTAACAGGTTTTGTAATCACTAAAGGTTTATTATGATATGAAGTTTTTAGAACACAAAAATATTTAAGTTACCATGTGGATTCAGTTTGAGAAAGAGAAGTGCCAGTGAACACATAAGTAAGATCACTAAGCTTTGCCTTTCGTTTGCTCACTTTATCCACTGGAAGAGAAGGCTTAATAAGTTGAGTAAAGAACACTTCAAATTTGCAAAAAATAACCTCCCATTTTACTGATACTGGTGGAATGCAAAAACTTTCTCATTATTATCTCCAATCGAATTGAATGTTTTATCACAGATTGAAGTTTTGCATACCAAAAGTTTCAGTAAAATGGGAAGTTATGTTTTTTTTAGTTTGAAGTGTTCAACTTATTAAGCTTTCACCTATTTTGAGACAGCCATCTTTGTATAAACAAAAGGAATTGTTGTTGGGTCTCAGTGTATACATATTTCAGTACATTGTTGATAAGATATTAATAAATGGTATATTTCATATGCTCATTTTTCTCCCACTTTCTCTTATAGAGTCTTGGGTATGACAATAAACTACATCTTGCAGTAAGGCATCTGGTTGGGAGATTGGAGTTTTTGGAAAGTGAAAATAGTGACCCCCCCAACAAAAACAAAACTATGAAAATATATATTAAAAAAATTACCAACAATTTTAAAGCAAAATGACCAGCAATATATTCTATAGTACACTGCGTGCCAAATTATTATTGAGATAACTATTTTTATAATATTTCAAAAACTGTCCAATCAATTCACACAATATTGGCAACAGTGACCTGCGCAATCACTGAAATTTTCGTACTGATCTGTACAATGTAGACAAACTGGCACCATATTTGTTATCAGTGCGGTGATTTGAGCGTGCCAAATTATGAGAAAAGTGTAAGAATTTTGTGAAAAGATGGGCCGTAAAAGCATTTTAAGTGATGCCAAAAAGAAAACTATCACCTCAGAACTCTCAAAAGGTAAATCTACCATAGAAATTTCTAAAATGATAGGGAGGTGTCATCAAACAGTGAAAAAGTTTACCGCTGACACAAGTACGCAAAAGGTCAGATAAAGGCAAGCCGAGAGTTATTTCACATCGTCTCATATCACAACTTAAACAAGAGGCCGTGAAGAACCCTGGACTTACCAGTCAAGAGCTTTTCAGCGGCATTGGGGATCCTACTGTGTCTAAAAGTACTCGGTGTCAGTATCTGAGAGAAATAGCAACAACAGTCAAACCTGTATCAAAGCCTCCGTTGATGAGAAATCACATTCAAAATCGATTGAAATGGGTCAAGGACAATATGAAGATTGACTTCTCTAAAGTTTTGTTCACAGACGAAACTCGAGCAACACTTGATGGGCCAGATAGATGGTGCAAAGGCTGGGTAATGAACGGACAGAATCGCCATCAACATTTGAGACGCCAACAAGGCGGTGGAGGCATAATGATCTGCGGTGGTATTATTGGAAAAACATTAGTGGGCCCATGGAGAGTACCAGATGGCGTCAAAATGACTGCTGATGCATACATAGCATTTAGGAATGATCATCTTGAACCATGGATGAAAAGGCAAAGATTTGCCTTCAGAAGGGCCATTGTTTTTATGCAAGATAATGCTCCCTGACATGCTGCTCACAAGACTACTGAATATTTGAAACAGTTAGGCTTCGATGGACCTCGAAAAATGAAGTCGCCAGCAAATTCTCCGGATTTGAACCCAATCGAAAACCTTTGGAGCATCATGAAGCGAAGACTGTACACCAACATACGACAATTCAGGAGCAACGCTGAGTTGTGGGAAGCAATTCTTGACATATCTCGTGGCATTACAGCAGATGACATCCTAAAATTAACAAATTCTATGGATCGTCGACTTCTTCAAGTAATTTCAAAACAGGGAAAGCACATTACCTATTAATTTGTTTAAAACTGTGCCTTTGTTTGTATCTGTTATTATTTGTTTGATTATCTTATTTATTAGCTTCTTTTGATCATAAACATTCATGTGCAACATTAATAAACGTTTTGTTTGCTCAATTCTGGGATTTGTACTAAACCTTTCTAATAATTTGGCACACTCAAATCACTGCGCTGATAACAAATATGGCACCAGTTTGTTTACATTGAGCAGATCAGTACAAAAATTTCAGTGATTGTACGGGTCAGTGTTGCCAACATTGTGTGAAAATTTTGTAGAAATTGATTGGACGGTTTTTGAAATATTAGAAAGAAGTTATCTTGATAATAATTTGGCACGCAGTGTAGAATTACCAACAATACATATTTATAGTAGAATTACCAACAATATAATTTTAAAGCAAAATGACAGGTAATAAATTTTATATTAAGATATACCAACCATACGTTTTATAGTAGAACTACTAACATTACATTTTATAGCAAAATGACCAACAATACATTTTATCTGTAGTTGAAGGTATACATTTGTGTTCAAAATATATTTAGTTGAAGGTATACAGTTGTGTTCAAAATATTTAGATTTTGGCATTAAATAACCCATAGAAATTGATATGTTGCTAAACAAAATCAACCAACTCTTAGTCATTGAGCTGTGTTTTATAGACCATGATTGAGTGGAATGAAAACCAGTCAGCTGTTTCTTGTAATTTCTTTCTCTTATTTTTTGTATCGTCATTTACTGTGACTGAATTTTCATTTGTTCAGTTTCCTCACCTCCTTTTTCAATATGTTTGTTTTTATAACATTGATTAATAATACTTCATCCAGACTTCTATATCGATTTTTTTTTATATTTTAACTCTATTTTGATTTGTAATCACAATTTAATAATTTATAGTATATTTCTTTCTGGTATTTACAGGGGAGTTGTGTATTGAACAAGAGTGTTTAGGCATTAGTCTAGTTACTGAAATACAGCAATCAGATTATGAGATTGTGATGACAAAGAAGGTCTTACCTCGAAAATAAATTTGTGTTCTCTGTGCTCAGACAGTGAATGGTTAGTCATCCTTAGAGGGGCATTTGTTTTTTGTTTTTTTCAGAAGCAAACAACTCTGAGCCTGATAACTCCTTCAGAGATAACTTGTCTGGAGAAGAGACAGTGATTGTTCCACTAAAAAGAAGTACAAGACTCAAAAGGCCTACTCTGAGTTGTCACCTGTGGGATCACAAGATCAGGTGGGAGAATTTGCTGTCTGTTGAAAAAGAAAACCAGAAAAAATATTGGATTGACTTTAGTAACACTTGTTTACAAGTCTTGATGAATCATAACCTTCAGTCAGTTATGTGCCATGTGTGATATGCGCTTAGGCAATCATGTATCTTTTGATACATGACTGACAAGGCAGAAGGTTGCCATTTCTTTCTGCAGTAGACCAGTTGCCATCCAAGGCCATAGAACCCAGTCTGTCCTGCTATTTACCCATAGCTGGAGGGAGAAGAGGCAGATTCATACCATTCCCAAGGGTATTAACATGTAAGTGAATGTAATGGATTCGACTGGAATTCGAGCTCAGCTCTCCGATTCCTCAATCTATCCATTACTCCACTGTGCCTCCTTCCTTACTTACTTATAACCTTACTTACCCCAATAACAGAATGCTAGTTTGGACAACTGACAGTCTGAGTTTTTATGAGTTGTGCATTGCAAGTTTTGGATACAGATTTTTTTATCTCTTGATTTACACCCTTGGCATTTTTTACTTTGGATTTGCAAGACCCATTTATGCCTTATGAATAAGGAACTACGACCTACTGTATTTTTGCTTATTTTGGATCTAAAACTCCCTGTTACTATTTTCTCTCACAGAGGTGCATGTCAATCTTTGACATATTTTTTCTCTTTTTTTTTTTAAATATGCACATGTCAGAAAATACAGTATATTTTGGATCCTTGACCATAAATTTTTGGTAAGATTTTACTTTGAAAGAAATACACACACATAAATTTAAAAAAAAAGATTTTCATGGAGCACCAATTCAAGAAAGGTTTTGGGTGATGCTAGACATCTTCCATTTCAGAAAAACTGATCCAGTGGTAACAACTAAGATATGTAACATCAATTGTCATGCTCAAATATTCATTATATTTTTTAATTTCTAAACTGATGAGGGTCATTACTGAACAGTTCAAAGTGGCAGAATCCACTCAGACATATGGTACACAAAGATATCATATACCAGTCTTTTATGATGAAGAGATGGCAGTTCATGTCTGAGAAAACCTGAGAGAACCATGTGATCTGATGAACACTTGTCTTAATAGTAAGTCTGATTGGTTTGATAAGGTCAAATTGGCAGCTGATTTCAAAAGTGACCTAAACTCTGCCGTTAACTGGGGTATGGAATGGCTTGTTAATTTTAACACCCCCAAAACAAAACTACTTTCTACTAATCACTTGAGAGAACTTTTTCTAGCTCCCATCAGCATGGCTGATGCTAACCTCCAACAGAGTAACTTGTTGTACCTTCTCAAGTTAACATTCTCTGCTGAGATGAAGTATAAAGATTATATTGAATCAGTTGCTAGGTGTGCTGTGAGGAAAGTTGGTTCACTGTGAAATATTAGACAATTTTTCTCTCCAGAATCTATCTTACACATTTATAAGTCTGTTATTCATTCTTGCATTGAATATTGCTGCCACACATGGTCTGGTGCTCCTGCTATATATTTAGAGATACTTGATAAAATCCAAAGAAGAATCTGTAATGTTATTGGTCCTGACCTAGCATTTCTGCTTCAGTCACTTTCCTACTGCCGTGATGTAGCTTCCCTGTGCCTGCTCTATAAATACATTGATGATAATTGTTCTGATGAACTTTGCTCTATGGTACATAGACTTTATGAATTTAAGTGCAGATTGTCAGCTAGGCTCCATCATTTTACATTTGAAATAGCTAGATGCAACTTCAAGTTCTTTGCTAACAGTTTCTTCTTTCACACTTCTCACTTATGGATGTCTCTTCTATCTTTTTGCTTTTCAGCCAACTTTGATCTTCAAAAACTTAAATGCAATGTCAATCATTATCTACTGTCTTCTTGATTCCTCTTCTTTTATTGTTCTCATTTCTTAATAATGTTTCTTATTTTTTCCCTCACTAACTCCTTGTGTCCTAATGGCTTTATTGCCCTGCTTGGTGTGAAATAATTTTAAAAAAAAAGCAATTGTTGAACAAGCTCAAGACGCTATGGTTCTTTCCAGTACCAGAGATGAGTTGGTAGAATAACAGAAGGTTTTGTGCAGACCCCACAAAAGTATACACTAAGCTCATTTTTAATGATCCTGGTGCTCATGATCAATGAAGATCATGTCATGTCACCCAATGTCTTCCTGTAGGTGGTGGCATTAACCATAAAGTTAATGCTACCACCTACATTGGATATGGTAGACAAGCCCTGAATTAAATGCTTGACTGGGAGCAGGTGCTGTGTGGCACCCTGCATTTTTTAGAAAGACTAAAAAGAGATATTCATAGAAATATGATTTAATTTTTATTCGGTTTATTAACCAGTTGTTAGTTATTTAGAAACGAAGAATAATTGAGTTTTGAGAATAATTCTCTAACTGTATTTAGGCGATCCAAAGAGAAGAAGAAAAAAAAAATAATAAAAAGAAAGAGAAAGAGGAATAGATGATACAAAACCCGGTCATAAGTAAAACTAAGACAAGACAGGTGTCAAAATATATCAGGTCAAATTACCTGACCGAAATCCAGGGAAATAGAAATTGTTATATTTGGTTGAAGAAATAGAGTTTGGAGATAATGAAATAAAACAAAAAGAAGAGGAAAGACAGAAACATTATACGAAAACAGGTCATAAGCGAAAACACACACGTACGACCAGCACCTAACAAGTGTCAAAATTATCAGGTCAAGCACTTGAACTAATTCCGTGTCCGCGTAGGATGGAAGTTTTGTTAAGGTTGGCTGAAACAATAAAGATTTTTTTGAACAATGAAAACGAAATTTTAATCAGAGGAAAGGTGTTTTTTGTGTTGAGGTGATGACCGGTGGAACTGTATACAGATTCTGACCTGTTAAAAATTGGAACCCCACGATGATGAAGTGGAGACATTTTCAATTCAGATAATTAAGATTTTTGACTATCAGGTCTGACCAAAAACAAAGAAGGAAAGAAAACGATTGTCTCGGCTCACAGATAGCGCCAATATTCTTTCCTGAAGTCACATCTAATTAGCGGCAGGCTGTTTTGACAGAACCCAGGTGAGAAAAAGCCAAGATTATCATTTTTCGTACGTGTGAGAAGGGCCAAATTAGATTTTGTTTTTTTTTTTAGAACAAGAATGATGTAAGCCACGCCCGATTGGAGACGGGAGGCGTCCCACCACAGTCTCATTAGCCGAAAGCGGTCACGTGATATGCGGAAAGAGGAGGGAGAATGCTCGATCAAGAACCATTGGTCGAAAACGGTCACCTGACATACGAGAGACCGGGAGAGATGGGTATGTGTCTTCCCCCCAGAGGCACTGTGAGGAAGTAGGGGTGAAAATAATAGCGATAATGGGAAATCAGAACTAATGCGACTTTTGGGATTATCGAGAGAGCCCTGACGCCGACAGACCCACCCCGGTTTGCTGCGGCGTCAATAAAAGCAGGACCCCAATCGACAAAAGATGAGTTCAGCCCCGGACGGCAGCGAGAAGAGATCACCTCGGACGACGGAGGGTTGCGGCTGGGTTGCAACAAGAAATCCTTCCAGCCCAAGTCGAAAACAAGAAATCCTTCCAGCCCAAGTCGAAAACAAGAAATCCTTCCAGCCCAAGTCGAAAACAAGAAATCCTTCCGGCCCAAGTCAAAGACAAGAGAAGTTCTATCTGAGTCGACGAAGGAGAAGATTACTCGAAAGCCGCGGAGAAGTTGCAGCCAAGTCGAAGACAAGGCCAAAGAGTTACTGGACGGAAGAAGAAGAAGAAGTTAAAATCAAGCCCAGCCGAGAACAGAATTCGACCCAACCAGATCGAAGTGAAGAAATACAACTCAAGTCGAAGAGAAGAATCAACTGCGAATGATTGATAGAAATTAGCCCCAGTGTCGAACTAAACCACACTCCGACATACACAATTCTAGAGAGTAGACAATTCGAAATCGTTAAGTTGTATGATAGAAGCTTGGTGCCATAGTCCACAGAGCGGGTCGGGAATGAGAACAATTTTTCTTTATGTAACGGACATTAGATATAAAAGGTTGTCACCCTTTTTTTTATCAGTAATTTTTTGTCTCGTGAGTTTTTTTTTTTCTTTTACTTGTGTTTTGCCACCCCCGTCGGACTCAACTTGCATACGGCCCAATCCCTGCTGGTCCCGTCTGTCTAAGATCTAAACACAGCGTGGGTAGACAGACCGGAGATCAGTACAGTTGCTTTAGCAACCAGGTATTGGAAGCGGGTTGGGAAAGGCGAGGCTGGTGATCATCTAACCAAGAGGTTGGAGCGGCACGCTTGGAACCAGGAGGAGCGACCAGGAGGAGCGACGTCACAGTTGGCGCCGTAACCAAAGGATTCGACCCTGGGCCAGGTGTGTACCCGTCACAGCTGTATGTGTTCCAGCAAGACTGTGCTGACTTCCACGCAGCTCAGTAGTGGCCGACTGTGAATTTTCATAATTATATCACTCCCTCCACACAAAAAAAACAAAACATATGTCTTCTTAACCCTCCTGATTTGAATTCCATGGATTACCAGATATAGTATACTACTGAGAGAGACACTAACAAGTGGCCCCATAGTACCAAAAACTTGTTGAATGCGACTATTGTAAATTTGATGTGCAATATGAAAGATACCCACATGGTCTGTTTTTTCTACATTGGATATGTATAAAAATATTTTTGAATATATATGTTATGGGGTCCACCCCTTTTTCATATAAGTGGACTCAACCAGTGTGTACTTGTACTGCTTCCAGTGAATACCTGGGGGAGATACACAGATAGAGTGAGTAACAGAGATACAGTGAACAGTGAGAGTGTGAGTAACTGCTTTGTAGGAGTCACAGTTGCGAGCACATAGAAGGAAGTCCTACTTCGATACTGAATTTCCCAGACTGTATATATAGTATTATTGCTACTAATCACATTTCTGAATCTACTAATCGTATGACCAATTGTATTATTGTGTCAATACATTTATTTGCTATATTTCATTCCTGCGTTTGTCATTCATTTGAGACCGGATTTCATCCCGGAATCCACAACAATAGATACTGATTTTTTTTTTTAAATTCTGAATATCTTTGTTTTTCTTTATAATTTATCCTTAATTACCTGGCATATACTATATATATTTATCTAAACAAGTTTAATTTTTTTTTTAAAATTGACAAGGTGTATCTGTTCATTTTTTTTTTATTGTATTTTTACAATTTTGGGATAAGGAACTGTGTATCATGATCAAAATTGTGGATAAACTGTCCAAAGTTCATGTTGTTTTTTTCAAGTACTTTTGGTTACCTGAGTCATTTTCAAGAACCAATATAGTGATGTATATAATGTAAATGTACTAATAACAATTTTCCTATACATTGCTAATAATTTTACTATAGATATGTATAGGAAGAACAGGAGTTTCAGTTCTCAAGAATGAATGCAAGTATTACTGACCAGATATGTATAATTTGTTGACAATCCCACATAAATTTCTCTCTTAAAGAAAATGTTGAAACCTGACTGAACAAGACAAGATAAAATAATTGATTACGAATTGTTATCAAATACAGATGCAACCATATCTACTCAAACTTGTTTCATTCATCGGATGTATTTCCAAACATGTTATATTGTCATTTGATGATTAAATATAATTTGACATGTTCAAACTTGTCCAGAAAAAAAAATGTAAGATAAAAATATACAGAAAATTCCAATGTAGGCAACAATAGCCAGAAGATATCACTTTATATATATATATATATATATATCCCATCAGTTTCTACAGCAATCGTGCCTGCAAAAAATGGTATGTCAAAAAGACAGTTTTACTTTTGACTCCCTCAAAAATGTTTGAAAACATATAAAAGTGAATTTATACCTTTTCTTTATCCTTGAGAACTGAGAACAAAGATATCAAATATTATTTACTTATTAGATTGCATATTTATAAGAATAATTATATATTTATAATTTTATAAGATTATAAAATATGTGAACCAAGTATAATAAAATATTATTTACCATTTGTTGTAACCTAGTGAAGGTTACTGAATAGAATAATCACACAAAGGTTGGTAATAAACCATAATACTTAGGACAAGAACAACACATATATGATTCCCCAGCCACATGTAGAAGAAGTAGTCAACTGCTAGAAGTGATTCAAATGAATTCTACAATGAATCTCCAACTGCAGACCAACATACAGTATTTATTACTGTATTTATGTGATTAGAGACATACCCATTATTGTCCGTAGGTATGCTACAACATCATTTTATAAAGAAATGAATCTGAAAAGTAATTTGTTTTATTCATGAATTTATAAAAATGTCTGTGAACAAGAAAATTAAATTTTCTGAGCATTTCTTTCATTTGCTCTTGCCACATAAATAAGTTGAAATCATTTCTTCCTCTGAACCAAACATTCTTTTAATTTCAGGTAAGATCAAAAACACTGAATATTTTGAGTGTATATCATCCTTTTCATTGGATGGACAAAATTTACCTCATATTTAATTACAAAATGTCTGTAATTTTACCACAAATATTGCATTGTAGTTGGTTTACATATTTTAATAATTTTGTATTTTTTATAAATTCTTTAATAAAAAGATTTCTTTTCAAACATATTTCTTTATAAAATGGTAAATAATAAATCTTTATAAAAGGATAATAAAAAATATCACATTGTACTTGGGTCACATATTTTTATAATCTTGTAAATATATTCCTGTAAATAAACATTGCTAAAGGAGTCAGAATTATATACTGTAATAGTGCTGTCAAGGGAATAATCATCATTTTGATACACTGATTTTTTTTGCAGACATGTAAGTTAAGCTTTGCTGTTTCTACCTATAAAGCTATTCCTTCCAGTCTATTCACATCTAACATCTCTTTGGTTGTTAACCATATCATATGGCAATGCCTTACTTATTTAGGTTACTGAAACCCTAATTGATTATAGAAACAAAAATAAGCCCAAAATTTGCAAAATGTAAATTCAAGCCACTCTAACTCATGGAGTTACTCAATCAGTAGTAAGCTTATACACTGAGAGACCATTGCAGAATGAAATCTTCATGTAAGGTTCTGGCAAAACATCATATCATCCATATAGTTCAAATCTGGCTCACTAAAACTTTTGGCTTTTCCCAAAGCTAAAATTGTCATTGAAATGCCATTTTTGAGATTAGAGAGAATGTTACAAAGTATTGGGTGACAATTCCAAAAGCAGACATTGTCTGAAAAAGGGAAAGAGATGCTGGGATAATTTAAGTACTTTAAAGAGAAGTCAGGCACCATTTGCCTAGGTAGGATCTGTTTTTTGTTAATATGAAAAAGGCTGGATATTTTCTGAACAGATCTCATAAATTTTACTGCAGTTTATTGAAAATAATGGAATGAAAATATATTGTCTATAATTTTGAGAAGAGTCATTATCATTCAAAGAGTTGTTCAGGGTATTGAACTCATTCTTTGTATTACTTTTGTCGTGACTACAATGTTTCAGCTGATCCACTTGAAAGCCTTCTTCAGGTATACTATAGAGAGGAATACACTGAGCTGAGTTAGCCAGTATATCACCATTTCTTTTCTAAGTGTCACTTTATACTGTAAAAATGAGGTATTTCTCTTTCCTGATACATGTCACTTTGGAAGAAGACTGTAGATTGATTTGGATGAAATGCTGTAGTAAGAAGAACAGCAACAAAAAGAACAAAATCACTATTCTAAACAACTTCTGGAATAACTATTTACAATATTTAGGACTGTTGTCCTCATGTTTGTTGTCATATTCACAACTTTTCAGCTATTGTATATTCCAGCCTTTTTCAGGTAATTGAAATTTTAAACCTAACCCTTTATTTCATCCAGCAGGCTAGGTTGTTCTAGTTCCATGTGCCATGCCTCTTCCAGATATCTCAATTTCAGTTTCAGTTATTTTCCTTTTAATACTTAACTAAGTTGGGCCAGTGGATAAAAGCATTGGTTGAAGTAATCCAATGACTTGACCCAAAGAGTTGTGAGTTCAGTGCCTGGCCACATCAGAGGTTGAGTTACTAAAAGGGAAATAACAAACTGAAACTGAGATATCCAGAAAAGGCATGGCATGTGGAACTAGAACAATCTGCCTCTGTGGATGAAATAAAAGGTGCGGTTCGAAATTCCAATTACCTGAAGAAGACTGGAGCATCTTTTTCTTTCTATTTATGTGCCATGTCCTTTCAGGACATAGGCGATCATGGCTCTCCACCTCCCCCTGTCGCTTACAGCTCTCAACAAGTTCCTTCTCTCTGCTTCCTCCCCCAGACCACGTTCTGTCATCCACTTGCTTAAGCCCACCAGGTATGTCATGCATTGTTTTTCCTTGTCTCTCTTTCCCTCTATCTGACCCATGAGTATCAGATTCTCCAACCCCTCATTATGTGTCCCAGAATTCAGCTGCCTCTTCCTGATATTAAATATAAGCCTCTCCTTGTTTGCAACCTCTCTAAGACCTCATCGTTACTCACAGACTTGGTCCATGATATTCTTAGCATCCTTCTGTAGAACCACATCTCTGTCGCCTTGAGTCTCTTCTTCATCTTTGAGGAAATTGTCATACTACAGCCAAAACAGCGGGAATATGATAACATAGATGAAAACAACAATGTAAATAATGTAAACAGTTACAATACCTCATCTCAGAAATATAGACAGAAACTTCTGGAATGGTTTTCTTTTCTTCTTCCATAAAATAAAAAAAAAACTGTTTAAATTTAAAAACAAAAATATAATTCTAAATTTTTTTACTGAAAATAATTAAAAAAAAAATTGACCTTTTATTTGGATGCACTTAACATTATTATTAACATTATATTAATTATTGACACTTACAACATTTTTATTAATTTGATTTTCAAAAATAAAGGAACATGAAACCAAAGCAACGGCCAATGAGTTGTAAACCAAGAAAAATTCCAGCCAAAAGAAGATTCCAGCAGCAAAGAAATTCTTCATCCAACGAATCTCTTTCTGGCCTCGAGATGTCTGGTAACAAAAGTAAGTTAAAGATTTTTTGAAAATTGTTTATTCTCATGATTAGTTAGAAAGTGTCTTGTAATTACAATACCAAATCAATATAAAGGGAAAACGTTCCAAAAATCCCCATCACCAACTATCAAATACATGAATCCATAGATAGTATTTAACCCAATATATATTTTTCTATCTATCTATCTATCTATATATATATATATATATATATATATATATATATATATATATATGTAATTGATTAGTACATAAACTAGGCATAATATGAGATTAACAAAAAATAATAAAATAGAACAATAATTTTTTTTTCTATATACAAAATGTGAAAGGACATGTGATACCCTACCCTCAGCAGTCACCAACCAGGGTTGATAACACAGTTTCGGTGGCTAAGGTGGTACTGCCACTCCTGGTGCCACCAGCTGCTTTTGCCAACAGACAAAAGCAGCTGGTGGTATTTGGGTATTGTTTTTTTGTTTAGACATGTCATTCTCTTGTGATTTTTTTATTTTTTTTTATTTACAACTGCAAGTCAGATATTTAACATTGTGTTAAAAGCATTTGCTTTTGATTGTTAACCAATACACAACACACTCGTCGTGACCATTATCAATGACGTAGATTGCAAAGTAAACAGATGCGTTTCAGGTCGGAAGTAGCATTGTGTTGCAAGCATGGTTTTAATTAACTTTGTTTATCTTGGGTCTTGACCAGATCCAACTCGATAGCTCTTGAGCTGTGGTCTGGAGATATAATATAGTAATTATTATTATTGCTATATAATGAATCTCTGAGATGGTAGCATGGTGGGAAACTGATGATTGCATCAATGATCAAATAATTGGTTAAATCTCTGTGTAGGTTTCATATCTTAATGTTCTTTTTTTGCTTTTTTTAACATTGTGTTAAAAGCATTTGCTTTTGATCATTAACCAATACACAACACGCTCGTCGTGACCATTATCAATGACGTAGATTGCAAAGTAAACAGATGTGTTTCAGGTCGGAAGTAGCATTGTGTTGCGAGCATTTTTTTTTTTTTTTTAATTAACTTTGTTTATTTTGGATCTTGACCAGATCCAACTTGATGCCTCTTGAGCTGTGGTCTGGAGATATAATATAGTAATTATTATTATTGCTATATAATGAATCTCTGAGATGGTAGCATGGTGGGAAACTGATGATTGCATCAATGATCAAATAATTGGTTAAATCTCTGTGTAGGTTTCATATCTTAATGTTCTTTTTTTGCTTTTTTTAACATTGTGTTAAAAGCATTTGCTTTTGATCATTAACCAATACACAACACGCTCGTCGTGACCATTATCAATGACGTAGATTGCAAAGTAAACAGATGCGTTTCAGGTCGGAAGTAGCATTGTGTTGCGAGCATTTTTTTTTTTTTTTTAATTAACTTTGTTTATTTTGGATCTTGACCAGATCCAACTTGATGCCTCTTGAGCTGTGGTCTGGAGATATAATATAGTAATTATTATTATTGCTATATAATGAATCTCTGAGACGGTAGCATGTTGGGAAACTGATGATCACATCAATGATCAAATAATTGGTTAAATCTCTGTGTAGGCTTCATATCTTTGGGGTTTTTTTTTGTTTTTGCTTTTCTATATTTTTTATTTATTTATTTATTCTTGAATATTTTATCAAATGCTCACTTACTCAAGAAATTGCATTGCCTGTTTTGACCCCAACTTGAAAAAAATGAAGACAAAAATAAAAGTAGTGGATGCACTTTGGTGTGTGTAAATATCTAACTCCTGCTATCACAATCTATGTTTACAAGAGTCATATCAGACCATGAATGGAGTAGTGTTGGCATATCTGGGCTGGTGCCACCCAGTCCTCACTGTCCAGCCATAACAGAGTTCAAGAGTGATTACACGGCCTTGTGGGTGATGAATGATTCTTCACCCTACAAACCTTATCTTACAGACAAAATGTCACTACTATATCACTATAGATGTTCAAACAATTTACATTCCCTAATTCCACAAGCTGAGACTTTCATAGCTAGGACCCTCCACCATGTGTTCACAGGGACAAATCATCCCCACTCCTTTTATGTTCCTTTGATAAAAAGTAAGTCCCACTTAGACAATTTCTTCCCCAGAACCCACTCTTATCAACAGTTGTATAATACCGGGGTGTTTGTAGTGCCAGGACGTGCATGGAAAGGTGTCCCTGCAGTCACCTCTGGTGGGCAACCCTGAGGCCACATTATGATGCCGGCTGTACCAACTCCTCTCTGCTCATGTTGCAGTCGATAACCATCTGCTTCTCTTACTTCAGGCCTTCTCATCTTCCAACAATTACTCCACATGAAGACTCAAAAGAACCAAAAAAGTAAACCTAAACCAGCCCCTCAAAAATCACCTGAACCCCTCAACATTTCGTTCTCCAACATCCGTGGCATTAGAACAAATTTCTGCAGTATGGAATCTTTCCTCACTGCAAACTGCCTGGATATACAGGTTCTGTGTGAGACCAACCTTGTCTCGTTTATTCCCTCCTCTGATCTCTCGATCCCCAGCTACCTTCCTCTCCTCAGGAAAGACTCTCTAACCCATATGCACGGCCTTGGTGTCTATGTCAAGGACCATCTCCCTCTGGCCAGAGAGTTGTCTCTCGAATCACCAGACCATTCATACATGTGTCTCCGACTGTCTCTCCTCAATGCCGTAAGATATCTCTTCTTCCTCTATCGCTCTCCATCCTCTCAAGACTGTGGGATACTTGATAGCATATCTGACAGCATAGACAAGGCCCTCTCTCTCCACCTGTTTGCTCACATATTCGTGTTTGGTGACTTTAGCGACATGTCAGACTGCAATAGACGTCTCTTTGCCTCTGCCCATAATAAGTGTAAGCGTGTCCTCAACGAAGCTAAGTCAATATTTGCTGCTCGGATGAATGAGCGTATTGCATCTCGCAAATTTGGCTCCAAAGATTATTGGCGGCTCTGCAAGAATGTCCTGAACAATAGAAAACCCTCCATACCTCCTTTGTTCAACCAGTTCAAGGTCCTGATCTCCTCTACCGACAAGGCTGAATGCTTTGCTCGGAAATTCTCATTTAATTCAACGCTCGACTCCTTCAGTGTACCCATACCAGACTTCCCTCTAAGAACTGAGGCCCTATTGAGCAGGTTACACATAACCCCGTCATTGGTATTGGGCATTATCTTCAATTTAGACACCCACAAGGCTAGTGGTGGAGATGGCATACTAGCCATTGTCTTGAAGAAATGCGCGCCTGAGCTAGTGCCCGCCCTCTCTAAACTATATAATTACTGCCTCAAGGAATCCTGTTTTCCTGACTGCTGGAAGTCCTCATCCATTGTTCCTGTCTAAGAATTCTGGAGACCCCTCTGACCCCTCTAATTACTGTCCTATTAGTCTCCTACCCCTCTTCGGCAAAGTCTTCGAAGCCCTAATCAACGCCGAAGTGGTTAACCACCTTACCTCACACTACCTGCTCTCAGACAAGAAATACGGTTTCCGCTATGCCCGATCTACAGCTGATGTGCTTACGGCCATCACTGAAGCTGTCTACCAAGCCCTTCAAAATAACAGTGAGGCTCGTGCTGTGTCCCTAGACATCTCCAAAGCATTTGATAGGGTTTGGCATGCTGACCTTCTTTGCAAGCTCCAGGGTTATGGTATTACAGGTCGATTGTTTGACCTAATACAATCATTCCTGTCAAACTGTGAATTGAAGGTCATTCTCAATGGATTCTCCTCCAGTTCCTATCCCACGAATGCAGGTGTTCCCCAAGGCTCCATCCTTGGCCCCACTCTATTCCTTATTTTCATCAACGACCTTCCTGATGCCATAGATTCCCAAGTTGGCATCTACGCAGATGACACTACAATTTACTCCTGCCTCAAAAACAAATCTAGTGTCGGTGACAAAACTAACCTGGCCACTTGTCTTGAAATGGACCTCCAATCAGTTGTTAATTGGGGCAAGAATTGGCTGGCCAACTTTAATGCCTCAAAAACTAAACTATTCTCTATTAATCACCATAGAGATCCTTCCCTTCCCCCCATTAGAATGTCTGATAGTCAACTTCTTGAGAGCAACTCTCTGCGCCTGCTTGGTCTCACATTGACTGCTGACCTGAGATGGAACAAATACATTGAGTCAATTGCTTCGTCTACCGCGAGGAAAGTTGGCTCTCTGTGCCGCGCCAGGAAATTTTTCTCCCCGGAATTGATACTTCAAATATACAAATCAACCATTCGCCCTTGCATGGAGTATTGCTGCCATATATGGTCTGGTGCACCTTCTGTTTACCTCGGAGTTCTTGACAAGATCCAGAGGCGGATATGTAATGTAATTGGCCCTGATCTGGCATCTCGTCTACAGTTGCTCTCTCACAGACACGCCGTCACCTCTCTCTGTCTTTTTTACAAATACTTTCATGGTAATTGCTCCGATGAGCTGCTTTCACTGGTTCCCAAACTTCATGAATTCAAGCACCCTATGAAGCTGGCATCCCACTCTCACCCTTTCACTGTAGAAACTTTTAAATGTAGCCGTCTCTTCTACTCCAATAGCTTCATACCTCGCACCTCTCACCTGTGAAACACCCTTCCCTATTACTGTTTCCCTGATTGCTATAATCTCCAACTTATTCAAATGTAATGTCAATCGACATCTCCAGTTATCTTGATCTACCCACTATCCCTCTCCTCATCCTTTCTTCTATCACTCCTATCTGCTCTTGTTCCAAATCTTCTGCAACCCCCTGCATCCTAGTGGCTTCATGCCTTGCTCGGGGCATAATGCTTAAAAAAAAAAGAAAAAAAAAAAAGAACTGTTACATTGTGGAACAAACTCCTGAGAGGATGCTTCCCTTACAACTAGAATCTTGATCTCTTCAAGTCTAGTTTCAACCAGTATCTATCTTACATATCCTCCTAATGTGCACTTCTTACTCCCTCCTTCCCCCTCCCTTACAACAATCTTTCTCAGTAACCCTCTACCATGAGTGACTCTTGAGCCATATATTGGGCGAACTAACAGTATAAAAAATTAATTCCAGTAAAAATAAGATAAGTTATATGATGAAGATTTTTTTCTTATCAATTCAAGAAATTTCAATGTTCACTTAAAATAGACATTTTAAAACTATTTTGACATATCTAAATTTGATTGTTTATTTCTGAAGGTGACTGCTGGTAATAATATTTTGGCATAGTTTAACAAATGCACCCACAAAAAAATGGTGTGTGTCAAAAGGACAGTTTTTCTCTTTACACTGTTATTACTGTAAATTCTTATAAATAAACTAACATTTTTATTGTCAGTTCTTGAGAAAAATATATAAATCTAATATAGTTACTCATCATTATGTATTTATTTAAATTTTTTTGTTCACATATATTTTTATAAATTTATGAAGAAAAATATTTTCATAGTTATTCTTTATAATATAGTACTGAGTTATTTTTATAGGTTATCAACCCTTTGTAGGTTATTTAAAGCTGAAAAATATTTGAAATTGTTAGATGTTACTTACATTATTTGAGGTTACCAAGTGGTCCCTCATCTAATTAATGACTGCGCTCAACAATGCTTAACTTTGATGATTGAACTAGAACTGGTGTTTACAGTCTGACTTACCCATAAGCTTATAATAGGGTAAATAATAAATATAGCATTGTTGTCTGTTCATATATTGTTTTTTTTTAATCATGTCACCCCAAGCAAGATGATAATATCACTAGTACGTAGGGGGTTACAGAGAGTGAAAGTGAAAAAGAAGACTGAGAATAGAGAGGATTGAGGAAAGAACAAAAAATGAATGGGATTCAAGAAGACAGAAGATGGTGACTGATGTTGCATTTAAATTTTTGAAGATTATAGTTATTAGGAAAGCAAGAAAATGGAATGGATTTTCACAGGTGGGAAGTGTGAGAAAAGAAACTGTTGGAGTAGAAGTGGCAGTTATATTTAACTATTTCAACAGTAAAAGGGTGGGACCTAGATGCCAATCTCATAGTACACTCATGTAGTTAGGAGACCAGGAAAAAAGCTCATCAGAGTAGTTGCCATGAAAATATTTGTAGAAAAGACAGAGGGAAGCCATGCTGCATCAATGAGAAAGTGACTGAAGTTGAGATACCTGATCTGGATAAATTACATTTAATCTTGTAAATATAAAATAATTCTTGTAATAAAAACAATCTAATAAATAGTGTTTAATATTTTTCTTGTCACTACTCAAAGAAAAAAGAAAAGAAAATACATAAATCCAGTTTCATAGGTTTGAGTTTTATTAAAATTTTTAAAATAGCTTTTTAAAACTGATGTAATGGAATAACCTATCACCCCAATGAGTGATACTATAGGTAGTAACTACTTATAAGTATCTGTAAGTCAATGGACTAGAGTCTAGCTGGGATCTATTCCAGCTAGACGGTCGAACTCTCTGCCTTCGGGCAGTGAGGAACCCAGACGAGGCTCCTCCAAAGGGCAGAGTCTCGTTCGGAGAGGTAGACTGCCCCATAACCCGTTTATATGGGTTCGAAAGGGAATATTTTTGGCTGAGCCTATGGGCTCGGAGAATCCATGTTAAACCAGCCTTGTGCCACATGCAACCCTCATGGTGGGGTAGCTAAATATACTAGCTGGAATCTGTTGAGTATGACTCAGACGTATGCAAGAACTACCGACTTTCCAATAGTAGCACTCACTACTGGATTGACTTGCGACGACCTTGTGCATAACTGTTACCTTTATTCTTATTGTACTGGTTTTTACAATAAACCTTTACTTATTTTATCCACCCTGTTTTCAAGTATATATTCCTGTTAGCACAGAATATAACAAAAACAACAAAAATTGCTAAGGGAGTATACAATAATAGTGCTGTTGAGAGAAAAACCATCCTTTTGACACACCTTTTTTTTTTTTTTTACATGTAGATTAGTTAAACTTTGCCAATATTTTTAAATCCATCCAGAAGCTGTCAAAAAATCCCAAATTGTTGTTTTCTTTGTAATTCTTCCACAACTTTGCCAGTGTTGAAAATTATGTTCTTTTGCTAGTGCCAAGAAGACATTTTAATTTACTTTTTTGTGAGTGCTTCAAGATTCTCACTGGGATTGGGGTCAAATCAGTCTGTCTACCTGTCAAATCAGGCTTTATGGAAAAAATGATTTTCCAACTTGTGCACAGCTCTAAAAGCAGCACCTGAAATTCATTTGTTAATTAAAGTGTCAGACATTTAACTTTACAAAATGAGGCAAATATAGAAGTCCAACAATCTGAAGTCCAGATTATTGGATTTTCAAGACTCAGGCATTTAAGTGTAAATAAATAAATCTTGATAGTTTATACATTTGCAAATATAAAATGATTTGTTTATTAAAACAATCAGTTTTAATGACTAATGAAATCAGTATTTGAAACTAGATTAAAAAATACAGCAAAAAATGTGTTTAAAACTTGTTGATGATATTGAAAAATGAGAATTGTAAATGAAAGTTTCAGCAAACAAGCCAGAAATTATTTAGCCCAAATAAATACATACTTTGTTTATGATTTTCTAATTTCTTTATAAAAGAAGTTTTCTTCACCATCAGTACATGCAGGACTTCTTGGGGACTGATGTTATGGTTTTTATTAAAATTTTGTTTCAATATAAACTTAATTTATTATAGGAGCTATTATTATGGGTTATATATATATATATATATATATATATATATATATAAATGCTAACTTCAACATTATTCCTAGAGGCTATAGACCAACATATACAATTTTAGAATCAGGCCAACTCCATGAGCAAATTAAAAACATTCTGGGCTGGATCCAAATCCACAATCCTGAAATTTTGGATTCCCAAGTTTTCATTACTGCAAAAGTTTTCAGTGATTGTGTTTTTTTTTCTTTACATGATTTTTTGCAGCAAACTTTTTTGTACAATAACAATTTTTATAAGTTAAAAAATAAATTTGGAAATAATCAAAATTAATTGCAAAATCCAGCAAAAGTCATTTTCACACACTACAGTTACTGACCGCCTGATGATTGCATGAAAGCTTATGAAACTGGCAGTTATAGCTAGTCACTGCCCACTCAAAATTTGATTTAAAATATATATATATATATATATATATATATATATATATATATATATATTATGAATTAAATTTCTGACACACAGTAACTAACCACAACAGTCTTTCATGCAATCATCAGGCAGTCATGTGTGTGTGTGTGTGTATATATATAATATGAAAAATTTCTCAGAGTTAACCCGTAGAAAAAAATATGTATAAAGGTAAAAGTCAAAAACTGTACATCCTTAGCAATACAATAGTGTTTTCTAAATTCTTTTAGTTGCTAAGGACATTTTGTTTGATGTTAATAGTTAATTTGTTTTCAATAAATTCATTTCATTTTTGCCTTGAAAAAATCCACAATAGCCAAAATGCATAAGCTAATAATATAATCTTCCTATTGTCTTTTACCTTTATATATATATATATATATATATATATATATAGGGAGAAGCAAAAGTCACACACTATAGTATAGATATAATTTATTAAAAGTATAATTAAACATGAAAATTTTATTTATTAGTTATTTAATTGTTATATGTGCTGTTCAAAATGTCCTCATCCTCTTCCATTTTCAAAACACTTTTTAATTCTGTGCCTGCATGAGTCATTAACACATCAAAGAGTTTTTTCTGTCATTTTACTGCATTCATTTTTAATTCTTTAAGTTCTTCATCCTTTTTTAGTTTTCAGCCATCTTCGTCAAAATTGTATCTACAAAATAAAAAAAAATATCAAAACAGCATTTAAAACATTAATTTATATTAATTAACCCCTATGGTATATATATATATATATATATATATATATATATATATATATGGCTGGGTGAATCATGTGAAGTAATATAAAGAAAAAATCACCCTTTACATTCCCCAGACACAGAGTATCACAGCCAGCTCCAGACTGAAAAGGCACATGGTGAGGCACAGGAATCAGACACAGTGGTGTGAATCCATCAAGGTTGAAGCACATTGTGGTCTATCACTTGTGCAACAAGTCATGCAAGTTCACAGCCAGCCTGGCAAGTCACATTTGGGTGTCATGCACAAGAGAGGTGCAAGGTGGGGAACAAACATGATTAGGCAGCCATCATCTGTGAAAATGCAGCAGATAATCATATATATATATATTTTTTTTTTTTCTGTTTATGCATTATTTTTATAGATACAATTTATTTAAGTAAATGTTCTGTTTTTTAATTAAACAGTATTAATTAAATTTACTGGCCTGCAATCTCATAAAAAATACCCGAAGCACTGAACATCATTTCCACCAGTTGGTTATGTTAGTCACTTTGATGTGTGGCTTCCACATAAGTAAAAAAAATAAACTGTTGTACCTTATTAATATTTCCAAAATGCAAAATAGGACCAATATCTGTAATAATTTCTTTTTATTTTAATTACAGACATTAAGGAAAAAGCTACTGCTGTAGCTTGGCCAGAAAAAGATAATCAAACAAGTGAGTATTTTCTGTCAAAATTTCTGGAATAAGGATTAATTAAAGTGTAGATTAACCAGAACTTCACCCAGTTAAAAAAAAAAACTTGAAAATCATAAAAAAAATTATAGTATTATTTATTAACACTTATTTGCACGATTTACATGCAGACTACTGTCCTCATCTTTGTTGTTGTTATAAAAATGTTTCAGCTGTTGTACCCTCTGGTCTTCATCAGGTGTATGTCGATCCAGGTAAGCTACATGGAATTCTGAATCTAACCCATTATTTAATCTATGGGAATAGACTGTACTCATTCCACTGCCCATGTCTAAGGATATCTCCTCTAGTTCTTATTTTTAGTATTGCTCAATTACCTTGTTTCCGCTGAGTCTGAGTAAACACTACCCAGTTTTAATCCACTAGGAGACAATAGCCTAGTGGATTAAAGCATTGGTTGAGAAATTTGGTGACATAGTTACTGCGAGTTCAATCCCTGGGCTCAGTGGAAACAGGGTGAGCAATAACTGAGCAATACTAAGAATATGAATAGTGGAACAAGAACAGTCTACCCCCATAGATTAAATAATGGATTCAGTTTGGCAACCTGTAGGCTACACAGATCTCTATACATCTTCTGAAGGCCAGAGGGCATAACAGTTGGTGTGATAACAACAACAAAGATTACGACAATAGTTCACATGTAAGTGATAATAAATAATACTATCATTTTTTTTATTTTTTTTTTTTTTAATGATTTTCAAGTCTTTTTGACTGAGTAAAGTTCTGGGTAATCCACACTTTAATTATATTACAAGTCACATGATAAGAAAATAAGAGAAATTAAGCTCCTTAGAACTGGTTTGTTCCATCAGAGAAGATTTCAGATTGCTAAGCTTAGGAAGATTATTTAAATTGTAATTATTGTAAAGGTTCCAAGAAAAATGAATAACATTTTCTGTTTAAGCTGTACTTCAGCACACTTTTCTTGAGGATCATTATTGCAAATCATGTTGGCCACTACTTAAATACTTTTCACGTGTTAAGGAAGTGAAATGATTCTTCTATGAATCTTCTTCTATGTGCCATTCCCCTTCAGAACATAAGTGATCATGACTCTCTACTACCTCCTATTCATTGTGGCTCTTAACAGTCTTTATCATTTTACTATCCCTCTCACTCCCAGTTCTATCATTTATTTACACAAGCTCAATAGATAGGTTACTCCCTGTTTCCTCCTCTTGCCTGCAATATGTCCTGTGAGTGTTAAATTTTCCAAATCCTCTTTCCTCATTATGTGTCCTGGAAATTTTGACTGCCTCTTTCTGATTCTGTCGTTTTTTTGTTTCTATATCATAAAAAACTTTCTTGTTGCTTAGATGTTCTGTCCATTGGATTCTGTAGAACCATACCCTCTGTTGCCTCAAGTCTCCTCTTCATCTGTGAAGAAATTATCCAGCATTCACTGCCATATAAAAGGATTGATATTGTGCAGTAGTTCAACATTCTTTTCTTTGTTTCTAATGAAATTTTCTTATTTATTATTACTTTGTTTTGGAAGACATCTTTTGCTATTCGAATGAGTGTTTGGATTTTCTTGCATCATATTTTCCATTATCTATTAAAACACTTCCCAGATATTTATTGGTGAAAAATATGTAACCCAGTATTAACTGCTGCATGGTTGGTTTATCAGCAACTAAACCAGCTCCTCCACCAGGTTTTTTTTTCTAGTGAGCAAGTGGCATGACACAAGACTAAAAACAAGTCCTGTTAAGAGGCAGATGAACCTTCTTGTAGGTCAGTGGCTATCTAACATAGTAGGGTAAACTGAGCTGCATAGCTATGCATGCATCTAGTGCAGTGATGACATGGTATCAATAGGCAAAAGGCTACCTTGACTGAGTCAATAGCCTGAACAGAGGGTTCCACTGATCAGATCAACATCAACATGTTTGTGACAAAGAAAAACCTTCATGTCCGAGGACATTGGCTGTGGTTTGATTAGAAGAAGGATGGGCTCTGTAGGTCTTAGAGAGGATCATCCTCTTTTGAACCTTGAAGACAGGTGCAATAGAATCACAATGAAAGAACTGTATTTGAGGACATTCAACAGCAGCAACAACTAAAATGGATAGCATATGTAACTCAAAAAGTGAATAATGACATAATAAAAATGCTAACATTCCACACTACTTCAAACAAAAGGTTTGGAAGGAATCCCTCATCAATACTGGAAAGAGTGATAACAGTTACTGAACTTGAGAAACCTAAAAAACATTTTAATAGAAAGATTTTATAAATTTGAAGCAAAAATAAACATTCATTTCTCCGTCAATGAATGCCAAATGGTTCCTTATAAGGAAACAGCTAATATTACCATTAGAGATTAGGAAAACAGATTTACTTGGTATTTACTTGTTCCCAGACAGTAAAGGAATATGGCACAAGGCCGGTTTAAAGTGTGGAGCCCAAGCGTATACACTTGAACTAAGGCCCAAGATTACACAGTCCTCATAACTAACACTTTGGTGCAATGAGAAAGCTGCTCCCACAGGCTTAGAATTCCCAGAATCAGACATTCTTCATTTATTTATGTTCTGTCTGAAAATAGAAACACAAGAGATAAAATATAGTGTGTCTGCCTGAAGGCAGATACTACACTTTGATCCCAGTTTGATGACTGGGGAGTGAAGAAAAGCTTAACTCAAGAAGCACTGGTTGATCAGTCAATGAATGCCCAATGTTTTCTTTACAATTATAACATTTCTAGGAAGATAAGATCATGAAACAGTCTGAATGATGACAGTAGAATAAAACAGTTATTGTTGTTCAATAAAGTTAATGCCTAATTTATTATTATTTTCATTCAATAAACTTAGTGATTCCCCCAACTATTACTTACTGCACAAGTCCTTGTTATGTTACCAGGTAAAAAGAGTTAAATATCACTTATCAATTTATCTGTTCTCTCTCTTTTTTCACAGATGAAATATCAAGAGAGATCAATGACTTTTTACCAGGTAAACAGAGAACACTGAGAATATTTCAGAAACGAGATCAAAAGTAAGCCAATAATAATAATGATTTTCTTTTAAGGACGGTTCAAGGGGTTTTCAAAAATTAACATTTGAAACTGTCCTGGGTATGACAATAAACTACATCTGGCAGCAAGGCCTCAGATCAGGAGATTTTGAGGAACCACTTCTTAACATGTTGGCTTCCACATAACCCACTGAAAGTTCATGGTGGTATGTCTGCAAGGCCCACATGACCCTCCAGTCAATTTTTCTATGAGGATTATTTGGAGAGGGATGCTAAGATTGATTATAAGGTCATGATATACCAGAACAACATTTTTTTTTTTAAATATTTAAACATTTTTTATTTTTTTTGTCTATTATTTTGTTTCCTTTTGGAATTTCTATTATTGTTTTTTGGGGTCATTTTTTTTGTCTTACATACACAGTCATATCTTGTAGGTGTGTGGGACTCTGGGTTGTAAAAGAATGACACACCAATAATAACTACCTATGATATCTTTGCCTCATATATGAAACAATGTTTTAAAAAAGTCACTTGTATCAAAATGAATTAAGATATAGTGTTGGGACAATTAAATGAGGCTTGGGAGCCAACATGTTAATTGCTACTGTTCTCAGGTCCACCCTGATCCAGTGTGGTAGCATCTGTTAGGGTCTCAGCTATGGGCAAACAGTAAATCCCCAAACTAGGATAAAAAAACTGAAAGTATAAAAATACATTTTCATAGTAAAAAACTACCAACAATAGATTTTAAAAAATAAATAAATTACCAACAACAGATTTTTGTAAAAAGAAAAATTATTCAATCTCTTAAGAAAATTAAATTTTGACATTAATTGACCCATAAGGAGTTCAAATGTTATTAAACAAACATTTGAAAATATAAGAAACAAAATAGACAAGTATATTTATGCATTAAAATAGAAACTGCTCTTCTATTTTGTTTTTCATTGAAGAAATACAAATTGAAATAATACATTCACTGCTGCCTTGGGTTTTTGAACCCTTACATAATAGCATCTATGTTTTCATTACATATCATTAAAAATTGTTATGTAAGACTACCTATGCTTTATTTTTAGTAAATAAAATAAAATTCATTAACATATCAACTACTACCTGATATTTCAACCCTTACATAATGCCATTAATATTTTCCCTACTTACCATTAATTATTGCCATATAAGACTACTTGGGCTTTATTTTGGTAAACAAAATTAATTTTTTTCACACATTCATTAACCTTGGATAGTTAAACTAACAATATTATTAAGGATCAAAAATAAGATTATTAAATAAAAAAAAAATCATAAGCTGATTAAGATAAGGATTTAAATTTTCATTCTTAGGTTAAAATAAAAACTAAATTACCACAATTGTTTTATTAATTGAAAGAAAACCAGAGTTTAGAGTATTTAATTTAATTAAATTAATCAGTTATTATTGATATAATAATATAAACAAATTACTAATCACTGTCAGAAGAAACATGCATCTTTTTTATCATTTCACCCCAAGCAAGGCAATAAAGTCACTAACATGCAAGGGGTTGCTGAGTATGTAAGAATATGAGAGGAGAGAGAACAATAAAAGAACACAAACTAAGAAGACAGAAGATAGCGATTGACATTGCATTTAAATTTTTGAAGAGTTGACTAGAAAGCAAGTGGCCGGGAGAGAGTTCCACAATTGAAAAGTGTGATAGAAGAAATCATTTGGATAGAAATTACAGTTAGATACATTTAACCATTTCTATTGTAAAATGATGAGACCTTACTGACAATCTAGTACTGTACTTAAATTTGGAAAGTTCAACAGAACAATTACCATAAAAATATTTATAGAAAAGGTACAGAAAAGCTATGTTACAGTGGTGGGAATGTGACTGAAGCAGAGATGTCAGGTCAGTACCAATAACATTATAGATTCTTCTTTGTATTTTATCTAGAATTTTTAAATACACAGCAGGAGCACCACACCATGATATTCAAAGCAAGGATGAATGGTAGACTTATAAATATATATAGATTCTGATGAGAAAAATTGTCTAGTGCAACAAAATCAACCAACTTTCCTAGCTGCAGACTTAGCAATTGATTCAATATAACCTTTCCATTTTATACCAGCAGAAAATGTTAGAGAAGCTGTAATGGGTCACACTCCTGAAGGTTAGCATCATCCATGCTGACAGAAGACACAAAAGGTTCTCTAAGACAATTAAGAGAGTAGTTTTGCTTTGGAGACATTAAAATTAATAAAGCCATTTCTTGCCCCACTTAACAATAGATTGTAGGGCAACAATGATCAGTGTCTCCATGGATAAAATTCAACATGCTTTGAAACAAATTATTCCATTGCATAAAATGGTTTCATCAATTAGCATAGATTAAAAATAAGAATTAGAGAAAAATATTATGTACAAATCATCTTACAATTATATAGAAACAGTTCTTTGTTTTTAAATTTTTTTACATTTGTGCAAATAAAACAAAAAAACATATACAAAATCAAGTAGAAAATTTCAGTGCCCAAATTTTAAAAACTCTACTAAAATTCAACTAAATAATGGAATTAATGGAATCTTTATTTATTCATTGAATAAAAATTAAATTTTAAATTTTAAATTAAAATTTTAATGAAAAAAATGTTAACTTTGAAATATTGTAAATCAGTGACTATTCATATTTATTTTGCAAAATTCCTTATTTATGATCTTGATTTTCTTACTTAAACACTCTTACTTTAACTCTTTCTACATTTTTCTTATTTTTCTCTTTACCACACACAGTCATTAAAAACAGTAACATAGTCTTCCACATCTAGATACAGTTTATAACAAGTACATTTAAACTTTTGTAGACTTTATTGTGGAATTTTTCTACTCAAATCATTAATAGACCTGTGAGCAGTAAGGTAATTTGTGACAGTAGCTTATTCAAAAGGATTGTAGAAAATGTTATACATGCTGTAAATGCATAGTCAAAAGATAGGTGTAAAATAAATGTTAATATTTTGCCTACATGGTTGATAAGAGATATTAGGGTTCAAGCACGCATAGAAGCAATTATTATAAATACTGATTCTCTAAGCAGACAGATCTGTGAAGAATAGCATAATACGATCATACTAATCCTCTCTACACAATCTTTTTTTTCTTTGACCATGCTAGGTATATGTATGTTGGCTGATATCAAAGTTGACAACAGATATTTTCATTCAGTTTAATCTCGTCATCTTTGTTATTGCTGTCATAGGTAGAAACCCACCACTTCTCCTTCCAGCTATGTGTTACATAGTAGGACCTGTATCAGTAAAATCCTTATCTCAAAAAAAACTCTAACAATCCAAAAATATTTTCTGGCTTTAAATACCTTGAAAATGTTGATAAACCATAAAAACAAATCAATTCAAAAATAACCTTTGTAAATATCAATATTTAAAAATAAAAATACAACTGATGAAAAATAAATAAATTGTGCTTGACATTCAAATTTAACCTTGTAAAAAAAATATCTTTTCAATTTGCTTTGTAACAGGGAAAAATTCTTGTTTGATAATGGAGTCGGTGAAGGTGAAACTCAACTTTTTCATGCATCTGCTTTTCCTGCTCGTCATGCGACAATGCCTTTACAACATCGAACATCTGTAAAAGGCAAAAAATATCCAGTAACACCTACATCTTCACCGAAAAGCAACCAGCCACAGGGAGAAATGTCCCGAGAGAGTCACAAATGTATCATTCCTGCAACATCTACAGAACCAACAGTTTATGACAGTATTGACACAGAAAGGTAGATAAACATGTTTTATTGCAAGAAATTTGAACTGAAATTATTTCTAAAGTAAATTATGGAATCTTTTTCATCTTGACTAATCATTCACTAATAATGAACATTTTGTGTCTATTATTTACAATATTTATATTAGGACTATTGCCATCATCTCTGTTGTTGTTATCACAACATTGCAACCATTCATCAAGTGTATATCAATCTGTCTAACCTACAGGGAATTCTGAATTGAACCCTTTATTTTCAATCTATGGGGATAGATTGTTCTCATTCCATCTAGTTTGTTTTTTTTTTATTACTGCTCAGTTATTTCTCCAATTTCCACTGAGTTAAAATACACACTGCCCAAACCAGGGATTGAACTCCCAATTACTGTCACCAAATTTACAAACCATTGCTCTAATCCACTATTGTCCTGTAGTGTACTATATATTATAGTCAGATATATTCCAATTGATGTCTCTGCAAATATCCTTGCATGTCAAATTAAAATAAGTTTACGAAATATGTTTCTTGCTGTTTGTCCCTACACAAATAAATTTATTTATATATGTAAAATCATTGTAGGCACTGAATGTTTAATCCCAGCACTTGGATTTGAATATGAAACCACCTACTCACATCAAAACTGTGTTGACACACTAGTCATCAGCAAAAGAAATGAGACACCTTGACAAAAAAAAAAATATCAATTCGTTTTAATTTTTACTAAGAAGCTCTAAGTGTTCAACAATATATTGCAATATCCAGAGAATATGGTGAGGCATAAAGCTGACAATCTTCCAAAGGCTCTCTTGTTCAGCAAACTGGTCTCTAGCAAGGAAGTTTTATTGAAGAAATATATCATTTTTTTCACTACAAAGAACTATGCTTTAAGTGGCTGTATTTATTTTTTACTCTTGATGCATTTAACACACCAGTCCAAAGCAGCTCAAGTGATCCCCTAATCATTGCGATCAAATCAGTCCATAGCATTTCAAGTTCAAGTTAGGAATAATCAAACTCAAAATTGATACTAAATAATTTCAAGTTGGACTAACCAATTTCATATTGGTACTAAACAAATTCAAATTGGTACTAAAAAAATTCAAATTGGCAAATATATTTTTCAACAAAATAAATAAGGCATAACAATGAAACTGAGCTAGCAAATATTTATTGTCACTAACTCATGAATTATGGAATATCAATGTACTCATGCATTTCAAAAATTCATGTCCTCATGTCATCCAAGGCTGGCTGTATAAATTGCTGGACATGTGCCAGCAGAGCAGTACATTTAAACACAGTTATTAACTGTATATTATTAGCAGTCCACTTGCTCAAGCTGTGCACTGCGAAATTCAGTTTGTGTTGCATTTCCCCATCTTTTGTCTGCAAGAACTTGAAGAAGCTTCAAAGCTACCTCAAATTTTACACCAGCTATTGATATCGCTATTCACATTCTCCAGCTCATTGTAAACTTTTTTGAGTGTGAATAATAGTCCATTCAAATGTTCTCGAACACATTTGGAACTCACAACCATTTTGAATCTCTTCTGTATCAAAGCTGCCAGCTGCATTAATGTTATTCGTGGGTTCTCCTCCACACACTCTTCAATAAAAGCTTTGTGTTTAGCACCAATTTTAGAACACCAAAATCCGCCATGTTGCTTTTCAGGTTCATCCCATGTAGTTACCCATCAGTATGCTGCGGAATTTTTAATTCCAAGACTGTTCACAAGACTTTGCCAGTCTCCAATAGTATTGTATGTTACTCTTATTTGCTTCTTCAAATCAGCCACCTGGACTTTTAAATATAATTACCACGTTGATTATGAAAAGCTGCCATGACAATCATTTCAGGTGAGGAGGGGCATGATTAATTTATTCAATATGCATATATGATGTGCTTAACTGATGACACATGTCATGAATTGCTGTTCTTGAGCATTTACATTTACACTTGGGTGGTACCAGCTTGAAATTGTTTTGTCTCATTTCAAATTGATTAGTCCAACTTGAAATTGTTAAGGGTCTAGAAGTGGCCTTCTCTGGTTTGGAAATCTTTCGTTTGATATTTCTATGTTAGTTTCACCAGCCTAATCTTCCAGCTTAGGATAACATGGAAGGGAGTGTTGTAGTTTGACACCAAAGTTAGAAAGATTTAAGAAAAGCTTTCCTCTTCCAAAATGAGTTTACTCATAATAGATACCAACCTGAAATCTTTTATATTGGAGATTTTCCTTGTCCTATACAAATTGCCTTCACTATGGATAAGGAGCTCTCTCTCTCTCTCTCAACCCCATATGAAGAGAGACAAGGATTCTTTAAATAAGACCTTTATCTTCTGTGAGATCAACTACTGCCAGTTAACAGAAACTTCTAACAGGGGATCATAGTAATATAAAGTCTATGAGACAAACTCCTTTCTGAAGCAAGCAGCAGAGAAGGGCAGAAGAGATGAATGGGTAGCATAAAACTGGAACTCTCACCATTTTTCTTTTTACTATTTTTTTTTTTTTTTTTACTGTGGTTCACCTAATATAATGCCTAAGAGCCACTCAAAGTAAAGGGTCACTGAATAGACAATGGTTGATATGAGACATGAAGAGGTTAAGATTGTTGCAATTGGAGAAGCATCCTCTAGGGAGTTTGTTCCACAAATTAGTGTTTCTTGGAAAGAATCTGTCCAAATGGAACTTTCTTCTTGTCAAGGGAATACAAAGGGAATGAGAATGATTCAATCCTATATACATTTCATATCAAGTCTTAGCTGTAAAGGTCTCAATTGCTGGAACTAAGGTATATAGCTCATCAGAACATTTTCCATGGACCTAGCAGAGGCTTGCAATGTTTCATCTATGGGAAAAGGAGTGGAAATAATCTATGACCCCAAGTTCATGTAGAAAGTGAGGATTGAGCAGCTAAAGCCCAGATATGGCAGCAATACCAAACCTTCCTCTCTAGTCTCTATGGAAAATCTTGCCTCTCCAATAGAGACCTTGCTAGCCTCAGACATGGGAAATTCTCCTAAATCTCCTAAATCCAGCACTACATCTGATGCCTGGATTTGTGATATAATATGCCTGCAATATCAGAAAAGCTGGATAGGTGAAACACCTAAAAATCTAAAAGTCCACATCTACAAAAATAAGAGAAATCTATATTGAGACAACACATTGAACTTGCTCAAAATATGCATAAATGAGACAGGCCATAACTTCAATATATACCAACCTAACATAATTTATTACATAGAAAATACTTAGAAGGAATCCTGATAAATATTTTACTATCTATAAACACATCACAAACACACTTTATTATATCACCAACTTTTATAAAATCCCTACTTAAAGAGCTGTCTACATACAACCATAATCTAAATTATTTCACTCTCACACAAAACATCCCCAATCAACATACAGACAACTACCAGACATAATTAAAAATGCCCACTAGATGCTCAAACATATGCACACAACCGTGCATGCACATTATCAACTGAAACCTGCATAGACCAACTAGAGTTGTGATGTACAAACATACATGAATTATACAAACCAATGCTGCTTGACAATATAGATACATGTAAGGTCTGCTTAATCAAAGAAAAACACACAATACAAAAATAAAAAATACCAGGACTTTCTTTTCACCACCTTATTTCATTTTCTGATATTTAAATGAAAGCAAAATATGTTAAATTTATGTTTTCTATTTATTACTTATCATATAATTTTGTCAGATACTAATCCATATTTGATCCAAATTCATCATATGTGTGTGTGTGTGAAGGAATGTACAAAATACCTTACATTGATTGCATAATTCTTATTTTCATGACAAAGCAATTATCAAGTGCTGGTATATTCATTTTTATTTTGGGTTGACACCAGTTTTGCAATATTTCTGGTTATCACGAGATACTTTATTGTTGTGGTGGAATATTATTGTTGTTAAAATATTTAAATGAATTTTGGTTTAATTTTGAATTTTAATTTAGGCCCAGATTAACATTTAAGACTGAATATAAGGTTGGAAATAAGAATAATAAATTATAATTTAAAGAGACGCTGATGTAATCAAAGTAAAATTTATTATTCTTATTTTCAATCTTAAATATCCAAGTGTTATCTGGAATAGTCAAGCTATTTGAATTTTTTTCTGCTTATAAAATAATCATCCCATGGAGAAAATTACTTCAGCAATAATAAGCATGCAATACTAAACAAGCCCCGTGCCAGTTAAAGAAAATAATTTGTGCTAATACTTGTACTTAGTACATAGGGGTATTGGAATTTCTCAGATTCAATAAGTCCAGTAACTTTTCTCTTATATGATACATAATATGTACATAGCTATATAGATTTAAGCATTATTATAACTATTATATATTCTATAGCAGTAGTTCCCAAACTTTTTTTCTCTTTTTCTTTTGAAAATTTGCTCTCACCAAATTTTTTGTGATAAAAAGTACATTTAAAAATAAAAAAACAGAGAGAGAGAGTTAAAGGATGATAAGTGCAGAGTCAAAGTCAGAACATTATCATTGATAACTCCCTCCTCCTATTTGCAGAGCCCAGCTACTATATTCTTAAATATTTGATATAATGCAAAAATATCATAATGATAAAATCAGTCAATAATTATTTATAACTATTTATACTGTGACTCATGCATACAATTACAAGTAATCCATAATAATATTTTAAATTTTGAAATCATATTTATTTTTGGCATATGAATTTTTTGAATGTTTCTAAATCTTTGATTGTCTTTCAATCCTTCCACCTCGCCTGCTATCTTCTTCTGCCGCACATGAGGTGCACTGCACTGTTTGGGAACCACTGTTCTATAGTCATCTTGTTATATTTACAGGTTGTTACGGTTGAACCTTTCTGATCCTGTATTGATGTCAGATTTACAAGAGGAACTGATATCAAGACATGCAGGAGAAAATAGGAAATTTTTGTCTACAATGGCACCACCATCTTCTCCAAGAGTTACATCTCCAATACCACATGCTAACTCAGCAGCTCAGCAAAGAACCTATAATAGTGACACCTCTACAAAGGAGCAAAGTGATATCAATCGAAATACTGCCAAACTGAGTGAAAGACATGCAATATCTTCCCCAAAGAACAATTCCCTTATCAATCTCTGTGATGTACCAACTGCTTCATCTTCACCTCAATCTTCTTCCATTGATACCCAAAATAGTGAAGAGAAAGTTCCTGAAAATGACAGGAAAGACAATAGTAGTTGGGTTCGATCAGTAGACGAAGGAATTTTGGACAGAGAACCCATGTCAGATGTGCGAGTGAGATCTGTACAGTTGCTTTGTACACATTCCGGCAGATTAAGACACACAGCTACCCTAATAGAAACGTACCCAGTAACCTTCCCAACAAAGTATCCAACTTCTGAAAGAGAAGGAGGCAAAAATCTCACAATGACACCCAATAAGGTGTTTGTGTCAAAAAGCAATTACAAACCAATCAAAATGGTTTACGAAGAAAACGGACAGTGTAAATCACAGGAGATGGGCATTCCAGTAACTGTGCCACATTTGCATAGATATTTGAGTAATCTGCAAAAGAAACAGATGAAAATCAAAATAGGAAGAGGTATGACTCCTCAGGGGACAGCATCTTCATTGCCGCTTACAGATGGTATCTATAAAACTATAAAGACGTATGAGTTTGGCCCTGAAGGACCCCAAGAAACTGTTCAGAAAACTCTCATTTGTAAAAATGCCACTGCTGACAAGAGACCAAAGACATCAAACTCTACACCAGTTGCAAATAAATCATTGTGGAAGTCAAGGCCACAAAGTGGACCTCCTACATTTTTGGTAAGTTTTTGTTTATAGTTTGTAATTAGATGAAAAATATAAACTAGTTGAGTCAGGCACAAAGACATTAGCATGTAGCAATCTTGGTCAATGATATTCCTTACTTTGAACATCTATTGGGACTGAAGTTCACCCCAGATCTAAAGTGGAACTCATATCCATCACAATCCATCACTAAAGATGCTGGGAAAATGGTCAGTTCCTTGTACTGCTCCAGAAAGTACTTGACTTCTACAGCCATCTTTTATATTTAAAAGAGCTACAGTTGACCAAAAATAGAGCATTGTTGCCATATCTGGGCTGGAGCTGCTCAATCCTCAGTTTTCGACCTTGACAAAGTTCAAAAGCTTTGTGGTCATCTCTTTCCCACAGATAAAATGTTGCAAGGCTCTTGCAATTATTTCCATGGAAAATGTTCTGATGAGCTACATACTCTTGTTCCATGAGTTCAAATCTTTTCAGCTAGAACCCACCATTCTATGTATAAAGTGCCAAATTACCTTCATTCACTTGTTTTTCCATTGGCCATATCACATTGAAGCACAAGGTTCTATAGCCTTGGATGGCAACTGGTCTAACGCGGGGGAAAAAAATCTGTCTCATCAGTCATGTATCAAAAGGCTTATAACTATTAGGTTGGAGCAAAAAGAATACGTTTTTTGACGTATTTTTAACGTCAAAAAACGATATTATTTTTGCACCAACCTAATATTTTTTTTTTTCTTATTGTTCATTCTCATCTTATCTATATATATATATATATATATATATATATATATATATATGATAAAAATATAGTTTTAAGGTATGGTGTATGTGTATATATATATATATATATATATATATATAGTGCTCAATATCAGGAATAGAGCATATGTAAAAACTGAAGTCAACACTGAGTGGCAACAGTCTATTGTTTGAATTCAATCTTCAGACTACACACACATATATATATATATATATATATATATATATATATATATATATATATATATATATATATATTTTTACATGTTTCATTGAATATGACAGATAAGGAACATTTAATTAATTTTTTTTAATTTACTTTTTCCAGCATTCTTACATTTTTCCATTTGGTGGGAGTGTGAAAATTGTCAGTATAGTTCATTGTCCCAAGGGCTTTCAGCTATATATATATATATATATATATATATATATATATATATATATACACACACACACACTGATGAGCCAGAACATTCTGACTGTGGACAGAATGACACCTATTACTTCATAACAGCTGTGCATGTTAGGGTCAGAGGTATATAAACAGACAGGTAAACCTGAGTATTGAGTAATTCATATTGATGTTTTGAAGTCAGATTTATGTGACTTTGATAAAAAAAAAAAGAAAAGAAAAAAAAACTTATGGCAAGACAAGGTCAGAGCATTTTAAAAACAGCATGAGCTGGATGGGTGAGGTTGGGTTGGGTTGATTGATTTTATAACATGTCAACTGCAATTGGTTATTTAATGTTAAAATCTGTCCTATTATTATTATTATATTTGAGTCTACAGCATTTACTTGGTTTTTAGATAGATAAATATTGCTCATTTATATTTGAATCTGTAATCATTTACTTGGTTGGTGGATGCAGTCACGGTGTTTTGAATCCCACCGACAGGGTATACAACTGGATGGATGTTTGTGTTTAGATGTGCTATGTACATTGCAGTGATTCAAGGAGGAAAAAAATTAGCAACCACCAAACAAGCCATTAGGCTGCCAAGATTTTTCCATTTACTAGAAATGACTAGAGGCTTTCGTGCCAAGTACTAACCAACAGAAGTGTTTAGGTGACACAGATTGCAGATAGCTTTAATCAATCTTAAAAATGGAATGATCATAACATGCTATGCATCAAGCCATGTCACATTGTGACAAAATGGAACCCAGCTGTGCTCAGGACACCCCCATAGAACTGGATATTAATAATTTGTGCTTTTGTAAGTTTATAAGGTAAGATCTTCAAACAACCACCCACTTGACCAACAAGAGAATAAAATAAATAGATAAATTCACTTGGCTGAAAGTTAGAAAATTCTGTTCACAGGTTTATATTAACAGTTAGAAAAGTTAAGAGTTCTGATGTTAGAGAATAGTATCAAGCCACCCATAGGCAGGTTGAAAAAGATGGGCAGAAGGATGATAGAAGAGAGTCCTCACTAGTCAAAGAGAAGAGCTTGTCCAGTTAGTTTGTCATGACAAAAGATACAGAAGCTGTCCCACGTGTCATCTACCTAACCCCAAGCCTGTGCACAAATCTATGTAAAACAGTATTAGTATCTTTCATTTATTTGCTATGGTATTATTTCACATTGTATTTCCCTTGTGAATATACACCACCCCTCACTTAGTTTTTACGCACACTGATGGGAATGAGAATCAAGATAAATGTGAGGTGATTTGATCTGTCTGTAAAGGACTGAGAGAGAGAAAAACCCTGTTTGTATGTTTACAGCATATAGGGCTGGAAAACTGCAGGATAATCAGAACAGCCATGCTAACCAATGTCCATTGCTAAAAGTGTCTACTGTGGACATTGCAAGCATTGGCAATAAATCCTATTGATTTAGTTTTTTTCTACAATTTCTCTTGTGATCTAATAATTTTTTTCTTTTCAGATGATAAATTATATAAAAACTTGTTTCTTTTATTTAGGCTATACATTTAGCCATTTTCAAGGATTAAATACCATGGTCAAAATATTGTGTCCATGTACATTCTTGATATTATTGAGTGTTGGTTTTTTTGTTTTTATTAATAAGGCTTCCATTATTTTAGCCTTTTTTGCATGTAGATGATTATATTATATATTGTGTTGTCAACAAGTATGTTACAAATAGGGTCCAGTAGGTCTCCATGAATATTTAAATGAGATCTAATTGAGCTATGGTTAGAAAAGTGTAGAGTGTGTCTTGGCCAGACATTTTGTAGTATGGCCTATATATAATTATTTACAAATTTTGATTGATCAGGAATACAATTCCTTAATGGGCATTAACAGTTAAAATATTTAATCCTTGAAAATGGCTAAATGTATAGCCAAAAGCATTCAGAAAAACAGAACATGTGGATAGTTTTTATATAATTTATCATCTGAAAAGAACAAAATTAGATCACATGAGAAATTTTATAAAAAAAATAAATCAAAGCACCTTGTCTTTCATATTCAATGAAATGTGCATATATATATATATATATATATATATATGATCAGTCAGGTTGAGTACTATGACCCACTACTACTTGCTGCATGGTCATGTTATCGGCAACTGAACTAATTCCCTCACTAAGCTTTTCTGATGAGGAGGGTGGGTAGACACCCAGAAAGACTAAAAGCAAGACTCATCAAAAGGTGCAGAGATGTATAAATACATTTGAACTCCTTAGCTTTAGTTAAGGTATCCCACTAGGAAAAGGAAAACTCTGATCTGACACCTGAAACTTGACATCATCCAATGATGTTGACCCATTCCTCTTTTTGGACACCTACTATTCTTGTTCAGAGAGTGGGATTGAACCAGCACAACGCTTTTCTCCACTTTAAAAATTTAATGTACAAGCATTGCTTAGTATTGTAACTGACAACTGAGTCTTGCAATTGCTGTCTTGAGATGGCCATACTCAGCAACAAGATAGCAGCCATCATATATATCAGTTGAATATTCAGGAAAATTGTTTGGGCATTTTATAAGACAAAAGTAAAATTGATGATAACTAACAGCAGTTGCCCAGCAGGATGCAGGTTTGAATCCTGTGAGAGAGTGTATATTTTCCTTTAATAAAATTTCTCAAATATTCAGGCTAATAGACAAAAATATATTGTCTAATTAATAAACAGAGCATGTACTCAAATATGCATATCCACTAAAAATAATATTTAAACTGATAGCATATATAATCACAGCACCCTACAGGTATGTGCAGATATACCCTATGAAAAAAAAATTTGCACCAATAATAGTGTTTGAAAAGAAAAATCAAGAAATATAAGAGATTAATTGTTGATACCTCCTGATGAGTGGACGGACAGGTTTGTCTACAAAACACTGAAGTTGAGATGCTGAAGGTAACCTCTAAAGCTAAGTGGCAAACCTTTTTAGCCTTTCAGAGCTATCATCAACAAGGAAATCATCGAGCATCTAGGTAAGAACAACTACTTCCATGATGAGCAGTACAAGTTTGGATCAACCTAATCTACTGCTGATGTCTAAACTACCATTACTTGCAGAAATTAGTGATGCTCTTGATGACAAACACACCTCAAAGACCATATCATTAGATATCTCAAAGCCCTTCAACAAGATGTGGCACGAATGTTGGCTATACAAACGGTCCTGCTATGGAATTTGTCAATTATAAAATCCTTCTTAACAGCCTAACAGGTAGGTCCCTCCATGGCCCTGACATTCAATGCAGGCATCTCCAGGAGTCACTTCTTGGACAAAGCCCCTTTTTGATTTATATTAATGATCTGCCTAAGAATATACTCAGATCATTTGTAAATATCTATGCCAATGATACAATTATATACAGGTGCACCACTAAAAATCTTGACGATCAGTTTGGCAGCTGATTTCTCATCTGACCTAGCTCTAACTACCCAGTGGGTGGAAAAACTGGCTGGTTACATTCAATGCCTTGAAAACCAAACTATCAATGCCAAATGAACTCTGAACTACCACTAGTCACAATGAGCAGATGTTCCCTTGGAGAGGCTCCATGCCTTGAGAGACTATTGGACCTTAAACTCACCCCTGACCTCAAGTGAAACTCTTACATATGATCCATCACCAAAGATGCAGCTGAAATAGTCAGCTAGTACCACTC
The DNA here is from genome assembly GCA_963932145.1 of Acanthosepion lycidas. Taxonomy (NCBI): domain Eukaryota; kingdom Metazoa; phylum Mollusca; class Cephalopoda; order Sepiida; family Sepiidae; genus Acanthosepion; species Acanthosepion lycidas. The sequence goes on along the minus strand of OZ010588.1, from coordinate 21,849,827 downwards.
CACTGAGTACCTGAATTCTCATGCTATCCTCTACCTTACTAGAGCCAGATCAGGTCAAAAATAGAGTACTATTGTTATATTTGGGTGGGATCTGCCCAGTCCTTGCTTTTCAGTTTTGATAGAGCTCAAAAGCATCTCAGAGACCTTTTGGGTAACAAATTATTTTCCACCCGCCAACCATTCTCTCACAGGCAGGATATGGCAAGCCTCTCACTGCCCTATCACTACTACCATGGAAAGTGCTTGGATGAACTACAATACTTGGCTTCACCAGGTCTAGCCTTTATGGCTAAGACCCACCATACCACTTATATCATAGCAAACCACCCACATTCCCTCTGGATTCCATCAGTGAGAAGTTCCAACAGATTTTTCCTGCAAAGCACTGCTCTGTGGAAATGACTCCCAAGAGGATGTTTCCCTGATCACTACAATATTAACCTGTTCAAGTCTAGAGTTAAGTGTCCTCCTCCTGTCCATTTGAACTACCTCAAGGTAACCCTCTACCTCAAGTGCCCTTGTACAGGGAAGGCCTTGGTGTGATAGATAAATTGTCATCTAAATTATGCAAAAATAAAAATAACACTGAGATTTCATTTTAACAGACATATTTACCAAAATTACACAAAAATATCTTGAAATACTAAAGAGTAAATTTATTCAATAAAATCGCCATTGACTTCAACCACAGCCTCCAGACAACTTTGGAATGTCCTACAACTCTCCTGGATAGTCTTCTTGTTTAAGTTGGTGAATGCTGCCATAATTCTTTGCACTCAGTTCTTTTTTGGTGTTACAAGAAATTTTGTTTTTCTCTCACTCAACTGTGCCCCACACAAGGAGGTTGCAATCTTGGGAGTTAGGTGGCCAGATGTAAGGGGGTGAGGTGTGTCTCAGAAATTGTCTGACAGCCATGACTCAGTTCTCCTGCTTCTGCAGCATAGTGCAGAGTCCTGTTGCCAGACATAGAGTATTTCAGCAGCCACCCTCTTGATCTAGAGCAGCAAAACCTCCGCAAGACATTTGAAGAAGGCCTCTAGTGTTGAGTCTGAGGACTTGTGGGAAGATGAATGGAAGTATAACGTTGCCATCACAAGTGATCACTTCAAACACCTTTGTAATTACCCTTTGAATCATCCAACTCTTTCTGAATCCTCTGTTCTGTCCTTAGATTGACACCCAAATACTCTGAAATGTTTATATTAAAGCTTCTGGTGTTAATACCAAGCAGTACCATACTATTTCTAAATTTATGGTGAAGTGAATTGTGTCACGGAGCTTTTTTTCTCACAGACACTGCCCAACTGACCCTACTATACTCTGCACTTGACAAAATCAAAAACAAACAACATACATGCACAAAATTAAAAATATGAAATGGTGACAATTTACCCATCAAATCCTATATATATATATATATATATATATGTATATCCTACAAGCTCTTAACAATAACACAAAGTTGTTATACCACATAAACTTCAAAAAAGCATCTATAATTGCTCATGGTATTGAGTATAAATAGCAAACCAACAAAAATTAATAAAATTACATCAAATGTCAAACCCAACATAGTAAATATTTCATTAAAAGAAAAATAAAAGACATGAACTCAAATGTGACTACAAATAACAATAAAAGCCAACATGTGAAAAATTAAACTGACAATATAACAAGCAACAAAAGCTTTTAAAAATAACTAGTGTTAATTGAAAGTGCTTAGTCATATGGGACATTTTATTTACAAATACCAACCAGAAACAAAAAAAATATTAGAAATATTTAAAAACTAAATAAAAATAACATGTAACTTTCATTGGTTTTTAATCAAACATGCATAATATATAATCATAATATGAAATAATGATATATATTTTTATATATTCAGAACAGTATTGAGGAAGTTGTATGACAAAGTGGAAAAAGTTTACTTGTGATGTGTTTCGTCCTTCAGTACTTTATCGGACTAAATTTGTTGTTTTATAAGACTACACATGTGTATGACAATGGTGCTGGGAAGTTTAGAATTTTTTTTTATCTAGCCAAATTCATTAAGTCTTTTTCTTTTTATCACTTTTCTAAGTCTGTATTACACACTGTGATATTAGATCTGCCAGGAATGGTGAAATGTTCTAAGAGCCAAGACACAAATTGTGATTAAGGTACTGTTTAGACATTTACGTCATAGTGAATTATTTTCTCCTTTGATCTATTTAGCTTTTTTTTATGACAAAAATATTGGTCAGTCTCATTATGGTGGGCAACGAATGCATTTGATATATTATTTTGTAAAATGTCCCTTTTGTCTTCATATAATCTTTTATTTAGATTCCTTGAGGTGTCTCCTATATATTTTTTGTGACAATTATTTACAGGTGGTAGAGTAAACTCCTCCTTCAGGTTTTAGCCTATTGTTTTGTTTAATATTGACTAAGTTTTTTATTGTTTTGGATGTAGTAGTAACAAATTTTATGTTGAGGTTAGATAGATTCTTTTTGATTGTATATGTGATAGAATTAGTAGGCAGGATATTTTTTTGATTCATTGGGTTTCTTAGGAGAGGCCACTTTTTTGTTTTGGAATATTTTATGGGCCTTTCATTTTGCATTGAATATAAAATAATTAGGGTACTGGAGAAGTGTGAAAGTGTTTTCAATGTATTCCTCTTCTTCATGTAAATAATCTGAGCTGCATATTCTTAGTGCTCTTAGGCAGAATCTGATGATTATGCCAGATTTTATTTTGTTGTTATGATGGGAATAGAAATTCATTAGATAATTTTTGTTGGTCAATTTCTGGTGGACACCAAGTTTTAAACTGTTGGTAATGCAGTGTAGCTTGATATCTATGAGGGGTAAGGAATTGTGTTCTTCCATTTCATATGTAAATTCCATTGTGTGTTCAACTTTGTTTAGGTGATTACTAGGTCAGGTAAATCAGTATTACGAGGATATATGAGTAGAGCATTATCAATATAACGGAAGTATGTTGATTGTTTGGGTAAAATATTTTGGAAAGGACCGATTCAAGAAATTCTAAAAAGATGCTATCACTCCACTGAGAGGTGGTAATCCAAATCTTTGATTGTAACAATCATTATTAAATGTAAAGTGGCATTGATTGATGTTTTTATCATTTTATCTGTTGGTAGAAAGAGCTTAATCTTTGATTGTATTAGATGCTTTTTTTATGCATTTTTCAACTGGGACATTGGTTTAGAGGTTTTATTTCTAGACATGCATTTGTGAGTCATGTTCATTTCCCTTACTTTTTCAACTAGGCTGCCTGAGTTTTCTATATGAGACAAATGTTATAAAATAAAATAAGACATATCTCAGCTGATTTGCAGGCAAATAAACTAACATACACAAGAGCGAGAGCTGGATGTGAACGGGAAAAGGCCCCATCTCAAAATGACCATTATCATCATTTACACATAGGCCCAACGCACGAGATCCAGTCGAAAATAAAATAAGATTTTAAAGTGTTTCTATTTTTCGATCAATAAAAATGCTTCCCTCCTAATTATACTCGCGTCGTTTTTCGAGCCTGTTAAGCCATAAAAATCGCCATAAAAGGAGTCACACAGGGAAGTACTGGCAGTCAACAGGAAGCCAGGGAAGAGATCTGTCACGGTCAGTCTGGACAGTCAGCAGCCGGCTTATGAACTATACCACAAGGTAGCAGTCCCAAACCCACATGTTCTTATCGAAATAAATCACATAAATCTATTTCTGCTGTTGTCATATTTCTTTCTTGCAAACATACACTTGTCTATAACACAAACTAATTGTTCCAAGGAGAAGTGTTAGAATTTTGGTTATGTCTTTCACCAGTTTATGGGAGGTGTTGTCTATTCCTAAGATAATATCCCACAAAAGGAACATTTTACAAAGTATTACATAAAATGCATTGGTTGCCCACCATAACAGGACTGACCACAATTTCGACATGAAAATATTGCTCTGATC
>OZ010588.1:21771746-21836746 GCA_963932145.1 Acanthosepion lycidas | reverse complement strand
GGAAGGCAATGAATCACCTCCCTGATGAGTTTGTGTAAATAGAACGCAGAATGAGGGGGGGAGCCTTAGCAAAGGGAGAAAAACTGCTAAGGGCCACAAAGGATGTAGAGAACCACGATCACCTATTTCCTGACAAGATACAGCACATAGAAGAAGAATACTCAATAGATTCAATAACACTTCTTGATTCATTGGGCTTGTTTGTTTTTTGAATCATTTCACCCCAAGCAAGACAACAAAGCTACTAAGACACAAGGGGTTACTGAGTGTGAAAGAATAAGAAAAAAGAAAAATATTATTAAAGAGAAAGAACAATAAAAGAAGAGGAATCAAGAAGATAGTAGATAATGATTGATATTGCATTTAAATTTTTGAAGATCAAAGTTGGCTGGAAGCAAAAAGCTGAGAGATGGTCTCTTTATGTCTTTAATGGTGAATTCTGTAAGCTGTTAGATGAATTTATTTCTATCACTACTCCTTCATTCCACAAGGAGAAATTGCCTCATACTGTTACCCAACACAGACGCCAATAATTACCCCAGTCATCCCAGAAGACTGGTGCTTGAGAAATTGAAGGCAAAATTTAAATAAATGCTTGATCTTGGGATTATTTGGCTGTTTAATAGTGATTCGACATCTCCTTTACATCTTTTTCTTAATGTTCATGATTCATAGAATGCTTCTGGAGATTATCAGGCATTGAATTCAGTCATTAAACAGGATTGTTGTCCTATTCCCTTTATTCACAATATCATGGCTGTTACACTGAGTAAACAGTTTCTAACAAAGATTGATCTTAGAGTGTATCATTGTTGTACTTGAATACATTCCAAAGACATCCATTACAACCACTTTCCATTTGTTTGAATTCTTATGCATATCATTTGGCCTTCATAATGATGCACAATATTTTCACCTTTTCATTGACTATGTATGTTCAGCCTTTTGACTGCACTTACATAGACAATGTCTTAATAATAGCTAGTGATCCTATGGTGGAAAACATACAGCATGTTCATCATGCTTTTGAGTGTTTTGGACAGTTTGGTATGGTCATAAATCTGAATAAATGTGAATTTAATAGACCCAAATTTGTTCTTCTTGGATACCGCATTTCCTCAAGTGGCATATTTCCTTTGTTAGGGAAGGTAAAAACTATTGATACATTTCCTGTACTAGTCACCATGAGGCAGTAATGTCAGTTTGGGAGCATGATCAATTTTCTTTTTAATGCTTTTTTTCCCTCACTGTGCACGCATCTATAAACCATTAACTGACAGTTAACAAATGCTAAAAATTATGACATAATTTTCTCAGATCGACTTTACATTATCACATGCCATAAAACACATTGTTTCTGGCCATAAACTGTCTTTCACAGTGGGTACATCATCTAGTAGAATTGGAGCTGCTTTTTAACATATCGATGGGGACATTTTCTTTTTCTCTTGTAAATTGACTTTGGCAGAAACAAGATGCCAACATCATTTGGACATGAACTTCTAGCAGTGTATTCAGCAATCTGTTATTTTCATCTACTTTTAGATGATTGGACATTCTACATCTTGAAAGACACCCAACTATTATTAGGTGTTTTTCATTCTTTTTGCAGACAAGTACTCTATCTGTTAAATACAAAACCAATCAGGGGCCTTGTTGTCAGATTTAGTTTATTATCATACCCAAGACTGCAAGTTCATACCATGAAAAAACTAAAGGTTTGGTGGAGCAATTCTATTCTAGTCTAAAATCTACTTTACATACCAATTTAGACCAATCAAACTGGTTTAACATTTGCCCTTGCTTCTTTTAGGATTTTGCACTGCTGTAAAAAAAGAGAATTAATTTTTCATCTGTGGATATGTTGTATGGTAAAACTCTATCTACCAGGATAATATTTTTTTTAACCACTTCAACATACTTGAACCTAACTTCATTAATATCTAGGCTTAGAGCTAGAATGGCCATCCTTGTATATCACCCTTTTATTAGAGGTTATAAAACAGACTATGTAACTAAACTCTGGAGACATTGCACTCCTTCACTTTTACATAATCCTGCTAGAGCTCATGTTCTGCAACTGCCTTATAATCTTATTAAGACAAACAAACAATATGGACAATACTTCAACAAATGTTTCTTAGACAGGATGAAATCTGCTTTTTCAAATGATTCCTGGTTGTACATCTCTCAACTGCATTACTGTCTGATGTAGTTCCTGATGAACTGAAGCAAAGAGTGACACATTCAGGTCAACATGTTAAATGAGCCAAATGACTTCTACTCTGAGCATTCTTTTTGTTTTTAATTTAACCATTCATTTGTTACATGATTGCTTTTCATATTCCACATATATTGGGAGGGGGGTGAACATTGCTTGGTTAACTTTCCTCCCTCTTCCTCAATTAGTATACACTGCCTTTGGAGGGGGGGGTCATGTAATCCATAACAGCCAGTGAGTGAAGCCTACTGTGTTTTGACAACAGTTTACTGGGTGATGCCTTGACGAGAAGATGTAATCTTGGTGTGTGGATAAAACACAGTTTCTTGCAATATGACATACAGAACTTGTGAGTAAAGACAGATTTTGTAACATCCACTAGCTTTTTGTTTCAGGGTCAGAAAAAAAGGCATTTAATAAATTTCTATACATTGTTAACATGCTCTCTTACTAGAAATTAAAATAATGAGTCATAGATAATCTTTAGGTCTGTAATGAATTGATAATTCTTTTGATATATGCTAATATCTAATAATAATAATATTCATTCTATAATGGAGTCATAGATAGTCTTTAGATGTGAACATGAAATGAGTTTTAAAGTAAAGGTCTGTAAAAAAAAAATGACAATACTTTTGATACACAGTAATAATTATGAAAGCGACTTGTTTGATATTTTAAACTATGCTCATTATGAATGCTCTAAATATAAAAGTACATTATTAAATTGTTTTCTTAATGTACCTTCTAGGTACAAAGGATTTAGCTAATTTTGTTTGATGATATAACAATGATGCCATAGTTAGTCATTGATTTTATTGTCTGTTGTAATTAACTATTAATATCTATTTTTATTTACTCTGTATTTTACTTGCTCGTCAATTTTGACACATTGTTTAGGCAATCTCTCTCATCTGTTATTGAAACATTCTCTTTCTGATACTTTATAGTCATTAATATATTAATTGTGAGATCAAATTAATAATTGTTTTATTTTTTAATTACACTGATTATCTTTAGACATTTTATGGTCTTTTGAGTACAATGGTGATTTTGTTTAATGATATACTTGTTAGATGTTAGGTGGATAATCTATTCTAACTATAATATGTATTTTTATTTGATCTATGAATTCTCCAAGAATGGCTCAACTTAATTATATTGGTTTATTCAAACTATTAGATTTTTTTTTACAAAATATTATTCCAAAGCTTATTTCATCTAAAAACTATGATAATGACTACTATTATAATGATCACACCATGATCATAAATAATAATCAGGATGTTATAATGACATATACAAGAATTGGGATTCTGGCAATTTTGAGTCATTACTTTAGGCTAAGCCTTGAAGCCACTGAAACTACTTGCAGAAATTAGAAATAAAACAATATCTTTACTGCCCAAAACTAGTTTAAGTATTTCAAAATAAAAACCAAAAGTAGACAGCCATCAATATACTTTTCTAAGTTCAAACTATTCTTCTTTATTTAGCTTGATTTCTGCCTGCTTTCTATAACTATCTGGATGTAACTGCTTTTTGAAACAGACTCCAGAAATCACAACAATCTTAACTTCTTCAAGTTTAGAGTTAACTGTTATCTCTCCTTAACAGCACTTTTTTTCCTCCTCTTCTTAGACTCATACATCATCATTCAGCAACATTCTACCTTGAGTGACTCTTGAGCCTTGTATTGGGCAAGCATCAGTATAAAAAAAATTATCAAACAAGCAACACTGGCTTAAATCACATCCAAAATTAGAACAGGAGGTACAAGATGTATATCTAGCCAGTCAGTTCAGTTTTTTTAAGCTTCTATGAGATATGGAAACAGAAGACCCATCAGGATGCTCCTGTTAACACCACAACACCAGACTCAGCACCTTATCTTATTTTGTGATGTCACAAATTGAATACTGTAGGGCTGGCAATGTGTGGTATAATTAAATGAGTCATGGTTTCAATTGTTTCAAACTGATCATTGAGCTCAGGTGTGGTGGTTCCATAATGATGTGGGGTGCATTCACATAGCATAGGCTGGATCTGCCAGTCCATCTAAACCTGTCATTGATGATTGATAGACTACACTGCTTTTTGACCATTTGAACCCATTCATGTATTCCAGGTACACCAAAAATGATCCTTAATTCCAGCAGGATAATACACTATATCATCCAGCCCAAGTTACCCACAAATTTCAAAGACTTCCAATGAATGCTTTGGCCATCATGTTCATCTGAAATGAGTTCAATCAAGCATTTATGGGATGTTATTAAGAGGTCTATACACATACAAGGTCATTTACCTACAAATATCAGAGAGCTATGGATAGTTGTCAAAATGGCATGGGTTAACATCTCTCCAGATGTCTTCTGATGATTTGTAGAGTTGATGTCATACTGAAGTATTTTTGACAGGTTAAATAAGGTTCTTTAAGATACTAGGCACTACCCTATGATGTTTTGCATATTAGAAATTGAACAATATATCCAGTGGTATACAGTTTGCTTCTTTAACTACTTGGCTATCACTTAGTGCTTTAAAGATGTTTAAAAAATTTAAATTTATGTTATTCTGTTACAGATAAACAATACTTTTCAAAATACTTTTGTGTAAATGAATAAATTGCATAGATTAATGTCAAATTATTGAGTGATATAAAAAGTTTGATCTGTATTTGATATGCCATTAGGAGCATTTAGATTTAATTAATTTTAATTATAAAAAAATAAACAACATTTTGGGTCTGTTATGCTTTTTTATTCTTTTAAGAAAGGTAAAAATGTAACTGAAAAAGTTGTGCAGTTTCTGTAGAAGGCAGTATGACTGATCAAAGTTGTTTGCAAAACTTTGTTTTTGGAAATTTCCTTCAGACTGATATTTCATGATTGTTTAGACTTGTTGAGGTTGAGACATCACTTGAATTTAATCAATGCTATACATAGCAGGAGAGAACATAGTTAAAATAAGCAATTCAATAACTACACCAATTTACACCAATTTGGTTATGTTAGTCATTTTGATGTGTAGCTTCCACATAAGCAAAATCTAAATTAGCAGCATTTAAGTGTATGACTCAATATTTAAATAGGATGAAAGAAATTATGGCAGACAATGAAAAGTGGATTCTTTACAATAGTGTGAAATGCAAGAAATTGTGGGACAAGAGAAATAAATCATTAACTATGCCAAAGGCCAGTTTTTATAAAAAATAAATAAATAAAATTATATAGTGGTCCTGGTGAATTGAATGAAAATTCTTCAGTCAGGAACAATCACCTTCTGGTCACCAAAAGAACATTCTATCTAGCATTATTATACCATTTCTCTTAATTCTAGACACTTTTCATAAACTGCTACTCATCTAATTGAGAACAGTACTTGTTCAATCATTCATTTTGTTCACTTAAAACTGCACATTGTAGAGGAATTCATTTAAATTCCACTATATAATTTTATTTATTCAGCTGAACTTGTTGACTTTCAGTGGTGAGTTCAATTCTCAGTGAGTGCCTATACTTCTGAACTAAGCTAAGCTAGCAGATATTGCATCTTGGATTACAATTTAGTATGGTGATTACTAAAATCTCTAAATTTAAAAAAAAAATCAATTCCCTTGAAAGCTGAAAAAGTCACCTAGCACAGTTCTTTACTGAGAAATATTAAATAGTTTGGAATTACCTGGAACAAATGTTGAGGAGCAATATAAAAACTATAATTGGGATACCTACATAGAAGAGGAACATGTGATTTTTATCTCGATTTCAAGTGTTTCTGTTTTATAGATGGTGGTTGGGGTTTCAAAGTTGGGTCTTCTAAGCAGCACCCAAGAGGAAGAAAAGAACAAATAAGTAAAAGAAAGCATTTGGGGTCAAGTGGAAACAAGATGGACATTTATGATTTCCTGTTGCAGTTAGGACAGAAGGAGTCAGTTCTGGTCTGACTTTGGCAGAGGACAGACTGTCCCCTTGGTAGTTCTGATGCCACTCATTCATATTACCAGCTGCATATGATGTGTAGATGAGCAGAGAGTTGGTTGTGGGAAGAGCTGAGCTGTTAGTATGACATGGTAGAAATTGTCCCAAGCTGCCGCCTACCTACTCATTTAGTAAACTATTACCAGTTTTTCATGCACACTGACTTGAACAATAATTAATGACACAATGTTAGAGGCTCAGTGACTGGTTGGTGGAAAACTGGGTGAGAATGCCATTATATGTTCACAACAAAACAATAAATATATTGTTCAATAAAAGTGATGTCAAAAACTTTAAAAAAAAAAACTGTCTCTTATTTTTCATGTCTGTCTATATTTCTGAAATGAGATATTGTAACTATTTACATCATTTGGACCAGAGGATAAAAGTGTTGGTTGAGTGATCCAAAGAGATGTAAGTTCAATCCCTGGCCACAGCAGAGAGAACAAAACCTTGAAGAGTTGAGTTACTAAAGGGAATTAACTAAAAAGGAGATATGCAAAAAGGCATGGCACATGGAATTAGAACAATCTGCCCCTGGACGGTCAAAATGTTGTGAATATGGCAATAAAGATGAGGACAATAGTTCAAATGATGTCTCTTATTTTTATATTATGCTATGGCTAAAAAAAATTGATGGGGAGATAACCTAATATCTAATAAATGTATATTTTTGAAGGTACGTAATATATCTTTGTTTTTATTTCTAAAAGCTATTTAGATATGCAAATGTTTTTGCATTATGTTACAAGCAAGTTAAAATTGCTTGGTTTCTCTTTTCCTGATTTTAGGCAACTGAAATAATTGTCTGGAATAATGACATCAATTGCTGAGATAAAAATCTTATCTAAAACTTATGTCATTGATTTTGTTTTTGAGTATGATATATAAGCATTGAATGAGAGTAGCAATTGAGTGATATTAATCCATTAACACGTTTATGTTGACCAGAGGTCAATTACAAAATCTGACTTCAAACAACAACTTTGTAATAACCAACATAGGCAATAAAAAATTTTATGTGTTGATTTATGAATTTATGGATTTCACATGAAGTTTTAAACATTGTTGTCACACTAAAAATATAATTGCAAATAAACTGTTGGTGCCTGCAGATGAAAATGTATCTGAAAATACCAAGCATGAGATAACTTGTAGTTGGCATCATAATAAAAACTGCCAACAATTAGTTATCTTGTGACTGGCAGTCAATATGTTAACTGTAGTTCAGGTGCCATTTTCAAAGCAATTAGTGAAACATTTTTTAATTCTTTGTCTTGAATATGACTTTAAATAACCTGAATGAAAAAAATAAACCTTGCTGAAAGAAATGGTTGTATTAATAGTAGAAATATTATTTCAATCTTTATTAGATGAAACATTGTTAACCATTATTGTTTTTACTAGTATTTCTTTCTACTTAATTATAGCTGCTTTTCATTGCAACTTGTCAGAGTTTTACACAATCATATACTAATTTTGTATAGTGTTTATCACCAATAAGGAATAAGCTGGTGACAAGACTTGAACTCTAATCCCTTTTTCATCTTTTACCCAAATAAAAAGATTTGCAACCATATCATGTTAAAACACTGCTTCTTGTATTATCCCTGAATTTAAGCAATGTTGACCCTGGTCGGTACCTAAATGGGTGACTTCTCGGGAATACCAGGTGTTGTAAGCTCAAATGTGCAGGTGGTATAATGCATAACAGCTCGGAATTGAAAATTGGAAAGGTAAATTCCAATTATGGTTGGTTAGTTATATTCACTTATGTGCTAATAACCTTAAAGGTATGGATCCACCTCTTCTTCCCCCAACTATGGGTTAATTACTAGGAATGTTATTAGTAAATCATTATTATCTGTAAAAAATTATTGTAATCTGAAATTATTTTCTAGCTTTAAAATAACCTGCAAAATGTTGACAAGCCATTAAAAGCAAATTAATCAATCAAAAAAACATAAATCAAGATAATGTTACTACTAAAAATAAAAGTAGTAAATATGGTACCAAAAGATCCAGGTGAGAAGATGGAGATTAGATTTAACCTTCTGTCACCCATAGGCATTTGCAGTTTTAACCAGCAGAGACACTTTTATAGACAATCAGGCTTTCTGAGGAAACGGGGACAATTGCATTAGTTGTAAGAAAAGTAATTAGGATTAAAGAAATACTAACAAAAAATTAATGATGGTTGATAAACATGCTTTCTAATGAAGATTTACTGCAATCACCAGTGCAATTAACTAAATATGATACATGTCATTAATTTTTCAGACCAACAACAATATTGGTAGAAAATCTCCCAGTACAAAAGTTTGGGGAGGAGATAAGCAGATCAAAAAGAAGGCAAACCAAAATTCAAATGAAGAAGAATCAAAACAGCCTAAAGCTATAAGCAACCAACAAAATTTCCTTGAAGAAGATGATGACAGCCAAGTTTCCATGGAAACGCAGCCAAATCAGATGATCCCTAGAGTACATTTTGAAAGCAAACTGAAAAACAAAAATGTGCCTTTGAATTCCATTCTGAAAAAAAGCTCCCAGGAAACTGCTTCTAATCAATTTGTAAATTCTTCTGAGTCTGACGCTAAAGAAAAAGCCTCATCTTTTAATACTCCTAAAAGTAATTCAACTTGTAAACCTCAGAATAACATCCTGGAAAACTGTGAAAAAGAATCTAATAAAACAACAGTAGATAGTCATTTGGATCCAAGTGATTTTAAAGTCTCTGAGGAATTGCACACTCTAAAATTTAACAAAAACTCTGCAAATGAATCTCATGAAAGTAATAAAGGAAATGAAAACCAAACAGGTATACGTTTCAATGGCATTGGTGCTTCTAGTGATTTTTGTCATGTCAAAGATGTTTCCCTAAGAGAAATACAAAAACCATTAGAAGAAGAAACCAATGAAATTCCAGTATCAACCAATCAAAATTTTGACACAGCAGTAAATATTTTCAATAAAAGTGACAAAGAAAAGAAGAGAGTTTCCTTTCAACAAAAAGAAAGTGATTCCTTTTTGTCTACATTGCCACTTCATACAGTAAACAGTTCAGAAAAAGACAATTTTTTTACCAAAGAGAGAGACAAGAATAATTCAAGTAATCTTTTTGAAGAACTTGGGGAACCAGTAATGGATGAAAAGATGGAGAAAGAGTCTGATTATTATTTAACCACAACAAAATACATTCAAACAGACAAAAAGGTAAGAGTTCCTTTTTTTTATCACTTTCTAGAATATACTTAATATTTTATTTCAAAACTAACATAGTAGTCATAAAAGAAATAATAGATTCATTTATGTATGGATCAGCACGTCTGTCTAGAATCAGATTATCTGTGCACATTTTCTAGGATCAAAGTTTTGCACTCAGGTCCTCTGATCTAAGTTCAGAATATTACTCTCCAGCCCTTTGATCTAGGATCAGTGTTACTTTCCAGCCCTTTGATCTTGAATCAGAGTATGGTTCAAACAGGAATTCAGGTGTAATGTATTAAATTAAAACTAATGCAATGTAATGTAATATTTATCATTTACCAATTTAAAAATAAATAAATATGAAAACAATTTTTTATTCATAAATTTATAAACATTTACTAAATTCATATGTGAACCAACTAAAAGGATATCCCTTATTATTTACTATTTTATAAAGTTCGAATCAATCAACAATTAGCCAATATTTTGCCAACCATTCCAATAAACAATATAATAAAAAGTGTTTATTATTTTTGTTGTCAATTCTCAAGAACAAAAAAATAATGTATAAATTCACTTTCATCATATATTTAGTTTTATTACAATTCTAATCATCACTTTTTAACAGAATAAATATTGTCAAGGAGTGAAGGTAGTTAAAATAATATCAAGGAGAAAACTGTCCTTTTAACACTCAGTTTTTATTTGTGGGCACAAAAGTTCAAGTTTGCCTCAGTTTTTTTTTTTTTTTTTTCTTTAGAAGCCTATAATACCAGATTTTAAGGGAGGCATTAATGGATTAAAAAAACATACAAAAATAGGTGATATTTCTTTTAAAGAAAAAATGATTTCTATTATTTTAATATTCAATATCTTATATTCATTTAGTAAATCTATATGTTAACATTATGGGCATCTTACCATCCACATATATAAAATGCAATCTGTGTTTATATATATATATAGGATGCAATGGGTAAATTGTTTGTCATAATTTTATATTTTTAATTTTGTGTATGCACATTGTTGTTCATTTTGTTGACTGTACAGTATAATCCGGTCAGTTGGGCACCATCTATGATAAAAAGAGCACGATGACACAATTCACTCCACCAAAAATTTGGAAAGACATACTGTAATGTTTTGTATTCATGGCAGAAGCTCCATTACTAACATTTCAGAGTGTTTCGGTGTGACATCTGAGGACGGAGCAGAGGATTCGGAATATCCAGTCAACATCATGGTATTTGAAGTGATCATTAATTATGCCTCCATTCATTTTCACAGGGCCTCAGACTCAACACAGAGGCCTACATCAAGTGCATTGAGGAGGTAGTGCTGCCCTGTGTCAAGACAGTGGCTGCTGGAAGGCACCATGTCTGACAACAGGACTCTGCACTATGACAAACAAGCAGGAGAATCCAGTTATAGCTCTCAGACAATTTCTGCAATTACATCAACCCTTACATCTGGCCACCTAACTCCCCAGAATGCAACCCCCTTGATTATTATAATGTAGGGCGCAGTTGAGCAAGAGACCAACAAAACTCCTTGTAGCACCAAAGATGAAATGAACACAAGAATTATGGCAGCATTCACCAACTTAAAGGTGACTATCCAGAAGATATTCAAGAGATTCTGAAGTCACCTGGAGGCCATGGTTGAAGCCAATGGTGTTTTTATTGAATAAATTTACTCTTTATTATTTCAAGATATTTTTGCATAATTTTGGTAAATATATCTGTTAAAATGAGACACCATGTTTGCTTAATTTAGAACACAATTTATCCATTGCACCCTCTCTACAAGAGTATATGTATGTGTTTTACAGAGCACACAGATACTATACACTGATCACTGGCAGAAGTACCAATTCATATGTAAATAATCCTATCATTTTCAACAATAGGTTCACCTATAACCCTGTTCACAATCCATCCCCATCTTTTGAACAGGTGTATAGGTTCATCCCTTGTTTCCTGTTTAGGATTGGGTTTCTGATTCCTTCTAAAGTTTTCTCATTTTCTTTCACTTCCAGTAACCACTTTTGCCTTAGTGGCATTATCACCTTGCTTGGGGTGAAATGATTTAAAAATAAACTTATATGGTCATAGTTTATGAACTTGTTTAAGAGATCATTACTACTTTTTAGGAAGTTGAATCTTCACTGTGGGTTCCATATTTGGTGACTGTGCCAGGTTAAACTTAGTAAATAGTCATTATGTTTTAAATAAAGTAACTGATAAAATGAAAAGTAATCATTTTATATTGCAGCCTGTTTCTCTTACTTGATTCCAACTGAAGTCAGTACATTTCTGTACTTGTAAAATACACAGTATTTCAATTGTGTCAGTAATACTATTCAACTGATAGAAATATTACTTTACTTCAACTATTTTGGTGAATTGAATAATCTAATAATTATTGACATGGAGTCAGAGAGTTCATGTTCTGCCTGTTCCATTTACTTTCACACAAATACTCTTGAAAAATCATGAATCAGTTTCTTATCCCTTCAGTTATGAGTTAAATAGCAAGGTAGACTGGGATCTCTAGCCTTGAATGGTAGTTAGTCTAAAACGATAGTTCTCAAATGCTGAAGTATTCCTCATAGGTTTGGCGGAAAAGGATAGCAGATGAGCTGGAAGGATTGAAAGACAATCAAAGATTTTAAAACAATTTTAAAAAATTTATATGCCAAAATGAATAGGATTTCAAAATATTATGGATTACTTGTAATTGCATGCATGAGTCCCAGTATAAATAGTTATAAATAATTATTGACCAATTTTATCATTTTTGCATAATATCAAGTATTTAGAATATTTATAAAGGTAAAAGACAATAGGAAAACTATAATATTAGCCAATGTGTTTTGTCCAATGTGGACTTTTTCAAGGCAAAAACAAAATGAATGTATTAAAACAAAGTAACTATTAACAACAAAACATGTCCTTAGCAACTGGAAGAATTTAGAAAACACTATTGTATTCTTCCAGTTGCTAAGGACATTTTGTTTTGTTGTTAATAGTTACTTTGTTTTAATAAATTCATTTCATTTTTGCCTTGAAAAAGTCCACGTCAGACAAAACACGTTGGCAACTATTACAGTTTTCCTACTGTCTCTTACCTTTATAAATATTGTTTTTTTCTACAGGTTAACTCTGAGAAATTTTTCATATTAAAAATATAGTAACTAGGGTCTGCAAATTGGAAAAGAGAGTTATCAATGATAATGTTCTGATTTCAAATTCACAGTTATCTCCCTTTAACACTCTCTCTGTTTTTTTTATTTTTAAATGTACTGTTTATCACATAAAATTTGGTGAGGTGCAAGGAAAATATTCATTCTGAAAATGTGACCCAGAGAAAAATAAATTTGGGAACCACTGGTCTAGAAGAAGTACTCTGAATTCAAAAATGTGTAGAGAACAAGAAGAAACCACTCTGCTATATTTCACAAGAAATCAGATCAAATTACAGATGATAAAAAAGAAGGTATCTGTGGAGAGCCAGGATTTCCTACATCTTAAAAATGCAGGGCATTCAATTATGAATTTACAAAAAAGGGATATAATCAAAAGTATCCTTTTAACAAACTTTATGATTGTAGTAAAAATAGAACCAGTGAATAAACTTATACCAAAGCTTTATTGCACTTTACTCTGACTACTTGTCTACTGTCGGATATTACAGGGTGCTTTTTATACCTCCTAGATCTTAAGGGGAGATAACTAATGATTTATCAGTACAATGATCATCTATGTTCTAAAGAGAACTGGAATTAAAAACAAAAAAAAACTGTTTTGAGACATTCTCAAACTATCGTGATCCATCATCATGGTGTCATAGTAAACTGGTCTCACGAATCATTACATCTGGGTAGAGATTTTGATTCTCTTTGGGTGTCCCATGCATGGAATATAGTTCAAAAACTAATTTGTGCTCAGTAAATAAATACACATTCATATATTTGTAAATTACTGAATTGACTAACAAGACACTCAAGATAGAGTTTACAGAGTGGGATTGTGGGAAGGAAGATACAGGAAGTGCATATTATGAGGATATGTAGGATAGATAACTGTTGAACCTAGACTTAAAGAGATTAAGATTGTAGTGGTTAGGGAAGAATTCTCATTGATATTTTTTAAATTTAGCTTATTCTGGTACAAAACCAAATTGGAAGGGAGGAAGTTGAAGGTCATTCTTCCAAGTGAAGATGGTCTACTGACCTTGAAAATCTGCTTTTAATATCCAGGCTTTATTTGGACTTCATTGCCAACCACTAACACCAATGAGAAATATACAACTCAATCAACTAAGAGTAGGCCCATTGTCAGAGTGTTTAGAATTGGTGGTGGTCAGCCTTTAAGTTAGGTTTGCACACTAAAATTAGTTTACACCATTTTTATGGTGAGGAATATTTTGTGCTGCAGCTCCCCCATTTGGTAACAACCCTGTCCAAGAGGCAGGCTCTTAGTTGCTAAGCTTATGTTAGTCTGGCATAGATTTATAAATGTCATTCTCCCCAGTGAGGATTGAACACACTAAACTTGCAAATAGTATACAAGACTAAACATTTCTCTGCTACAAGCACATAATTCAGTTTTTAATTTTTCCTTTTCTTAGTTTGAAGCTCTGCTCAAATAAGTGGTTGAGTCTAACAATGCAAAAGTTATATTTTTTTTCTTTATTTTCATTAGCCTTAATATTTTGGCCAGCTGTGCATATAAGACTTGTTTACAATTTATTAATTTTTTTTTTATCTTTTCTTGTAACCATGTAGGCAAAATAAAAAAAAAGCTGTGGGTAAAATAAACATTAGTGAGAATTTTTTCTAAATATTTGCATATAGAATTACTACAAAAAATCAATTAATTTTTTCCCTTTTGTTAAGCCTTTATATACATTCCTAGCTACAAAAAATAATTATTTATTCATGGTTTAACAGATGAAATATAAGCTATGATAATTCATACATGCATGCTCTCATTAACAAGACTCTTGCATTTCAATTATTTGTTATATATATATATATATATATATATATAAATTTTGTCTGAAAAATATCCATTCATTTAATTTTAACAAAAACTGGCCTACCTAGGACAATGACACCGTAGTTCTATTTAAAGTACTCCCTTTGGTATATCACAGCATCTCTTTTGCTTTTCAAAAGAGTCAGACAAGTTCTCTTTTCCATTACATTTGCTAATACCCTTGAGAAAGGTATGAATCTTCTTCTTCTCCCCCCAACTATGGATAAATAGTAGGACAGACCAGGTTCTGTAGCCTTGGATGGCAACTGGTCTACCGCAGAAAGAAATGGCAATCTACTGCGTGAGAAAATCTACCTCATCAGTCATGTATCAAAAGATACATGATTGCCTAAGCATGTATCATACATAGCACATAACTGACTGACTGATCAGCTGCTTTGTTGCATTCTCCATAATCTCGTCCATGACATTTAAACATGATTTCAGCTTTAATAAAAAAAAACAGAAATTATAGAGAACCAAATCTGAATTACACAAGGTGGGGGAACTGACACGCCTTTGGTCGGGCATTATATCTTGCAAAAAGAAATGTTTCACAAGACAGAAAGAATCTTTTCTCAGTCATTGCGAATATAGCAATCACAGAGTACACACACTCACTTGGCAGTTAAATACCAAGTGAATAACTGTACTATTTATGCTTGTGCAGTAAGGTCTCCTCTGGTTGTCAAGTCATGCAACCAGTTTTTGAGATATTAAAACAATTACTAAATACTTTCCACATAGACCTCATTGTAACATTGGGTATGCAAAACAGAGAATAAGTTAAGGATGAGGAAAAAATAGCCACAGAGGTTGTTGGAAATATATTGTATTTTTGAAATTAGAGTCAGTTGATGGTCGCAAGTCCTACAAAAAAGAAAGCATAATGTGTCAGTACCTTTTCATTAACCCATGAATTGCAACTAATAAAAATTTAACATTTTCTGGTAAAAAAGGTTTTCCCCTCCAAAATTCTTCAATGAGAATCTCTGTTGTGTATGTTTCCAAAGGTGCGATAATCAGCAAAATTACTGGGGACAATAAAAGTAGCCAATACAAACCATATGCATTGTACTATTTATTTCTACACGAGAACTTTTCTCCTGATGAAAAGACAGCTGATTTGACTTTCAGTAAGAGACAGTGTAGCTTTGGTGTATTGCCTTGAAGATGGCTGTGGAGATTAACGCAACCAAGATGACCCACTACCAGACAATGACCATAGTCACTAAAAGCCAGTTCAAGTTATATATTATGCCGTGACAATGTTACACTCATAATACAAACAAAAAAGTTGATTATAATAACATAGTAAAACTTGTTTTACAAGAAAAATAGTTATCATTAATGTTTGAATAACTGTACTTCAGAAAAAGTCTTATTTCAAGTGACGCTGCAACAAGTACTTTTCGGATCATTTATATAAAGATATAAAATGCTGATATAATACATGTATATATACACACATATTATATAATATATAAACAACTTTATATAATATATATATATATATATATATATATATATATATATATATATATATATATATTTATGAATAAAAATGACAATAGGAAAACTGGTAATTGCTGACGCGTTTCGTCCAATGTGGACTTTATCAAAGCAAAATACGAAAATGAAATTAAATGAACAAAGTTACTAATAAAAACAAAAACAGAATGTACCTAGCAACTGGAATGTAGAGAAACGCTATTTTCATATTTTTAACTGAAAAATAACGTTAGTAATTGTCACGTGTGGAGAATATTGTCATTATAACTGTGTTGATGTATTCAACCATTTTCTTTTGATTTTATGAATCTGTTGTGTATATTTGTTTGTAAGAGCATTAATTTTGTTAAGAAAGGTGAAATAGGGAAAAAACCTGGGCGTAGATTAATATTTGCGTAGTTTACTATGGCGGCACTCTCCAGAATTTTCCTTCTGAGTGAGTTATTTTCTTTTTTTATGAGTGTAGCATTTTTAAAATCAAAATTATGGTTGAATTTATTTCTATGTATGACTAGTGCATTAGCTAAGTTGTTTTTTGTGAGGTCTCTTTTGTGCTCATAAATGCGTTTTTTCAAACTTCTACTTGTTTCTCCAATATATTGAGAGGAACAGTTTTGGCAATTTATTCTATAAATGCCTGCTTCAGAAATATTAGTGCTATTATTGTTTGAAGATCTTAGTATATCCATAATGGTTTTGGAAGTGTTTGTGACTATTTCAAGATTATTTAGATGGGATAGGTTATTCTGGATAGTGGACGTGACAGAATTGGTCAGTAGTATTATGTATCTGTTTTCATGTGATTTACTATTGCGGATTATGTTATTAGTCTTGTTACGGTTTTTTATTAGTTACTTTGTTCATTTAATTTCATTTTCGTATTTTGCTTTGATAAAGTCCACATTGGACGAAACGCGTCAGCAATTACCAGTTTTCCTATTGTCATTTTTATTCATAAATATTGTCTCTCTACTGATTAATTTGGAGAAATTTTCATATATATATATATATATATATATATATATATATATATATATGAAGAAAAATATACGGAAAAAACAAACAAAAATCCTTATATGCAATTATGCTGTTTTAATGTTAATATAATGTCAACGTCGGACGTTTCGGTCTAATAAACCATCTTCAGGACATATTCATAAAATATAATTAACATTATCAATTCAACATGAAAAAGACGATGGACATAAGAACAAGACTTATCCAAACAGATAACTGAAAGTTTTATAAGATCAAATTTTAGGAATACGTTTTCACAGCGTCGCTCACGTGATGACAACGTGACCATGTTTAAACGGAACGCGGATCTTATAAAACTTTCAGTTATGTGTTTGGATAAGTCTTGTTCTTATGTCCATCGTCTTTTTAATGTTGAATTGATATTTTATGAATATGTCCTGAAGATGGTTTATTAGACCGAAACGTCCGACGTTGACATTATATTAACATTAAAACAGCATAATTGCATATAAGGATTTTTGTTTGTATTTTCCGTATATTTTTCTTCATACTGTCAGATCTATATCCATATATTTGCTTATATATATATATATATATATTATAAATTAATAGACTTAAAATATGGTTTTTCGCTACACAGTTCCAACCATGTTTCAAAAATGGAAGCTAAAAGCCCCGAATTTAATTTTGTAATTAAATTAAAGACATTAGTTCCATTTCATCTTCAAGCGAATTTTGGAGTAACTTTAAAAATTACTGGGTTTTAAATACACAGCTAAAACAAAATTCATGTTTCCAAGGTTACAGATAAATCTATTTTGCTAGACTAGGGGTGTCAGGGTGCTCAATATGTCTATAATGTATCAGTTTTTTGTTACGTTTTGGTAGTAGGTAGGGATGTTCTTTCAATGAAATCTAACATCCGTTAAAAAAAGCGTGTCGTCTGGATTTTTTTTTGTTTTTTTTTTTTGTTAACGGCTAAAATTCTTACGGCATTTTTTTCGTTCGTATAAAGATTTTTGGGAGGTGTCTACGTCAGAATACTTTTTATTTAACTACAATTTGAAATATTTTTACTTTTAATTTTTAATATACTATATTTCTTTCAAGAACAATTAAATGTAATTAGAGAATCCCTTACAGTTTGTAGAATTGTTATCACATCAAGATCAAGTATATTACTATTTTTTTTTTAAATTTTATATTTGAATATTATTATTATTTAAGTAAAATTTCCATTTCTCTGATTTAGTAAACTTTATTTATTTATTTAATTACAATTTAAAAGAAGTTTAGGTTAGAATTCATTTTAATGAACTATAATTTTAATTACAACTTTAAAAAATTTTCATTATTAGTTTTTACTTTTTAGACTATAATTTCATTTAATAGAAAGTAATGTAAGAATTAGAATTACTTAAGTTACAGTAAGTAAAATTATTTTACAATTATATTACGATTTTAATTTTTTTTTTTTTTACGGCAAAAATAGCTAATTCATTTCTCTGATTTTTAGTCAACTTTAGTTATTTATTTAATAATTACAATTTAGAAGAAGATTAGGTTAGAAGAATTCATTTTATTTTTAATTAACTACAATTTTAATTACAACTTTAAAATATTTTCATTATTAGTTTTTATAGACTATATTTTATTTAAATGTATTAGGCTAGGGGAAGAAACAATGACGCAATATTAACGCCTCTCTTTGACGTTAAAAAAATACGTCAAAAAACGACATCACTGCGCCACTATCTCTGTACCAACCCAATATTTGAATTACCTTATGGCCTTATGGTTATTAGAAACTCAACCAACTTCAAAATAGATAGAATTAGAAAGGTTTTATATAAAGAATTTAAAAACATGGGCTTAAAAATTACAGTTAGCACTAAATTAAAAAAAAGTAAACTTCCTAGATATAACATTAGATCTAAATAAAAATACATACACACCTTATAAAAAACCAAACACCAATCCTTTATATATACACCCTAAATCAAATCACCCCCCCAACTATAATAAAACATATACCGTTATCTATCAGTAAACGAATAAGTACAAATTCTGCAAATGACAAGATTTTTGATGAGCATATTAATACCTATAATAAGGCTTTAAAAATGAGTGGCTACAAAAACCCAAAACTAACTTATATAAAAAATGAAAATGAAAAGCATAGAAAAAACAGATGTAGAAAAATAATTTGGTATACGCCCCCATATAACCAAATGGTAAAGAACAAATTAGGACAAAAATTCCTCGCATTAATAGTCAAGCATTTTCCTAGTGAAAGTAGTAAACTAAGTACTATTTTCAATAAAAACACACTAAAATTGAGTTACAGCTGTACGGAAAACTTAGAAAAAATTATTAAGAACCATAATGCTAATATCTTAAATAAACACTTATACCAAAACCCCAAAAATTTGGACAATGGAAAAATAAAACTGATGAAAATAAACAAAAATTATGTAACTGTAGAAACCCTAATAATTGCCCTCTACAAAATAAATGTTGCACTGAATCATTAGTATACCAATGCAATATCTCTTCGATTGAAAGACCAGAAAACATAAAAAATATATATAGGTTGCACTAGCCATGAGTTAAAAAAAAAGATTCAACCAACATCAAAGCTCATTTAGGATAAATAAATATAAAAATCAGACATCTCTATCGAAATACTTCTGGCACCTAAAAGAAACAAATAAAACACCTATAGTAAAATGGAAGTTAATAAGAAAAGCTAGAATATGTAGGTCATTAAATGACCCATGTCCTGTGTGCATACATGAGAAACTATAAAAAATAAAAAATTACTGAATCAGAGAAATGAAATAGCTATTTTATGCCGTCATTGTCAAAAATTTTCCTTAAATAATATTTAAAAATAAAAATAAATTTATAAAATAGGATCAGGTGTACATACTTATATTTAACATGAAAAATTAATTTTATATACTGTAAGTAATTCTAGTATATTTAATTGTTTTTTCCTAAAAAATAGTCTATTAAAAATTTAAAATAATTGTAAATATTTTAAAGTTGTATTTACGAATTCTAACCTAAACATCTTTTAAAATTATATTTAAATAAAACGTATTCTAACCTAAACACCCCTCCAAAAGAAATACCGACACTCGAATGAATCCTATAAAACACCTACAGAAAAATGAAATTATGACGAAAAGCTAGAGGATGTGGACTATTGAATGACCCATGTCCTTATAGTTTCACCTGTATGTACAAAGTTTATATTTTAAAAAATTAAAAATAAAAATAAAAAAATTTATATAAAATCTTTAAAAATCGTAATATACTGATATAGAAATTAAATGAAATATAGTCTATAAAAACTAACAATGAAAATATTTTAAAGTTGTAATTATAATTATAATTGTAATTAATTGTAGTTAATTAAAATGAATTAACCTAAACTTCTTTTAAATTGAAATTAAATAAATAAAGTTTACTAAATCAGTGAAATGAATTAGCTATTTTTGCCATAAAAAAAAATAAAAATAAAAATAATATTTATACAATTTTTAAAAATCGTAATACAAATATACTTGATATAGAAAAATAATTTTACTTATTGTAAGTAATTCAAATATTGGGTTGGTACAGAGATAGTGGCGCACTCCGCCGCGCAGTGATGTCGTTTTTTGACGTATTTTTTTAACGTCAAAGAGAGGCGTTAATATTGCGTCATTGTTTCTTCCCCTAGTAGCCTAATACATTTAAATAAAATATAGTCTATAAAAACTAATAATGAAAATATTTTAAAGTTGTAATTAAAATTGTAGTTAATTAAAAATAAAATGAATTCTTCTAACCTAATCTTCTTCTAAATTGTAATTAAATAAATAACTAAAGTTGACTAAAAATCAGAGAAATGAATTAGCTATTTTTGCCGTAAAAAAAAAAAAAATTAAAATCGTAATATAATTGTAAAATAATTTTACTTACTGTAACTTAAGTAATTCTAATTCTTACATTACTTTCTATTAAATGAAATTATATAGTCGAAAAAGTAAAAACTAATAATGAAAATTTTTTAAAGTTGTAATTAAAATTGTAGTTCATTAAAATGAATTCTAACCTAAACTTCTTTTAAATTGTAATTAAATAAATAAATAAAGTTTACTAAATCAGAGAAATGGAAATTTTACTTAAATAATAATAATATTCAAATATAAAATTAAAAAAAAAAATAGTAATATACTTGATGTGATAACAATTCTACAAACTGTAAGGGATTCTCTAATTACATTTAATTGTTCTTGAAAGAAATATAGTATATTAAAAATTAAAAGTAAAAATATTTCAAATTGTAGTTAAATAAAAAGTATTCTGACGTAGACACCTCCCAAAAATCTTTATACGAACGAAAAAAATGCCGTAAGAATTTTAGCCGTTAACAAAGAAAAAACAAAAAAAATCCAGACGACACGCTTTTAACGGATGTTAGATTTCATTGAAAGAACATCCCTACCTACTACCAAAACGTAACAAAAAACTGATACATTAAAATATAGACATATTGAACACCCTGACACCCCTAGTCTAGCAAAATAGATTTATCTGTAACCTTGGAAACATGAATTTTGTTTTAGCTGTGTATTTAAAACCCAGTAATTTTTAAAGTTATTCCAAAATTCGCTTGAGGATGAAATGGAACTAATGTCTTTAATTTAATTACAAAATTAAATTCGGGGCTTTTAGCTTCCATTTTTGAAACATGGTTGGAACTGTGTAGCGAAAAACCATATTTTAAGTCTATTAATTTAATATTAATGCTCTGTAAATTTACATTGAGCACTATTTTGCAAAAATAAAAATATCTATAAGAACACCGGATTATATATCTTGCTGCTCTTTCTTTTTATTAATATATATATATATATATATATATATATATATATATGTGTGTGTGTGTGTTTTATGCATGTTTTTTATTTCATTATAAACCTGAATTTTCTCTTATGATGGATGGTTACACTTAAAGTTTTGAACATCTATTAGGACTAAAGTTCACTTCAGAATTCAAATAGAACTCATCTATATGATCTGTTGCTAAAGATGCTGGAAAAATGGTCAGTTCCTTGTACTGCTTCAGAAAGTACCTGACTTCTCATGCCATGCTCTATCTTTATAAGAATCAGGTCACTAATGGAGTATTGCTGCCATATCTAATCTGGAGCTGCTCAATCTTCACTTTTCCAATATTGAGTTCAAAAGCATCTAGGTGGTCTTGTGAGTGATAAATTGTTTTCCACCCTACAAACCCCAAAACAGACAAAATTTTGCAAACCTATCTCTACTATATAACTATTTCCATTGCAAATATCTTGACAAGCTACATTCTTTAGTTCCACCAGTTCAAACTTTTAAAGCTAAGGCTTGCCATGCCATATACACAGGACTGAATCATCTTCATTCTTTTCATATTCTATTAGTAACAAAGAAGTTCCATTTGGATAGCTTTTTCCCAAAAAATCACTACTTTGTAGAACAAACTCCCAAGAGGATACTTCCCTAATAATTACAATCTTAACTTTTTTATGTCTCAGTTCAACCATTATCTACTTTCAACAACCTCATTCAGTAACCCTCTACTTTGTGTGGCTCTTGGGTTTTGTATTGGATGAGCAACAGTAATATACATAAAGTGTGTGTCTGCTGATACAATGCTCTTCACATGGTATCTTTTGATGGTCCTAGATCTTAAAGTTTTCAAGTAAGGGTGGTCAGATTCCTCTCCACCATGTATCATTAACTTGAAGTATAATTCATAACTTTTGTTCATCCACTACTGAGCTTCAGTTCAAGAGTAAAACACTAACCTTTAAATTCTTTTGGACAGAATGATCAGGGAACGTTTTATTTCCATCCACTTCTGCGATTCTATGAGTAACTGTAACAGCATTTTCAATTTAAAATAAAGCCTCAGACTTACCAAAATCTTGATACTCATATCTACCATTATAAGATATGAAACAAAAAGTAAAGTTGGTTGGTATTGATAATGATATAATAATATTAATAATATACTGGAATTGGAGGTTATTTGTAGATATGTACATAAAATAAGCTTTTGGAGTAGAGTCTTGTAAAAAAAAAAATTACTTTTGATACACCAGAATAATATTTGAATTGAAATTACATTTACATTATTCAGACTATTGTCCTAATCTTTGTCACCATATTTATTACAACATTTCGGCCATTGTACACTCCATCCTTCTTCAGGTAGTTGGAATGTCGAACTGAACCCTTTATTTCACTCACTAGGGTAAACTGTTCTAGTTCCACATGCCATGTCTCAAGGACACATGGCACAGTGGATAAAAGATGTTAGTTAGATCCAGTGACAGGACTCAAAGAGTGTGAGTTCAATACCTGGTTACGGTGGTGGAGAACTTGGAGAGGGGAATTAACAGGAGATAACTGACATCCATTAGACATGGCACGTGGAACTAGAACAGTCTACCCCAGTGAGTGAAATTAAGGGTTCAGTTCGACATTCCAATCACCTGAAGAAGGGCAGAGCTTACAACAGCCAAAAGGTTGTAATAAATATGGCAACAAAGATGAAGACAATAGTCTGAATAATGTAAATAGTGTACATAATACCTCATCTCAGAAATATAGACAGATACTGAAATTACATTTGTTTTAAATTTTAAATATAAAATATACAAATTATCAATTTCAACATTTGAAGATTGGTTTAACCTAAACCATTATAAAAAGTTTGGTCTGTTTTATTTTATGGCATATCAACCTTAATGGGTTATTTAATGTCGACAAGATTTTTATTGCTGGTAATATTTTTTTCAAACATATATTGCTGGTAATAATTTTTTTACAAAAATATATGGCTGATATTAAAATCTATTTTTACCCTTTCATAGTGTTTTGACCCTAGTTTGGGGGCTAACTATTTGCCCATAGCTGGGACCCTAACAGGTGCTACCACCCCAGGTCAGGGTGAACCTAGGAACACTAGCAATTAAGAGGTGGTTCCATGCTCCTTAAAATCTCCTGAACAGAGGCCTTGCTGTCAGATTTAGGTTATCGTCTTAGCCAGGACACCTCATTTGGGGGGGGGGGGTCTTACCCCTCTGCAGAGGTGCAATTGGCATATTCTGAAGCCCCAGCCAATGGCGCATTATAAAAAGACAACCAGAAATAAGATCATATTTTAATATAAAATGTGCATTTCCATTTAACTCATTGTTTTCACATAGATTTTTTTCTAATTTTATATAGCATAACAATCCTTTGCCGGTTATTTAAAGCCAAAAACTATTTTTACATTGTAAGAATTTTTGTGGGGTGTAGGGAAGATAATAATGATTTAGTGATACAAGTCTTACTAATTAACCCATAACTAGGAGAGAAAAGGTGGATTCATATTGTTCCCACGGGTATTTGCATGTAAGTGAATATAACAAAGCCAACAGGAATTGGAACTTGGCTCAACGATTAACAATTCTAAGTTATTATCCATTACACTACCCACACATCCAAGTTTACAGTACCTGGTATTCCCAGGCAGTTACCCATCTAGGTACTGACCAGGCTCAATGTTACTTAACTTTGGTGATCATACAGGAACCAGTGTTTCAATATTGCCATAAATTGTAATTTTATATTCTGCTTATCAAAATTTTGCATTCAATAATGAAAGTCTGAGATTGATAATAAATTCAAAAATAGTTTAATAGAACATGACTAAAAGGCATAACTTTCTTTCTATGGCATCTTTCATGATTTAATAATTTTATATAAATTTTACATGCAAGGATCAAAGGCTGAATTTTTAAGATTTTTATAATAAATGTCACTTTGTGTTGTTCATCTGATGGCTATATATTTTACAATATGTTTCATAATATCTATCATTAAAATTTAAGTTTACTCTAGTTATATAAAAATGAATAAATGCAAATGAGGTTCCTTTACTTGCAACAAAATCAAAAGAGTTAGGAATGATTCTGACTATTAAAAAATCAACAGACCATTTCCTTTGATGCCAAATAAAATTCTCTACTTTTGTACAGTCCCTCAATTTTTCTCTGCAGTTGGTAATGAAATTAGTTTGTTACAGGAAACAAGTTCAAACATATCACCACCATCAATGGATTACACTAGAAACAGAAGACTTCCTGGAAATTTCAGGTGAGAAAAACAATTATCAAATGGTTCAGTACTATTTGATTTTTTTTAAAGCAATTGATCACCTGAGTCTTGTTTTTCATTTTTATGTCCTGGCATTTATTTCTTTTTTTTTTTTTTTTAATTAGCAAGCTTAACTGTACAAATTGCAAAAGCTATGTTTGGCAAGCTTTAAAATTTTATAAAATGTTCCTCATTTAATTTTCTCTGGTAATATATTCAAAATAAAAATCTGAATAATAGTTTTCTTTCTTCTGTTTTGATTCAGTCACTAGATTTTTATGAAAATAATACCATCTCTGTCCCATAATAGCTGTTACAGTGAGTGTATATAATCTATCTTAAAATACTTACACTACAGTTCAAAAGTTTGAAGCAACCTTCAGAATTAGCATGGAATGAACTTGACAAAAGAGTGAAAAAAAAAAAAAAATGAAAAAGAGCTCTTAGAGTCATTGAAAAAAGAATGGAATCTATTATTAAACTTATACTTTGAGAAACTTTTGCAATGAATGCCAAAAATTTGTGCTGCAGTAATCAAGGCTAAAGGAGGATATTTTGATGATAGCAAAATTTAATCATAAAATGCTTTTTTCTTTTTGTCATAATAAAATTTCTAATAAAAAATCATGTCTAACTTTTTTAACCATGTATAATACTTTTCTCTCATTTAAAGTTCAAAACAAATACTTTTGGAACAAATTTAAAAAATAACCATTCATACAAACCTATGAGGGTAGGTTACTCACTGTTATCCACTGATTTTTTTTTTTATTTGATTTGTTTAACAGTATATCAATGCCTTATGAGTCATTTTATGACAAAATTTAATTTTTTGGAAAGCTTTAAATTAAGAAAAATATGGTATGTTATTCCACTTTCACAATTGTATACATGGTAGATGATATACAGCTTTTGTGCATATATATGCTTGTGTGGACATAATTACTAGAGGCAGTGATGTGTGTGTTTTATGTTGCTTTGTTGAAGTTATATTTTGGAATACAGTTTGATTTCTTTAAGAAATTGTAGAATATTATATGGATTAATATCATGAAAGAATTCTTTCATGTTGGTTGTTTGGTTGATTTTGTTTAGTAACATATTGACTTCTATGGGTTATTTAATGCTGGAATCTAATTATTTTGAACAATTTTATGACTTCAACTAAATATATTTTGAATGCAATTGTATGCCTTCAACTGGAGATAAAATGTATTTTTGGTCATTTTGCTATATAATGTATTGTTGGTAATTTTACTATAAATATGTATTATTAGTAATTTTTTATATAAAATATATTGCTGGTATTTTTACTATAAAAATGCATTTTTATACTTTCATAGTGTTTTATTTTTGTTTGGGTGTTCACTATTTGCCCATAACTGGGACCCTAACAGGTGCTACCACACCAGATCAAGGTGCACAACAGCAATTAAGTGGTGGTTTCACACTCCTCAAAATGTTCAATCTCCCTATAAGAGGCTTTGCTGCCAGATGTAGTTTATTGTCATACCCAGGACTAGTTATTCTGTACCTCTCCTTTCCTTCAATATGTCCTGCAAGTGTATCCAAGACTCTTTCCT
This sequence comes from Acanthosepion lycidas, assembly GCA_963932145.1. NCBI lineage: Eukaryota > Metazoa > Mollusca > Cephalopoda > Sepiida > Sepiidae > Acanthosepion > Acanthosepion lycidas. Next base: position 21,810,033 of record OZ010588.1, on the reverse strand, counting down.
AACAATGTTTCCCAGTAATTTCAACTGTCTCTTTCTGTTTATATATATATATATATATATATTTCTTCTTGGGTGATAAAGTGTGGTATGTACATGAATAAATCCACTCTATGGCAAGAGTTTATAGTGCCATGGTTTACCAAATTGGAATGATGAGAGTAAGGATTGTAAGTTTTCTTTTAGTGCTTTCTTCTCCCAGACAGATTACCAAACTATCTGTAGAGGTCTTTCAACTCTGCAAAGCAATGTTTCAACTGTAAAACTGACCTCAGGTCTTGAACTCACAGGAAGTTTACAGTTATGAAATCTTAAGTTTAGGGTTATAGGTTCCTGCAGAGAAGTAACTTTTTTTAAAATTAGTAACAAAAAATAAATAAATGAAAAATACAAAAAGTTTACTTAGTGATTTCAGTTGACATAAGTTGTGATAGCTTTTTCTATCATCAATTTCTAAGGCATAAAACTACCTTTCTTTTCAACAAAGTTCTACTCCACATGTGAAATTCTTGTAAAAAAGCTATTTTTTAATCAATTCAACCCAAGCAAGGTGATAATGCCCCCAAGATGCAAAGGAATAAAAGAAAATGGGAAGACTTTAGGTAAAGGAACCGGAAACCAAATCCTAAACAGGAAACAAAGGATAAACTTCTAATTTAAAAATCTGGGGAGGTGTGTGAACCTATCTATACCTATTGAGACAAAAAATAAAATAAATAAAAGTGAATAAAACTTCAGAGTTTAGGTGGAGACATTAGAACTATCTGTTATTACTGTAGGGAATTTTTATAGCATTAATAACAAGAGATTTTCAAATACAACATTTAAAATATTATAGATGTATTAGTTTTTAATTTTCTTAATATTACAGATATATCATTTAGTTTTTAATTTTTAATTGTAGCTTATTTAGTCAAATATAAATATATATTCTATTACTAAAATGCATGTACAATATAAAAATAAAACAGCTTTATTTCATCAAATAATATTGACTTTCTTATGTACTGAAAGAAAAGCTTTAATATGTTTTATTTGAAGCATTTTCATTGCATGAAAAATAATCTATAAAATTAGATGGAAAATATAAAGAATATGAAAATAAATAAAAAATAAAAGGAAGAATGAGTGATTTGTTTTTTATGGATTATCAACATTTTGCAGGTTATTTAAAGCCAGAAAATATTTTTAAATTGTAAGAATTGTTTTGGAAATAATAAGTATTTACTGATACAAGTCCTAGTATTTAACCTATGGCTAGTGGGGAAGAAGAGGTGGATTCATGCCTTTTCCAAGGGTATTTGTGCATAAATGAATATAATGAACCCAAATGTAAGTAGAACTCAGCTCTCCAATTTCCAAATCCAAGCCATTATCCATTTCACATCCAAGCTTACAGCTCCTGGTAATCCCAAATGGCAATCCTAAGTGTTCACCCATCTTGGTACTGACCAGTCTTGATATTATTTAACTTCAGTGATCAAACAAGAACCAATGTTTCAACATGATATGGTCATAAGGAAGAGAAAGCATATGAAAAAGATCATTAAAACAATTGAATAAATCATTAAAATAATATAATAATAATAAAATAATAAATAGTATAAAAAAAATATTAAAAAGTGCTATTATTTTTAGAAATGAAAAGTGCTAATATTTTTAATTTGATGATTTTTCCAAGAAGCAACTTGACATATTGTTTTTATTCCAGTCATGTATTTGAAATTCAGTCTCTTCAAATTCCAATCAGTTATGGCTCTTCTTGTAAAGCACTTGTTGCTTTAATTGTCTTTATTTATTTATCACATATCAGTAAGAAAAGCTGATTCAACACCTACTTGACCTTTAAACTGAGTTGACATTTAAGACACCTGCTGGAGACAAATGTATTTTTCAGTAAAAAGTAACTTAGTTTTTTCAAAATCCAATTAAATAATCTTTAATTAACTAATTTTTGTTAAATCCTATATTTCTATACTTTCTACTTTATTTTTAGAAAAATTTTAATTACATAGTTTACAATCAAAGTTGAATGACAAAAATTGACATTAAAAACAGTACAGTTTAAAATCTGCTTTAATTATGAAAAAGTAATTTTTATGACTGACATTCTGCTATTTTCTAGCAATTAAACCAAAATTGAAACTTCAAAAAACTATTTAAATTATTGAAAATACATTTAAATTTTTTATAAAATCGTATGTGTTTGCTACAATTTGGTCTCTATCTAGCGAAGATAATCAAATAAATGATGGCAATTTATGTGGGGTATATTTTGGGGTTGAATGCAAAGGTGCATCTGGTTGACAACTTAGATACAAATAAAAATATAGCAAGACACATTTTGCATATAACAAAGCAATGATCACTGACTTTTTCGTATATAGAAGAGCATCTTTGTAACATTCTGTGATGTATTAATTTCCCACAATGCCTCATACATTTTTAGGGGCCAATGAGAATGTGTAGCAATATCATTGTCAGCCGATATCATGAAGAAAACATCTTTCAGATGTTACAGAAATTATCTAGACATTGTCTGGTCAATTATTAGCTAAGTGAAGTCTACCTCACAAGAACCATGTTAAACAATCTTGACAAAGAAGGTTGATGAGTAAAGCCAGACCCTGAGGACTTGTTGAATGGCTTCTTTTAGATGAAGGATGACAGGACAAAGAATATTTTTCCTCTATAAAACAGTGGCCACTAGCAGCAGAAAACAGAAAACTGCTTGCTGTGACATGAAAAGGAAGTGCTTGCCAATTAGATCACTCAACCACTCACCTCTCCTTACTTCTGCCCTGCTCGTCTACAGCAGAAGGTTACAACCAAAATAAAATTTACTTACTGCTACAATTTTGTCTCATGGTGTTACTTTGTGGTTAACGATCTGGCCAAGGAGTTATTTTTTAAGCCACAATTGCTTGAATAGAAGAAGCTGCTCCCTGAGAATTAATCTAGTGTCCAGTATGAGCTGATAATGCTACAAATATATACTTGCAGCCACTGTTCACTTTGTATGTGGAACTATTTTTCCTGGCAACCTAGACTTCATCTTATCATTTTGGAGACATATTTTTGTCTTTAATAATGATTATCTTTTGATATTTTGTATATAATGTGCTTCCTCTTTCTTTTTTTCACTTTAATTTTATCATTAAATTTAATTTACAGATTTTTTTTTTAGTTTGATATGTCTGTTAAAGATACTGAAAAGCACACATGAATATAATACATGATTATTTTAATTTTGTGAGAACTTTTTTCTGTAAACTGTATACATACTATTCACAGATTTCTTTCAAAAGAGTTTGTATTGTGATTGTATAAATTAAATAAAAATAAGCAAAGTCATTTCTTTGTACTTAAAGTCTCTCTCTCTCTCTCTCCCTTTTCATATATATATAAAATACATTTAAAATTATTTTAGCATTGTACTGCTTAAATCTCTAAAAAAGTCTAAGAAGTATTTCAAGTCCTAAAATTTATGTAGAATTATCATAAATATATAAATTATATTATGTAATATTATTTTTATAAATTATATATATAATATTGTATTTTTTTTCTTTTCACTGTGTCTTCTCTGTTAGAAAAATACTTTTTTTTTATAATTAATAATAATTTTTCCCATATTTTGTTAAAAATGAAATACACAGAGCAAAATGCAATTGAAGACAAGAGGATCTGAGTAAAACAGCTCATAAGCTACCTAACATATGACGGCAGAACAGGGTTTAAGAGAGACACCAAAAAAACAAAATTTACTAAGTGCTACAAAGGACAGGAAATTGTGGTGAGTCATGTTCACCAACATCCTGAAGAGACATAGCACACAGAAAAAAAATAATAGACCAAGCAAAATGGACGGTCTAAAGTTAACCTTATTGCAACATTATTACATAATTTATTCTTTACTCATAATCAAAGAAGTGAAAAATATCTTTAAACAATATATTCACTGTTGCTAACTATAATCTTAGATGTTTATATAGTGAAATTTTTATTACTATAAATGCTATATATAGTGGTACACGTGTTTGAATAAACATCATTATTCTTTTAGACAGTCAAAATTTATATCTACTGGCTTGATGTTTATTTGATATTTGTTTCAGACCAGTATTAAAAAGGTTACTGATATGAACTAAAATTTTTAAAACACTCATCTGTAGTGAAATTGGCAAGGGTTAAGTAATTGGCAAAATGCTTATGAAACTGAATTGATAAAGTTTTCAATAAACGATGAGAAAAGGAAATAAAAGAACAGGACAAAATAATACTAAGCAAACAATATGTATGTATGTATGTATGTATGTATGTAAGTCAAAACTAGGCAAAGCAACAGTAATAAGAAAAAAATCACAAAATAAGAACTGTGTTTATATGCAAAAGAGATACAGTTAAGTGGTTCTAGCATTCTGACTTCAATACATGAAAGAAAAAAAATATGGCAGATGAAAAGCAGTTCATTTTTATTGGTTAGGAACAAATACCAGCATACATTAGTAGGATTTGTCTATAAATTCAAGGAGGGAAATTTTCTTAGCAATCATTCCTATGTGATTGGAACCAACACCATCTAAAATATGCACTTATTTATACGTTCTTTACTTACATCTGCAAATTAAGAGAAATAAATAAATATCAATTCTAATTGATCATCTGTAAAGTGTGTGTATATATATATATATATATATATATATATATATATATATATATATATATTCAGATAAAGTGTATCTGTGAAGGAACAGAATTTATAAAAAAAAAAGTGGAAAAACTATGGACATGTTTTGACTGACCTTTCAACCATCTGATGACTATTCATGAACTTTCTCAAATTTAAAAGCCTCCATAAACCAGTGACATCCTTGCTCTTGCGTATAAACATGTGCAACAAAATAAACCCTTACATTTGCTTTGATAAAGTCCCTTAGAGGATGAATCATGTCAGCTAAGAATAGTTTTTTCCTCTTGTCTTTTTTCTTGTCTTGTCTTTTTATGCATATATATATATATATATATATATATATATACATAAAATGATAATATTGGTAATCAGTGTGGATATTTCCTAAAGAATATAGATCCAGGGAGAGCTCTATGTCAGAGACAGAGCAATAATTAGTATTATTTTATTTTATATTTATTTTAAACGAGATCCTATTTTTAGATTAGATTTGAAATTTTTAGGAACGGTTTACATAATTTTTCAGAAAGCTCTTAACTACACATTATTATTAATATTAAAGGCCACATTTTTTTCTTTTTTTTTCCTTTTTCTTTCTTTTTTAAAAAAAAATGAATACATAAGTGTCTTAATCATAACCAAACAGAATATAATTTTGATTGCACACAAAAATATCGCCAACTTTCATTGAATTCCCTTTCATTTCTTTTTCCTTTGTTTTTATGTATTTTCAAATGTCAACATGGATGTAACCATTTCTTTCCGTAATGTGTATCTAAATGAGGTCCCCACGTCAACAGCCCAAAATGTTTGTTAATACAACTAAAAATAACATCTATTTGTCTCACATTCAATTTTTAAATATTTTCTCTATTTCCCCCTCTTTCTGAATACATACTATCTCTTTCATCACCTCCCCTTTCACAATCTTAGATATACAAAGTTAGATCTGCATATTTGCATAAATTTGTTTTTTAGGCCTGGAGAAATCTTTTCCATTTTTATTTGTATTACAAGATCTGAAGAGTTGAGGTCAATTTTCCAACCTCAATGAAATAAATATAATCTCATGGCTTTTTAAGGCTTCATGTTTTTTATAATAATATATATATATATATATATATATATATATTTGAATAAAAACAGACCACTTTAAGGTTCCATGTAATAAGTTTTTAAAGGGTTCTGGATCATCAGACTTTATTTCCAAAGGTTGAAATGAAATGTTTCATTTCAACCTTTGGAAGTAAAGTTTGATGATCCAGAGCCCTTTAAAAGGGTTGTGGTGAAATAAATTATTACATGGAACCTTAAAGTGGTCTTTTTTTATTCAAACATATCTGCTCTGAATTTATATTGAGCTCTCTGGATATCATCCTCCTTGGGTCTACCCATATGGATTACCTAGTTTTGCATAAACTATATATATATCTTATCTTCTCTCCCACCTTACTTCCCCACTTTGTTAATTTTACATATGCTTGATGAGGTCCATCAAAAACGTGTGAATTTCTTTTCATTTTTCATTTCAACCTTTGGAAGTAAAGTCTGATGATCCATAGCCCTGCTAAAGGGCTTGTGGTGAAATAACTTATTACATGGAAACTTAAAGTGGTTTGTTTTTATTCAAATATATATATATATATATATGAGAATATGTCTCATATTATTACTTGAGGATTTCCTAAATTTGTTAAAGATCACAATGTTAGGGTTTGATTTGAAGGGAAACATTTGCAGCATTGCAAAATACATTTCTGCTTTTATTAATATTTGGCATTGTCTAGGAATTTGGCTTAGAATGAGGATGAAAAGGCTAGCCTGGCAGAAATCCAAGTTTGATTTTTATAGGTGCTCCACTTTTTCAGCCTTGTGTCATACTAAGCTAAGCTTTGTAAATATCAATAGTCAGCATTGTTAACATGAAGTTCTTCTGTAGTATTTACAGATCAACTGCAACGGGTTTATCAAGCCAACCATCAGCACTGAATGCGTCACAAACAGAAGTGAAAACTGAAACACAGCCACACCCTACTAAAACTAAATCAGAAAGAAAGTCAGGACGTAAGTAATAATAGAACTCTTTTATAAAAACATTAAAAAATGTTTACAAGAAATTAAAAAAAAACTGTGGAGGTACAGGTGGTGTAACAATTAATGGCACAGAGGATGGTATCACAAAATGTCTTCAAACTTCAGTCTGTACAGCTTGAGTTCACTTTACACCTTAATGCTCTTAGGAAAGGCCTGAATACACTTCTCCCTTGCCAGTTATAAGTAAATACTAAAATAGAGCCCTTTAGCACTGTAAAGCAGTACAAGTTGGGTCTCATAAAAATTCACTTGCTAATGGAAATTCAATAGCACTTAGTGTGCTTGTGGCCCTCCCCACACACCACAAGAAATCTGTAGGAATAAACACATAAAAAAACAAATTAATGAAGATGAGTATGACATTTTTTTTAATTATTCCACCCTCAAGCAAGGTCATCAAACCACTAAGATGTAAGGAGTTACTGAATTTGAAAGAATATGAGATAAAGAAAAACATTATTAAGAAGAGAGAACAATAAGTAAACAGGAATTAAGAAGACAAAAGATAACAATTAACATTGATTTTCAAAAATTTAAGTGCAAAGTTAACAGGAAAGCAAGAAGCTGGAAGTGAGATTCACATGTGAGAGAAGAAACTGTTAACATAGAACTTACAATTACATCTAGCAATTTCAACTATAAAATGAGAGACCTAGCTGCCAATCTAGTACTGCACTTAAATTTGTAAAGTTGAGGTACCAAAGAAGAAAGCTTATCAGAACAATTACTAGAAAAGGCACAGGAAACCTACATTATGGTGGTAGGAAAATGAAGCCAAGATGCCATGTCAGAACTAATAACATTGTAGATTCTTTGGATTTTATCAAAAATCTCTATATAGTAGCACCAGACCAGATGTGACATAAAAAATGCTTTTACTTTCAAAGGAAGCAGGAGTATTTTCTGTCTGGATTTCTGGAATGAGGAGTTATTATTTACATTCAGGCTAATGTTCTCATTTTTGCTGTTATCGTAATGTTTTGAACATTGAACCTTTTGGCCTTCTTCAGGTAACTTTTATGGAATTTTGAACTGAACACTTTGCTTAATCTACAAGGATAGGGATATATAATCTCACTCTTTTTTTTAGTACTGCTCAGTTATTGTTCACCTGCTTACACTAAGTTTAAGTCTGTACTACTCTGCCAAGGGATTGAACTACTAAATTTATATTTAAATAAGTTTTAAGGTGAGGTATGACACTTAGATGACTTATCCCACCCTTTAAACCAGGAGTTTATATCTCATAGTCTACCAAGGTGGGATAATAAGAGTAAGATTCAGGGGTTGCAGGCTTTCTGTTGGAGTTTCTTTTTTCTAGAGAGGTAACTTCTACTGCTTTGAAGTGGCATTCTGACAATATGGCTGCCCAAGTTAGAGCAAAATTCAGATCTTGGTACTATGCAAAAGTTTATATGCAATATTTAGGCTTTAATATAAGTTCCAGCAGACTGTCTTTTGACAAAAGTCAAATGCTCTAAAGGATTTTTCATGTGTATGTATTTTAATATATTTTCTGTTTATATGTTATTTTTATAGATACAATTATTTAAATAAATTGTCTGTTTATAATAAACAGTATTTATTACATTTACCAACCTGAATGTCTGAGAAATTTTGTAGAAAATATGACAGGAATCAAACCTGTGTCCTACATGGAACCATCATTTGATCTGATGTACTATACTACTCAGATACAGAGGAAATATCTTCTTAGAAAAGTCCAAATTACTGTTTTTAAACAACAAATTTCCTACAATCTTTCTTGAATGATCATATCTGCTTGAAGTGTATCTTAACATAAACAAATGACAACATATATTATGAAATGGAATAAGTCCAACAATTATTTTAATATATTTTCTGTTTATACATTATTTTATAGATACAATTATTTAAGCAAATACTCTGTTTATAATAAACAGTATTAATTACATTTACCAACCTGAATGCCTGAGAAATTTCATAAAAAATATATGTCCTCCAACAGGAATCAAATCTGTGTCCCACACAGAACTGTCATTTGATCTAACATGCTATACCACTCAGCTACAAAGGAAGAAACCTGGTTAGCAAATCCCAAATTACTGTTTTTAAACAACAAATTTCCCATGATCTTTGTTGTGATTGTGTATAAAAGTTTCATTAAAAACAAGTGACAAAGTACTGTGGTTAGAATACTGTTATAATTATCTTGTCAGTCATTTTTAGTGAAACTTGTATAAAAGAGGGACTGCAACCCAAATAGACATAGATATATATATATATATATAGCATACATTAAATGTTCCCCAGATATTTGTGCGTGTATATATATATATATATATATATATATATATATAGAATACATTAAATGTTCCGAGATAATTCTGTGTGTGTGTATATATATATATATATATATATATATATGTAGCATACATTAAATGTTCCCTAGATATTTCTCTGTGTGTGTGTGTGTGTATATATATATATATATATATATATATATATATATAAAGCATACATTGAATATTTCCTAGATATTTCTCTGTATGTGTGTATATATATATATATATATATATATATATAGAGAGAGAGAGAGAGAGAGAGCATACATTAAATATTCCCTAGATATTTCTCTGTGTGTTTATATATATAATTATTTATTTAAAAATTATAACATAAATATGTTATAAAATCATTACAAAAATAGCCATTTTGTTTCAACACCTCCAGTGTCTTATCAAGTGATGATGATGTTATATATATATATATATATATATATATATATATATATATATAGAGAGAGAGAGAGAGAGAGAGAGAGCATACATTAAATATTCCCTAGATATTTCTATGCATATATATATGCAGCAATCCATGTTGGTATAATCCAGGCGAGTTCTATTAACCTGACTAAAGTTACCTCTTGATTGTTTTTTCACATTCTCGTTAATTTCCATGCATTCCTGTTGAACCAAACTTTGGCCATGTGACCATTATGATGTAGGTCAGCTCATCACTTTCCCCTTCTCTCTCCCTACCCAAGCTCTTCTACCTTCATACGTATCTTAATTCCAATTGTAAAGAGTATATAAATATATTATATATATATGTGTGTGTGTGTGTGTGATTGTGCTAATACAAAGTCACGTTTCATAACAACCAACAGTTTGAGTAGCTGGGTCTTGTTCAAACTGTTAATCCTGCTAGATTATGTGCTCTCTCCAAAGAAACTGCAACTGAGGTCCACTCAGCATAGTTGCAGTTTAAACCATATGTGGGATCTTTGGGTGTTCAGCAAATTTGTCTGAGCATGCATCTATAACAGGTATTGGCTAGCTACCCTAGCAAATGTGTGCCAAGAAATGAGTAGCTAGTCATTATCTTCATGGTAAGTTCATCTACAAGATTGCTATCCCTGTACTGAGTTTGATCCTCATAAGTGCTCCTCTACTGTGGTCTTATGCCAGATTGAGTTAACTATAAGAATATTCCCAAGCCTTTCTTAAACTGTTTTTACAATATGGTCATGTAGAGATTACATAAAGATTAGTTGAAAAAGTTTCAAACTCACAAAAAAATAGTATCAAAAAGAGGTTTTTTTTTCTCTTTTCACCACGACTACTGATACACCCTCAACAATGTTTATTATTTTAAAAAGCTGTATAGAATTTTAATAACAGAAAAAAAAATTCACGCTATTTAGTTATTAGATTATTGATTTAAAAAGTTAATTTTTATATTTACAAGATTTTTAAAATATGTGAACTAACTACAATTCAATATTTATTATTTCAATCAGTTAAATACCATACATGCTACACGCTTGGCTTTCAATTCATGACTGACTAGGTAGAAGATTTTCATGCAGTATGTTGCTGCCTCTTTCTGCAATAGACTGGTAGCCAACCAAGGCTTTAGTACCCAGTCTGTTCTGCTATTCAGCCCATAGCTAGTGGGGAGGGAAGAAGAAATGGAGTCATACCTTTCTCAAGAGTATTTGTGCATAAGTGACTGTAACGAACTGGAATTCCAACTGGAATTTGAATTCAACTCTCAGATTTTTCTTTCAGAGCTGATATCCATTACACTACAATGCAATGTATTATTTACCATTTTAGAAAGAAATATGAAAACTGAATTCATTCAAAAATGTCCGAACTATAGAACAAGAAAATTTAAATAAACATATAATTTTACTGAACATTATACATTTTCTTCTCAGATTGTTTTTTGTTTTAATTTACCTATTTTTTTTATAATCATGATCTAGGATACACAAAGAAAATCTTGTTCACCCTATGAATAGAGAAATACACGCTCAGAATGTTAGTGCTCTCACCTAAAAGGATGTTTGGTTTAGAGCATAGGTTCTCAACCGGGATCAGTATGGATCATAGATGTCCATGTAACATTACTAGGGGTCCCCATATAAAAATAGCAAATTAGGGCTCCATGGTAATATTTTAGTGGTCTATACAACAATTTTACTTCAGAACAGTTGTTACAACTAAGAATTGGAATTCCTACAGTAATCTACACCATATTAAAATACTAAAAATAGAAAAACAACTCTAAAACTAACAGAACCCAAGATCAAGCAATGTAAATTAGCGTCCCTTTTACTCTGCTGGATCTTTTGATTATATATATATATATATATATATATATAGGAAAATTATATAAAGATTATAATTTATATAAATTAATATTATTATTTATTATTAATATATTAAATTAATATATTAATAATAAATAATAATATTAATTTTAAATATTACTATATTAATATAAATTAATATAGTAATAGGCTTAATATTGTGAAAAGGGATGATCTTTGACTATCACTGACATTAATGGAGCGGAATATAAAAAAAAACTCACAGATCAGCATCAATTACAGGAATCTCATTGAATAAATCTGCACTTTTTTTTTAATTTATTAATTACTCACATATTTTAAAATGGTTTATTATGAGTTATTTTAGTAGTGTTCATAAATGTTCCATAGAATTTAGTTGTTAAATACAAGTTTATTTTTATTAAATTAGTTTTACTTCAAAATAAAGCATATACATTTACTATTTCTATAATAATTTATCTATTAGTAAAAAATAAAAGAAGCTTTTTTTTTCATTGAATGGTTATGGGATCTGCAAAAAAAAAAAGATAAGAGTAAAAGTGATCCATGGGTAAAAAAAAGTTTGAGAACCACTGGTTTATAGAAAGAGATGCTCTCAAACTAATTAAGTGAATTTATGTGGTGAGAGCAAAAGAAAAAAAATGCCTGGAAAAGGTATTTTCTCAAAATTTTTAACTGCAGTTGCTCATCATTATGTGTTTTATTTAAATTTTCTTGTTCAGACATTTTTATAAATTTATGATTAAAAAAATCTCTTTTCATATTTTTTCTTCATTCTTCAAAAAATCTTTATAAAATGGTAAATAAATATTTCATTATAGTTTGTTCACATATTTTTATAATTTTGTATATATAAAATGAATCTTGCAAATATACAATCTTATAACTAAATGTGTGTAAAATTGTTGTTATTAAAATTCTAAACATAGCAATTTAAAACAATAAACATTGTTGTGAGGCTATACAGCAACAGAGGAATCAAGAGAAAAACACATTTTGACACATTTGTTTTTTTTATGGGTTAAACTTTACCAACTTGTTAACTCAGGAGACAGAGAAGAATGTTAAGTGTTCAGCTTTTGATGGTTTCTGCCTCAGTTGACTTTCAATTATCTTTTATTTTCATTTGGAGAAATTACATTATTTGCAGGGAAATATTTTTTAACTTGGGTAAAAATTTTATCACTCAGAAACTCATTAAGCTAAAAAAGTGAATCAATTTATTAAATGGCACTTTGTTTTATGACTCTGGACTTTTTCAACGCACACATTAATATATATATATATATATATTACATAGAATAGAAATTCAAAATTACCCCATTTGAATAGCTGAGGGTGAAATAGATATTCAAATGGGGTAATTTTGTATTTCTATTCTATGTAATTTACCTATTTATATATGCTCTATTATAATAAATACATTGGGCTCTCTTTGTGGATCAGTTTTAATATTTAATATTATTAGGATTTACTTGGATTATATGCCTACGGATTATTACCTATATATATATATATAGAGAGAGAGAGTGTCTATCACATTTTCCTATCTCTGACAGATCAATTTCCATATATTAGAATTGAAAGTATGATGGATCTGTCCACAGTTCATGTTAGTTGATTTAATATTTCAAGGTTTCTTTTGACTTCAGTCATTGTCAAGAATCAAAGTTCATTTTCATAGCATCCTTTGAAGATTTTGTACCTCAAATTTGAAATACAATGTATTAGTTATTTTTAGTGTTTGTATATATTTGATATCACAGGAATATCATGTTACTTTTTAACCTTTATATATTTTACGAATGTGGCATCATATCGGTTCTGAGAATTTAAATACATATTAGCGTATATGTGAGATAAATTATATATATGTATGTATGTGGCCCTATGGCCACACTAGTTCAGCCCATTTCATCATCTAATAATAATAATAGTAATAACAATATACAATACACACACACATACATACATACATACATAAATTATTGTATATAAGTTAACAATATACATACACACAAACACATTTTATATATATATATATACACACACACACATACATACATATGCATATAAAGTTAACCACAATAAAAAATAGCTACAAATAAAAACATTAGGATTCAAAATTGTTCCTATACAATAACCTGTAACATAATTTGAAACACTACTGTTGCCACTTACTCAATAGCTGTTAGGATAATACAATAGACTTTATTTCTCATAATGCATGATTCACCAGCATATATAAATAGTGGATCCAAAATACAACATACATGGCCTGATGATTGCATTCAAGCATGACACTCTTACCATGAGATGTTGACCTCAGTGTTCACTTTTATATTTTAGGCAGTTTTGATCAATATTTCTTTTCTTGGTTAGCCATAAGGAAGCATAAATATAGGACTACCTTAAGTAAAATAATGACAATAATTATATTTATTAAGAGTTTATTACAGGAAATACCAAGTTTTACGAAAACATTGTTGACAATTATGTATTTAGTTACATAATAAATAAAAATAATATAAATCTTGATGCTATATTTGATTTGTTGTTTGTTTGGTATTTTTCATTTTCTCCTTTGTTATTGACAGCATTTTAGAATATTTTGGCAGCAATGCTAAGTTTCCTAAGTTGAACAAACTGAAGCTATTTTGTTTACGCTTTGTTACCTCTCTTTTTCATTGTTGTTTTTAGATTACTTTCTTCCAGTCATTTTGATGGGCAATAGCAAAATTCTGAAATTTAGAATGATCTTATTCCAATTCAAAAATAAAGTCTGTAAAAAGGAATATTTTAAATTAATATACAACCAAAAATAAAATCCTTTTGACAAAAAAACTAAATGATTTCACTATAATTATATAACAATAATGTAATGATATTTTGCAGACAAATCAACGGTTTATGTTAACTTATCTCATTGCAAGGTTACGTAATATAATCCTAAACTGAGCTTGAAATATTGTATAATCAGCTGTAATTTTTGGGAAAATACTTTGATATGATATAATGAATAATTTGCACTGAAAAAAGGCAATTTTTGATTTTTTGTTGAATACACCCCCTCCTCCACCAAATGCATCTTATCATCCCTTGTTAGATACTAAATGAGAAGAAAAAAATTTTGTTCAATGAAGAAATTTTCCCAGCCTAAAAAGATTTCATTTGCAGACTGACGGTTGTGTAGGAGAGTTACTAACCAGGTTCTGTAAACCAAATTTGTATTCAGGACTGAGACCAAAGTTCCCTGAGTAAATTGTTGAACTGACTACCAGTTACCAGTCTGCAGGATTGCTATTGATTTTGTGACATGCTGTCAATAGTGCTGACACCTATTAACTCATAAATTGGCCATAATCAGGTAGACTACAGCACAATGGAATTGAGGAAGAGTAAACTGTAACACTTGATAAATAAACTTATTGTTTCTACAATCAAGAGTTGGTTGTCTCTTCTGAAAATTGCTTCCTTTACTTTTCTTGTAATTTGGATCTTTACTCCTAACAGTTTTCCTCAGATCAAAAACTTGCACACAACATGAATAGGGGAAGATCAACTGGTGGTGTGAAAAGTAACACCAGGATGAGATTTCAGAAGAAGGTATTGCTATATATATATATATATATATATATATATATATTATTCTAACATTTTTTTTTATAGTTCAGATATGAAACTGAGCAGATATGGGCTTTTAAAAATAACTGTATAAAGAAATGTGCATTCCTTAAAAGGGTAAATGAAGTCTTGCTGTGGACTGTGATGCCCTCTGTGGCTGAGTGGTTTAAAGCAGACCAGATCAAATGGTGTTTTCTTCTACATAGGTTGGAGTTGCAGGTTCAAATATTGTTAGAGAGCAGTGATACAGGCTGATAGACATAATACAAGTGATGAAGCAACAAAAAGGACAAATAATCACAACATTCTACACATACATGCTAAGCATGCATGGGCATGCATGCACACACACACACACACACTCGTGCACCCATAGAGTATGAAAAAATATTTGCACCAATGAAAATGCATATAAAAATGAAATATCAAGAAGTATAATCAGTTAATTGCTGATAACTTGACGAGTGGATAGAGTGATTCCCAGAAGGTCAGTCTACAAAACTGTGGAATTAGGATGCTGAAGGTAATATCAATCAGCTAAGTAACAAACCTTTTACTTGTATTTTATATATATATATATATATATATATATATATATACATACACATATATATATATATATTTATATATATATATATATATACACGCACATGACTTTGGAATCTCCTGCAACTCTTCTGGACTGTCTCCTTGTTTAAGTTGATGAATGTTGCCATAATCCTTGCCTTCAGTTCATCTTTGATGTTACAAGGAGTTTTGTTGGTCTCTCAGCCAACTGCACCCCACACACACAATAATCAAGCGGGTTATAGCCTGGGGAGTTAGGTGGCCAGATGTAAGGGGTAATGTGGTCGCAGAAATTGTCTGACAGCCATGACTGGATTCTCCTGCTTTTGCGGCATGGTGCAAAGACCTGTTGCCAGATATAATGTCTTCCTGACCTAGGGCAGCACTAACTCCTCAAGGCACTTGATGTAGACCTCCATATTTTGTCTTGACCCTGTGGGAAGATGAATGGAGACATAACATCGCCATCTCTAGTGATCACTCCAAACACTATCATAATCACCATTAGATTTATCCAACTTATTCTGAATTCTCTGCAATGTCCTCAGATTGACATCCAAACACTCTGAAATGTTTGTATTAGTGCTTCCAGCATGAATGCCAAGTAGCACAGCATGTCATTTCCAAATTTCTGGTGGAGTGCTCTTTTTCTTACAGATGGTGCCCAACTTATCCTACAATACTGTGCAGACAGCAAAATCAAAAACAATGTGCATGCACAAAATATAAAATGGCAATAATTTATCCATCACTCCATATATTATTAATGATAGTTATTAGTATTATTATTATTTAATACTCTTAAATTTATATTCTTGCATATACACACTTATTAGCACAAAAATAAAAGTGAAAAAGAGATCTTAGCCACCCACCCATCCTCTTAGAATTGGCATCACCTGACTCTTGTAAGTGCAAAGAATGTGGAAGAGACAACAAAAATCAACTGCCATGGCCAAAGGATTGGTGATATTTGACTGAGGCCATTAACATCTGCTGGGATTTGAACTCTATTCAGTATTGAACACAGCTGTGAAAGCTACAACAGCAACTGAAAATTTTTGTAATTTCCCAAAAACTTTAGTGTACTCATATATGTTAGTTAAGTAAAAAATATACAAAGAATATTTCCCTGAAAATATTTGATAATTATCCCAGATGTTAAATTCTTTAACTAATTCCAGTTGCTTGGGATATTTTTGTTCCACCTCTAAACAATTTCTGTTTAAAAACACACTGGATATAAATAGTGTTTATTGATGGCTTCATAGATTCATTAATACTTTTTTAAAATGCTAAAAACCATTGTTTGTATAAAAATCAGATGGACCAAAAATGTTAAACAAATTACTCAGTAAATTGTATTTTAAGATCTACTATATTTAAACTTGGTATGTGTACCCAAAGTTTCAGTTTTTCTTATCACTGCCAATGACTTTATTACTACTTCAAAATTTTAGTCATTTAAATATTCAGTGACAAAGAAGAAAATTATTAAACATTATATTTTTAAATTTTTGACCCAAAATTTGTTTTAATCAGATTAAATCAGGAAAAAAGCAACTGATAAAAAATTCCAGTCAGTTGATTTGTCCTTGTGTATTTTTATATATTATGGGAAATTAAAGTGGGGCCGCATATAAGATTCCCACAAGGTGAATGCAGACGTTGTAATAAACAAAGAATAGAAGATCACTGACCTCTGATTTATACAAGTTGTATTAAACAATATAACAAATAAGTCCTTGCAAACTTAACGGTGTCTGCAACCAAACTTATCTGCTGAAGTAGAGTCGATGTTTTCACAATCTATGGACTCTATGATGATAACAGTGTAGAGTAGGCTGGTTCTGCAAGTGTTCATTTTGTAGGTCTTGCCAAGAGTGAGCGTTCTTCAAAAAGAGGTAGAAATGTGTGCCAATCAGCAACTGTAAACTGATTGGATAAACTTAAACTGCCAAGGGCAGATAATCATATCTCTTATTTCTCATAAGACAAGACAATTTAAAAAATTTTATCTTGACATATTTTGCCAAAGAAATGGTATCATCAGTAAAACATGTCAAAATAGAAGTTTGACAAATTGTCTTATATATTTTCTATTCCATTGGATTATCATCCAATATCACATACACATACATATATATTTCTTATTAATATGTAGTGAGACTTAATAGAAATAAAGTAAAATATATAAACAAAAATAAAAAGAATTCAAATTAAAATAAAGCATTTGCACTTTCTCTAAACTTCTTTTTCTATACTTCTCTCAATCTACAAGAAGGCAGCCAACAAACAAAGAGAGGAAAAAGATGAAAAAACTGAATCTAGCCAAAAAACACAGGAAGTTTGCAGAACCAGAACTTACTTATTTGTGACTGAAAAATACAAAAAATCAGTGAGGCTCCACACATAACTTCCATGAATGAAAAAGAAAGGAACACCAGAAAATAAATCTGGCCAATCAAATAATTGACACAGAGACTTTTTAATGTTAGCTGAAACCAGAGTTCCCACAACAAACTCTGAACCTATTCAAAAGTATATAAACCAACACCTCTGGGCCAGTGCCAGAGGGGACCAGAATAACGGCAGGAGAGGACGGAACAAAAGAAACCAGCCATGTGTGACATGTGAGGAAACAGTTAAGAGGTAATCTGCTACTGACATTCTCACACTGCTAATGGCTGAGAAAAACACAGATGATTGACATTGATCTAATTTCTGGGTTCCTTACTATGGTTTTACTTCAAAACACTGAAATGCACATTTCCCCAGGCCGCTACCAATATCCACCTTATTAATGAACTTTTTTACTATATCAAATACCAAAGAACTTACTCATCACTCTAAAGAAAATAAATAAAAATATATCATTTATTTTAATCCTTGACTCAGTTCATTTTATTCCCAAAGATTCCAGTAAAAAATTATCCTACCACCTATCCACACTTGTGATCTTCTGATGTGAACACACTTGCACCAAATATAAACATTATATTTAGTGAGTACACATGTTTGAGGAGACATCTCTCTTTTGTTTTTAAGAGGCCAATTGGCATCTATCAGCCTGGCCAATTGAAAGTTTTATTGAAGAAAATATGTCTATTTTTTGATTGTCCAGGCAAGTAGATTGCAATTTCTCTGTTTAAAAACCACAGATGTGTCATCCCTAAAAATAATGTTTATAATAATAAATAATGATGAATTAAAATATGCATTAATTGCTTAAAATTTTATATATGTTCGGATAAAATGAAAACAAATGCAAATCCACTGTACATAGCATTTTATTTAAAAGAGCACTCAATTGCGTAAGTCACATTTGATTGGTTAATCACAGCAAAGCCCACAAGCCTATTTTTTAAAAGTACTCTGCTTTTGAAATTTTCACTCATCAGTAGTTTAACATCACCTGAGGAGACACATTTATGGTATTGAAACATAATTGCCATTATGTAGCGATTTTTAACATGTTTTAATATCCTCGGATAAATATATGTGTGTATGTGTGTGTGTGTTATTTTTGTTAGAAGTGTCATTAGTGGTGTCTAGGTTTTTGGCTTTGTGGATTTTGTAAGCTCATTTTCTAGCATTGAGGGTGAAATGATGTGGGTAGTGAGTGGAGGTATTCATAGCTACATATCCTAAGGGCTCTATGACTTGTTCTGATTTTATTTTTTGACTGTGGTGGGAACAAATTAATCAGATTGTTTTTCTTAGTTGGTTTACAATAAATTTTAAAATCTAATTTCTTATTGTTAAGTATCTTAAGATGTTGAGGAAAGATGGAAATTTGTTTATTTCAAATTCATGTGTGAATTTGATGATAGTAATAAAACTCAATAAGGTTGAACCTATGTCTAATACATTTATAATATGGGGATATAATAAATTATTGGTGGCCTTGATTATCTTTTTCTAAGATAATCCTTTCTTGATATTAGTCATACTGAAAATTCAAAATAAAAAAATTTTATACTGTAGACACACACAGGCATTTTGGAAGCACTTCGATGTGGTACATTGTTTACAAAGCTTCTTTCATCATACCAATTATTATGGAATAGTGAGCTTGATCCTCACTAGATGACCATACTTTTGGCCTTATCTGCATCTAAGCTATCCTTAGAAAACCACTATAGGCATTTTGGCTTTTCTTGGGTGTTATTAGATAGGATGTTATTATTGCTACACCTACAAACTTGAATTAATGGACCTTGCAGATGGCTGGCATGTGGTACATTCTGTTCAGATAACATCAGCAATATATATTTATAGACTAGCAGTAGAGCCCGGCATTGCAACAGTAAGAGATAGGTCAAGTATTGACCATCATAAAGACTGAAAAATAAAATTGACAAAGATTATTGTTTAAGATTGACGGACATGCATGTCTTAATTAGTTTTTTTTTTTTTCTTTTACAAATTGGTCAAACCCAAACTCAAACAAAAACATTGTTTTCAATCGTTAGAATTTTATTATAAACAATTGTAAATGGAATTTTTAAAGCACTCTGAATGTAAAAATAAAGAAAAAAGTGTGCAAGACAATAAGAAACACTACCTGCCAAAAAAAAAAAAAGTGAAATTTTGTTGAAAACGGTGAGTTGTCCCCCTTTCATTCTCATGACAGCGATGCCTTAATCATGTTTTCAAATTGATTTCGTGCAAAAACAATTGTGTTTTTCCAATTTTTGGCACTGTCAGAACTGCCGCAAGGTAATTTTACATAGTCCTGTGAAGTTTTGTTGAAATCGGTTGAAAAATGTAGGAAATCCGATCCAATATATAAACGAACAGACACACACACACACACACACAACCTGGGTTTTATAAGTATGATAACAAGATCAAATAAAATTATGCATTCGTATATAACTCTTATGTTAACTTTATTCTTTGGAAAGCAAACATGTTCTTTCAGTGGAAGTGACTTAGATTATTACACCATACAGATTTTGTTAGAAAAAAAGCATCATTTGGTGTTTTAATGCCACCTTGATCATTTCTAATCACACTCTTTTGCCTCACTGCCCCCTTGGATCTTTCTACCACCCCCAGGCTGGGAATCACAGTTTTAGACTTTTCTATGCTGTAGTGAAAATAGAATTTTTGGTTATTTTAAACTTGACAAAAGAAACACCAGGATTTATTTTTTGTAACTGCTTTATTGATTGATTCATTTTCTATGGCTTACCAACACTTTGCAGGTTATTCAAAGCCAGAAATTTTTTTGGGATTGTGAGAAACTTTTTTTTTTTTTTTTTTTTTTGAGATAATAATGATTTTAGTGATACAAATTTTACTAATTAACCCATAACTTGGGGGAGAAGAGATGGATTCAAGGATATTTGCATGTAATATAACAAACCCAACTGAAACTGAACTCTGCTATCCAGTTAACAATTCTGAAGCATTATCTGCACATCTAAGCTTACAGCACCTGGTATTCCCAAGTGGTCACATTTTGTAATTGCATTGAATGGGAAAATGATATATAAATTTTTATATATCAAGACCAATTTTAGGAAAAGGCATGACAAAGTGGAAAATTTTTTTTGTGTGACACGTTTTGTCCTCTAGGACTTTATCAGTCTAAAGTAATGTTTATGTTGATGTGATTACACATGCATGAAGGAGAGGGAATGCTGAAATTTTAAATTAAATTTTTTTTTAAATATAGTTTAGCCAATTTCGTTTAGCTTATTTTTCTTTTTAATCATTTTTGTTATTAAGTATCCCACATTCTGCCAAGAAAGGTGAAACGATGTAAAAACACAGGCGTAAATCTACTGTGGATGATCTTACAAAATAACACACTCAATGCATTAGTTACTCACCATAATGAACCTGACCATAATTTTGATTTCTACTTTAATTAAAAGAGAAAGCAATTTACTAAGACAAAAATGTATAACTTTAAACTACATTTAGAACCAGATTCTTACAACATTTCACCTTTCTTAACAGATCTTCTATTCTCACAATATAGAATATTTAAACATCATGACGGCTATTAGGGAGATGTGATTAGATATACTTTAAAGTTTAAAAAAAAATTATTCAGTATTATTATCGTTTAGGCAATAAGTATTATAACATAGCACAAATACCTGGATTGTAGAAAAAGGAATTTTCAACAATATATGCATTTTTTACATATTTATGGTTATTTTTTTAACTTTTATCAAAAATAACAATCTTATACATGAAGTTATGGATAATATTATACATTAATTACTAATTTTTGAATTAATAACTATTAGGTTGGTGCAAAAATAATGTCGTTTTCTCACATAGTAACATGTGAGAAAACGACATTATTTTTGCACCAACCTAATATCTGTGCTCAGCTGTTGACATTAATAGCTATCTTCTGATGTTTTAAAATTTTGGAATAATGCAATAATAAAAATTTAAATTTCATCTTTGATAGATGTTGTGAGCTGTTAATAGTCAAAATGATAAAACATAAATACAAAGAAAAAGAAACTGAATGAAATCAGTTTGACTATATGCTCAAAACACACATAAAAAAATAAATTTAAATTTAAAATTTCAGCATTTCCCTCCTTTATGCACAAATGTCACTTTGGTTCAATGAAGTCCTGAAGGATGAAACATGTCACATGAAACTTTTTCCCATTTTGTCATGGTTTTTCCTAAAATTGCATTGAGTGTATAAAATATAAAAACTTAAATATTACAATCATTTTTTGACAATGTAAGTAAAATAATAGACTTTTATAAAGTACTGTTTGTAAATAGTATTGTTATTTTTCTAGCTGGTATCTGAAATAAAGTGACACTTTATTGACCCACTGACATTATTGATAATTTTCTAGAACAGATGAATTTGATTCTTATAATGTACTGATTCATACTGAATTGCATCTCAAAACAAGTGTGTGCATGCACATACATGAAAATCAGACAATAAGTGATTGGTCAATCATTATATACTAAATACAAGATACAAAGAGTGCACCAAAGACACCCACGCATCAAAAAGTACAATGCTCAATGTAACATGTAAAAAATATAATGCAGAAATCCATCTTGCACATTTATAAATCTATCATTCATCCATGCATTGAATATTAGTGCTAAATCTCATCATGTTATATATCTCAAGATTCTCAGCAAAATCCAAAGAAGGATCTGGAGGAGTGGAAATTATATATATATATATATATATGAGGTCAAATTGTCTGGCCTCTTGAATGAGTACACTTGAACCTACATAACTTATTAAAGATGGATTGAAATACAACCCTATCCCTACCTTTCATTTCTAATTTAGATCATTCTGTATCCTCTCCTTCCACCCCCTCCGTCACCTTACATCAATCTAAAACTCTCCCTCAAAAACTTGTATTAAAAATAAAAGAAAACAAATTCCTTTGTAACTAGAGATGTGACTTGATGAACCAGGAAAAATATATTTTTTGCAGAAATAAATTATAGTCATGGAACCTTAAGATTATCTCTTTTTTAACTTATTTAATTAATATTTGCTGTTGTTACATTGAACTCCATGAATACAAATTATCAAACCCTTCATTACCTTACTATATATATATATATTATAAACTACTTAAAACATACAGAGAGAGCAGAGAGAATGACATAAAATGATGTCTTCTTCTCGAATTGAAAAGAAGAAAATTTTTTAAAATTAATTGATAAACTATAAGATTGATATTTAAGAGCTTTCTTTTCTACCACAACAGAATCTGTTATAAAATATATATAAAATCCACAAATTTTAGTGATAGTACCTTATATTTATATATATATATAAAATTAAGAAAATTAATGACAAAAGGGAAAAGATTTTTTGTATGTGACACATTTTTTCATCAGACTAAAATACAAAATGTTTCACACCAAAAATTTTTTTCACTTAGTCATTAATTTTCCTAACATTGTTTTGGTATATAAAAATATATCATTTTATATATATATATATATATATATATATATAGAGAGAGAGAGAGAGAGAGAGGAATGGATTTTTCATTTATTAATCTAACATATTTTAATTTATTGCTTATACATTATTTTTAACAGTTTCCCCATATTTGGGTAGATGCTCTGTTTTTACCTATTTATTAAAAAGTATAATTATTTATTTCCATCTACCTGCCTGAATGTTTGACAAATCTTGTTAGAAAAATATATGCCAAAAGGCAAATATTTTTCTAACAAGTTTTCTCAAAGAGATGGAAGTAAATAATTATACTGTTTAATAAATGAATAAAAACCATAAAAGACCATCTGCCCAAAATTTGGGTTATTTAAAAAAAATGTTGAAGCAATAAATTAATACATACACACACATTATAAACACAAATTGCTTGTGCTTAAAACATGTAAATTAATAAAATTTAATGCATTTAAAGGTGAGCAGATTATTGTAAAGAAAGTGCTCAATATAATATAACAATAATAATCAAGAAAAAGTTCAAAAGACTTATCTTAGGACCTTGTATGGTCAGCTCACACTGAAAACTGATTCTCATTCAATCACAATATATATATATATATATATATACAGGGTACGATGGGTAAATTGTTTGGTATCATTTTATATTTTTAATTTCACCCATGTGCATTGTTTTTGATATTGTCAACTACACAGTATAGTAGGGTCAGTTGCCACCATCCGTGAGAAAAAGAGCACCATGATGCAATTCACTCCACCAGAAATTTGGAAACAGTATGCTGTACTGTTTGGCATTTGCACCTGGAGCTCCAATATGAATATTTCAGAGTGTTCAGGTGTGAATCTGGAGACAGTGCCAGGGATTCAGTAATGCCTCCATTCATCTTCCCACAGGACCTCAAACTCAACACAGAGGCCTACATCAAGTGCCTTGAGGAGGTAGTGCTGCCCTGGGTTAAGAGGGTGGCTGCTGGAAGATCCAATGTGTGCTAACATGACTCTGCACCATGCCACACAAGCAGGAAAACCCAGTCATGTTTGTCAGAAAATTTGTGCAACCACATCCCCGCCTTATATCCAGCCATCTAATTCCCCAGGCTGCAATCCCTGGTTATTATGTGTGGGGTGCAGTTGAATGAGAGACCAACAAAAGTCCTTGTAACACCAAAGATGAATTGAAGGCAAGGATTATGGCAACATTCATCAACTTAAACAAGGACAACATCCAGAAGAGTCACAGGAGATTCCAAAGTCATGCATATATATATATATATATATATATATATATATAAATTGCATAAAAATGAAACTCAGTTGTACCAAATTTATATAAATGGGGTACAATTGAGTTTCATTTTTATGTATTAGGTTGGTGCAAAAATAATGTCGTTTTCTCACATAGTAACATGTGAGAAAACGACATTATTTTTGCACCAACCTAATAATTCATTTAGGTTGGTGCAAAAATAATGACGTAATAATGTCATTTTTTGACGTATTTTTAACATCAAAAAACGACATTATTACGTCATTATTTTTGCACCAACCTAATATATGCTCTATAATAAATATATTGAGTTCTTTTTTGTGGATCAGTTTTAATATTTTATATTATTAATGTTCACTTGGATTACTTACCCACAGATTTATATATATATATATATATATATATATATATATATATATATATATATATATAAAGAAATATAGTCTTAAGGTGTGCTATATTTATGGAATAAAGTGCTCAATATCAGAGATAGAGCGTGTGTAAATATAAAAGTGAACATAGAAGTCAACACTTTTATTCCAGAAATATAGCACACCTTAAGACTATATTTCTTTATATTCAGCTCCTGGTAAACAGTAGAGCACTTTCGCTACATTTATAACGCAGAATGGACATGGAAAAATTTAACCTCGACTACTCCCTAAAAAACATACCCATCCCATCCCCTCCTATATATAAACTAAAATTAATTGAAAAAATAGAATGTTTCCTTAAAAGAATGAGATGGAAAGTCCACTTTTTAAACCGGGACCTTTACAATAGCAACACACTTAAGGAAAAATACGGCTTCAAAACAAAAAATGCCCCCCACAAGAAAAAGAATTAGACGATTTCGAGAAAGACTTAACTGACCTAGTTAGAAACAAAATTCCACAAAAAACAAGATGCATTC
The DNA here is from genome assembly GCA_963932145.1 of Acanthosepion lycidas. Classification (NCBI taxonomy): domain Eukaryota; kingdom Metazoa; phylum Mollusca; class Cephalopoda; order Sepiida; family Sepiidae; genus Acanthosepion; species Acanthosepion lycidas. Next base: position 21,784,303 of record OZ010588.1, on the reverse strand, counting down.
CAAAAAAAACTAAAAGCAGATATAACTAAAATAAACAATTCAGCAAGTGTATTTATCGCTACTGACAAAACGAGAAATTTATACAAACTAAGTCCTCCTACACACAATAAATTACTCAAGAACAACATAACCAAAACATACAAAAAGGCACCCCAAACAACAGAACACGATATCAATAAGGAAGCTAAAACAATCGCCCAAAAATTAGACCTAGATGACCGAATAAGTTGTATTAGCAAGGCAGGAGCCTTTATCACACTAAAAGACCATAAAGAAAATTTCAAAACCAATCCTGCATGTAGACTCATAAACCCAGCCAAAAGTGAACTAGGTAAAATAAGTAAAACAATACTAGAAAGAATTAATTCTGAACTTAGGAAGAAATTAGGAGTAAACCAGTGGAAAAATACGAAAACCACTATTGACTGGTTCCACAGCATAAATAACAAACAAAACTGCCAATTCTTACAATCAGACATAAAAGAATTTTACCCATCCATAACAGAACGTATGCTAGATAAGGCCATCAACTTAGCTCAGGAACAAGTAATAATACAACCAAGCGAAATCAACATCATTAAGCACTCCCGTAAATCATTATTATTCCACAAGGAAGAAGCATGGATAAAGAAAGATGGGATATTTGACACTACAATGGGAAGCTTTGACGGTACAGAAGCATGCGAAATCATAGGCATTTACTTACTAAACGAACTGAGCAAAATAATAGATAGAAATGACACAGGACTCTACAGGGACGATGGTCTCATAATCTTAAGAAACTGTAACAAACAAAACACAGACAAAACTAGAAAAGCAATAATAAAGATTTTTAAAAATAACGGATTCGACATAGATATAAAAACTAACCTAAACGAAGTAGATTTTCTAGATGTTACCTTCAACCTAAGAGAAGGCACACATAAACCATATAGAAAACCTAATGACAAACCACTCTACATACACACATCTTCCAACCATCTACCTTCTATAATCAAACAGATACCAAAATCGATTAACCGCAGACTCTCTGACAATTCCTCCAATGAATCCCTATTTAACAAAGCTAAGAAAGACTATGAAACAGCCCTAAAAGATAGCGGATTCCCAGCAATACTCACATACTCACCACAGAATACAAAAAAGGCCAACAGGAGAAGAAATATCATATGGTTCAACCCACCGTACAGCAAGAACGTAAAAACAAACGTAGGAAAAATATTCTTCAAACTCTTACACAAACACTTCCCAGAATCAAGCACCTTACACAATATATTCAACAAAAACACAGTAAAAATCAGCTACAGCTGCACCGAGAGCATGGCACAAATAATAAAAAAGCACAATAGGAAAATTATCAACAAACCACACGAACAAATTAAACCCACGTGCAACTGCAGAATAAAGAACGAATGTCCCTTAAATGGAAATTGTTTACAAAACAACGTAATATACCAAGCCACGATAAAATCACCAGATAATGAAGAAAAAGTATACATAGGAGTAACTGAAGGACCCTGGAAACAAAGAAATTATACACACAAAACATCTTTCACAAATAGTAAATATGCCAACAGTACAATGCTTTCTAAGTATATCTGGGAAATTAAAAACAAAACGAACATCACACCAAAAATATCTTGGAAGTTAAGGAAAAAATCATCAGCCTACAATAACCAATCAAAAACTTGCAAACTTTGCTTGGAGGAAAAAAATAGCTATCATTACTTTCCCCGACCAAAATAAATTATTAAACAAAAGATCCGAGCTCATCTCAAAATGCAGACATGAAAATAAATTTTTACTATGTAACCTAAAAAATTAAAAACGGAAAAAATAAAATAAAAACAAATAAATATACTAATAAACAAAATAACAAAAAAAAAAATAGAAATAAAACATAAATAAATACTATGTTACTTAAAAATCGAAAAGAGAAAATATACAAGTAAAATAAATTAACCTAAATTCATCCAAGTAAATAAATGAACAAACCAATCCCAAATAAAGATAATCAATTAAAAACTGTTCCCGCCAAAATAATACTTAGAATGAACTACAACAATCAACCCCAAAACTAAACAAATAGCTTTAATTAAATTCCCAAACCAAAACAAAACTGTTAAATAAGTGATATAAACAAATTTTTACTACGTTAATAAATAAATAAATAAAATAAGAAACAAAAAAATAAAAACAAGCAATATAATTTGACCCAAATAGATAAACAAACGACTTCCAGTGAAATAACCGCCATAACAGAATACCCACAATGCACCACTAACCCGTATATATATAAATAGCCGAGAAAAATAACAGCATATGTGGCCTGACGATTGCATATAGCATGAAACAGACTGTCCCCTCTAAGTGTTGACTTCTATGTTCACTTATATATATATATATACACAAGTAAAAGGTTTGTCTCTTAGTTGATTGATGTTACTTTCAACATCCCAACTACAGAGTTTTGTAGACTGACCTTCTGGGAATCACTGCATCCACTCGTCAGAGGTTATCAGCAATTGACTGCTTATACTTCTTGATATTTCATTTTTATATGCATTTTTAGTGGTGCAAGTTTTTTTCAGAGTGCATGTGTGCACACATAGTCGGTACATGTAGAATGTTGTGGTTATTTGTCCTTTTCATTGTATTTTCATTTATATATAATTAGATGGGTTCAGTCAAATATTGAAAATAACATTTTATCCAATGAATATTTCTATCTCAATATAATTTTCTTTTTCAACATACCACCCTTAGTTTGGTGGTGAAAAACATCTAATTCGGTGATGAATATTAAATAGACTGAACATTATACAGTTAAAATTTCAAATACAAATAAAAAATTTCACTTACTAAATATTTGTCAAACTCTCTCTCTCTCTCTCTCACACACACACATATATATATATATATATACTTATATGTATTACTTCAAATGTCATTTTTACTGGATATCTGTATTTGAAATAGATGGTCCATCTTTTATTTTAAATACCATGTATTATGTCTATCAGCCTGTATCACTGCTCTCTTGCAAGGTTTGTACCTGCACCCCACCCCCCATGTAGGAGAAAACACCATTTCATCTAGTCTGCTTTAGACAACTAAGCCACAAAGAGCATCACAACCCACAACAAGACTTTGTTTACCCCTTTTAAGGAATGCACATTTCTTTATAAAGTTATTCTCAAAAGCCCATATCTGCTCAGTTTTATATTTGAACTGCAAAGCTTTCGTTTGTCCACTTATTACTGAAAGTATAAACAAGAACACAATATTTCATACCTGAGGATGTCTGTAGGAACAGACGAAAGCTTGTAAAATAAAAAGATCTAATGCGACGGAAATTTATAAAACAGGATCTTTTCATTCATAAACAGATTCGAGGTTTTTGTATATTATGAATTGTTTGCGAAGATGGATTTCTCGCCATTTAATCATTAACCTCTGTATTTGTTTTATGTATGAATAATTCATGAATTTGTAAATTGATTGCACCTTTATTGAAATTAAAATAACTGATCCAAGTGCAACTTTTGAATGATAAGTGCGACATTACTGTAATTATTGAACAATATAGTTCATGCCACTTTGACGGAAAATTTACCAGTAAAAAAGAATTCTCTATCACTACATTTGTACATAAATGCAGAACTTTAACCATAAAATTTAAATTCAAACTCAGTGTTGCGACTGCACGTTCCAAAACTATAACACACATTTCTCATTTGTATTTGTTTTATGTATTAATAATTCATGAATATATATATATATATATATATATATATATATGTGTGTGTGTGTGTGTGTGTGTGTGTGTGTGTGTTTTGAACAATAAAAAATATTAAAAAATTAATAAAAATTTAAAATCTACAGACACACTGGGTTGTATATTAATATTCTTTCATTTTTATTATTTCAATTAGATTCCTTGACTAGTCTTGGCCAGCATGCCCATCATCAGAAGAAAAAAATTTTCTGCTTGTTAGGAGCAGTGAACTACAGAAATGAATGACTTGGAGAAAATTAACTTTATCTGTAGTTTTCATTTGTTTTGTTTTTTTATTTTTTTATCATAAATTTTGGTCAGTCATTTTTGGTCAAAGTCTCTTTTAAGTTGTTATTTAAGATAAGGGCTGGATGGATTCATGCTGGTCTGAATTCCCTTGGTCATTTTGACAGTTTTATTGGTGCTTGGAAAGGGGAAGTGTCTCTGTTAAGTGTGTTATTTGGTTCTTAGTGACTGAGCATGATGTGTGTAAGTGTGTATATTAGTACGGGTGTGTGTTATCATTTAACGCTTTAAGGAGTAAGTGAGTATGATATGTGTAAGTGCATATATTAGTATGGGTGTGTGTATAAGTATGAAGCCTCAATGCCTCCACAAACATGTCTGTCTTGTGTGGGTGAGAAATCTGTGTAGGGCCTGATTTGTGGGGTTATATATTCTATCTATGTTGTTAAATTTGTGATTAAGCCCATCTAGATGGAGTGTTTTTAGGTGCAGAATCCACTTATCTTCATGGCCTTCTCAAATTTTTTCTAATGTTATCTGCTCTGAACTTTTCTATTTTCTCAATTATAGCAAATTTGGCATGGGTTTTAAAATCGTGTTTTTGTAGGCGGAAATCTTTCATGTGGAACTGACTTAATTCGATTGCAATAATTATTAATTCTGTAGTGAAAGGGCCATTCAGATTTTCCCACATATTGTTTCTGGCATAGTGTGCATTCTAGGAGGTAAATTATGTTATGACTTCTACAGTTAGAATCATGGTAGATTTTGAAAGAAGATTTAGTGACTGAGCTAGCGAATGAATTGGTGTGTCTAATGTGGTTACAGCATAAGCTCCTTTTGTTGTTACATTGTTGGGAAAATCCTGTTGTTTTTGTTTTTGGTTTATTAGGGATTACCTTATCCTTTGAAATGTGGTTACTACCTATGATTTCCTTTAGGTTCTTAGGCCTACTATATGCTAGAGGCCAAGTTCCTCAAACAATTTTTTTAGGTCTGGTTTGAGATGTAGTATTTCCCAGTGACTTTTGATTATTTGGGATAGTGGAGGCAGAGTGGGGTTGAAAGTGGTTACTAGAGGGATGCAGCTGGGTTTATTTTTAATCTTGTACATTAGGGTGTTTTCTCTAGGTGTGGAAATTGCTTTATTTATTTGTTCCCTGATTAGGTGTTGTTTATAGCCATGTGTTGTGAATTGATGCTCCAGATTTTTAGTTTGTTTATTTAGTTCTTCATTGTTGGAACGTATTCTTCTGAATCTAAATGTTTGTGAATAGGGGAGGTTCTCCTTGAGGTGTTTTGAGTGGGAAGACTTAAAGTGTAGATAGTTGTGGCTGTCGGTGATTTTAGTGTGTAGTGTCATTTGTAGTTTTCTGTTCTCATCTATGTAAATGCGGGTGTCTTAAAATGTTACCAATCTTGTGGTCAAAGTTGTTGATCTTGTTCATAGTCAAACTTAATTGAATCATGTACTGTGTTTAGGGTCATGAGGAATTGGGTAAGTTTGTCATCACTGCCTGTGTATACAAAGAATATATCATCGATATATCTTGGATAGAATACGCAGTTGCTACTGATGAGGGGATAGATATGGGTCTCTTCACATTTTCCCATGAAGATTGTAGCATATGATGGAGCTACAATGCTGCCCATGGCACAGCCTCTTACTTGAAGGTAGTGTGCCCCACTGAAGTTCTATGAGCTTTATGATAACTTCTGTGGGTGGGGTCATGTTTTCTTCTTTTAGTAAGTGCTTCCTTAAGGGTGGTTAGTCCTTCAATGTGTTTAATGTTTGAATAAAGTGATCTTACATCCATAGTCACTAGAATAGCATTTCCTGGCACTGCTTGTATGTGATTAATTTTGTTTAGTAGGTCTGTTGTGTCTCTGATGTAGAATTTTATTTCCTTAGCTAAGGGCTGTAATGGCCTACGTATTTGGAAGTTTTGGTCATATGGCAGTTGAATGATGAAATGACCGGCCTTCCTGGGTTGTTGCTTTTGTGTATTTTGAGAAGGAGATAGAAGCAAGCAGGTATGATGTTTGTGGGTGTAAGTGTTGTGCATGTTTCCTTATCAATTATATTGTTGCGAAGCATCATTTTTAGTGAGCTAGTTAATTCTTTTTGGTATTCGGGAAGAGGGTCTGTAGGTAAGCTTTTGTAGATTTCTTTGTTGGCTAGCTGATTATAACTTCTTTGATATATATATAACAGTACCTTATTCTGAACTCTCATCCTGGTGTTGCTTTTCACACCACCAGTTGATTTTCTCCCATTCATGTTGTGTGCGAGTTTTTGATCTGAGGAAGTCTTATGGGAAGCTGGTTGAAATGACATTAAGAGTAAAGGTCCAAATTACAAGAAAAGTAAAGAAGAAAGCAACTTCCAGAACAGACAACCAAATCTTGGTTGGAGAAACAATAAGTTTATTTATCAAGTGTTACAGTTTACCCCTCCCTAATTCCATTATGCTGTAGTCTACCTGACTATGGCCAGTTTATAAGTTAATAGGCGTCAGCATATCACAAAATCAATAGATATCCTGCAAACTGACAACTAGTATTCTGTTCAACAACTTAATCAGGGAACTTTGGTCTCAGGCCTAAATGCAAATTTGTTTTGCAGAACCTGGTTCTGCAAAACAAATTTGTAAAATTGTATTTCTTCATTTAACACATTTTTTTCTCATACAGTATCTAGCAAGAGGTGATATAGTAGGTGGTAAAAAGAGGTGGGGAGGTCAAGTAATAAACTCTTTGGGTACCTTTGGACAACTGCCAAGAACTACTCAATGACTGACCTATATGACCCCCCACCCAACTTGCAGATGACCATGCTTCTGCTACATCTTAACTCTCTATATACCTGTAAATGGTTGCCCCATCTCATGGTGTCCCCACCCCAAGTCATATATTTATGGGGAAAATGTTTCTTTCAGATGACAGGTTACAAGTTGATTTATGTATGTGTATAGTAAGAAGATCAGAGAAAGGGGTTTGGTGACATCATCCACTGGTCACATACCAAGGAGGTCAGCAGAATTTTCGACTTCATAGAAAATCGAAGAAGAATTAAGAGATAATATTAAAAAAGTAACAAAATTCCATGACTGAATTTTGTCTAAGATCCTATCTATCATGACCAGCTCGTTTATTTCAGTTGTTGGTTTTCTAGCAGTAAGTAGAAGTGTGGGGTATATACTTCTTGTTTTGCCTAATGCTAATTGTTAAAACCTTGTTAAGACAATTTCAGTGCTAAATCAATTTCTTGTAATTAAATGCTTTTTACTTCTTTAACAGCCTACTACAAAAAAAAACAAAAAAAACTCAGGGTAAAATACAAATAACTTACCAATTCCCATTTCAACCAACTAGAAGTTATAGATTTGCGTACTTGTAAAACCCACACCAGCAACTCTATTACATATATAGTTTTAAGGTATGCAATATCAGGGATAGAGTGTATGTAAATATAAAAGTGGATAGTGAGGTCAACACCTTGTTAAGTCCAGTGTGCACTTATAAATAGATAGATAGATAGAGACAATTATCTATATATGCTGCATTCATTTTTTTTTTTATAGGAGTAGTCCTTTTGCTACATATGGTAATTTATGTGAATGGGAGCAAATACAGTAATTTAATTTATTGTGGTAACATAATAGCAATTTATGCAAATGTGGCCAAATACCGTAATTTAATTTGTGACTACATGTGGTAATTTGTGTGAATATGGACAAATATGGTAATTTAATTTATTGTGGCTACTTTTGGTAATCTCTGTGAATGTAGCCAAATACAGATTATTTAATTTATCGGGGAAACATGGCAATTATTTGAATGTGGCCAAATACAATCGTTTATTGTGGCTACATATTGTAATTTATGTGAATGTGGCTAAATACAGTAATTTAATCTATTGCAGCTATATAATGACAATTTACATGAATGTGGCCAAATATAATAATTTAATTGTGGCTACATATAGTTATTTATGTGAATGTGGCCAAATACAGATAATTTATTGTGGTGACATATGGCAATTACTTGAATGTAGTCAAATACAGTAATTTAATTTATTGTAGCTACATATGGTAATTTGTTTGAATATGGCCAATTTATAGAAGTTTATTTTAAAGTGGTCCAGTATTATAGTTTATTGGTTATTTAATTTAATGAAGACTCTGTGTAGGGATGCTAATGGTTATTAGCCTGGAAAGCAAAATCATCATACTCAGTTCAAATCTTGCCTTATACTCCTTTCTATTTTTGTGTATTTGTTATTTTATTTAATATCTTTCACAAATAAATCAAGCAATTTTATCATCAGAGGATATATTGCAAACCATTAACAATTTTTTTATGAGTATTTCTTTCCTTTTAATTCTGGTTGCTTTTCATTTTAACTACTCAGACTATCATTCCACTGCTTACAAAATGATGGTCTGAGTAGTTGCAATGAAAAGCAATTACAATTAAAATGAAACAAATGCTTGTCCAAAATTAGTAATTTACTCTCTTATATGTTAATCAACAAAGCTACAACAATTAGCTACAAAGTGATTTATCATAGTTACTTACATCCTTCAAATGTTTTGTTGAGAAACAATTGTCTCTCTTGTATATATGCTTCTTACTCAACAAATAACATGCAAGTACATTATAAAAACAGCTATAAAACTTTAAAAAACATTTTTTCTATGTAATTATTTCAGCCTCAAAGAAGACAAAATTGAGCAAAGGTAGGAATCGATCAAAACCAACCAAGCTGACTGGACCTCCGGTGTATTTAACTTCTGTCCAGTCACAGGTAAAGTATTAAAAATGAAGCCAATTCATTTTCTAATTTGATTCACCTGTATTAATTTTAGGTTGAGTCAGAAATAATTTCCGTTTTTGGGAATCAATTGGAATGATGAATACATCATTTTAACTATTAGGTTGGTGCAAAAATAATGACGTAATAATGTCGTTTTTTGACGTAACGTCAAAAAACGACATTATTACGTCATTATTTTTGCACCAACCTAATACTAATCATATGTGGTATTTAGGAATAAATTTGGGGTACACACTCACGAATCTTAGCTTTTTCACAGGAATGGCAGTGTGTGCAACTAATGAAAGAATAAATTTAATCCCATTAATAGGAGTATTGAATTTGTGTTTCTGTCACATCATATCATGAGAGTTCAAGTAAAGGAATAATGCTATGGAGACATTTAGAAAAATATGTAGTATTTATGTCAAAATGTCCTAACTGTCTGGTAAAGACAAAATGATTTGTAAAGTTTACTTCTGGAGAAAGTTAGAAGCAATACATGGCAAAATTATTCATAAATTGGCCAAGATGATAAACACAACACAATCTACTATTCGACCTTGCTTTGAATATTGCTGCCACATCTGGTCTGGTGCACCTGTTATATATTTAGAGATTCTTGATAAAATCCAAAGAAGAATATGCAATGTTTTTCTTCCTAAACTGATATCCCAGCTTCAGTCACTTTCCCACTGCTGTAATATAACTTCCCTCTGCGTTTTCTATAAATACTTACATGGTAATTGTTCTGAACTTTCCTCTATGGTACCTAGGCTTTATGAATTTAAGCGCAGTACTAGATTGGAAGGAAGGTCTCATCAATTTACAGTTTAAATGGCTAGATGTAACTGTTCTATGCTAACCATTTTTTTTCTCTTGCATTTCTCACTTTTATAACTCTCTTTCAGTTTATTGCTTCCCAGTCAATTTTGCATTTAAATTTTTGAAGATCAATGTCAAGCATTATCTTCTGCTTCTTAATTGTTGTTCTTTCTCCATAAAATTATTTTTCCTCATAGTCTCTAATACTCAGTAAGCTTTTGCATCTTAGTGGTGGTATTGACTTGCTTGGGGTGAAATGATTTTAAAAAAATATGTTGATACTTAGTAAAGACAGTAATAGTCAGCAAACTGGCTCTTAATGAAAAGAAACTCAGGAGATCATTGATAAACAAAAACAAAAATTAATCCCAACTTAACCTGATACATTGTAATTATTGCACTCTTTCAAAGATGTTGAAACTGAGTGACTTATTTTGCAAATAGTTGATGTTTTATATCAATGGATAACATGTCAGCTTCAAAGTTTGTTGCTAGTGGTATAATTTCTTCACGGTTTATTTTGCCTTGCAAATACCTCCTTCATGATGTGTCTCTAGTTCTGCTTGATCTTCTCAGCTGACAACTATTTCATAGATGTAATTACCATATTAGACAACATATAAAACACGCTTTTTCCAAGAAAATCTTATATGCAAAGTTAGCACTTTTTGTAGACTAATTCTATCCCAACACTCACTGCAGTTATAATTTTACCCCAGATGGTCACTTACTCGAACAACATTATTAACATCTTCCTTACTATTATTCATACTGTTAAACCCAGCTATATCAGAATAAACGAAGCTTGCTAATCTTGGGTGGTAGGAGAAGAATTACTCTACTGAGGTCTTGTTAAATTGAAAATAGCAAGAACAGTCACAAAAATGTATATGGAACATTTTATAATATTAGTTATCAGTAACTGAAGTCAACTTCATAGTACAGAGCAAGAGGATCAGACAGAGAGAAAGGCATGGCAGGAAGATGAATTAATCTTTTAGACAAAGATGACAAAACAAAGAAAACTGTTATCTATAAAACTGACCACCCTATGAAAAGGCACACAGAAGGATGAAGCAAGCATTGGAGAACAGACAAGGTAGACAGCTGCTGGACTGTGTACCGCCCCACCTGACCTTCATCTCTACTTTGCTTGCTTATATAATCTGGTTTACTGCTAGAAATTGTTTTGTTTTGCACTCATGGCCAAAGGGTAATTTTTAAATCACAAATGTTTGACTGGAAGAAACTGCACCCTATCAACAAACCTGGTGTCTGGTCTGAGCTTTAATGCAACACACTGTGGATAAAACAACAGGAAATCACTTCACTGACTTTATCAAGAAATGGTAATTTGCAGACATTAAAGAAAAGAACCCATGATCATTGAATGAACATAGCATTAAAAAAAACTGTAAAAGAAATTATTGTAACAGTGTATTGGTGACAATCCATTTTATTAACATTATCATATCAGATATTTTCAATATTGTAATGGCTTTATGTTCAAATGTACTGATAGCTTGCTTTTTATATGTAACAATGTTTTCTGCTAAAGTGCTTTTGTGATGTTTTGCAATGTAATGATTATCTAATGTGCCAGTGTGACATATGCAGTCAAATAAGGTAGTCACAGGAGGATTTTATTCTAAAAATAATGTATCCTGCTTTTAAGACAATTTGTAATAATTTGTATTCTGGAAAAACAATCACTGTTTTGATGACAAAGTTAAAGAAAGCAAAAAAATAAATTGTTAATAAGATGTAAATATATTTTGCTGTTTAATTGAATTAGCAGTTTATGACTGTTCTAGATATAAACTTAGTATATGTCTTCATTACTTCAGAAATTTAGATTGATGTGAATTAAAACATTGCCAATTATCTTTCAAGTAATATATATATATATATATATATTGTATGATGGGTAAATTGACACCATTTTATATTTTTAATTTCATACACGTGTGTTGTTTTTGGTTTTGTCAACTGCACACTATAGTAGGGTCATTTGGGCACCATCTGTGGGAAAAAGAGCATGATGCAATTCACTCTGCCAGAAATTTGGAAATGGCATGTTGTACTGCTTGGCATTTGTGCCAGAAGTTCCAATATGAACATTTCAGAGTGTTTGGGTGTCAATATGAGGACAGTGCAGAGGATTCAGAAAGATTTGAGTGAGTCTGATGGTGATTACAAAGATGTTTGGAGTGATCACCAGTGATGGCAATGTTATGCTTCTATTCATCTTGCCACAGGGCCTCAGACTCAACTCAGAGGCCTACATCAAGTGCCTTGATGAGGTAATGCTGTCCTGGGTCAAGAAGATGGTTGTTGGAAGAACCTGTAACAGGGTTCTGCACCATGCCACACAAGCAGAAGAACCCAGACATGGCTGTCAGACAATTTCTGCAATCACATCACTCCTTACATCTGCCCACCTAACTCCCTAGACTGCAACCCCCTTGATTATTATGTGTGGAGTGTAGTTGAGCAAGAGACCAACAAAAACCCTTGTAACACCAAAGATGAAATGAAGGCAAGGATTATGGTAGCATTCACCAACTGAAACAAGGAGACTGTCCAGAACAGTTGCAGGAGATTTCGAAGTTGTCTGTAGGCCATTGTTGAAGTCAATAGCAATTTTATTGAATAAATTTACTCTTTAGTATTTCCAGATGTTTTTGTGTAATTTTGGTAAATATATCTGTTAAAATAAGATGTTAGTGTTATTTTCATTTTTGCATAATTTAGACCACTATCAGTCTCATCAAACTCTTTCTAAATCCTCTGCATTGTCCTCAGATTGACACCCAAACACTTTGAAATGTTTGTATTAGAGTTTCTGGTGCAAATGCCAAGCAGTACAGTATGCCGTTTCCAAATTTC
>OZ010588.1:21749246-21769246 GCA_963932145.1 Acanthosepion lycidas | reverse complement strand
TTTGTATACAATCCTTATGATAGACTGACTTTTGTTGTGTATTTTCACGAACATGAAAACATGTTTAGTCAAGAATGCAGCTGCTGAGAGGACAATAAAAAACCCAAGTTAAGAAAAGTAGCTCTAATAAAGTATGAAAGTACTGCAATTATATTTTCCCAAGAAAAATTATTAAAGCTGTGATTTTACACAAATATGATGGTGGTAAAATGAAAGCTTTTGCTCATGGTTCACGCTCATTTCCACCAGCCAAGAAAAATCACAAACAGATACAGAAAAAAGCTCTAGCAATCATATTCACTATGAAAATTTCTATAAATTTATACATGGAAGAAATTTCATATTGCAAACAGGCCATAAATCGTTATTAGCAATATATGGTTCAAAGAAAGATATACCTACCCATACAGCTAACAGATTAAAGTGCTGGGGTACCATCCTATTAAATTATAATTTTACGATGGAGTACCAATCATCTAAAAAATTAGGACATGCAGAGGGATTATCTAGGTTAATACCTAAATAAGCAGAACAATTGGAGGACATGGTCATCACAGCTTTTTAAAACGCTTGTTTTTGTCCTATAGGAAAATCCAACATACTACTTGAACAAAATATTTGGTGAAAAATCACATTCATCAGTAACATTTTAAACCTCTCAGTATGCAAAGTTCTCAAGGCAAAGCTGTGCCAAACTGTTTTCCTGAATCCTTGATGACTCGGCTGCCTGAAAATGATAACATCAAGATGAAATAATGGAAACTGACCGTGGAAAACGCAATTATGCGCAACAAGATTTCAATCAATCAGTTAACTTCTAGATGTTTTTGGGCCATGTCATAGGATCTAGATGGCTATTGTTTGCACATGGAATTATTCACTGGTAATTAATCTTCAATTTGGCTGCGAAAAATGTCACTCAGGGGTTAGCATTAAAAATTATGGCCAATTTTCTGAGAAAAATCATTTTTTTTTATAAAAAAAGTATTTTTTTCACTTCAAAACAATTTTTTCAAACTTCAATCCTTTCTCTTTAAATTGGTGTGAACATCATTGAATAAAAGGAACTGCTATATGGCCCAACGATGGGAAATAAGAAAGACATGCATCGAAAAAAGAAAAAAATGTCACCTGCTAAGTGTTGTTGTCATCATCCGGGTTACAATGTGTTAAAAAAAACAAAAAAAACACATCAAGCCATTGTTCAAACATAGGTTTAAAAAAAATAACCAACATTTCCTCTTTTTTTTCACTCTTTGCTCATATCTTGTAAGTGGTTGGATTTACAAGCCAATGACAGCTTGTTCAACATTATCACTGGCTGGCTGGCCTTTGACCCAGACATGTCAATTTCAATATGGTTTAATTCTACTTATCACTGTTGTAAACTCCAGGTTTCTGGTGGTTAGGAATTGCAGATAAATCTTTTACTTTTTACTAAAGATTTGTGTGGCCGGGTGTCAATTTTTTTAACTCCTAGCAGCTATATAATTGAAAATTACCAACAGACTGTCACATTTTGATCCCCTAGTAATGTTGTTTTCCTTCAAATCCTCAATTTTATGCATGAAATAATTTAATTATGATTTAGGCTTTCTGATCTTCAAAAAAAAAAAAAAAAATGGTTAATTACCCATTATTGGGGAAATATTTTGTTTAGAACTAAAAAAAAAAAAATGAAAACTTTTCCCTATTTTTTCACATTTTAGCCCTGAAAAAATTTTTTGAGTCATTTACACCAGCCAATTTTACTTTTAAATGAAAGAACATATTGTTTTCTTTCAGAAAATACCTTGTTTGGTAGGGTTCAGATCAAAAGTTTCCTTGATATTTTGTTCAGATGATGACAAAACAGTCATTTTTCAATATTTTACCCCTATAAAAGTATGAAAATCCATTTTTTCAGAGAAAATAAGCTGTGACAAAATAACTTTTGCCATTTTTGTGATGATTTTTACTGGTAGAGAAAAATTTTTACCATAGCAAACCTGAATTGACTTTATTTAACTTTAGAGAGGCTATAGGAAACCTTAAACAGCTGTGATAGCAGTGATAAAAAGTGAAATGGAAATTAAAAACATAACATAGTACGAGAATTACTAGTTACACTGGATGAAATTAAAGAAAAAGTGGAAAAGAATGTCTTTATTGCTAAAATAAAAAAGCAATTAAAAGAAACTAAAAAAAAAAAACAATCAAAATTTGAATGCATACTCGATATGTAATGGTCTTGTAATGTGCAGACAAAGAATTGTAATACTGAATGTGTTGCAGAAACATATATTAAATGATTTTCATTCTGGACATCCTGGCATTTCAAGAATTAAATCTTTCATAAGAAGTTTTATATATTGGACTAGAATGGACCAAGACATCGAAAAAGCAGCAAAATTACCTATCACAAAGATAAAATCTTGGCCAGAGACAAACACTCTGTGATCAAGATTGCATATAGATTTTGCAGATCCTATGGATGGAGCATATTATCTAGTGGTAGTTGATAGTTTTATGAAATGGCTGGAGATTTACAAGTGCAAAAATCCTACCTCCTCAGTGACAGTGAATTTCTTGCATGAACTGTTTGTGAGATATGGCATACCAGATACCAAAGTATCGGATAATGGAACACAATTCACTGGAAAAGAATTTCAAAACTTTTGCAAGTTGTTCTCCGTAGAACATATTACAACCCCACCATATCACCCAAGGTCTAACAGACAAGTGGAATGGCTTGTGGAATGTTCAAAAGAGCATTGAAAAAAGCAAGTCTGGACAAATTAAATAAGGAGGCACTTCAAAATTTTTTAGAGTGTACCAGTTAAAACCTAACTTCAATACACTATCAGGCATGTTGCCAGCAGAATTAATGTTTGCCAGAAGGGTAAAATCGGTGTTCGACAAGTCATAACAAAGTTGAAAAGCATGAACGATTAATAAAAGTGACACCAATACTTTCAAGGTCAACAATAAAGTATTCTTTAAAGCATACAAGGATGGAAAGGAAACATGGGAATATGGCATAATAGGAACTAGAATCTGAAAATTGGTCTATATGGTGAAAGGAAAAAATTCAAATATAAAAGAGGCACCAAAATCAACTGAAGAAAAGATTAACAGATGAACAACCTGAAGAAGTGGGTAAAATGCTGTACAACATTTTTCATGTGCCAGTACCAAAAGAAATCATGGAACCAACAAGGACAAGTTCAAAGAAAAGAAAATGTACAAAAGGACTGGAAGTACATCTGAGACAGAAGCACTGCAAAGTAAAGTACGTTGGTGAATTTTCCAGAAAGATGAAGGGGAGGTACTAATATATTAGGTTGGTGCAAAAATAATGACGTTTTCTAACATATGTTACTATGTGAGAAAACGTCATTATTTTTGCACCAACCTAATAAAATAAAAAAAAAAAAAGAAAAAATATATAATGTAGTAATCTCAAAAAGGAAGATATAGTGGAGTAAAGCGTACACTCCTGGTGACTGTGAACTTGTCCAGTACTATAAAGAGTTCCATAGTATGAAGCTGTGGTAGTCATATTGGAGTTGGTCTTCATACTAACTATACAGGCATACAGAAATAACCTAAGCATTTCATATACACAATACTTTAATGAATTACATTATATCAAGTATGAGTGTGTGTTATAGAAATAACCTTACAATAGGAAGTTATTATATATATATATATATATATATATATATATATATATATATATATATATATATATATATTCATGAATTATTCATACATAAAACAAATACAAAGGTTAATGATTTAAATGGCGAGAAATCCATCTTCACGAACAATTCAAATAATATACAAAAACCCCGAACCTGTTTATGAATAAAAAGATCCTGTTTTATAAATTTCAGTTGCAATAGGTCTTTTTATTTTTACAAACTTTCGTCTGTTCCTACAGACATACTCAGGTATGAAATAGATTATGTTCTTGTTTTTACTCTCAGTAATAAGTGGACAACGAAAACAGGGTTGTAATCCGAAAAATGCTATGAGAAATGTGTTATTGTTTTGGAACGTGCAGTTGCAATGCTGAGTTTGAATTTAAATTTTAAGGTTCTGCATTTATGTACAAATGTAGTGATAAGAGAATTCTTTTTTACTGGTAGATTTTCCGTCAAAGTGGCATGAACTATATTGTTCAATAATTACAGTAATGTTATTAACATATTTCTCAGACGAAAGCTTGTAAAAATAAAAAGACCTATTGCAACTGAAATTAATAAGACAGGATCTTTTCATTCATAAACAGGTTTGGGGTTTTTGTATATTATTTGGATTTCTCGCCATTTAAATCATTAACCTTTGTATTTGTTTTATGTATGAATAATTCATGAATTTGTAAATTAATTGCACTTTTATTCAAATATATATATATATATATATATATATATATATATATATGTAACAATTTATAATTGGAATGTGTTTCCAATTAAATAAGTTCATTGATTTTGTTGTATACAGTGCTCAACATTCTAAGGATAGAGTGCATTTAGCGAAATGTTACATTTTCTTTTAGATTTTCTTAAAAACATTACATGCATACATGTAAGTAAAAGTGCCACATTAATTGAGCATATGATAAAGTGATCATCAGATACGTAAAATTAAATCGGTTCGATTTCACATCAGTATTTCTACCTGTCAATGCCAACTACCCTCATCCCTCTTTACATGAAGAATCGAATGAAACTGTTACTGCAAAGCAGTAACTGCTTTATTCATGTAAAAAGTACAAGAAATCCATCTTGCACATTTATAAATCTACCATTCGTCCATATATTGAATATTAGTGCTATATCTCATCCTGTTAAGATTCTCAGCATAATCCAAAGAAGGATCTGTTATGTAATCAATCTTAACCTGGCATCTCAACTTCAGTCACTTTCCTACTGCTTTATGTGTCTTCCTCCTGTTATTTATATAAATATTTTCATGGCAATTATTTTAATTAGCTTTTCTCCTTGGTACCCTAACTGCATGAATTTAAGAGTACGACTAGATTGGCAATTAGGTCTCATTGTTCTACTGTTGAATTAGTCAGACAGAACCATAAGTTCTATTCTAATAGTTTCTTTTCTCAGACTTCTTGCCTGTGGAACTCTCTTCCAATTTCTTGTTTCCCTGTCACCTACAATCTTCAAAAATTTAAATGCAATGTCAATTGTTATCTTCTGTCCTCTTGAATCCTGTTCTTTTATCAGGTTGGTGCAAAAACAATGTCGTTTTCTCACATATGTTACTATGGGAGAAAATGACATTATTTTTGCACAAACCTAATATTTACCTTTCTCTTTATTAAAGTCTTTTCAGTCTCTTTCAGTCCCATTAAGCCCTTATGTCTTAGTGACATTATCATCTTGCTTGGGGTGAAATGATTCAAAAAATAAAAATATAAAGAATAACCAACTTTAAATATACATTCCAAAATTAATGTGCTACCAACAGTTTCATGCACAAGGTCACAATTATCAGGTGGTAGTGTGGAACAGAGAATATAGGTCAATGAGTGGAATATATAGGAGGAGTGGAAATATATATATCTATTGTAAATTGTTTAGAGTAAAAACATTTTTATTGCATTCAGCCTAGAAATTTAAATTTTTTTAACCCAACTAAGAAATCCTTAAAAAATAAAAAATATATCACCATAGAGAACTTTTTCTGTCTCCTGGCTGCTGCTAACCTTTAGGAGAGCAACTCTTTGCACCTTCGTGGGCTTATACTTTCCAGACATGAAGTGGATTGATTATACTTAATCAATTTATAGGCCTACTGATGGGAAAATTGCTTCACTGTGACAATTTTTCTCATTAGAATTTATCTTGCACATTTATAAGTCTAGCATTCATCAGTACATTGAATTTTTTCTGCCATATCTTGTCTGGTGCTCCTACTATATATCTCTAAATTCTTGATAAAATCCAAAGAAGGGTCTGTGATATAATCGATCCTGACCTGGCATCTCAACTTCAGTCACTTTCTTATTGCCATAATGTGGCTTCCTTGTGCTTTTCTATAAATATTTTTATGACAATTGTTCTGATCAGCATTCCTCCTTGGTGCCTCAGCTTGCATGAATTGAAGCATTCTACTAGATTGGCAACTAGGTCTCACTGTTTTACTGTTGAACTTGCTAGAAGTTCTATTCTAATAGTTTCTTTTCTCACACTTCTCGCCTGTGGAACTACCATCTGATTTCTTGCTTCCCTGCCACCTACAATCTTAAAAAATGTAAATGCAACATCAGTCACCATCTTTTGTCTTCCTGAAACCTGTTCTTTTATTGTCCTTTCTCCTCACTTAAGTTTTCCCATTCTCCCTCAATAATCTATCCTAGGGGGATTAATGGATACTGAGAGAGAAATAGAATGAGAAAACTTTAGTGAAGAGAAAGGACAATAAAAGAAAAGGCAGAAAGAAAATTGAAATTGACAAAATCAACTTGTAATACTTGATTTTCTATAGTTTTTGAGATATATCAAATGTGTTAACATCACATATTCCAATTTTTTTCAATGGCTCACTGAAGACTACAGGTATTTAACGGTTGAAATTTCTTAAGGGCTGATAGAGTTAAGCAGGTTAAACACTGTTTCTCCCTACAAATATTATATTCTCTAAACCTTCTTCCCTCATTATCTGTCTCAGCAATTTCAACTGTTGCTTTCTGATTGTAAATTTCCTTACCTTCTGAAATCTAACAAATTCCAAATTCTTAGAGATGCCAATAGTTTGATAAACTGTAAATGAATCTTTTGACCAAACAGCTAAATGTATTTGCAAAGAATGAGTAAAAGAATAAAAAGAATTAACTCCTCTGGCAGCAAACTTTTTTGCCTGGAATTATTATAAAGCCTTTTGGAAAGAAACATTTTTAATAAAAACAAATAAATATGCAAAACAATGTTCTTCTCAGTAATGAGTACATAAAAGATTTATTGATTACTAATTGCTTGAATAAATATCAGGCAGTAATTGTATTTTAAAGAGTTATGGCCACCCAAGTAGTTTCTAATCAATACTAATTGATGTACTGAGCAACAGGTAAAATAAAAGAGGCTTTTGTTATCTTAGTTGCAGGTGACATTATCAAACTTCAAGCCAGGTGCACAAACTAAACATGGCTGTTTTGAAAAAAAAGAAAAGAAATTATTAAAATAAATAGAAGTCTGAAGAAATACAAGATTAAATCGTTGCAGTTTAAGAATAGGGTAATAAATAGTTTATATATTTTAATTACACTGGTAAAAGAAACAGGGCCAACAAATGAATCACTAATTTTTACTACATTTCAGTGATATATAACCTTAGAGTGAAACTACTCAAGTTGAAGAGGGCTAAGACAGAACACAAATTGCAATAGGATTTGCCCCTTAATAACCTGAATTGCAAAGAGATGTATACTGTTAGCATTAAAAGCAGATACACTAAACTAAATGAGAATGGAATTTCAAAGTAGGATGCATTAAGAAAAGCTTTAGTAACATTGACAAATGAGCTCATTCAAAGAAAACTAGATAAGGAAAAAAAAAAGAAATGGATGACATGAAGTTCTCTACATGATATAAAGAAGACAGCAAGCAATACAATGGTATGGTGCAGAATATAGGATATTACACAAATAAATTTGAAACAAATGCAGGCAGGCAAAAAAGGAATGTCTCAATGAAAAATGTACAGAAATAGAAAGAATGAGCATCAAAGATAATGCAGATTTAAATAAGAAAAATAACAGGACAAAAGGCATGCTCATCAACAGGACAGGTAAAATCCAAGGATGGTACATTGATATTAGAGAAAGAAAAAGTACTTCAGAGATGGAAAAAATACATTGGATAACACTTTCATGACAAAAGAGGACAACCAGTAATGCACAAAAATATTGAAAGACCAGAAATATTAAAATCTGAACTGAAACCAGCAATGGCCAAATTGAACAGAAGCAAAACAGCAGGACCAGATGGTGTTGTAACAGAGATGCTAGCAGCCGTAGATATTTTCGGCATTGACAGGATATGATAAATTAAATATACAACATTGGTGATATACCAGAAGACTGAATTAGATCTATTTTTATAGTGCAGTCTAAGAAGCCAGATGTAATGAATGTGAACTCCATCAGACAATCAGCCTAATGAGCGATGTATCAAAACTTATTGTCCAAATCCTGATGAATAGAACGTCTGGTAGAATTAATAGGATGAGAACACTAAAATAAGAAATTCAATATTTATGCTCAGAATGATATCAAAAAGAGCAATACAAATGTATTAGGTTGGTGCAAAAATAATGTCGTTTTCTCACATAGTAACATATGTGAGAAAACGACATTATTTGTGCACCAACCTAATAGAAGGATGTATACCTATGTTTTATAGATTATACAAAAGCATTTGATAAATATGACACAAAGAACTATTCAAACTGCTAGGTAACCTTGATTTATTTGGGAAAGATATTAGAATAATCCATAACTTATACTGGGAGCAAACCACCTGCATATAGATAGTAAATGAATTCAGTAAATATACAAAAATAGGAAGGGGCATAAAACAAGGGCGTGCCTTCTCACTAGACTTATTTAACCATTACAGTGAAGTTCCTGGGAGAACTAGAAGTCCTGCTAGGATTCATTATTGGTGGCCATAATCTTAACATTAGATATGCAGATAACTCAGTGTTGATAACAAACATAGGAAACTACACAAACCCCTCAAAAGGTAGTAAAAGTAAGCAAAAAAAGAGGATTAAACATCAATTCTAAGAAGGCAGAATATATGGTTAGCAAAAGAACAGTCTGACATGCAAACTACAAATTGGGGATACCAAAATCAAGTAAGTACATAAATTTAAATATCTAGGAAGTGTTTTAACAGAGAATTGAAAATGTGATACCTAAATTGGAATAGGGAAAGGTGCCTTCTAAAAGCTAAGCAATGTATTAACAAACAAAAATTTAATTAGAAACAAAGAAAAGAGTAGTGAACTATTATGTAATATCAGTCCTCCTATATGGCAGTGTATGTTGGACAATTTCCTCATAGATGAAGTAGAGACTTGCGGCAACAGAGATGTGGTTCTACAGAAAGATGCTGATGATAATATGTGAGTAATAAGGAAGTTTTAGGCTAAATGGAAACAAAAAGGACACTTACACTTAGAATCTTAAAGAGAAATTAAAGTTGAAATTTCTATGGCACTTAATAAGGAAAGAGGGCTTGGATAATTTGACACCCACAGGATATACTGAAGGTAAGTGGGACAGGGGAAAGCAGTGAATAACTTAACAAAATTGTATGACTGGTTGGTAGAACAGGGGTTAGGAGAGATAATAGAAAATCAAACATTATATAAGAACTACAAAGGATGTGAAGTTGTGGAGAGTCATCATCGCACACAACATGGCACATAGAAGAAGAACTTGTTACCACAAAAGAC
This sequence comes from Acanthosepion lycidas, assembly GCA_963932145.1. Taxonomy (NCBI): domain Eukaryota; kingdom Metazoa; phylum Mollusca; class Cephalopoda; order Sepiida; family Sepiidae; genus Acanthosepion; species Acanthosepion lycidas. Next base: position 21,759,778 of record OZ010588.1, on the reverse strand, counting down.
CCATTGATACCAGTCTGCTTCTGCTTAGAAACCTGCAATAAAAATTCTGGTTTTTACCTGGGCTTAAACACTGGTCTCTAATTCTAATGTAAAATACATAACTATTTCAGCTATTAGGTATATAACACAAAGCAGATGAATTATCATTGTGTAAATATTTAATATATAACTAAGTCAGTATCTGTCTATATTTCTGAGATGAGGTATTATGTACACTATTTATATTATTCAGACTATTGTCCTCATCTTTGTTGCCATATTTATCACAATGTTTCACCCGTTGTATGCTACGGCCTTCGTGTTACAGCTTTTTGGTGTTCTTGAAGCCTTACCATAAGGGGGCAGCCTGTCTCCCCTTTATATTTCAGCTGCATGGGATAGGTAGGTACAAGAGGACTTATGTGAAGAGATTATCAGAGAAAATACAAAGGATCTGCAGTCCATATAACATCAGGACAACCTTCAAAAGCTGGACGACACTTTGCAAATATCTCTCCCAAATAAGATCCCCTCCCCATAGAGGAGAACATGACTAAAGACTACTATGTGTACACCATCCCATGCAGCTGCGGAAAGAGATATAAAGGGGAGATAGACCGCCCCCTTAAGGTAAGGCTTCAAGAACACCAAAAATCTGTAACATGAGGGGAAGTGGAAAAATTAGGTGTGGTTGACCACATATGGAGAGAAAAGGGAAATCACTACCTTCTGTGGGATCAGGTTGAAATCATAGACAAAAAACATCATTGGAAAATTCATAAACCGAAGGAATCAGCACATATGCTAGGCCTCAAAAATCTCCTGAGCTGACCAAGCATAGAAATGAATACAATATAGGAGTGCCAGAGAAAAGCAATAATAACGAAAATTGCAATATGAGCTCTAGTAAAAAACATGCAATGATAACAGCAAAAATTGCAATATGAGCATTGGTAAAAATGGTTGCTGAAGACATTAAGATTATAAGTCCCAGAAATTCATACACAGATATCCTTAAGGCACAATGGATAAAAGCATTGTTGGTTAGATCCAGTGACAAGACCCAAAGTGTTGTGAGTTCAATACCTGGTTAAGGCAGTGGAGAACTTGAAGATGTGAATTAACAGGAGATAACTTAGACAACAGACATGGTACGTGGAACTAGAACAGTCTACCCCAGCAAGCAAAATAAAGGGTTCAGTTTGACATTCCAACCAACATACAACAACCAAAATGTTGTGATAAACATGGCAACAAAGATGAGGACAATAGTCTGAATAATGTAAATAGTATAGATAAGTCTAATAAATAGTATAGATAAGTCTATTTGAAGCCTAATGGTAAAAAAAGCATGTTTTTACACAACAAATATTTATTTTTCAACATAATCTCCTTCCTTGCCAATGCACATATTTCAATGGTGAATATTAATAGATCAATCATTATTTCATAATTTAAATTCATCTGATAACAATGTATTAGGTTACAGACTTATTGATTGACTCTCATATTTTAGTTATAATTGAATAAAGAACAAAGAGGAAAGCAGTAAAACAAAAAAAAAAATATAAAAGTTAATTTATATATGAGTTAATCACTAATTCAATGAATTTTTTCTTTTCTTTCTATTTTTATATGCATAAAAAACTTACTTATGAAGATGTATTAAAAAGTTCTTAACCTGACCAAAATAGAAATTAGAAAAAAAATTCTGTCGTTTGGTCAGATTTTATGAAAATGTGTTAAACCAATAACTTTTCTAAATTCTTTCATATCTGTAGATCATTATGAAACTTTTTCAATAGAAAAAAAAAGTGTAAAAATTATCACTCATAAAGTTAAAAGTAAAATTTTGAAACACATCTACTAAAAATGGCTTGTGAGATCAAATCATTAATCCCTCCACTACATGTATTTACTGTATTTGACAGCAAAAATTAGCTCTATTTCAGCAGAACATATTCAGGAAAATGATTTTAGTGTATTTAAGCATGTAATGTTTACAACAAACTATCAGTACATTACAAAATATGACAAAAGCAATTTAGTGATAGCAGGAAACATTACTGTATATAAAAAGCAAGGTAATAGTATAGTTGAACATAAAACAAGAAATCACAATGTAAACATGCCCAACCCTTTATGAGTTATTCTTCTTTGACCACTTAAAATGTGAGTCATATTCCTTTAGAATCTTACTGCTGTGTTTTCTAAGCAAGTGTTTTGTCATTACCAATGTTTCTTTTCAGCTATCTCTCTTTCTTTCTTCTGTAGTTTCCAGCTGATTAATTTTAGGAATGTTTTGATGCATATTTAGATATGACAGCTCAGCTGTTGCCAATGAACATCATCAATATCTTGTTACAAGAATTCCCTGTACAGTACTGGTGATATTAATAATAATAATAATAAATAATAATAATAATGATGATGTTATTTGAGTAAATAATATTGGGTTATGCTAGGGGAGAGAGACCATTTGAAATAAAATTATAGCCTACTAGCTTAAATGCCACCCTATCAGGCAACATTTAAGTGTAGAGCTCTTGATTGGGCCTTTGGCTTGTTCAAGAGTTTGAGAGTCCCTAAGTCTTTGCATACTCTCAGCATTGGAAGCTCTCTTGGCTGCTGTTTGACCTGGGTTTTCATTTGCACAGGACATACTTTTCCTCACTGCCGCCTTAGTTCTTTTGATTGCAATCTGGTCTTCTGTTGGTGGAGATTTCTTTTTGTGAGGCATACTGGTGCTGTATGCGATAGGCAACAATAACTACAGAAGAACTCAAAAGTAAGTTTAAGTATGCTTTAATATTTCAGCTTACCTTTTAAAAGTTCAACAATAATTCTTCTGCCACCATTTTAATTTAAAGACAATTTGATGTATGTAGGTCCTTACTTTGTGTACAAACAATTACTTGGGTGACTTTCATTGGATTTCACTATTAATTTCAATTATTCCCAAATTTATTTCCAAGTTATAAAATTATTCATTGTACAAAAAAATTTGTCCCAAAAAATCACATAAAAAAAAAAAAAATATCACTGAAAACAATCGCAGTAATGAAAACTTGGGAATCCAAAATTTCAGGATTGTGGATCTGGATCTGGCCCAGAATTTTTCTAATTTGCTCATGGAGTCACCCTGATTCCAAAATGTTGGGCTATGGCCTCTAGGTGTAAAGTTGCAAAAGTGTGACACACTGACATTTACATTTATTTATATAGAAGATGTGATTTTTAAAGTTATAGATTTGTGTGACACAGAGATTTTTGCATTTATTATATAGATGGTAGTGACTGTTGTGGATAAAATTAGAATATGGGAAGCCTCAACTTCACCTACAAGACACAGGGTGATTTTTTTAACATATACTTTTAGAAAACATTTTCTCTATATGCCATCAAATATGGTAGATAGATTGATAAGTAATAATAGGTTTTTCCATAAATCCTTAACCTAATGTTGAAAAAAAAAAAAAAAAATGAAGCATTTATTCTACACCACAAATATTTATCTCTATCTATAAAAGGCAGGATGTGTGTGTGTGTGTGTGAGTGTAACGAATGCACGGACCCAATTTTCGACGGATTTGCACCAAAATTTACATGAACATGCTCCAAGTTAGCGGGAAGGCCAAGACTGACTTTGCATTTCTCAACTCCCATCGATAGTGGAAATAATCGATTTTTTTCATGATTCTACAGCAGTTTTCATGTAGTTTGCGGCCATTTTCTACTGGCCAGATTGAGAGCCTATAGCTGGCTGCCACGAAAAGGCAGGAAGATTCTATTGGCCAGCATGAGAGCCAACAGCTGACTGACACGAATGTTAACTAGCATGCAAAAAAAATCGATAGCTGCATTCGTCACAAGTGGGAAAAATGGCACTTTACTCCAGTTGGCTCTTTCGCTTGCTTAAACTCAATGTTGATTCTGATTCCACAGAATTGGGTTGGGTGTGAAAAAAGTATCTATTGTCAACATTCTTTTTTCATTCGGTTTTTCCAGTTAGACAACCTTTTAAAGCTGATTGGTTTGTGTTCATTTTGTTTAGTTCTTTTTTCGTAACAGATTTAATGTTTAGTATAGAGCTTAAAAAAAATTTGCAGTGTGATATAGGCAAGAAGTAAGGCATGTAGCAACATCAGCACAGCAAAGGGCACTCCTTTAAAGGCAAGGAAGGGCAAAAATATTTTAAGTCAAGTGATAGCGATTGCTGTAAGAGTCGTACAATTTTTTAATCAAGCACGGGCAACGCCAGGCCATGCTGCTAGTTTTTCAATATAATCTTCCTTGTCAATGCACTGAATTCAATGTTTCTTCATTAATAATAATTAATACATTGAACATAATACTGTGAATATTTAGGATCAAAATTCAGCTAATAACTGTGTCAGGCTATGGACTTATTGATCCATCCTAATTTTCTTTTTTTCAGTTTTTCTTTCTACAAAGAATTCTTTTTTCCTTTCTTCAATTTTTGTAAGAATATTTCAATAGAGTGATCTGAATTATGAATGACATGAAATAAAATTTTTAATTGGTCTTTAGAATCCAACTGATGAAGATGACTTTGAATGTGAAAAATTGTCCGAGAAACTCATGGAAAATGGTGTTTACGTCTCCTGGAAAACAATCAGAGGGTAAGAGTATATGTCATGTAAAATAAAATCCTTTTAAGATCTCAACCATGCTGGCTTATCAAATAAATTCTCAACTTACTGTATTTCACCTAGAATAAATATATTTTTTATAAACGTGAATGCTTGGTTTAAATAACTTTAATAAATTAAATATTTCTCTAAAACATCTTAATTTAATTAAAAAAAATATGAAAGTCATTAGCCCTTTCCTGTAATAAGTAAATTATTGTTTATTCTCTCCATTTGTTACAATATTAATTTTTTTAAACATGTTTTACTAAATAGAACTAAGAGAGAATGTCTTAAGCTTTTTGGTGAGTTTTAAAAGTTTTTACTGATGTCAAATAAGTTGTTTAAAACTCTAAACTTATGAAGAAGTTTTTAATGCATTCTTGGCCTGATCAAGAAGGGAATTATAAAAAATTCTGATGTTTGGTCATTTGGTCAGATTTTGGGAAAATGGGTGAAGCCAAAAAAATTTGGTTAAATTTTGGGAAAATAGGTCACACTAAAAAGATTTTTGGTCAGATTTTAGAAGAATGGGTCAAGCCAAAAAACTTTTCATGATTCTTTCATATTTTCCAACCATTATAAAGCATCTTCAATAGAACAAATTTTGCATGAATTATCACTCATCAATTCAAAGATAAAATTATAAAGGAAATTGTAAAGGAACTTGCCAAAATTGTGTGTAATGTTCCAAGTACTTTAAACCATCAATGATCATTTTTAAAGAAGGTCAAAGTCAAGAAGTAATCTGTGGAGCATTTACATTATTAACAGTCCAGAGTTTAAAATGAACCTAGATTAACATGCTATGGTGGTGAAATAAATTATAGTATTGCATGACTAAAATAAACATACAGTTCAAAGGCATTTCAACATGTACATACTGACATTAAAAAAAATTTCATTGATGGTGGTTGCTGTCTTTTGATGTAAAGAGCTTCTAATATTTGTAATTATTTTCCCAGTTGGATTGGAGACTATAATCTGAAGGGCTGCCATGGATATTTAATAATATATTAAATGAATTTCAATCAAAAGAACTTCTGGTTTACTATGACAAACTTTATTATGAATTTCTTCAAATTTATCACAATTTTAGCCAAGCTACTCTTCAACAGTGCAAAATCTTTTGAAACTTGCTGAACTTGCATCCTATGTTTTGAGAGCTGATCTTATATGTACAATATCTTCACCATTCTGGCTATAGATGCCTTTATGATCAGTCAGGTTTCTCATCATATAATTTTACTCCCAATTTCTCCACAAATTACTGTTTATACTCATAATAAACTGACGTGCTAAAGCTAAAATTAGAGACATTTCAAGGAAAGCAGGAAAAAATGGACTAAATATCAATTGTAAGAAGACAGAATGTATGTTCGCTAGCAAGAGAAAAATCCAAAAATGAGAACTACAAATTGAAAACATCAAAATTAAATAAGTACAGAAGTTTAAATATCTGGGAAATGTTTTAACAAATGACAGAAAACATGACACTGGAATCTGAAAGCATATTAGAATAGTAAAAATATTTTCCCCAAAATAAAATAAAAAACCAGGAAAATTTCATTAGAAACAATCAAAAAAGTGCTACTGCTGTGTAATATCAATTCTCCTATATGGCAGTGAATGCTGGATAATTTCCTCACAGATGAAGAGGAGACTTGAGACAACAGATATGTGGTTCTACAAAAGAATGCTTAGAATGCCATGGATAGAGCATGTAAAAAACAAGGAAGTTTTAAGGAAAAAGGAAATAAGAAGTATAATTACATATAAAATCAGAAAGAGTTAAAATTCCTGGGATACATAATGAAGAAAAAAATGCCTGGAAAATATAACACACACAGGGCATACTGAAGAGGAACAGAGGAAAGCAGTAACTTACCTAATGAGTTTGTGTAAATGAGGTCAGAACAGGGAGGAGAAGGGTAGCTAAAGCAAACATTGCTAAGGACTACAAAGGATATGAAGTTGTGGAGAGCCATGATTTTCCATGTCTTGAGCAGACACGGCATTGTTTCACCGACAGGCATGGGATATTGACAGGACTTTATACAATCTGATTATAGAATGTTCTGACCAAAACGATGAGGCACTATCTTCAATATGGCAACAAATGCAAGGGTGTATCAGAAACATGTGATTTCAAAACATCCATGACAAATTAAATCTGTGAACACCCACATGTAATGCAAGAATTGTACTTCCAGGAAGTGATAAGAATGGAAACTATGCAATGAAGAGGAACATTACATCAAATCATATCCCAATTCAAAGATGGTGCCACTTATTACATCAATAAACATACTGTATAGTATACAGTGCATTTGATACAGTTTTATAATGATTGACCAACAATAAAATTATGTGATAAGTGCCTAGTGTCATGTAGTACTCCTTCTAGCTTGGCAAAATTCAACAACTAGATATGGCATCAATTTCACAAGTGGTCAGGAGACCCCTGGAGAAATAGTGAATCATGCTGTTTCAATAGCTGTCCACAGCTCCCTGATATTTGCAGACCTGTGCAGGATCTAGAACTCTACCATGTACAAATAGACCTCTCTACCACATCCCATGGATGTTTTTTCCATATAAAAATATTCATCCTACCTCCACACATCTATTTATGCATGGTGCAGTAATGTTGGAATTGAGATACTGAGAAACCACACATATGTATATAAATTCATATGAATAATAATGTATTATATTTTAACTTTGAGAAGTCATTATCATTCCAAGAGTTGAAATCATTCTTTTTACTTGTTTTTTTGTTAGCACAATATTTTAACCAATATCATTCAACACCTTTTGTTACAGGAGTTGCTGAGAAGGGCATTGTCTATGTAGCTTACATTGCTAGGAATGAGCCAAACCAATCACAAACTATTTCTTTTTGGTTTGTCATTTTTTTTTTTTCAATAACAAGAGACTCTTGTCTTTCTTTACAGATCATACATATGAAGAAGCTTGTAGAATGGATCGGTTGAAACCTTGTACACAATAAAAACAAAACAATGAGTTCAATAGTCTGAACAACTCTTGGAATGATAATATAGTCAGTTTTCATTGACTTGAAATAATACCTTTTATAAGGAAATAATTAATATTTTAGAAGTACACTAACTATATTACAATATCACTATGACTATCTTTATAGATACAAGTACATTCATGTTATTTGCTAGTTTTTATATATATATATATATATATATATATATATATATATATATGCACACACAATGTGATTATGTTTGTTATGCAATCCTTTGTGTGAAAGCTGAAAATGTTCATTAAAATTTTACTGTGATATACAATACAGCAATTACACTTTTCAAGTTCTCCAAAAACCTATAAGTAATCTGCTTTCAAAGGCTGATTTTGCTATAGTGAACACCAAAAATTAAAATATATAATCTATTATATGTTCAGTTTTTAAATTGCCAAAAGTTTTCAGAATCAGATACACGAAGTAAAAAAAAATAATCCTTTAAATATGAGGGTAAACATACAAAACTATGGTAATGGTAATATTAACTCTTTCCTTATAAGGAAACATTCAGCATTCATTGACAGAGCAGTCAGAGCTGTTTCGAGTTAGAATATATAAAATCTTTCTCTTAAAAAGTTTATTTTCAGAAAAAAATGTTTCTCAAGTCCAGTAGCTGTTATTGCTCTTTCCAGTATTGATGGAGGCTTTATTACTTGCCTTTTGTTTGAGGTTGTGTGGAATGTCAGCATCTTGATTATGTCATTATTCTCTTTTCAAGTTATATGTACTATCCATTTTTGTTGTTGCTGCTGTTGAAAATCCTCAAATGATTAATTTTTCTTAAATGGTACAGTTCTTTATGATTCCGCAATGTCAGTCGACAAGATTTAAAGAATGATGGTCCTCGCTAAAACCTACATGCTTCACTTGCTTGGAGCCAATCTCAAAAAAATGGTTGTATACAGCTGACAATTTCAATATTTCTGAATAAGTTTGGCATCATGCATGATATCCAGCTGAAAATTTTGATCTGACAAGGCTATTTAAGAACATGAATCACGTTTTTTGGGTTAATGTTTTGATTCTGTAGCAGCTTGAGGTGTTGAGCAAAACTACCCCTATTCTATGTTCAATTTCTTTATCACATATACTAATTTTGTGTTTGTGTGTATATGTAATATATATATCTCACACATATACTTGTATATATACATGCATAAACACAGGAATAGAGAAATAACAAATTCAATGTCTTATAATTCAGAGTTTGTTTAACCTTTTTATTTATCTATTCACTGTATAATGGTCTGTTTTAAATCTTGATCACTCTATTTACAAAAACTGTTCATCTTAAATATGTTATCCTATCCTAATTTATTGGTCAATGTGTCTAAGAGCATAAACAAACTATGCTAATATTACTTATATATTTGTGTGTTGTGCACATAGAATGCACAGGTATTAGGTTGGTGCAAAAATAATGACGTAATAATGTCATTTTTTGACGTTAAAAAATACGTCAAAAAATGACATTATTACGTCATTATTTTTGCACCAACCTAATACTACACTGATTGTAAGCAAAAGTGCTGATCCATATGAAACCTATCATTTTTAACAGGTATTATACTAGTCATTTTGTCCAAATATTTCATGATTCCTGATGCCATGGTTGGATAAGTATCACATCAGAACAAAATCTTTGAAGAATTTCTAATTACCAACAGACAGAAACAGAATATAGAAAAATACATCAGTCTGAAAAATTGTAGAACTGGGAGAAACTAGTAACAATTGACCACTCTGGTATCAAACTACTCAGCAAAGATGGAAGGAGTAATAGATGAATGTACCATGCAACGATTGGTCCTGGCATTGAGCCAGAAATTGAGAAAGGATATAACACAGGAATTGAATACTCAGAAACAGCCAACGATGCTAGTCATTATATATTAGGTTGGTGCAAAAATAATGACGTAATAATGTTGTTTTTTGACGTATTTTTTAATATCAAAAAACGACGTTATTACGTCATTATTTTTGCACCAACCTAATAAATAGCAACTTCTTAAGATATATTGTCAGAAGAGAAATTATACACAATCAATGGAAGAATGAATACAAATCAATACAGGCAATAAAATCTGGTCATTCATTTTAGTTTGAGTTTTATGAAGCCATTTGAATGCTATTTAACTTTATGATAGGATAATCCTGAAGAATATTAGGTTGGTGCAAAAATAATGTCGTTTTCTCACAGTAACATATGAGAAAACGACATTATTTTTGCACCAACCTAATAATTATGCAAGTTAAATAGACTTGGGTGAAAGTCAAGCAACAGAATTATGCATTTCATTTAGTTCTAATTGTCCATTAAAAAAGACGTCTCTTCATCAGATCTTATAGACAATATAAAATCGCAAAGAACTTTACCAAATAATAAAATCTACATCACTTGGAGACTATCAAAAGTAATAACAAAAAGGAATAGTACATGTGACTAGAAGGGAAAGTAATCAAGATGTTATCTTTCCACACTACTTTGAATAAAAGGTTAAGAAGGAAATTTGTATCAGTACTAGAAAGAGCCATAATACTTTATGGACCTGAGAAGCTTATTTTTTTAAAAGAAATATTTCCTGCATAGAAATCATTACCATTATTTTATAAGATGGGATGCTAAAAAGTTCTCTGCCTCACCAAGAAAGGTTTAAAAAGAAAAAAGGGAATTGACGTTTGGTAATGTAGTTAGGTTTTGAGTTGGAGTGAGAACTTTTCAGCCCCCACTCATATCATGTTATTTGTTATTTATTCTGTTGTAAGAGGTTATCTTAAAATTGAATAAATCGAGTAAATTTATAATGGTTTGGAAATTGTATGTCTGCAAATATAAAAGACTT
>OZ010588.1:21656746-21734246 GCA_963932145.1 Acanthosepion lycidas | reverse complement strand
AGATTTAACTAGGTCTGCTCTACTCATTGTATCGAGCACTTTATTTAGTTATTTTGGATACTTGCATTGCAGTTTTTTTCTTTGGGCCTTGAACTCGTATGCTGGACGATTATTTTCAGTTAACGTACATGTTCTTGGTTGTTTCGTTTTGTTTATACCTTTTTTTTCCCCCCTTTGGTATTCGCTTGTTTATTTGCAAATCAATATACCAATGATTTTCCGAGCAAGTATAGATTCTTATACTTATAATATTTCTATTTAGTAAAAATATATATACATGTATGTATATATATATATATATATATATATATATACACACACACACACACACACAGAGACACAAAATAATTTTTTTTAGTAACAAGTTTATATAATCTGAAATATATGTATGTGTGAGAAAGAGATGTGCACACGTAAATATTTTTAAACACACACACATTAATTAAAATGGATAAATATCAAAGGTAGCACTAATTCCAATCAATATAGGTACCTCAGATAATTACCTGAAAAAAAGAGTATATCATGATGAAAAAGGCCCCAAACTTGATAAAAACAAAGATTTATCATCAAAACATTTGCTATTATTAAGACAGAAGACCAAAGTAATTTTTTAATTATTTTAGTAAATTTTTTAATCCTTTCTTACATGTTATAAATTTTGGTTAAGAATCTTGTTTTTTTTTTTTTTTGTATCTATGGGGGCAGCAAAGATGAGTATCAGGAAATTTAGCGCCATTTTCCGGTAAAAAAATACACTGATTTGGAAATTCTTGCAAAAATCGAATAATTCTTATATTTTAATGAAACTTTCACAAATGACTTCAATTATTTCAGAAATGTTTTTTTAGGAAATCATGGTAGAAATAGTTTTTTTTTTTTTTTTTTTTTTTACATGTTACCACACACACACACACACTTAAATGAAATTTGAGAAATTTCATTGACCAGTTTCATATTTATATTACGTGAAAGCAGGACTCCTTGAAGTATGTAAATCATCATTTCCCCCCCCCAAACAATAGCACATTTACCAAAAATCTTTTCTGAATCATAAAATAAAATATGCAATCAAATTAAGACATTATTTAACTAAAAAAGCTTTTGTTTTTTTTTAATAAAATATATTATGGACACTATTTTTTATTTCTAAATCATCCAAAGCAAGGCATTAATGCCACTAAAACACAAGGGGTTACAGGGTGCAGAAAAAGTAAGAACAGAAAAATTAATGATGAGCAGATGGAGAAGAGAGTAATCAGGAGAACAGTAGATAGCAATTGACATTGCATTAAAATTTTTACAGATTAAAGCTGGAAGGGAATTCTACAAACGAGAAGTGTGAGAGAAGAAACTGTCAGCATAGAATTTATAGTTACATCTAGCCAGCTCAACTATAAATTGATGAGATCTCGACTCTGAGAAAACATTTTTTTTCAATGAATAATGAATTTTTACAAGAATTGTTTTCTTTTTTTAAAATTTTAATTAGAATAATTTAAAAGTTTTAAATCTTAAATTTGTGTATGGATTTTTAAATCTTTTAAATTTCTGTATGGGTTAGATGATATTAAGTAAAAATTATATTTACTAATCATAAATTGAAAAGCTTAGTACAAATCATTCACGAATATTTTTAAAAGAATTTTGAATTTTTTTATATGTAAAAACATGCCAATTTTCTATTATACAGTCGAGCTTACTATCAGAAAATAAGAGCAATAACTATAGTAATTTTACAGCCAAAAAAATATTTTAAATTCAATAAAACATTAGATTAGATATTTTCTTAAATTTTTAAGATTACTGAGTATTTAAAAATTATATATAGAAGGCACTCATGTTAATTCAATTACTTTTTAATGCTTAAAACCCCCATAGAACAACATTAGATAAATATTAATCTGTCATGAAGCTGTCAAATTCACGAACACCTTAAATAAACAGTTACTGTTGGATTAAAAAATTCATTTTTGCAATATTTTAAGCTAAAGTAAATAATATTTGTTTCAAATCAGATTAATTATACTTTAAATCTGCTAATGTTTCTCAAAATATAGTTTCAGAAAAGTAGACCTTATTTTTGGAAGGTTTTTAATAAAGAGAATTACATTGTGATGAAAACCAACTATAAATAGCTGATAATCAGCTATTTTAGTAAAAGAAACAAAAAAATTCTTCCAGTCAATTTAAATTAGTTTATGAAATACAGCAATTTTGCTTATTGGAAATATTAAATTTAATCTATAAACTTGAAATTAAAACTAAAATAAAAACTTCAAGAAAGATTTTCATTTTTTAAAGTTCATTTTAAAACTTAGGTATTGCAATTTTTTTGGAGGTACCTAGATTAATATAATGGCTGAAATGTTTAAAGAAACAAATCTTTGTATTGAAAAGAAATGCTAATATTTTAGTCTTTCTATTAATCTTAGCAACAAATTAAAATCAGGACAATTGCAAATGTAGGACTTACATCCAGTTGGTTTAAACAACAAAATTCAATCTGAAGCTGTTTGAACACTGCTTGTTCACTGTTTAATTTTCAAGTAATTGCTTTTGCCATAAAAGATTTGAAAGAGGATAATGCAGTTTAGTTCTTTACAATTGCATTTTTGTTTTATTTTCACATCTTTTCTTTTTGTCACAAAATTGCAAGTTTATTTTTGTTTTATTCGTGAAGGCCACAGTAATTAATATTTTATTTTAACTCTTTTTCTGTAACCAGATATAAGTATGTTGATACACTTTGAAAAACAAAATACAATTTCTTTTTTATTTGCAGCTATTGAATTTTAGCAAGGTATGGAGATTCTTAAAAGATCTCTTAAGATTTTAATGCTACATAAAAATAGTTTATTTTTTATAACAATAATAAAATTTGTTTTTAGTCCTCTAAAAGTAAAAAAAACATTTATCCTCTTTTAATTATTTACAGTTGAACTAAGGTCCTTATCTTTCTTTTTACTATCACAATGTTTCGAATGTTGTGCCCTCCAGACTTCTTCAGCTCCCAATCTGTGTAACTTTCAAGAAATTTCAAACTGAACCTTTTATTCAATCTACAGGGATAAATTGTTCTCATTCCATGCTCCAAATGTAATTTAAATCACTGGTCTGGGTCATGTAGATGTACTAAAATGCAGTGGAATCAAGATTAGCAATAACTGAGCAGTACCAAAAAGGGAAACAAGATACCAAGACAGCCCACCCCCCCCCACCTCAAGTGGAACTCATATACCTCATTTATTGCTAAAGATGCTGGAAAAATGTACCGCTCCAGTAAGTATCTGGCTCCCCTGCTATACTCTTTACAAGAGCCATGTCAGACCGAAAATGGATTATTGCTGCCTTATCTGGGCTGGAACAGCCCAGTCCTCACTTGTCTTGATGGAGTTCAAAAACATCTATGTGTCCTTTTGGGTGATGAATTACTGTCCACACTACAACCCATTCTACAGATGAAACATTGCAGTCTCTTGCTACTCTATCATTATTTACATGAAGTATTATGACAAGCTACATTCCTTAGTCCCACTACCCCTGACTTTGAGCGTCCTGGGTATGACGATAAACTACATCCGCGTCCTGGGTATGGCGATAAACTACATCCAACAACAAGGCTTCAGATAATGTTTTTGGAAAAATAATGTTGGCAGCTATATGTTTTTGAAACAATGATGTTGCCAGATATGCATTTTTGAAACAATAATGTTGCCAGCTATACGTTTTTTGGAAAAAATAATGTTGCCAGCTATGTGTTTTTAAAACAATAATGTTGCCAGCTATGCATTTTTTGAAACAACAACGTTCCCAGCTATGCGTTCTTTTGGAAAGAATAATGTTGCCAGCTATATGTTTAATAGTACTGTATATTTATTATATGTATAGGTATATGTGTGTGTATATATATATATATATATACACCTTAATTTGGCATTAAATGACCCACAGTGGTTGATATTCCATAAAACCCAACCAACCAACCTGATTTTGACAATAAGGACCCACCATGCCACATGCATAAGAGTGAATCATCCCCATTTCCTTCATATTCCAATAGTAAAAGGTTCCATTTCAACAGCTTCTTCCTAAGAATTACTGCTTTGTGAAACAGACTCCTAGCAGGATGTTTTCTCAATCATTACAATCTTAACCTCTTCAAGTCTAAAATTAACCATTATCTTTCCTGTATAGCCCTATGAACTTCACTCCTTGCTATCTCTTATACTCACGCAGTAACTCTCTACCTTGAGTAGTTCTTGGGTCTTGTATTGAGTGAACATGAGTATATATTTAAAAAAAAAGGACAGACAGCAGGATGAGAGCAATTTACCCGTGCAGATTAATTCAAAACAAAATTAATCTAATCTCTGAAAATTAATTATTCAACTAAAAAACATACTTTAAGGAATTTCAAGTCTTTGGAATAGAAGAAATATCAATACTATTTATATTGTTCAAACTGTTGTCCTCATCTTTGTTGCAATATTCACAACATTTTGGACGTTGTACACTCCAGACTTCTTCAGGTGACTGGAATTTTGAACAGAATCCTTTATTTCATCCACTGGTGATTGTTCTAGTTCCACAGGCCATGCCTCTTTCGGATATCTCAGTTTCAGTTATTTCCCTTAGTAACTCAACTCTCAAAGATTTTGTTCTCCTCTGCTGTGGCCAGGTACTAAACATGTTATAGTAGAACACACCTATATAGTTAATAGACTCTCACACCTATAATAAGTAGGAGTAGTAAGAGTAACAAGTCAGTCATGGAGTCGCTCAGTCAGTCGGTGTGTCAGTCAATGTCGGACGACAGTTAGTCGAATACTAAAGTATCAGCGACCACAACTAGATTACTCTGCGTTATACCTATTATATCAAGTTCCTAACGTTTTGTACGTTGAACTTATTTTAGGACCAACTTAGTACAAATACAAGCCATCACTGTGAAATCACTCCACAACAATTATTTGGTGACGAGGGATTCGAATTCATACGGTGGAATAAAAAAGTTCGCTCGCCGCAACATAATTTGGCGACGAGGGATTCAGATTCATACGGTGGAAGAAAAAAAAATTTGTTCGCCACAGTATAATTTGGTGACGAAGATTCGGATTCATACGGTGGAAGAAAAAAAAATTTTCAAACGGCACAACATTATTTTGGTGATGAGAATTCATACTCATACAGAGGAAAAAGAAAAAATTTCTTTGTCACAATAATTTCGGCAACAAAATCTCGGATTCACACTTAAAAAAAAAACTGGGCAAAGTTTTTCGAAAGACAAGACATCAATTTAGTGACAAAAAAATCTGTCATATTCTCAACTGAGAAAGATTTTTTTTTCTCGATAATACAGTTTGCTCAAATAGGTCACGAATTGCAAATTCGTAGGACAAATACAATATTTAAGCATTGTGTAAACTTTTTGCAAAGATGGAGGAATGCAAAAATATATTCCGGGAATTCTTTAAGTTCCAGTCAGAACAACAGATGACAATATTAGAGCAACAGAAGAAATTCCAGATACAGCTACAGGAGGAAACTTTTAATAGACAAATGCAGTTTCAACAAGAAATGGAACAGATGCATAGGGAGTTTCAAAACAAAATTCTGGAATTAACTGAGAAGAAGAAAGAGAAGAATCCACAAAATGATTCTTTCCCAGAGAATACAATATGGAATTCAATTGAAATATTCACGTACAGTCCAGATGAAGAGATA
This sequence comes from Acanthosepion lycidas, assembly GCA_963932145.1. NCBI lineage: Eukaryota > Metazoa > Mollusca > Cephalopoda > Sepiida > Sepiidae > Acanthosepion > Acanthosepion lycidas. The sequence goes on along the minus strand of OZ010588.1, from coordinate 21,728,519 downwards.
ACTTTTGGGGAGTATTATGAAAAATATACAGATGTGTATAACGAGGACTGCCACTTGTGGTCTGAAGGAAAGATAGTTAGGCTTCTTTTAAGCAAGTTAGGAACTGCTGAGCATAACAAATTGGTAAACTACATTTTACCGAAAAAAACTAGCAAGTTGACATTTACCGAGGTGGTAAATATATTAAGTGAATTATTTAGTAAAAAGACATCTTTATTTCTCAAGAGGTGGAAATGTTTGAATCTGATGAAAGATGACGAACAAGACTATATAACATACGCAGCCAATGTGAATAAGCATTGTGAAGAATTCAAGCTGGCAGAGTTAAGCGCTGACAATTTTAAGTGCTTAGTGTTTGTTCAGGGGCTGGTATCGGAAAGAGACACAGAGTTGAGAAAATTAGTGCTGTCAAAATTGGAAAACGAGTCAAGGATTACGGTACAGAAGTTGGCAGAAGACTGCACAAGATATGTTAGCGTAAAGAAAGATTCGAAAAAGATAGAACAGTCTGGCGTTTCGCATGTAAGGAAAATATGCTACAAAAAAGAAAGTCAGTCTACCAAAAAGAATTCTAAAATTGCGGATTATCAAGCAAAAAGTGAAATACCAGAGAAAAATAAACAAAAACTCCCAAAGCCATGTTTTGCTTGCGGTGAACTTCACTGGTACAGATATTGCAATTTTAGGAATAAAAAATGTTTCAACTGTAAAAGAGTGGGTCATAAAAGCTCGTACTGCAGGTCAAAAAATAAAAACAATAAAATAAGAAAATTAAAGTCCGACGAGGTGAATGATGGAATAACCAGAAAATTTGTTACCATCAAAATAAGTAATAAAAAAATAAAAATGCAACTCGACACTGGTTCCGACCCATCTATCATAAATTTACATATGTGGAAGAAGTTGGGGAAACCAATGTTAATGAAGACAAATAAAATCGCGAGGTCAGTGACGAGAGAAAAAATACAATTTATTGGCGAATTTGTTAAAATATCACGTTAAATAAAAAAATGCAAAAAGCTAAACTATTTTTCATAGAAATTGGATAACAGAATTCCAATTATGGGATCTACCAATAAATTCTTTTTGTTACAAGGTAGAAAGTTTAAACTCAGAAGCCCAGAAATTAATAAAGAAACTTAAGGAAACATTTCCTACTGTTTTTTCTCCAGGTTTGGGAACGTGTACCAAGATGGAGGCAAAATTTCAGCTAAAAGAAAACACTCAGGTGGTATTCAAAAAGAAAAGGAATGTGCCGTTTGACTCAATTGAACAGATAGATAAAGAATTGGACAGATTAGAGAAAACCGGTGTATTTAAAAAAGTTGAATGGGTAACACCAACAATATATGTGAAAAAAAAGCTCCAGAAAGTAAAGATGAAGCCGACACCGAGAAAAACTGGGGAGCGAGTTACCCACAACCAAGGACATGCAGTATTATTAAATGATTTAAGTCAACTGAAGTCACGACAGAAAACGTTAAGAAGCACAAGATCAACAAAGGGGAAGCTAGAGGCTGAACAAATAGAACCACAAGAAGAACCTACAGAAACTGTGACTCCATCCTTAAGAAGCTCAAAGCGGAAGGTTCTTTCTGGTAACACTGGAGGTACCAAAAAAATAGAAAAGCGGATTGGCAATATGATGTACTTGGTAAAAGGCAAAAAATTCACGTGCAGTAATCAGATCAGACTTGCTACGATGTTGTTTTTTTGTTTTTTCTTCATATAAAAAAGAAATAAAGAAAACTGTTTACTCCTACGGAGTAAAGTTTTAGGGGGGGGATGTTATAGTGGAACACACCTATATAGTTAATAGACTCTCCAACCTATAATAAGTAGGAGGAGTAAGAGTAACAAGTCAGTCGCAGAGTCGGTCAGTCAGTCGGTGAATCAGTCAATGTCAGACAACAGTCGAATACTAAAGTATCAGCGACCACAACTAGATTACTCTGCGTTATACCTAATACATCAAGTTCCTAACGTTTTGTACGTTGAACCTATTTTAGGTACAAATACAAGCCTCCACTGTGAAATCACTCCACAACAACTTACGACCCTTTGGGTCAAGTCACTTTATTACTTCAATCAACACTTTTATCTACTGGGCTATGTGTCCTTGGGAACAAAATAAAGGGTTCAGTTTCATAATTACCTGAAAAAAGTCGAAGTATACAACAGATGAAATATTGTGAATATGACAACAAAGATGAGTACAACAGTCTGAACAATATAAATAGTGTAAATAGATACAATACTCAGAAATATAGAAAGAAATATCAAATACATTAATTTAGCAACTCAAGATGAGAGTATATAGGAATAACAGCATTAATATGGCATATCGTATTTGTGAAATATCTTGTCAGCAGATCCAAGACAAGTATTGTTTTACTAATTTTATCAACAGTTATGAAATGTCTTAAATCATTGTATGATTCACTGCTAGTTCTTGCAAATACATTTCTAAGTTTCTCAATAATTTATGCTCATTTCTTCATGGGTGGTGACATTTTTAAATTCCAGTGTTGTTTAGCATATGATGTCTAAACTACATTTAGTGGCACCAGGTATAAATATTTAGAACCAGTGTATGCTACCAAAGTAGAAAAATTAAATTGTACTACGTGAAATCCAGCATAAGTATTAAGTTGGTGCAAAAATAATGTCATTTTCTCACATAGTAACATGTTAGAAAACGACATTATTTTTGCACCAACCTAATAGTTACAGAATTTATGTACCAATATGTTATGTCATATTAATAAAATATGGGGGATGCTGAAAAGTTCTAGCCCACTTTACAAAAAATCAGTATTCTTGTTATTGGTCATTGGAATATTGATTTTTGGGAAGTAATACCTCTTCATACAAAGTGGTATCAGAAATTTCCCAGGCTGTACATGTTCTGAGCGTATTTTTTGACAGAAACGTGTGTAGCCACCATGCATTGGTACCCAGTTCGTTCATTCAGTCTGGTTTTGTGTTCAATTATTATGTAAAGTTTTCTAATGCTGTGTTGGAATGACTCTGCAATCTTTACAATGACTTACAAGCTTGAGCAAAGTGCTTGCATTAAATCTTGTGTGAAGCTCAGCAAATCTGCTACCAAGACCCATGAAATGCTTTATCGGGCTTCTTTTTTGATTTTTTAATCAAATTCACCCCAAGCAAAGCAATAAAGCCACTAAGACACAAGAGGCTACTAAGTATGAAAGAAATAGAAAACAGAAACAATATTAAGAAGCAAGAACAAAAAGAGAGTAATCAAGAAGACAGTGGATAATGACTAAGATTGCATTTAAATTTTTGAAGATAGAAGTTGGCTGGAAAGAATGAAGATGAAAGAGAGTTCCACAAGCAAGAAGTGAAAGAAAAGAAACTGTTAGCAAAGAACTTATGATTACATCTATCCAATTCAACTGTAAATTGACAAGACCTCGTTGCCAATCTAGTACTTAAATTCGTTAAGTCTAGGTACCATAGCGAAGAGCTTATCTGAACAATTAGCATAAAAGTATTTATAGAAAAGGCACAGGGAAGCAAGTTTACAGCAGTGGGAAAGTGACTGAATCTGAGACGCCAGATCAGGACTAATAATATTGCTGATTGTTGTTTGTATTTTATCAAGAATCTCTAAATATATAACAGGAGCCCCAGACCATATATCACAGTAATATTCTAAGCATGGATTAATGGTCAACATATAGATATGTAAGATAGATTCTGGGGAGAAAAATTGTATAGCATTATACAGTGGATCAACTTTCTTAGCATTTGACCAACCAATGGATTCAATATAGTCTTTCCATTTCATGTCAGTCAAGAATGCTAGCCTGAGAAGGTACAAAATATTCCTTTGACCAAACGCTGGTTTTTGAATTTCATGCTCGTTTTGAGGCCAATCATCATTATAAGTGTTCTGAGGGACCAAACTCCAGAAAATATCAAAAGAATTTATTAACTGATCTATGAAGATCATGTATCACACTGCAATGAAGTTTGTCTCCTGGTTCTTGACACTTTGAGGCATAAAAGAGACAATGGATCATTGTAGACATACTTAAAGTGTCAATAAAAACATCTATCACAACCAAAGAGGAGAATACTAGTGTGAATAAATCAAAGTCTATTAACAATTCCTCATCCCAAAAGTCAAAAGAAATTATCAAAAACAATATGAACTCACCATGATAAACATTAAAACCATCTGACACTGGATTTAAAAGGCTCTAAAATACACCTCCAGAACAAATGCATAGAGGGTACATGCACTGGTTAACAAATAATGCAGTCACCTAATGGTTAAGAGTTCAATCTCTTAATTGGGTAATAAAGTCCATGTACTCCAGCTCAGCAGAAAGAAACAAAGCATGAAAGGGACAAAAATAACAATCAGCTCAAGCAAAATATAGATTATCAGCCAAAAATAATGGACACCTGAAGAAGACCAAAGGGTACTCTGGCAAAAGGTTGTGTCTATAACAACCAAAGATGAGAATAATTGTTTGAAGAAATCAAAGAATATATTATTGTGTTCAAATTAAGGCACCAAATCCAAAATGACTTTAAAAATAATTCTGTTGTTTTTGTTTTTTTTAATCTATGAAGAATTTGTTTAAAAATGAAAATGGTAACAAGGTCCAGTACACAATAATCCACATTGGGCAATGAAAAGGACATTTTATCCTTTGACATCACTATTATTTTAACTACCTTCACTCCTCAGCAATGTTTAGTTTTAAAAAGTAAGGATTAGAATTTTAATAAAAATCTAAATATATGAAAGTGAATTTATATATTTTCTTTGCTCTTTAAAATTGGCATTAAAAATGATAAACATTATTTATTATATTGTTTATTGGAATGGTTGGCAAAACATCAGCTATTTGCCAATTGATTCAATGTTTATAAAATGGTAAATAGCAAGGATTTTCTTATAGTTGGTTCACATATTTTAATAATTTAGTAAATGTTTATGAATAAAAAATAGTTTTCATAATTATTTCTTTATAAATTTTTCAATAACTATAGCATTGTATTAGTTTTCAGAATGTTGTAAATATAAAATTATTCTTGTAAATAAACAATAGTGTTTAATATTTTTGTTGTAAATTCTCAAGAAGAAAAATAAATGTATACATTCACTTTCATCATAAGTTCAGGTTTAATTAGAATTCTGATCCGCACTCTTTAAAACGATAAACATTGCTTAGAAGTGAAGATATAATAGCAGTATCAAGAGAAAAAACCTTCCATTTGACTCAATATTTTTGTGGGCATGAAGGTTAAACATTGCCCCACATTGATGTTGTTAACTTATTCTTATTAACTTATTTTTCTCTCCAATTTGAGTATTTCTGATGGATTTTCTTACAATTACAGTTTATTAAGTCATCCCAAGAACTGGTTTCCTAAGGAATACAAAGAACTTCAACAAGCAACAAAGAATCTTGGTAAATATCTCACTTGATATAAGTAACTGCAACATAAAGCATTTTTTAAATAATATCAATATTACTAGACGTTTTATTGCTTTTTGTTTTCTTTTAATTGTTAGTAAGGAATTTTTTCAAATTGCTAGTAAGTGTAAAATTTATCAAAATCTTAAAAAGTATACATGATTCAAAACATATAATTTCAACAAATAAGACCCTATGTTGGTATACTCATAAAATTAAAAAATTTTAGTGTCAGCTAAGTTTAAGTCACATGGCAAAACAGCCTCTGCAAGACAACCATGCAAGGCACTGTTGATGGTGGATGTCAACACAAGAACTGATCAATCATCATCAAAGTGTAGACAGCCATGACAATGTCAGATCTCCTGAAAGCCACTGCCAACAGATCATCCTGGTTGTCTGTTTCTTCTGCCCTAAAGCTCCCCCTCCTGATAATTGAAGCAATCAAGAGACTGATGAAGTTTATTTCAACAATTGTTCTGAAAAGCGAATCCATTTTTTGTATTATCTTTTGTTAATGCCACAATGTTTCAACTAATTTAATGTTGTATAATAAGTAAGAGAAAATTTTTTCTTCAAAGATGGTTTTCATTACAGGAAATGACCTGAAGTAGATGGCATATTAACCACCATTTCTTTCTGTTCATAACTAATCTCCTAAAGGCAGTTATCGGCTGTAATATTGTGGAAACAACAAATATATCCCGAAGAATAATCTGACAACTTTTGAAACAATAAGAGTAGATAGGTTCACATATCATCTGGTTCACACTTCTCCCAAGTCTTTTGAACAGGAGCAGAGGTTTATCCCTTCTTTCCTGTTTAGAATTGGCTTTCCAGTTTCTTCCAAAGCCTTTAACTTCTCTTTCACTTCTGGTGGCCTCTTGGGTCTTGGTGGCATTATCTTCTTGCTTGGCATGGTGCCTCTTACTCTGTAAGCCTCTACCTGGAGTGGCTCTTGGGACTTGTACAGAGTGAACATCATTGTAAAAAAAATAAATAAATAAATAACAACTTCTCAAAATCATAGATGATGACTTTTAGTTAATTTTAAAATTTTCATTTTTAAGACAATGTTTCAAATGATATGTTCTTCAGCCTTCTTCAGATTTTTTTTACATCCAGCACTTAATGCATTTCAGTCAGTACTTTTTATTTCCTCAATATGAATACAATTTACAGCTTATGAATGTTATACATTTATTTATGTTCTTCTAGAAGAGGAGAAAAGAATTGGGTAACTCTTAAAATAATGTCTGAAAACTGAAATAAAAACAATAAAAGGGAGGATACAAGTCTGAATGGTTCATGTAATAATGAAAAAGTTTTAGACAATCTTGAGCTTTTCTTTCGATTAATTACTCTAAAGTTACAGTAAAGGTGTATGTATGTATACGGCAAATGAATGTAGCCTAATACATGGAAAGTTGAATCAGTATTCAAAGTTCAAATGAAATTGTTTCTATTGACTTATGAATTCTTTTCACACTGTGCTTTATCTCATTGCCAGATATCATGACAAAATGTCTTATTGTTACTTCCATAGTCAAAGCTGACATTAGTTCAATAAGACATGGCAATTGACAAGTAGTAATGTTTCAACATAAAAATATTCAAATGATTAAATTCAAATGCTAGTCTTGTCAGCAAACCCCATTTTGTTTAATAAGTTTAGAAAACTTGATCAAACAAGTCACTTCGTTCAGTGATTTTAATATTGAAGAAAGGGAAATAAATTCTTTTGGGGGTAAATTAGACATTTTGAATTTCATTATGACTAAACAGATAAAAGGAAAACAACACTAATCCAAAGAAATTTTTAATTACAAAAGTTGTCCTAAAAACTGTACTTGGAAATGATTTGGAAAATTCTATCAGAATCAAGTCTCAAATGTTTAGACAGTTTTGCCTATTAACATCAACCAAAGAAGGTTATCACAAAAATCATGCTAATGACTGTATTTACATATCACACGCAAAAAAAGATTCTCTGAGAAACCCGTGTTTCAAATAGTTGGATAATTTTGCTTATTTACATAAGCCACACTCTTTCATAAATGTTCACACAGTTACCAATTTACTTCTTTGGTATTAGGTTGGTGCAAAAATAATGTCGTTTTCTCAGATATGTTACTATGTGAGAAAACGACATTATTTTTGTACCAACCTAATATTACTATTACCACTAATATTGTTAAAATTATAACCTGGAAGTATATCTTCAAAGAGCTTTTAAAGATAAGAAACAGCAATAGACTAAATAGTAATGAAAATAACCAGTGTTGGGAGAATTTAGATGGAACTATTAAGATGAAGAATATGTTGGGATGGGATATCTGAAAAGTTCACTCTAAGGTTAGGGGTTAGTAAACTGTTGTATGGTGCGATAGATAAATTTTCATCTAAATTATGCAATAACGAAAATAACACTGACATCCCTTTTTAACGGATACATTTACCAAAATTACACAAAAATATCTTGAAATACTAAAGAGTAAATTTATTCAATGAAATTGCCATTGGCTTCAACCACAGCCTCCAGCATCTCCTGCACCCCGCTGGATGGTCCCCTTGTTTAAGTTGGTGAATGCTCCTATAATCCTTGCTTTCAGTTCATCTTTGGTGTTACAAGGACTTTTGTTGGTCTCTTGCTTAACTGTGCCCAATGCATAATAATCAAGGGGGTTGCAGTCTGGGGAGTTAGGTGGCCAGATGTAAGAAGTGATGTGGTCACAGAAATTGTCTAACAGCCATGACTGGGTTCTACTGCTTGTGTAGTATGGTGCAGTGTCCTGTTGCCAGACATAGTGCTTTCCAGTAGCTACCTTCTTGACCCAGGGCAGCACTATCTTCTCAAGACACTTGATGTAGACCTCCATATTGTATCTGAGGTATGAATGGAGTCATAACATCGCCATTACTAGTGATCACTCCAAACACCATGATATTGACCTGGATATATCATCCAACTCTCTATGAATATTTTGCAATGACCTCAGATTGACACCCGAACACTCTGAAATATTCCTATTGGGGTTTCCAGTGCAAATGCCAAACAGTCCAGCATGCCATTTCTAAATTTCTGGTGAAGCGAAGTGAATTGCATCTTTTTCTCACAGTCAGCGCTATACTGTGCTGTCGAAAAAAAAAATCCAAAGTAAATCACACATATGTGAAATTAAAAATATAAAATGGCAACAATTTAGCCATTGCAAGACAAGACAAAAAAGTAAAATTAAATATATATAACTAAGATATGAATATGCTTCATAAACTAGGGACTTGGCCTACATATGCAGTGGATGTGAAGGTGATGTAAGCAGCTTGGAAAGAGAAATCATTGATCAGAATTCAAATTCTGGCAGATTTTGTTACATTCATGTCTTTCATCTCCCTAGCTATGGATTAAATGGCATGATAGAATGGGATATTTATCTGTGGTTGGCAACCAGCCTAGGAAATGGACAACTCTGAAATCAAAACTGTATGTTGGACTTGGGGTTGTGGACTATGCTCTCAACTGAGGTCAAATAAAGAAGAAACTTAAAAATAAAAATGGCGGGGGGGAGGTCCTTACCAAAAGGTGATTAACAAGCTTGTCTCAAAGACCCCATTACTATTGGATCTTCACTAGATCCTCTTCACTTGTGTCGTTGTGTTGTACTAAGTAAAAATTAATGAATTTTCCTATTTCGGCAAAATTGCTATAGAGTAACTAGTCCCAGGGACCATGATTACTATGATGAATATTATCCTCACTAAGTGCTTGATACTTGTGGTCTTATATTGTGCTAAGCAAAGCTTAAGTTCCTATATTTTAAAAAAAAAGACATTTCTAAACTTTTTTCTAAGTTTGGCATAGCACGTTTTTCTATTTATTTATTTTTTCTTTTTTGCAATAGATAAATTGGCCACAAACTTTATTTTTGAATGACAGTATTGGCTAGGCAGTATTTGAAAAGAAAATCCCTCTTAACATCCTTCCTATTCCCTATAAAATAAAAACTAAGATCTTCAATACATTCTTTCTGTACTGCTTTATGGCCTGGATTTTGTCAACTGGAATATAACAGGTCTTGAGAAAGTGAAAACATCCCAGAATCACATCATGTGATTCATGACCAACAACTGCCTAACAGATCGCATAAGAATACAAACCCTTCTAGACACAACTGGTCTGACCCCAATTGTCTCCTTAATAAAGAATAAAACACTTAATTTATATGGTTACATCAAATGAAACAAAAAAAAAAAGTGGGAGTATCAAAGATATGCATTGATGAGATGATTCCTGGAAAAAGAAGCAGAAGAGTCCAGGGAAGAAGGTATGACAACATAACATGGCATTCTATGTCATGCAATATAATCAGACATAACTCAATCTTGGATCCTTAAACCAAGTGACCCAGGACCATGAATTCTAGAATGAGTCAAGTCATGTGAGTACATATTCTGCTATAGGTGTATGTATAGTGTAGGTATAGTAATAGGTTTTGTTTTAAAGTAGAGCTTGTATTATACAAAAAAGAAAAAAAAAAGATATTTGAGCTTTTTACTTGGTATGGAAAAACAAGTGTTTTACTTTACATGAAATGGTATTATACATGAATATATTAGTATCTCCATTTCATAACAGTTGTTACATTTAGTGTATAAAATGTGTATGCAAATGTAAAAACTATTATGAAACAGAGAATTATTCCATATTGTTTGCCCTAGCAGTTGAAGGTACTGATCGAGAATATTGTAATCAATACCAATAATGATGAAGCCAAACTAATAATCTACATATGTAAAACAAAATATGTATCCATAGTGGATAGTCTATATCATCAGAAGAGTCCACTACATTAAGATGAACAAATTACCCACTTGTACATAGTGGACTCATCTTATGACATAATAGAAATTCTATATGTTTATATTAGAAATATTGTCCTAAAGGAATTTGTGGAGTGAGTGGCTATGGTCAAAGGTAAAATAAGTTACAGAACTGTCCAACAAACAGAATTGACAAAGTTTGCAATAAGAAGAAAAAGAACAGGGCAACAGATAATATAAAGCAAGCAAACAATATATGCAAGGCAAATTAACAATAATAAGGCAAAGCAACAGTAATAAGGCAAAAAGTTCACAACCTAAGAATTGGTGTTGATGCACAAAAACAACTTTGGATAAGCAAATGTAGCATTCTGACTTGAAGACAAAACAGACTGGGACTGCATCAGGTGAAACCAAGAATGGACCTATTTTATTGGCTTGGAAAAAAATCCCAGCATGCATTTGTATGCTTCTTCCTATAAAAGGGGAGGTGAAAGTATTTTGCAGTCATTCCCAAAGTTTGAAACCAACAGAACTCTTAAATTGCTACTGGCTCTGTAGTTTACAAGACTTATTAATACATAACAAATACATATATTAAAAATTAATTTATCACATATCATATATGGACAAGGCAGAAGATCAATTGTTATCTTTGTTTAGATTTATTTTTGGATTAATTTAATATTGAACATAAACAAGAAAACACAGTAACAAGTCCAATGCAATTACAAAAGAACACATTTTTAAACTCGTACAATAAAAATAGTGAAAATATAACAATACTCAGTCAGCCATGAACAGTTGAAACCCACCCAGTAATTATTAGGTTGGTTCAAAAATAATGTCGTTTTCACACATGTTACTATGTGAGAAAACGACATTATTTTTGCACCAACCTAATATGTTGTTTCAGAAATAATTATGGATTGGCAACAAGATCTCATCATTTTACAGTTGAAATAGTGAAATGTAACAATAAGTTCTATGCTAACAGTTTTTTCTATTGCACTTCTTAATTGTGGATCTCTCTTCCGGCCTTTTTCTTCCCAGTCAACATTGATCTTTAAAAATTTAAATGCAATGTCAATCGTTATCTTCGGTCTTCTTAATTCTTGTTCTTTTATTGTTCTCTCTCCTCAAGTGTTTTTTTTTTTGTTTTTTTTACATATACTCTAACACTCAGTAACCTCTTGTGACTTTATTGCCTTGCCTGGACTAAAATGATAAAAAGAAAATTCTTCCACTCCCTTTATATTTACTAACTGTTGTAAAGGAATATCCCACTCTCCCTTTTGCCTATTGTGGACTGACTATATCAGTAGATATATATATATATTAGGTTGGTGAAAAAATAATGTCGTTTTCTCACATAGTAACATATGTGAGAAAACGACATTATTTTTGCACCAACCTAATAGAAAGCACAGGATATACCTGGCAGACTTGCTTTGGTAATTAGTTGGAGATTCATCTCCAGCTGTGCTGGTCGAACTTTCTGCCTGAAGACAGAAAGGAACCCATACGAGGATATGCCGAAGGGCAGAGTCTCGTCTGGGGTGGTAGACAACTACCCGACCCCATGTATACGGGATCTACGGGGAATTTTTGCCCGAGCCTACAGGCCCAGTTTTGCCCCGCATTAAAATTGGCCTTGTGCCACATCCTGCCTCACAGGAAGGTAAAGTAAATAACCTTGCTTTGGCAATTAGTTGGAGATTCGTCTCCAGCTGTGCTGGTTGAACTTTCTGCCTTTGGGCAGAAAAGAACCCAAATGAGGCTATGCCGAAGGGCAGAGTCTCATCTGGGGTGGTAGACAGCTACCCAATCCTGTGTATATGGGGTCTACAGGGAATTTTTTGCATGAGTCTATGGGCTCAGTTATACCCTGCATTAAAACAGCCTTGTGCTACATCCTGCCTTGTGGGGAGGTAAGGTAAATATCCTTTTTTGGCCATTAGTTGATTTGTCTCCAGCTGTGCTGGTTGAACTCTCTGCCTTTGGGCAGAGAGGAACCCAGACAAGGCTATGCCTAAGGGCAGAGTCTCATCTGGGGTAGTAGACAGCTACCTGACCCCGTGTATACAGGGTCTATGGGTAATTTTTTGCTCAGCATTAAAATACAGCCTTGTGCCACATCCTGCCTCACAGGGAGGTAAGATAAATAACCTTGCTTTGGGAATTACTAGCTTGCTAACAGATTCTATCTTTCAGTAGTGTATTCTCTTTTACAATAAGCTGCTCTTTCTTTCATCTATGCCCGTGTTGCTGTTCTTACCCACTCAAGTACCACCTTTGTCTGTTTTGTAACCTTTTTTAAAAATACAGCACTAACATAATTGGATGTTGACAAAATATAAGAGTTAACAGCAAAATGTGTGAGTAGTGTAATAGTTATCAAGGCAGAAAATGGAAACAGAAATCCAAGTTCAATTTCTGATCAAATCTGTTCTTTTCCTTTACACTAATACCCTTTTGAAAGACATGGAATCCATCCCTTCTCTCTCCCGCCACTATGGGTTAAATAAAAGGACAAATTGGGCTCTCAAACCTTGTGTGGGAAGGAAACAATGAACTTAAAACCACAGAGAAGGCAACAAGAAACTATACCACTATCTTTCCCTAACAAGTTATGGCAATTCATAAACATTAAAATTAAATTTATGGCAAGCCATGATTGCCTACGTCCTGAAAAGACACAAGAAGAAAATATGTGAAGTTTCTTTCACCAAGAAAAATTATTGACAATGGAGGATTGACCCACACTGCTGAGGTTGAGTGTAGAGATAAATGCTTTCAGTTGTTACTGTCTAAACATAAAAATGCTCAATGTCCAATGCTGAACATGCCCTCTATCTATGTAATAAATTTTAATATATTTTTGCATTTCTATGGCAAATTATAATCTCATGAAACCTTAAAAGAATAAAATGATTTATTTGGCAAGAAAACATTTATTTGATACTAGCTTAAAAGCTGTACTCTGTGCAAACTTTTAAGCTAACTCCTGTGGAGGGCTAATTGAGCCTCCAGCCCAAAACTAAAGGGACCTCTTGGTCCAGCTTAGAAAACAGCAATGATAATTTTGAAGAAATAACTTTGAATTTCTCAATTCACTCTATGGAACTTCAAAACCTCACTGGGTCAAAATTCTTCAACTCAAACTCTGTGCAACTGAGTGGAGTTCTTCAACTCACAAACTGTGGAACTTCAAAACCTCACACCACAAAAAATCTTGCTTTAACAGATTCCTTGGCATTTTGAAGAAATAAAAATGATTTCTTCAATTCAGAAAGATTTGAAGATATTTTCAACTGAATTTAAAACAATTTTTAAATTCAGTTTTTTTGCATTACTTTAAACTCAATATAAATTAAAAAAATTTAAAAATCACTAACTTTTTCAGTTATTTGAAAATCTGATTTTTTCTTAACTGTTCCCTCATCTGGACACAAATCCCAATGCAGATGAAGGGCAGATTTTCAATCCCACAATCACTTGGATTCCAAAAAAGGTATGTCTATGCAGAGCAAGTGTAGCCAGAGTTAGAGGAATTTCAGACAAACAGAAAGATTTTGCGGTTTATTTATTTAGAGATAGATTTGCAGTAATTTAGTTTGTTGTTTGTATTTTTTAGAACGAGCCGAATTGGTTTTATGGAAACAGAAACGGGCAGAAGAAAAAAAATTTGGTTCCAAGAGAAAGAAGAAAATTGCAAAGAAAAAGAAGAAATAAGGAGTAAATTACAAGATATCAAGACATTTTTTGAAACAGTTTGGTGTGATATACTAAAAATATTGTATAAAATATTAATATCAGTAAAAGAAACAAAAAAGCAATTGGTACAATGTAATAACAGGATTGCTTTTTGCATATCATTTTTTAAGCTGTTTTTTTTTTTTTATTGTTAGATTCACCAACTACTTTATCATTCTAATTTGTTTAAGAATATTTCAAAGCAGGAATGGCCAACCTTTTACATGCCATGTACCAATATTTCTACATATAAATTCATACAAATTACATTAATTCTTGTAAAAATATCAATATAAATAATTTTTCCATTTTTATATAATTCATTGATATATTAGAAAAAGAAGATGAGTGCAACATTCCTTAATAAGATTTGAGTGTTTTCATTTTGCAAAACTAAGTTAAATTAATTTCTAAGAACAGCAGAGAATTCTTTAAATTTTAATCACTCAATAATGATCTCATTTTTTTTTTTTTTTTTTAAAATCAATATCATAGCAGAAAATGTTTGTTTGTATCTGTCATTCACAAATGGCAAATTTTATTCAGTTTTTAGTTAGAAAATGTTCACAGGTTAATGATTGTCAGAGATAATGTCAAACATTTGGGACTGAGAGAAGCCTGTCAAATTTCATTTTGCATAATGAATTTGTTCTCAAGTCTATAAGTTCCATCTGTATGTTACAAGGCATCTTCATGATTTCTTATTCACAAAGTGAAAATGAGTTTATAAATCTAAGTAGACAGTTTCCTTCTTATTTTCTCAACAATCATTGAATTCAGATTTACTCTCATTTTCTTTTTTGTGTTAGAAGTGAAAACTAAAAAAAGACAATTTAAAAAAAAAAAAGGTTCAAATATTCACATAGAATATCAACTTAGCATACAAATATCAATTATAAACAGATTGTGGGGAGGAAATACAAACACATCTTATAAATCAGCAAAGAGCAACGAGTCATGTATACATCATGAGGTGACCATTCACGTTTTAAAGTTTATTCATCTTTCATTAAGAAAAATTAAAATTATATTGACTTAAAACTGTAGTTTTTAATGGACTAAAGATAAACTCAACTTTAAAACATCCTAAAAATGATAAATATTTGTCTAAAATAAGCCATTATCTTTGAGTTTTTTAAATTTGTGTTTTCATTCTTGTTGGACCTACAACTATATTTTGGGGCTGGCCTAATGATTAACATCATGGAGAATGTAGTTCAAACTACAGCTGAGACAGTGTGTTCACTTTGCACAAAAGGCATGAATTCACTTAGCCCTTACAAAGCATTACATTTTGGATGTTCAACAATAGGTCAAGGACCTTTCCTTGTTGTACCCCAATACAACATGTCACTTCAAAAGATGGGCATTGCCAAATAACCCCCATTACCCTGAGAGGTGCTATGAAGGAAAATTACCTTGCGTGACACCACAACAATCTAATGGGTCATGGAAAATGTCCACTATATTTTGATCAATGCATTTTCCAGGTTTATAATTTACTTCTAGATAGTTTTAGTACTGGTGTGAGGAAAGATTATTTATCTGAATTTTTCCCAGTCTTACTAGATATTAATGCTGCTTGCAGGAATTTATAGTACCCAAACCTAGAACTATCTCCTGTTGGATCCCTTTCCTACCAAACAAATTATGCATCCAAGACAGACCAAAGAATGTATCACCCAAAATGTAATAATAAAACCTACAGAAATGAGAATGTTTATCTGAATAATTCACTCCTAGAAATAATCTGATTGAGATTTTTTATTTTTTTATTTTAGTAGAATGAACTGTGTTGCAAATTTGAACAGTATCTACTCCCTGGTCCTTTGAGGTTGGGATCAGACTTGTTTTTTCTTTGGGTAAGACAGACCCTAAAATTGAGGAAGAAGAGTCTGGTACATGGAAGAGTCCAACACCAAATATCTCTTTATTGCACAAAAGTGGTTTTTGTGTCTACCTTCACAAATGCATTAAAATCAGGGAAGAGAAAGGAGAGGGAGATTGTCAGTGACCAGAAATTAATACAAGGGCTATAACATGTATAATTTTGTGGTACTCAACTGTTCATTTGTCTGAGAATACTCAATGTCAAGAATTTACAACAAAATCTATAACTTTGATCAAATCCTGCTTGTTTCATAATCTTCAAAGCACAGATTCAATAAAAATATTTTTACCTGTGCAGTGTTGACCTTTGTGCACTGCAATTACTACCAAACCATTTTTTTTCATTTTGACAAATTTGATACATTTTTGTTGTAAAGTATTCAACCATTTATTATCAACATAAGAGAGAAGGTCTACCAAAGACAATGGCAGCTTACTTTTCTTTACTCCTCTTGAGACCTTGTGTATTTATCAAAGTATCCCATCCACTTTTCAAAATAGCCTGTAAAATCCTTTTACAGGATCACCACCATCAGCTGTCACATCACATTCTCTTTAATCTTATTCACAGCATTTTAACAGAATTGAGAAAAGACAGAAGAAAAAATCTGGGAAGAGGAGGCTGACAGTGATGCAACGTTATGCCAAAAACTCTACACAAGACACAAAAATTACCTGATCCTTTTGAATGTGATGGTCACATAGTACACAAGAATATTCAGTGGTGTCTGTCAACTAAGTGTTTATTCAAGCATGTGCAGTAAGGTTCCCTCTGATTAACTGCCTAGTTACATCAAGGCTGCACAACCATTTCTAAAGATATTCAAAATGGCTGGATACATTCTGGACAAACCTTGTATATTTGAACTGTGATAATATATAATAAATTGTGCATTCCAAATTTATTTTGCAATTATTGTTGTATTTGTATACTTAGTATTTTTAAATAATGACCATAATATTGATGCAAGTCATTCTTGAGAAATTTGTAACATTAATAAGAGCCTTCAAAATACAACTTTTTAAAAGGTTCCCCCACTTATAACTAATGTTTATTGATGTTGATCCTAGAACCCTTTCATGTGAGTAGATTCTAGACATTTTCTTTTTTTTTTGTTTTGCTAAAGACTTGGATTGATTTTTCTGGAATCATATAGGCACATTATTTAACTTTCACAAAAAGATTTGTTGACATAGTAAAGATAAAATGAATCTGGAGGAAAAAGCTATATTCATTGTATTTAATACTTTCCATTGATTTGTATAAAATTAAATTTTCTAATTCATATCAATGATTAATTGTAAATTTAATTAGATATTTCTCACATGTATGTATATGAAAAAGAAAAAAGGATAATTATCTTAGCTGACGTATTTCATCTTTTGAGGGACTTTAGCAAGGCTAATGTGATAATTTGGCTTGATAAAATTCCTTATAAGATGAAATACATCGGCTAAGATAACTTTTTTTTTTTCAGATATACTCTATCTTAAATTTTTACACACATACATATGTATGTACATTATATAAATATAAAAGTGAACATTGAAGTCAATATTGAGTGTTGACTTCAATGTTCACTTTTATATTTATATTTACATACTCTATCTCCAATATTGAGCACTTTATCCCATAAATATAGCACACTTTAAAACTATATATATATTATATAAAAAAAAAAAACACAGTCTATGGCTCGATTTCAAGTAATGCTATCATGATCCATCCTCAAACATGGACAGCGCAGATGTGGCAATGTGGGGGATCTTGGGTTACATTAATATCTTAGTAAACCTCATTTTAGTCCACCAATTGAACACTCTTTTTTTATATATATTCTCTGTAAGTAGAAATGCCAAATAACATGTAGTGAATGACAGTTTTGCTAATTTTTGAATAATCAAAACTGCCACACACAAAGCTGCCCTAATTAGGCAGATGCAACCACATATATTATATATTAATCAGATACCGTGGAAACATTTTCCATATGTACAGGGAAAAAAAGATACAACTTTGTTTGTTTTAAGCTTCTCTACTCTAAAATTATGTGTTATGGACTAACAACAAAAAAAAAAAAAAAAACTTTGAAAAGTTAAAAGTTAATTTCTAGAAGAAATAAAAGGCATTCATTCAGAGTACAGAAAGAAATATTTTCATACAAAAAAAATGCAACAGATCATTTAACTAAATCTTAACCAGTTTTTCTACTTTATTAATGAAATCGGGATCTGCATATTTTCACAAAAAAGTGATCTTTATGCCTGCTGATAATAAATATTACTTAAACAGCACATTGGAAACAATATCCTGATGTTTTAAAATAGTAGTTTTTATGAAAAAAGTGTGTGATCTTTTTAAAATTCTAATTTTCTTTTTTACTCTACCAGTGAACCAGACAGTGAAAAAAGACATTTCATAAGTGATAGTGAAATTAATTACTGTCTTGGCATAGCCAACAAGATAGCTTACTTGTATATTGATGCTATATAAGAAATAGGGAGGTATTTTTTGTTTTTTGGGGGTTTTTTTTTATTAAAAAAATAAAAAATCCCAACTGGAAAAAAAACAAAAAAAAAAAACAAAACAAAAACAATTCCAGTCCCAAGTTGTTATAAATAACAAACAATTAATAATAACAACAACAACATTTTCTTTTAGAAAAAAGTATTATTGCAATAACAGTAACAATAATAACAAATAGATATCATGTGTAAAGTCAGGTCTATATTAAATATGAGTACATTTCAACCTTGATTAGAAGAAATATGAGAAAACAGTGAAAACATTCAGCCCTTTATATGTTAATAATTCCCAGGGTTTTGCTTACTGGATCTGCGACCTAACTCGGCAAGAAATACTTAGTTAGGATTTCCATCCTTTAACTCCAATAGAGTGCATCAAATATTTTTGCTGCTTTCTAAATATCTCCTTTAATTTTTCTTCTAAGAGAAGCATTTACAGGGTGCGCCAAGTATTTGAGAACATTTTTTTAAATGGAAGACTACATAACAATGTTATGCTGCACGTTCCAAATTTTGACATTCTCATTTCTCTTTCAGATTTCTTGAGAGCATTAGCATAGCAGCTTCCAACCTGACAAGAAATGAAAAGGGTATATGTTGTTTATAGTGCTAGCACAGTGACTAGAAGATATCCAGCTTTCTGAAAGTAATCAGTTCTTTTTTGTTCAGTCATGAATGGACTAAAAAAAAAAAAAAAAAAAAAAAAAAAAAACCTTTGATGGGATAATGTCAACCATGGCCATAAGAAAGAAGCATTCCAAGCAATCAAATGTCATAAGAACAGCAGAGTTCATTCAGTACATCAAGTAACATCATGTGCTACATAATGCATAGACAAGCCCAGAATCACAAACTACTGGTCAGAATTCTGATAACTCAAACTAAGTGGGAGTGGTTTGAATCCCAATGGGAGTGGGGGTTGAAATTGACAGTAATGGATTGCTTTTGTTCAAGGTTTGATATAAGACCAAAAAGGTGCAAAGACACTCAAAGTGCTGCAAGAATTAAGAGTCAAGATGTCTTGCCACACCCAGATTTCTTAGTGAGGCAAGCCAGCAAATGGCAATGAGATACTGGCCAACTGGTTGACATGTGTCCTCTCGATCATTTCCCTCTGAGAAACAATGCTACGACTACTGTCCCTCATAATATAAAATGAGTAAAAAGGAAAATTTTCCCTCCTTGATGGAGGACTGAAAAATTGAAGCCAGAGGCAATATAAAATGCAACATATATCAGCAGCAAGTCAATACAGTCATTGCTACCACCTACATCAAGGTGCTGGACTTGAGGGTCAAGTTCTGGATTGAAAGTCTAGACCAGGGAAGATTGTACTTGCTTCAACAGGGCACTGCACCTTGCTACATGACCCAACAATAGTGGGCTAAGAATTTTCACAATCATGTTAAGCCGATGTGACCTCATAACTCTTCTGATTTTGATCCCCTAGACTACTAGATCAGGGGTGCCACCGAAAGTGAAACCAATTAGCAGCCCCTCCACACACCAAGGATTCATTAAAGACATGAACAAGAACCACCTGATCAGAGTATGCAATCACTTTTGAGACCATATCAAAACTGTCATCAGTTTTATTGAATAACTTTTTCCTGGTCTTCTAAGTTAAATGTATGTAAATGCTTTTGGAAAATATAGCTATTTTTAGCTCAACCACCATTTATTGTGAATGCTTAGGAAAAGCAGTAGTGATTTATTCATCACTTTTCTTTTTAAATGAAAGAGATTTCCTATGGAGGAGTTAGGATTTTTTGTTATTTTCATTGTAAATTTAATTCAATTATTTCATATAAAAAAAAAAAAAAAAAATAAGCTAATGCAAATACAATTATTATAGTAGAAATCGAAAAAATACTTGGCTATCACCCACTTACTAAAAGCACTGATAAATTTTTACCAATTTCATAAACATGCTTAGTAAATGGTAGTTGAGCCATTTTTTTTGCTACTGAATATTTTTTATTCCTTAATTTGTTCTCAGTTACTTGGTGCACCTGGTATAATATATAATCAATGCTGAAAACCAATACATTTTTGCAACAATTTGGGCTTTGCAGGTGAGTGTGTTTTTCTTCAATTCAAAGATTAAAATAAAAAAAAATTGATGAGTGACCATGTTGAGATGAACATGGACAGAGGATTTGGTTTGTTTATGTTAAAGCCAACTACAAAATTGTGAGATTGGTTGTCATTTGAGAAAAACTTATTTTCAGTTCTACAGTCATTTAGATATATTCAAAAGTGATTTAATTGACAATTAGTGTGAAATATGAAAAGTTCTTATAAGGATAGAAATAAATAAATAAATAAAAAATAGATATTATTTTATCAAATGGGGGGGAAAATATAAATAAGACTAAAAATTTTAAAAATTAAGATATAAAGCCAAAAAAGTAATTGCAAGAAGAAAAAATAACATTGGAAAATTTAAACTAAAGAAAAATTAAAATAATTATCAGATATCAGAAAGGGAAAAAATTCACAACATTGTCTGATTTGCTTAAGCAAGGGAAAAAAATAAAATATCTAAAAATAATCTAAAATCTACACAAAAGAGAAATTAGTAATATTTTAAATAAAAGAAATACTGAAAGAAAGAAAAAGTTTTATATATATTATATATCACAGATTATATATATATATATTTAAAATAAACAAAAAGTTAAAAAGCATTGATGCCATTCAATAAAAAAAAAAAAAAAAAAAAAAAAAAAGAATAAAAAATGTTTTTTTATTTTTTTTGCTTTTTGGTTTATATTTGTTGTTCTTTCAAGACTTTGGGTTTAGTACGTGGGCAACGAATCTGATTTCTCTTTCAAGACAGCAATTGATCGAGTGACCTCTGAACTAAGTGACTGCAATTCCATAACTTGCTGATGCAGCTCAGGGGGGCAGTCTTTTAGAGATGTGTACAACTCCAGGAAGGTGAGTACTTTGGAATAATTGGCATTTACCTCCAAACTTTCCTGCCCTCCAAAGATATCAGAATCCTGGCTTATAATATCAGCATTATCAGCTGGCTCATCACCATTAAGAAGGGAATCATCAGTGGCTACAGTAGTAGCACTAGATTTCTCTGAAAGAAGAAGGAAAACGTTAATATATGTAAAAATTACTTTTAATTAAGGAAAATAATAAACATTGTTCTAAGGAGTCAATAGTTTAACTAACATTATAAGAAAATAAAACAAATGGAAGTTTTTAATATCTTTTTTTAAACAGTGCACCTTTTTTGTCTATTTATATTCAGCACCCATAGAAAAATAAATGTACATATTTGTGTATCTAAAAAGGAGAAAAAAAAAAAAAAAAAAAGGACTAGTTCATTTTGTTTTCAACTGAAGGTTGTTGGTTGGTTGGTTTTGTTTAGCAGTATATCAACCTCTATGGATTATTTAATGCTGAAATTAAAATATTTTGAATGCAATTGTATGCTTTCTATTACAGATAAAATGTATTGTTGGTCATATGTATTACTGGTCATTTTACTATAGATAGGTGTTGTTGGTCATTTTACTATAGATAGGTGTTGTTGGTCATTTTACTATAGATAGGTGTTGTTGGTCATTTTACTATAGATAGGTGTTGTTGGTCATTTTACTATAGATAGGTGTTGTTGGTCATTTTACTATAGATAGGTGTTGTTGGTCATTTTACTATAGATAGGTGTTGTTGGTCATTTTACTATAGATAGGTGTTGTTGGTCATTTTACTATAGATAGGTGTTGTTGGTCATTTTACTATAGATAGGTGTTGTTGGTCATTTTACTATAGATAGGTGTTGTTGGTCATTTTACTATAGATAGGTGTTGTTGGTCATTTTACTATAGATAGGTGTTGTTGGTCATTTTACTATAGATAGGTGTTGTTGGTCATTTTACTATAGATAGGTGTTGTTGGTCATTTTACTATAGATAGGTGTTGTTGGTCATTTTACTATAGATAGGTGTTGTTGGTCATTTTACTATAGATAGGTGTTGTTGGTCATTTTACTATAGATAGGTGTTGTTGGTCATTTTACTATAGATAGGTGTTGTTGGTCATTTTACTATAGATAGGTGTTGTTGGTCATTTTACTATAGATAGGTGTTGTTGGTCATTTTACTATAGATAGGTGTTGTTGGTCATTTTACTATAGATAGGTGTTGTTGGTCATTTTACTATAGATAGGTGTTGTTGGTCATTTTACTATATAAAAATGTATTGCTTATATTTTTTCTATAAAAATGTATTTTTATACTTTCATAGTGTTTTGTTTTTATTTGAGGGTTCACTATTAGCTCAAGGCTGGGACCCTAACTGGTGCTACCACCTTGAGCCAGAGTGGACTTGTTAACAAGAGGTGGTTCCATGCTCCTCAAAACTTCCAATCTTCCAATCAGAGGCTTTGCTGTTGAATGCAGCCTATCATCATACCCAGGACTTCAACTGAATGTACAAGTTTAAAAGTAACTAAATAGCATTGCTCAATTAAATACTAATTAGGAAAGTGTAGAAAACAACTAAATAAATAATTAAACAAGTTAATAATAAACTAAAAATCTCAACTGATCTAATCTCTACAGTAAATGTATAACATCCCACAATAGAACACACCTAACAGATCGAACATTTTGTAAAGGTCTAGAATTCTACTTGAAAATAGCTAGAAAATGAATTGGAGATAACATTGCTAGACAGCAACGACAAAAAGACAAGGAGAGTTAAAAAAATTCATTGTATGATGTAAATAACATTAATATTCTATCAGCAGTTAATTTTCTATATGAGACACAAGTAACTATTTTGCACAACATGAATTCCCTATAATATAGAAGTATAGGTTTAACACTTGGAAAACATACAAATTCAAAAGCATGGAAAAGAGGGGAAAAAAACTCAAAAAAAACTATAGTTATATAAGGTAAACTTTAAATTAAACAATTTAATAGATTAACTATGGGGAAAAGGTGCCTGTTAGTATTGAAAATTTGTTCATTAGTTATTTCATTTATTCCCATTTCATTTGATTTTGAAAGTCCCTCCCATAGAAAATATTCTCCTTGAATAAAGCTATTTAATGTGTGTGTACATATACAATATGGCAAATATATTTGTATATTTTTTCTTCTAACCTTTTTTACTGTATTAAAATTTCTATTGGCAACTCCAGGTAGCAGTGTCTTTGCTATGACAATGACAGATGGTTATAAAGCCAGGAAATAAAATGACAGACTTCATTAAAAAGCATAATACAATATTATTTAAAGACTTGCATATAAAAGTTTAATAATATTAAAGATTTAACAAGGTAGCAGTTACATATATTCATTTTTTTTTTTTTGGCATAAGTAAACATGTGTGCAATATTTACTTGCTTGTTAGACAGTGTACCGCAGTGGTTCTTAGCTGTTTTCCTGGCAATAGTCCAAAATTTTATCTAAAAATCTATTGCAGAAATACATTCTCATAAATAAGATAATTTAAAAAAAATATTGGTTAAAATAAAATGAAAATTTTCTCAGTGCAATGTGGGTTACTTGGTGGTGGCCATTTATGAATACAAATACTAAATATATAGTCATACTGTCTTTAACAAGTATCAACTCATTGTTTAAACAAATTTTTTTCTAGTTAGCAGGCTCATTTTTAAGTCACTTGAGATTTATATGAAAATTTATTTCATAACATTTTTATCAAAGTTTAGTTTGCAGAACAACTGATGTTGAATAAATTTCTCTCTTAATATTAAACTAGTAGATTTAATAAATTTGCCTCATGTTGAAACCACTTGCACATGTACAAATTCACTAAATTAAATGTTAGATGGTGGATTTAGTACACTCAAGTCAGACTTCTTATAAGCTTACAATCACAAAATAAGAGAGAAGTGAGCAAAACTTGGAATGGAACCAGTTCATAACCACAAGGTGAAAAAAAAAAAAAAAAAAAAAAAAAAAAAAAACAAACATTTGCATCAAATTATAATCTATAGGTACTGTGATTTACAGCTAAAAATTTGATAAATCATTTTGGTAAACCAAAATCAAGCTATACCTGAAATGTATAGCAATAAATTCTATTCAAAAAGATTTTTCATAATTTCAAAACTAATACTAATAACATCAATCAAACTAATAAAGTTTTTCTAGAGGAATGTTTCTCAACCGGTCTTCTCTGGAACTCTAGGGTTCTATGAGAAATATTGATAAATAGGCTAACACATTTTTTGAGTAATTTTTGTTTAATTTTATATTAATTTTACTATACATGTATGGCAACAATGTTATATTCCAACAATATCTTAAAATATAAAAGAGATAGATATTAATAACGGTATATAATCATTTTTACGCAGGGGTTTCCGGAGACATGAAGACTATTTCAAATGTTCCAAAAAAGTAAAAAGGTTGAGAAACACTGGGAGAGATATCTGAACTTCTCTACTGTTCACAAGAACAACTACTAAAGGTTGTTTTAGTACAAAGGAAATGTTTGCTTAACATCTGGCTAATTGCTTAAAGGTTAAAATTACTTTATTATTGATTTTTACTCAGTCTAGTTTAATATGAAATCAGATCAAATGGAGAGAAGGTGATACGGCAGTATGTAGAAGGTATTGTTCCAATATTTCTAGAATGGCCTGCCTGTCATTATTCAAAATCATGGTAAAAAAAAAAAAAAAGAAAAGAAAAAGAAAAAATAATAATAATAATAATAATAATATGCACAGTTAACTACTCACCAAGCAGGCATAAATTATTATATTAATTAATATAATCAACCCTTAAAAAAAACAAAAAAAAAACAAATATAAGTAAATAAAAACATATACCAGATATAAAAGAGAGGTTACAAGTACAAGGACAAATGTTTCATTATATGAACAAAATCCTTCTAAATTGTTTCTGGACTAGTCTCCCACAATTAACAGGTATTAATCAGAGACTGAGTCAACACTTTACATATTCTAAATCAATGAGGCTCATATATATATATATATATATATATATATATATATATATATATATATATATATATATATATATATGAGAGAGAAAGAGAGACTTGTTATAATAAACCTCCACTTGTAAAATGTCAAATGAAGAGGTTTATTTTTATTCTCTCAAAAACCAGTTAAGTAAGTAATAGAAAGCTACAAAGGAATTAAAATTCATCACAGCCAATGATAGAGAATATAAGAAACCAAGTGAATGTCATACAGAACGAAAGGAAAATAATAGTCAAATTCAATTTTGTTTTTAATAGTTTCTATATGAAACATGTATTGTCTAGTGACTAAAATTTAATATCTACAAGATCATAAATTTTTTTTTTTAAATGTTGAAAGCAATATATATATAACTACAAAAATAAATAAAAAACATACACACTAACACAAAGAATTCTTGACTGAATATATGGTTGTTATGCTTATTGCTGCAGGTTCCTTGTGAAGTATAGGACTGTAACTACAGCAAGTGGTGTGGCTGTGGTTTCAGTAGCAAGTAAGTTTTTACAGAGAGGTGTTCTCTTGACACCAAAAATGAAATGCCCAATATCTAATGGGCTCCAAAACATCTCGTTTTGTGTGCAAAAAAGGATTTCTTTTTAGTGCACACATTTTTTTTTTTACTTATATCCAGTTGAGCAGAGACACATGCCCCACAGTGTTATCACTTGGGGACGGATACATACAGACACATACATACTTGTGTATAAGCCAACTTCATGCATAGTGTGACTGAATTTTTTGCATGAATTTTAACCCCTACTAAAAAAAATTTACTTGTGCACAGTGCAACTGGTCACAAAAATGTATGATTTTTAATCTCTCCAAAAAAGAAAAAAAAAGAAAAAGAAGTTGTGTATAGTGAGATCACCTATTTTTTGGCATAAAAAAAAAAAATTGCACTATACTATATATGGTATATTGTGTCTTCAAGTTAGTGCATTCTGTTTCAGCTACTTGGAGGTTACATACAAAAATCAGACATTTATTATTATAAAGATGTTCCAAATTAAACAATCTAAAGTTTGTTTCTCTTCTATGTTTCAAAAGGAATCGAGTCAAATTCTATTTTGAAAGGGTTATAAAAGATTGTTTAGACTTATTTTTATTTAAAATCATTCACAAGTAAGAATTAATAAGATAATACAACAGATATTTTTATAAAAGCATTTAATCACTATCAAAGTTAGATACTGTAAAGATCTTAATCTAGAGACATATCAAATTTATTTGAAGAGCTTTTAAATGACGAGAAGGGAAGCTAAAGGTGCATGAATTCATGTCAAACTTAACTATAATAGTTGAATAAATAAGCTTTTGCATATAAAAATGGGTGGATAATAATGTTTTTATAAGCAAAAAATTAAAATACCTCTTAAAAAAAATAAAATAGAAAAAAGTAAATAAAATCCACACCTTAAAATGGAAGCTATTGTGCAGTTTTGTTGATAGTCAACAAAAATGCAATTTTATGTCACTAGATGATTCATACTGTGAATATTTGGTTAGTTATTAACATTGAAATTTTGACTATATTACCAGACAACACTATCAGTGATAAAAGGGAAATTAGATTAAATATTAAAATGGAAATATTTCATTTGGAGTGTTCACACTATTGAACTTATTTGTGTTGCTTTTGTTATTACAACAATGTTTTGACCAATTCATTCTACAGCATTCTACAAGTGTATAAAGAAAAGAGTAGATTTTTTTTTATTTTCCTTTTATTTTTAAATTGCCATTAACTTTAATAATATTCGTTTCAAATAATGTTCTGAATAATGAATCACTTTGCATTCTTGATATTGTCAACACATTTTAGCTGATTTATTCTTCGAGTGTACATTCTTTGACATTCTCGAGTGTACATTCTTTGAGGAAAAGATGAAAACCATATCTTTTTTTTTTTTTAAATTTCTAGGAATATATTAATAACCACATTTGTTTTTCTTACATTATTTTTTTTTATGGACAAAGAAAGTTTTTATTTTCCAATGGATTGTATCCCTGACAGAAACCAAAGAGGAATCAGCTGAAACATTCTATTGACATCATATACTTGAAGAAAGGATTCAATTATGCAAACAAAATTTGGAATGTTATGACTTTAGAGATACAGACAAAACAATTTAGAATTTCATTTACCTATCCAAAGCCAAAGACAAGCATTCTAATGAAACATGCTATTTAGTAGAAAATAATTATTATTCCTTAAAAACTGCAAAATTGTTTAATTTTCTGAAAATCAACACAGTTTATTAAATGTCATTAGGATGTACAAATAGCATAACTGTTATCAGTGCAGAAAATGGAATTGGCAAGCCAAGTTCAAATTCCAGCTTAACTTGTTATGTTCATTTTTATACTGACACCCTTGAGAAAGGTATGAAGACCTCTAATACCCACCCCCACACCAGCTATGGATTAAATAGTAGAGTAGACAAGGTTCTCTGGCCTTGTATGGCAGCCAATCTAGAAAGCCAATTCTGAATTCAAAATCATGAAGATGGCAACAAAAAATCACTTCACTATATTTTTCAAAGGTCATGACAATTTACAGATAATAAATAATAAGAATGTGGTTGTTGTTGGCACCTGCTCACATCTGAATAATCATCCTCTCTCTCTCTATTCCCTTTCTCCCCCACCCTGTGAATCAGAGAGTTTGACAAGGCCATTCATGTGGAGTTGATTTTGGTGGACAACTCTGCATGACAGAGGCCACACACTTGACCAGTAGCAGCTCTCTCTCATGGCTAAGGGGATTGAGACTGGTTGTATCAAGCTATCGGATGCTTTGTCTGTCAATGTATGCTTTGGTTACTCCACCCTAACTTGTATTTCCCTCTTCTGAAGACCCCAGTGGCAGAATAGGTGAAAATCTACTCAATCTCAATGGCCAAACCAGTGGGATAAAGGATAGAAGCAAGGATAGTGTTCTGTGAATGTTGAAATACAGAGAAAACCAATCAACTTATTAGTCAATTAACCACAAAAGACATGTTTATAGAAATTCAATTGATTATAAATATCTTCATTTCCCAGTATTTTAAAAGTATTAGCTAAACTAAAGATAGCACTGACTGCTCATGTAAAGAATGTTTTTTAACCTAGTGCAAAAAACTTTCAATAGCCTGTTTTGCCAATACTGTTTAAAAAAATACTCAATTATATGTGCATTTTTTTAAAGGTAAATTTCTCTTAAAAATGCCTAGGGGAGACAAATTAGCAGTAATCCAATATCAAATTGGCTTTTTCCTATCTATTAAAACTCTTTAAGTTTATATACATTTGGTAAAAGGGAAAATTTTTTTTTTTAAACCTTCAGTGATTATTAAATATAATCCGACTGCGAATTAAGTGAACAAAAACTATAAATCAAAGAAAATTATATGAATTCATTAAAACTGACTTGGGTTATAAACACCTATAATACTCAGAACATCTTCAATGCAAAGATTGTTTTGCTTCTTTTTTTTTTTTTGCACACAACAATGTTAAAATTGATTAGTTACTGAACATATTAAAACATCTAAGATATAAAGTAGAAGATATAAAGTAGAAGATATAAAGTAGAAGATATAAAGTAGAAGATATAAAGTAGAAGATATAAAGTAGAAGATATAAAGTAGAAGATATAAAGTAGAAGATATAAAGTAGAAGATATAAAGTAGAAGATATAAAGTAGAAGATATAAAGTAGAAGATATAAAGTAGCCTGTTACAACATAATAGTACTCTGCTCTTACAGAACGGGAATAGGGAGTTCAATTCTCACTAGATGCCTAATACTTGTGGTTTTGTACCAAAACTAATTTATACTTAGTAAATAAATGAAAAAAAAAAAAAAAGAAAAAGTTAGTTTAGTCCTTAAGTTATCCAAATTTCTTACATAAAGCAATCCTATTATTAATTTTTCATTAGTTTTTTAGTTTTATTTAGTAGTTATTTTTACATTTTTTTTAAATAGCTTCTTTTTTATAGCAACATAAACTGAAAATAAATAAGTCACCTGTGGCAAGATTTGAAAAGTATTTTTCTAAGGAGGTTTAGTAGGTAGATTCATTAAATGATATAAATTCTACTAATATTAGATGGATACAGATTAAATTTTCATTTAAAATGATATGGCCATTCTAAAATTCTGTCTTTATCCTTTAAGTCATTTCTTTAACCTTCCACTTGGAAAGTGACCAATATTACACTGGTGACTGGTGACTGGTTTTATTTTACTTTACACATTTCCATATTTTAAGCACACAGATGCTTTGGACATTTGTCCAAAATATTTTTTTTTATTCAGACTCAAGTTGATATAATGTTGTTTAATATATCTGTATCTGTCAACTTACATTGTACTTTTGTTTAACAGCAGGCCTTTTTACGACTAACAACTTTTTTTTTATAAGATTCTAAGTTCTCCAACTCAAAATCTTTTTTTTTTTCCTTTTTGGTGATCATTTTTTAATAATGTGAAAGAGATATTTTAGGGCTCCTCATAGCATCAATTTTTGCTTCCTTTATTTGATAAAATTACAAATAAAAATACCATGTTAGATGAATCTGAATTTAAAGTTAGTCTACAAACTAACAATGCCATTAACAATTGAGAATTCCCATCACTTCCAGAAATAGAAGGAATTCTGGTTATGATACATTTAATGAAAAAGGGATAAATAAATGACAGCAGGTAATAAATGTGTTAAACTACTCCACACTTTTCCCTTTGTTGCACTTGAGTACAAAATCCTTTTTTTTTTTTAACATTTTCATTCAATTATTCTTAGTTATAAAATGTCAGCTTGTCAAAAACTTTCAGAAAAAAAAAAAAAAAAAAAATACTGTCTCTGGATAATTTTTACTTCATTGGTCCAACCAGGTAGATACAATGAGGTTTTTTAGGTAAACATTTTGCAATTGTCGTTATAGAAGGAAAAAAAAAAAATTAAAAAAAAAATATATACTAAAATTTATGATCAACATGAAATTTTAGAAGCAAGTTTTCCGTCATTATTTAAAAAAAGTTTCACAACAGAAATAATTTTTCATTCTTTTTTTTTTTTTTTTTTTTATATAAGCACTCCAGATCTCAAATTAAACAAACAAAACTATTTTTTTAATTTTTTTTTTTTTATAAAAGTAAATCGAAGGATCCAGTTTGTTAAATTTAAATTGATCCTAATACGAAAGAAAGAAACAAAATATGCTCATACCACGTGATTTCTTCAGACAAATGTAAAAAAAATAAATAAACAATTTGAAATGTTACTATCGAATATAAGCACTCCAAATTCTGAATTAAAAACAAATTTAGATTTTAATTTAAACCACGTCGTTTACAAGCATCTTGACTGCAATTAGGAGAATCAATTTTTATTTTTTACAATTAAGCAAACTGGACCCATCACTTAACAGAACTTTTGTAAAATTTTTAATAAAAAAAAAAAAAAAAAAAACTAATATTCGTGATCTGCACTGCTTAAGATAGAATTAGGAATGTGAAAAAAAAAGAAAAGAAAAGATTATTTCTAGTTGCAGTGACTATAACTATACCTAAAAAAAAAAAAATCACAAAAATAAATTTCAACAATTTCATAAGGTAAATTAAAAAATACGATAGTTTCCATCTTAAGGGTAAAAAGAAATGAGGAAGAAGCAAAACTTAAATTGATTACTACTATTAAATTAAAATATATCTATTTACTATTTGACACTTATTGTATTAAATTCCTTTTTACTTAAGAAGGAACTTAACGGGAAACGATATTTGACATGTTTGTGGTAATTATTATACGACGTGCTTTTACACTCGAGAGAGGGATTCTTCTTATCCACAGTCAAAATATCAATGCAATTTTGAGTAGGCAGTAAACCAACAATTTACTCAATTCCCAGCCATTTAAAGTTCAAAGAAAAACGTGTTTTTGTTTTTGTTTTTTTTTACATCACAGTTGCGGTAAATGTTAAATACATGCACAGCGAAAAATAAAAGGGAAATTATGGAAATTTAGTTTCTCTCTCATAAAAAGAAAGAAAAAAGTTTATCGGAAATAACTTTTTGTACATTTCTCACGTTTTGCGGTTCTTTTTACATAGAAACATTTAAAATTTAAAAATCTAATTAAATATCTCAGAGTATGATGTTTAAAAATTCTCAGAGGTTTAATTATTAGATTACAAAATGTAGAAAACAAATTACAAGTGATAGATTTTTTTTTTTTCATTTAATAATCAATGCAAAAAAATAAAGCTTTTTTTTCTTGTATTTTTTTTTTTTTTAATTCGTTCCATTTTTTCTAGTAAATTCATAATTATTGTGAATGTGAATAAAAATTAAATTGACAAGTTTCTCAAACTAATATTTAAAATAATTCGGAAACTTATTTGCCAACATTTAAAAACAGAAGGGATAAATGAATGAGATGAGATCGCATCATAAAATAAACGGAATCTTTAATAAAGGGGGCTTAAAATCGATCAAACTTAATAAACTTTAACATAAGCCAAATTTAATAATAATTTTTTGTATAATAGATTAACATATACTGTTCTACATAAATTAACTAAAATGCTGATTATTTTGTTTTGTTTTGTTTTGTTTTTATTGGCGTGGTATTGGCAAATCGTAAGTCGAACTCGTATTATATCGAAATAAATAACATTATGTAAAAAAAAAAAAAAATCACATACCTTCTAACTGTTCAGAATTGTCTCGTGGTTTGCCGAACACAACATCATCAATTGATGCCGATTCTAAATCAGCAATAATTTCTGAAATCTGTGGTCGTGGTGGCCTCTCTTCTATCAACGACTTCATCTTGTCCTTTGCCGACATTGTAATGCAAAGACAGCACTGCCCTCTATCGGTGGGTAACTGCTAGTGATAGCAAATACAGCAACAAACACGCGTCACTCTTGATGGAACCTTTCCAATCGACGGCTATTTTCTTTTTAGGATTATAGCGTGACTTATCTGATTATTTAACGAGACATATTGATAAAAAAGATTAGTCAGTAGGGACAGAGTGTTTTTGAACACATATCAAAAAAAAAAAAAAAACCTTGTCCACTAGGAATTAGTATTTTTTTTTCTTTATGACCTCTTTTGAATTTGAACTTTTTTGGTTTGGCACACCACTGTAATTGCAGTAGGAAAAAAAAAAAAAAAAAAAAAAAAAAGATCGATTTTTTTTTCATTTTACAAAAAATGAAAAGGATAAAATTATATTATTTATTTTCATTTTAGCTCAGAGTTATACATTCACTTTGAAAACTACAAGAGGATGCTTTTAAGTTCTTGGACTGAAGGTATTCATTACAAAACAAATTTTGAGGTTTAGAAATTTAAGATTTTGAAAAGTAGGCTGAGCCGAAAACTTATCAACACCAAATGAAGGAAAGCAAATTTAAATACCTAAATTTATAAGCAAAGTGTATATAAATATTTTATTTATTAGATAATTTTTTTTTAATCAGATTTACCCCAAGCAAGACAGTAAAGCCACTAAGACACAATGATTAGAAAACAGAAACATTATTAAGGAGTTAGAAGAGTAATCAGGAAGGCAGTAGATAATGATTGATGTTGCATTTAAAGTTTTGAAGATCAAAGTTAACTAGAAAGTATGGAAGTGGAAGAGAGTTCCACAAGTGAGAAGTGTGAGAAAAAAGCTTGTTTCATTTAGAAACAAGAAAAAAATGGTTGATTTTTTTTTTTTGCTAAAGATAATATGAGTACCACATTTTTTTAACGCAAGACATATTCCATTATTTTGAGAACAAAATTTTTGAAAAATCCGCAGTTGCATTTCAATGATTTTTATTAAATAAAAAAATTTGATCCAATACTTTAAAAATGAGTATGAATTGTTATAAACATAAAAGAGCTCAAATATCAAAGAGTTTATTTTAGAACTAAATTATGCATGCTTGTTTAAATATGTTTTACACAAAGCTTGTGTATGTGTATTTATATATATATATATATATGTGTGTGTGTGTGTTTGCAATTTTTCTGGGGGCACTTTGACATGGTGTAATGGTGAGCAAGCTTCTCAATAAATTAATTATGACTGAGTATTGAGTTTGATCCTTACTGGATGCTCCATACTTTTGCCCATGTACAAAATTGCAATATTTCTAAAGAAATAATAGATTTTTTTATTTACTAATCCGACAGATTTTATCACATTAAACATTATTTTAATTGATACTCATATTTGAGTAGACATTCTGTTTATTGATTAAATAGTATATTTATTTATTTTTGTCTACTGGCTTGAATATTCAAGATTTTCTTAATAAAGAAAAGTATGCACCAGCAGGACCTGAACCTGCATTCCTGTTCAAAAATTGCAGCTCAATTACAAAATGAAATAAACAAATTGTAAGTCCAAATTTGAAGATCCAGGAGCAGAAAGAAATGTCGAAATCATGAATTGCAGGACCAAGGTCAAAAATTCCTATACATGTAAGCGGTCAGAAATCCAATGCACAAAGCATCAGTGATTCACAAGCTGACAGACACGGTAGTAAAAATAAACATGCATTTATGGCAACAGCTGCTTCTAATCCCTGTGACATATCTCACCTGATATTGAGTTGTACATTGCTTTTGAGGGGGTTTTATTCACACACGGCCCCCCTAATCCATATGTCAATCATCTACGTTCTTGCTTTGGTCGAGGTGCTTTATCAATACCTTGTGCCCAGCCTCTATAACAGTAAATCCCATTGGCAGGCATGGTAGAAAGTCACACATTATCTTTGAGTGTAATGTTGTGCCAATATACAGCTTTCATCACTGAGCATTGTTTCCTCACAGCAATTCACTTTACACTTTGGTGGCAATGTTCAACTATCCAGTTACTGGAGGGGACATGTGTGCAGCAGAAACAGATGTGGATTCCCCACCTGTCTAAAGAGTTCTTGAATGGTTTTCTATGGAATCAGTATAATTGTCTGTGATAAGTTCAGCAGGAGATCCCTGTTCAAAAATTAGGGCCTTTAAATGGTTGATAATGCTGGCTGAATCTTGTCAATGCAGTTGACACCAGATTGTAAATCAAGTGGGTCCACAGTCAATCAGCGTCAGGTAATGTTTACCATCATGATGAGTGATGTCTATCTGAACCCAAGTTCACACATTGCTAACATCTAAGTTTCCTCTTGGCCATCGTACTGGTGATGGGTCAATGGACTCACACTCTCTACATTCGCTGACTATGGCCCTAACCATTGACATGGACACCATGGGATCAAGCTGTGTTGAGCCATATCTGCGGTACCCACATCAGCTTGTCTGCTTGGTTGAACTGGGATGTGATTTGATATAATGTTTGCTTTTTTGGGGGATGGTTACCATCCTTGTCATTCACTGGCAATCTCTTCTTGTATCACCCGTGGATATCTTCAGTTTTCATGTACAATTGATGATAGTTTGGAATTTACACATTCCATGGTCAAATGGTATTGAAACCTGTATCCCATGGTTGCCACAGCTACACTACCTCTTTACCTGTTATGTTCATACTTTATCCTACTATATTTTAGTAAATATGTGGTAGAACAAGGACCACAAAATCAAAGTTGTAAAGAAACAAGGATTACATAAGTTACTTAGAAAAACAAAATATAAAAACTTGTAGAGATCCATGGTCACCTACATCAGTGTTTCTCAACCTTTTTAAGCAATGGCACACTTAGGGGCAAATGAAAATATCATGGCACACTTAGGAAATTTTTTAAAGGGTATACATTTAAATGTTATGAAATAAAACCATAGATTTTAAAAATATACACACAAATATGAAATTACTTTATTTGAATGTTTCTATTCAACCAATTGTGCAGCTTATTTACTTCAGTTGAGCTTAGTCTTTCTTGCTTCTTATTCTTTTATTTTGTTTAGGATTGTGAACCCTAATTCACATAAATAAGAAGTAGAAAATTGCAAAGAATTATTTGAAAAAAAGTTTAATACTTATTCATTTATTCAAATACTAATGCTGTACCATTACTACTCACACACACATATGTATGCCTTGCCAATATTTTGCGGTACACTAGTGTGCCACAGCAGTGGTTAGAATCACTGACCTACATCTTGAAAAGACATGACACACAGAGAGAAATACCATTACAAAGCATCTGATAAACCCTGCTGAATTCTATTTGATCTTACAATTGCTATTACCACTCATCAAATTTTCAATGACAAAGTAACCATAACAATTTTTCTATACTTATAAATAATTTGGCTTTTTACATAAATACAGCAAGAAACTAGAAAGACGTTATAATTTTTACAGCATTTACATGTGGACTATTGTCTTCATCTTCATTATCATGTTTCACCCGTTGTGCCATCTGGGCTTCATCAGGTGTATATCAATCCAGGTAACCTACATGGAATTCTGAACTGAACCCTTTATTTAATCTACAGGGGTAGATCTTTTTTATACACTGTTCAATATCTTGAGGATCAACTGACTTATTTATTTTTATGGCTTATCAACCTCATTTGTAGGTTATTTAAAGCTAAAACATTTCAGATTGTAGGAAAGAACCATACATAATGTGTGTTTATGTTTTATAAACCACAAATGCTTCCATCTAATTGAGAGGAGGGATCGAGTCATCGTTACTTACAGGTATAAATACAGGTGTGAAAGTGGAACTGACTTAATTTTAAACATCTGATGAATAGTTTTGTCAAGGCAGATAAATTATATCACATTCAATTTTATCATGAAACTTTTAGTAACACATATGCTTGTCATATTTCTAATACAACCTAAAAATGTAATTGATTGAAATTTCCTACTAAAGAAAGATGATCTCTGACAGAAATTGAACCTGTATGTCATCGGAGACAATTTTTCTTTAATAGGACTTCTCAATCTAGGCCAGTTGTTATTAATTTAACAATTATTAAGAAAACAAAAAAACAGAGATAGTAACTGAAATAGGTGTGCTCACTAAAAATAATGTTTATAGTAATAAAGAAATAAATAAAAAATATATTAAAAAAAATGTGTGTGTGTGTGTGTGTACATACACACACATATATTTTTTATCTACTTCTTTATTACTATAAACATTATTATGTAAGTGGGGGGGGGTTATACACACAAACAAAATGCCCCCCTCCCCAAATAATGCATTCTATTCATTTCCACGGAATCTATAACAGATATTGGGTGCAAAATAACACTCTTAGATAGGACTACAAAATGCTATTTTCCATTTATTATTGACTATGTATTTTCACCAGCAATGAACAAGAGCCTGCAAGCTGTGCTCAGAACATGTTTTGTTACACACATCATTTTTGTCACTGCTAAATGCATTACCTACAATCTAAGCTCACATCCTTTGTTTGGTCTCCATAAATGTTCAGTAAGTATCAATGAATATCAATGGGACTGCATGAAGGAATTCAATGACATACCTCTGTTTCACACACTTTCATGCTTTACAGCTCAGATAGCGCTATTATACAAATCATTAAAATGTTGATTATATCTGAAGTATTCATTGGATAAGAAATTGGTTAACTACCAGTTTGACCATTGGGTAGTTATGTAGTCTAACAGGCAAGTGGCTCTCCCAATATGTTCCTGGGTGAAGCTATTGTGGATATTGCTATTTGAGGCAAGATTTTCATGGCAACAACAGGTTACCACTGCTTTGAAAGTGATTTCTAACATAAACTGTACCTGGAAAACTAAATCTGATGCTTGTAAAAGGAAGATAACAAAACAAGAGAACCATCAGATTACTCAGGCTTTGAAGAAAAATCCGTTAGGATCTAGCAAGAAGATATTTCAGGAAGTTGGTGTAGCTAGAATAAACAGCGCTACAAGGAATAATATGATGAATGAGTTTGCAAAAGTTGTTAAAGTCCAATCAATCTATCCTTTATCAAAAGCTAACATCAGGAAAAGAATTTCATGAGAAAATGCCTACATGAAATGCAATTTCAGCTCCGTTTTATTCACAGATGAATGTCGAGCTACTCTTGATGGTCCTGACGCCTTCACCAGAGGATAGTTGGCAGAGGACAGTGTACGCCCAACCCACTTCAGGCAAGGTGGAAGAGAAGTTATGTTCTGGGTGGCAATTATCAGTGATACCACCGTTGAACCCTTCTTCATAGAAGATGGACTAAAAATGAATAGCAAAAACTACATCAAATTTTTTAAGTTTTAAGTTTATTCTCTGGTACAATAAAAATCACAAAGTTTCAAATTGAAGATGATTTTCATGCAAGAAAATGCCCCATTACATGCAGCTAAGTTAATAAAGGTATTTCTAGAGTGAAAAGGATTCAAAGGCAAACAATTTATGGAATAACCGCCTCAATCTCCAGACCTCAACAGCATTGAGAACCTTTGAGAAATTGTCAAACAGAAGCTATACAAATGAGGAAAGCAAGACAGCAACAAAGAAAAACTGAAACAACAAATAATGAATGTGATCTCCAACATAACTCCAGCTACAATTCAAAGTTTGACTACTTCGATGCAGATTAGATTTATGTAATTTTAAAGAATACTAAACAATGTTACTTTTATCATTTATCCTTATTATTGATACCTAAAAACTATTTCTAAGCTCAAAATGACCAAAATGCATAATACCGTTATCCAAGTTTTACCATATTTTTTTTAGTTTAAATCAATAATTCCTAGCTTTTCAAAACTTGGTTCAGATATCTATATCCTCACATCATGTGTTGTGTAGCTTATAGTGCTTTATTGACATTACTTTTCTTTTTATTGCCAAAAAATATAGTTGCATAATAGCGCTATCCAAGCTGTATGCTATTTTGTCTACTACTTATCTGATGTCTATCATAAGGCAAAAAAAATTATAGGTTATTATCAGGAAGGTTCAACCATTACTGCGATATTAGTGGTTACATAGACCACTATAATAAAATAGGAAACATTACTTACTCTATGTGTGTGTGTGTGTGTGTGTGCACATGCATCATCAGCAGCAGCCATTGGGAGTCCACTATAGAACAAAGGCCTTTCTTCAGTCCTTTCATGATGACCTAACAGTTCCTTTCCCTGTCAAGTCTTACAGCAAATTCCTCCACTCCATCTTTCCATCTAGTTTCTTATGTATTTACTAGTCTTTTGCAAGAGAAATGAATTAAAAATTTTTTGAGAATAACAATGATTTTCCAGATACAAGTCCTACCATTTAACCCATAGCTGTGGGGAGGAGATAGTCATACCTTTCCTAAGGGTATTTGTTTCTAAGTGAATGTAAAGACAGTACACAATAGAAAATATTGTAATATTTTCTGGTTATATTTCTTGGAACTTTGAGCAGCACTTTGTCTGTGACCTACTTATTAAAATAGATATTTTATATTTTTTATATTATTTATAAACATTTTTATAATCATATATTATTTATATATTTTTATATTTTACAAATGATAAAAAGTCTGCAAGGACTTACTTCTCTGTACTCAGGTCATTTTTTTTTGTATTTGTTTTTTTTTTTTTTTGCTTAATCTGAATGATTATTTTCTGAAAAGCTGTTACTGAAAGAAGTAGACAAAAAAATGAAACCATGTGAATTTAATGTTAGATTTCAACACAAAAATCAATAATTTAAATATTAAAAAAATATACTATACTGAATTATTGTTGGTTTTTGGTGAAGAGCTTATCTATGGATTCATTGATCATAATTTATGAATGGGATCGTGTAGTTTTGTCTTACTGATAAAAGGCAATAAAGATGTCACTTCACATCACTTAAATTACTTCCTCATAGTTGAATAGAAATATTTTTAAAATAGCAAAAATACATTGTATTTGTATGTCCCGTATAGAGCTACAATGATATACTTTAAGAGAAAATTGTGATGGAAAAAATAATACTCAATTCACTTTTTCATAAATTATGCTATTTTCTATGGTTTATGTACAAAAGGGCAGGGATTATTTTGTACATTTTTTAACACATATACAAAAGTGAAATGTTTAGCATTTAATAGTTATCTCCCCTGAAATACTTTTTTCTTTCTTAGTTGTACGTATAACCCTATTATTGTCATTCAGTTGCAAATCGTTCAGAATTTTTTTGTTAATTCTTTAAGTTATCGCATTTTAAGGACACTTTTATTCAGTACATTTGCCAATAGTGCATAATTTTGACTACGGACAGATATACAAAAATCAGAATTTTAAATGTTATATAAATTATTATTTTGAGAGGACTTATTTAAAGTTGCTAGAGACGATACACCAACAAACCAAACATTAAAAAATAAAATTTAATTAAAAATGTCAACGTCACTTTCTTCGTATGCATGGGTACTTACATCAACACGCGTATCACTTTTTAGTGACTTCACTAGTCCGATTA
Source organism: Acanthosepion lycidas (assembly GCA_963932145.1). Classification (NCBI taxonomy): domain Eukaryota; kingdom Metazoa; phylum Mollusca; class Cephalopoda; order Sepiida; family Sepiidae; genus Acanthosepion; species Acanthosepion lycidas. Next base: position 21,688,659 of record OZ010588.1, on the reverse strand, counting down.
AGTCCTAAAGAACTAAAGGACGAAACGAGGCACACACAAAAAAATTTTCCATATCATTTTCTTCCACAAATGTTTAAAAATGGTTTATAACTATCAAGGTCCAAGGATGAAAAGAATTATGGAAAAAAAAGCAGTTTGTATGATTTGTGTCACTAAGTGCATGGTTAATGAAAATATAATGTTTAGCAAATCTAATAAATCTAGATAATTAAATCAAATCAAATCTAGATAATTAAAACAAAAGCTTAACTGAAATTTTAGTAGAGTAAAGAATGTATACTAGATATGTAATTTTCTGCTTATCAACCAACAATTTTTATGGAAATGTTTTTTGTTGTTTTTAATATATAGCTGAGGGAACTTATCAATCATTTTATCATTTATATACTTTATTTCAAATTAAATGTATTTCTCTCTTCAAAACTGTTGTACATTTCAATTACTACATGAGAAAAAAATAAATCATCTGCTCAAAGTCAAAATCTTTTCTAAAGTTGAATTTCCAAAATTTTTATCTAGGGGAGATAACTCTAACAGTATAATTCCAAGTGCATTCATTACTTTATTTTGCGAAGTTGGAATTAGCGCGATAGCAAGAAAGTTTATTTAAAGTACTTTTTTTTTTTTGGTTAAAAAAAAATAAAGAAATCGCCTCTGTCCAGTCCAGTTTATTAATTTGATGGATGACGATAAAAGAGAAATTAAGACACGTTTTAAAAATCTCTTTCTAATCCAGAATTTGTCCAGTTGTTACAAGGAAAAATATTAAATTTAGAAAAGATTAATTGACTAGATTTTGTTAAAACGTTAATTACTTTGTGCAGCTTTGCATAAATATAACAAAATAAATTTTCCCCAGCAGGGTATGTTCTCACTTAACAACATATCCAAGGGTCAAATTTCAAATAGATATTTTCATAACTTATACTTTATTGCATCAAAGAAGTGTTTTTAATTATTTTTCTACGAAAATTTATTTAAAAAAATAAAATGAAAAAATTAATAAGAAAACTATTGAATTGATCATTAATTTACTTGTCATGTCTTGCATACCTCTCTGCATAGTAGTAGTCATAGTATAGTTCTCTGTGTCCTGAATAGCAACCGGGTTTACTAGGTATAGCTGTTAACTATCTTCGCTAGTTGTTCTCTATACGTGTCTAATTTGCATATGATACTACATTACTTTCATTTTTTATTCCTTTTCCTTGCTATCATTTGCAACAACCTCAAACATCATGCACAATTTAATGAGAAAAACCTTACTGTCAAATTAAAAAAAAATAACAAAAAAATCAAGAAATTACCTGATTTTTGTGAATATTTCAGCACTTCATCAATAATTTTATTTCTTTTTGTATCAAAAAGATTTTTCTATAAGAAAACTTTGTGGAAATATATTTCAGTTCAGTTACAATCCCTTAATTTATTCCATGATATCCAAGTGATTTCTTAATCTTTAATGAAATTCTGACATTATTATGAAGTCAACAAAAACTTTATTAAACAGACAAAAATACTATCATAATGAGAATAGTCATTTTTTTAAACCTAAAAAGAGCTGTTTATCTTTTTTTTTAATATCTTGGGACATAATTCAGAATTTAACTTTTGATCTTTTGTAAAATAAAAAATCAAGCAGTTGTAAAGTGAAAAAAAAATATATTTAAAATTTTTTAAAATATTCACACCTGAAAATGGCATTAAACTTTATATTTTTCAATTCTTCAAACACATCTTTCTTTTATATCAATTTTTTCAGTGTTATATTCTGTGCTAATAGGAATATATATTTGATAAACACAGTGGATAAAATAAGAAAAGGTTTATTTTAAAATCAGTACAATAAGAAATAAGGTAACAGTTATGCACACGATCATCGCAAATCAATCCAGTTGTGAGTGCTGCTATTGGAAGGTTGGTAGTTCTCGCATAAGTCTGAGTCATACTCAACAGATCCCAGCTAGTATATTTAGCCCCCGTCCCCCCACGAGGGTTTAATGTGGGTTCTCCGGCCAAAAAATGCCCCTAGAACCCGCATAAACAGGATCAGGTTGGTCAGCCTCCTCAAACGACACTCTGCCCTTTCAGCAGAGCCTTGTCCAGGTTATTCTCTGCCTTTGGGCAGAGAGTTCGACCGTCTAGCTGAAACAGATCCCAGCTAGGATATTTAACCAACCCCACATAAGGGTTTCATGTGGCACAAGGCCAGGTTTTTCCAAGCCCGTAGGCTTAGCCAAAAATATTTCCTTTTGAACCTGTATAAACGGGTTATGGGGCAGTCCACCTCCCCAAACGAGACTCTGCCCTTCAGTGGAGTCTTGTCCAGGTTCCTCTCTGCCCAAAGGCAGAGAGTTCGACAGTTTAGCTGGAACAGATTGCAGCTAGACTCCATAGTCTGTTGACTTAGCAATACTTATAGGTAGTTACTACCTATAGTTTAGTTACTCATGGGGTGGGGGTGACAGGTTATTCCATTACATCATTCAGCAATGACCAAAATCTGAAATAGTCTTAAAATCATACTGTAAAAATACGTCAATTTTTCCACAAAAATACATCAGAGATCTTTTTTTCTTGTGTAAGCAAAAAATATACACTATATTTTATTAAAATTAAGCATCAACTCTCCATAAAATATAATTTTTGAGTATTCTTGAATTCTTTTAAAATTTTGGACCAAATATTCAATATTTACATGATCAATAATAAATATTTTAATGATATTAACAGCTTCAGGGATTTGGTTTTATAAAAATGTAAAAATTCATTGTTTTTGGGTTTGTTTTTTTTTAGTTACAACATTCCGGCCGATTTACTCTCCAGCCACCCTCAAGTGTCTGTCATGTAATGAACTTAGAATAATAGCTAAAGAGCAATATTTGAAAAATAAGACAATTGAAACAATCAATGCATTATTATGCTCTAATAATTTTTTTCAGCAGGACAAAAATAGAAAACATTATATAGAAGCTTTTTAGGAAAGAACAGATATTATTAGGTTGGTGCAAAAATAATTTCGTTTTCTAACATATGTTACCATGTGAGAAAACGAAATTATTTTTGCACCAACCTAATAGATTTCAAGTACTAAAGTTCCATTACCTATATAGGTCAAAGTTCATCTACTTATCTGGTGATTATGAGTTCAAATCCTGGGGTCAAAAAATAATCTTTGGTTCAGTAAAACAAAAAAAACAAACAAAAGCAGTATCATAAAGATAAATTAACTTGAAAGAATTCACCAATAGGAGATTCACATAACATTGTAATGGGAGAGAACCATGGTAGAAAAATTTATTCTCCCATTTGTATCCACCCCCCCCCCACATTATGGGCATTATTTTTATCAATTATATAATAACAGTGTACATCATGGACAGAACAGAATGGCTGAAAGGAAAAGGAATGACAAACATGCTTTGTTCTAAGACAAACTTTTATATTACTGAGATATAAACAAAACTATATATACATATATGGAAGTGTTTCACATGGAGAATAATATATCACATATATCTATCTACTCAGCAACGCAGAGTGTAAAGAGAAACAAAAAGGAAGGGTCTTACATATAATATGAAGATACTCCCATATCTGGAGGAGCCATGTTTAGGAGGCCAGATTCATTTCTCTCAGGTGAGGAGATATTCCACAAATTGGAAACAGCAAATCCCAGGTTTTCCCAAATTCGAGTTGGAGATTGATTTTATATCTGAGAAAGATATATTCCCAAAGAGAAACAGTACCATGGACTGGTAAGCTATTGAGGAGACAGATTTAGTCTCTGCCTAGGCCACAGAGAGCCCGGGCTAAAGAAAGCAACCTTTCAGTTTGACTTATCTCTACCAAAGTCAGATAATCACCTTTTGTATCCTAACAAAATGTAGAATGAAAACAATCTAGTATTGTGGTTTGCTTAAAAATTCCTAGAAAGTTACTGAATATAACAGATTAATATATATTAACATTTTCACTACTGCATTGTTATAGCATTGTTGCCTGGCTGTACTGGCCCTTTTGTGGAAAAATAGAAAGTAGCCATTTACTGGAAATAAATGACTATAAAGACATTAATGACAATTGTTTTGTGGGTGCTACCATTTTGGTTTTGAACAGATATTCTGCAGTACAAAGCTAAATGACATTCCCAACACACAATACAATAAAAACACATAAAGAAACAGTTTTTATTGCATGCTACTATATGTCTAGGCTGGTTTGGAAATAGTATTAAGAGCTAGTTAATGATACAAATGCTAGGGGCCAACATTCTTGTATCTTAAAAATGTATATATACATCGACAACAGACAATATAGGTTTTATAAAGATATATGTCCTAAAAACGTATATATACATTGACAGTATGCAGTGTAAGCATTTTAAAGATGTATAAATATGTCCACAGCAATTGAAGTGTTAATAATAATTCCTTCTTTTAGAAATACTGGAATTTAGGTTTTCTTCTTTAGTAACAACCACCTGTTAAACAACTTGGCATTAAAGAATATAATACTTGAAACAAAGTTATTACAAAGAAAATGCAAATGATAATTGTAAAAGATTTCAACAGTTTCAAAATTCAAACAGTCATCTTTTCAAAACATCAACAGTTACATGACACACTGAATATCATAGAATTAATATTGCTTAACATTTATACTCTGCATTAGTCACACAAATTACTTCCCCTAACCCTTCTTCTCAATCCTCATTCTTGATTTCTGTCAAGGTCATTTTCTGTTGCCATAGCAGGACATGACAGCACAACTTCAAAATCCAAACACACTATCATTTGAAACAATTGGTGTCACCTACAGTGGAGGAACAAATTTTTTGCTTGGTGGACAAAGTCACCTTCAGATTGCATCACCCTTTTATAAAATGTATTTTTATTTTCTTATTTGTAATCATAGATTGGTTGGCTAAATGAACATCAACAAAATACTTACCACATAGACTTGGGTAAATCCCCATAATGATTTCAAACTTCACTCAGATTTTGGTTACAAAGATTTTATCCCATAATTTTTTTTTTTTTTTATCAGTAGTAAAGTTACAATTTTTGTAAAAGTAAAAAAATGATTTGTTGCATTTTACTAATGGCAACAGCAAATCAGCAGTTGATTCTAACTAAAGAATCAGATAATTTTTATATTTTTAGAAACTACCAATGCAATAAAAAAAATAGGTTTTATAAAGAATCATTCTTGATTATTTATCAAAACAGTCAAAATGAAAGAACAAGGGGTCAAATTAACTTCTAAATTTTATAATGCTTATGTTTTAGAAAATTTTATAATTATCACAGAAATATCACCAATATACATCACCATCTTGTTTCTCATCCATAACTCTTATTACAATATCCATACCAGAAGAGTCATTTTATATTCTTGTAAAGTAGAAAATTCATAAATAAACTTGAAACAAGTGCCAACAAGGCCATTAGATTTTTCTGTCCCGCTTCACTTGAATAGACTTTAAGCCTTACAAGTTCCACCTGTTTGACAGTTATTGTCAGTAGCTGGACCAAAATTCAATGAAATTGATCTCCCACAGAACATGGTAAGTCTTTGATTGTGGTTGCTGGTTACAGTCAAGTGCTGGTGGTCAGCTTGAGGGGAAGAAAAGGTCTTTAATGAACAAACCAAATGCATTCCATAAACTTAACAGAATTTAATGTGCAGAAAAAAAAGATAAGTGAGAGTTCTTTCTATTCACGGTTTGTGCTTGGCAAAATGTGGGTGAGTTATCAAATCTGGCTTGTTTGTTCCCCTCACAGAAAATGATTGCCAAGTGAAATATGTGCTTGCTTATTTGGAGAAACCTTCCCTGATAACAATGATTAATGACTTCACTTCACATAACCAGGCCTTAGAAAATGACAATATACAACACTTATAGCTAACATGTTATTATTTCCATATTCCTTTAAATTAACCAGATGACTTTCTTACTGGTGAAGGATTCCTTGCCAGAAATTCGAAATAATGATAATTATAAAATTTGCAGAAGATTGTTGCCGAAAAATGACATCTGGTTTCTCTCTAGTCCTCAGCTTCAAATTAATTTCACCATCATCAATTTTCAAACCTTGTACTAACACTTTTCAACCAGTCACTGTAACCACCCAGGCGGTGTTCATAAAAACATACCCCAGTGTCACTTACCAGTACACCAATCCCTGTTATAACAGAAAGTTATTTTGCACCAATAACTGCACCAGAAAATATATTAACCTTCAGCTATCAACATAACTTCTCATTTCCTTCTTTTAATTTCTCATCCAGAGTTCAAGCCCTCCTGAACCCAGAGCTGAATTATCCAAACCATGTTTTAATTTTTTGTTTATTTAAATGTTAACCCTCAAAGCATGATTTTTACATTGATTTCAAGGTTGTTACTCTGCTACATAGGAAGACTGTGTTGCATCAGTCTTTCAAATAAGAAAATTCAGAAAATTAGCATCAACCTAAGCTTTAACATTAATTTCTGGAACTTGTTGAAATATGCAATTTTTTTGGTCACAAGGCAAACTTTTTGATTTTTAGTAGGAATGAGAAATATTTTAGAGATTTGGATGTTGAATCAAATTTTGGTGTACAAAGCCAAAAATATTTTACTTACCAAACAGTAGACAAATAACATTGGTGTTCATTCTACCAAACAGCCGATAAAGATATTTACACTATTTATGCGTGGACCATTGTCTTCATCTTTGTTGTTAATATCACATTTCAGCCATTGTGGCCTTTGTCCTTCATTAGGTGTCTATCAATGCCATGGCTTTGATGTATATCTATCCAGTAACCTACAGGGAATTCTGAACTGAACCCTTTATTTCATCTACTGGACATCCCAGTGACAATATCAATGTATATCTTGTCTAGTTCTTAGTTTTTTTTTTGTACTGCTCAGTTATTACCCACACTGCTTCCACTGAATCCAAGTACACACTGCCCAGCTCAAGGGTTGAACTCACAATTACTATATGACCAAATTCATGAACCAACACTTTAATCCGCTAGTCTATTGTCCAGTTTGGAATTCCTTATAGGTTACCTCGATAGATATACACCTGATGAAGTTCAGAGGGAACAACATCCGAAATGTTGTGATAACAACAACAAAGATGAAGATAATAGTCTGCATCTGAGTAGCATAATAGTTCATCCCAGAAATTCAGACAGAAATTAGCTGATAAAGTGTCATTTTTTGTTTTGTTTTTTTCACATTTTTCTCTGATAAATCTCTATGTGACCAGAAATAGATTAGCAATTATAGAAAATTTAAAAAAATATAAATTCAAGAGACGTATATGCTTTAATGATTTATAAATGAACATTGGTAAAACCAAATAATATTTTAATTTTCCTTACTGTGAATAAAAATTTATATATATTTTTTTTTTTCTATATTTTGCATCATTTTTCTGATTTTCAGAGAAAGCTTAAATATAAACTGTCCACTCTCTGAATATTTTCATAAGGCATGATCAGAGTTTTTGTTTTTTAGGCTATATCAAGTTCATAATCATTCAAATATTGTCTTCACATATCATATCATTGTGTCTTTACGTGACAGTTCGTTATATATTTTTGTTTTATTTGTGGAATATATTTAGTATTAAAAACCTCCTTAACAAAGAATCTTCATGATTTTTAACCAAATGCGTGTTTGTAAATTATGCATACATATATATGTATGTATATATAATGTGTTACCCAAACATTTTGGGAACTTGAGTATTTCATACAAACTGAATACTGTATAGACTTCTGACATTACCCTTTCTGAGCAGTATCCTAACATTTTCACTAGCTTTTCCAAGTACTACTTAGGACAAATCAGGGAAAATCAAGTATTAAGGTAATTCTTTTGTGATCATATTCCCTGAAACACATTTACACTCACACATTATATATATATATATATATATATATATATATATATATATATATATATATATGGCATAAGATGACAACTGAAAAAAATCTTAGTTTTTTGCTGACATGTTTCGTCTTCTGACTTTTCCAAGGCAAAAATGAAATTGAAATGGTTTTGTTGTTATAGTTACATTACAAAATCCAAATTTAAAAAAGAGAGTTACTTTTGTGTAAGCCTCTTTCCTGGTTAATGTAAATTTCCTTTATACTAAGAGTTTTTTTTTTCTTTCCACATTGACAATATTCCCAGATCAATTCTGTGGACAAGACAAATTGGCATAAGATGATTGATCTGTGAATCTATATCTATAATTCTCAAAATGTGTGTATGTATGCGTGTGATTGGATGTTGTTTATACGTTTCCACAGTTTTCATCCGATTTCAATGAAATTTTTTTTGTTTGTTAGATAATTCTTCAGTGCCGGTTTTCAGTCTAAATTGTTGGTGAAAATGACTCTCCACTACTTCCTGCCATTATAACTCTCAGCAATGTTTTACTATTTATTATCTGTTCTTGGATATATATCTTTCATAAAAACTTTAATAAAAATACTTTAAATTATTACAATAATATTATTTATATCTATAATTCTCAAAATGTGTGTGTGATCGGATGTTGTTTATGATTTTTCACAATTTTCATCTGAATGCTTCTGCATACAAGGCTGAAAATGATGATCAAAGGATTCAACGGCTGAGGGGAAACACCTTTTCAACTGCTGTTGCACGTGAGGCTGAAACAAGATTGAGAATGCAAAAACGGCCCTTTTCAGAGCCACTTCCCCATTCAAATTGTTAACCCCCCCCTCATTTGGGGATGTGCCTCGGTTGCACCCAATTGTTATTAATACTGATTCTCAGGTGGGCTGACTTTAAACGTAAATTGTTCCAACTGAATGGCAAAAATTCCCAGTAATGAAAGACTCAGTTGAAGACAGGTTATACTGCTAGTTTAACTATATATATATGTAGTAACCAAAAATAAAAACAAAAGGATTTTCCCAACAACTAAACAACAAAAGGAGCTTATGCTGTAACCACATTAGACACACCAATTGGTTCACTAGCTCAGGCACTAAATCTATTTTCAAAATGTACCACAACTCTAACTGTAGAAGTCATAATATAATTTATGTATTAGAATGCACACTATGCCAGAAACAATATGTGGGAAAAGCTGAATGGCCCTTGCACTACAGAATTAATAATTATTGGAATCAGATTGAGTCGGCTCCCCATGAAAGATTATTACCTGTAGAACAACATTTCCACCTAGGAAAACATGATTTTAAAAGCCATGCCAAATTCACTATAATTGAAAAAAATAGAAATAGACAGAAATGATTACTATAGAAAAATTTTAGAACATGAAGACAAATGGATTTTGCACCTCAAAACACTTTGTCCAGATGGGTTTAACCACAAATTTAACAACATAGATAGAATTAATATATAACCCCATAAATGAAGCCCTACTCACAGTTCTCACCCAAACAAGACAGACATGCTTGTGGAGGTGTTGATGTCTCACACTTAAACAAACACTCATACCAATATATAGACTTACACATATCAGACATACTCCCAAAGAATCAAAAGATAACATACACTTAGCACACACATCCCCCTCCCAGCAACCAATAAAAAAGTCAAAATAACCAAAAAGGGAATTCTGCGACTCATGAATCTCCCCTGCCTCTTTTTAAAAACAACTGAAAGAGGCCGTTTGACCAACACAAGGATCAAACAAAATTAATGATAAAAAAACAAAAAACAAATGAAAACTACAGATAAAGTTTATTTTCTTCATAAACAGTCATTCACTCCTGTAGTTCACTGCTACTAACAAGCAGAAATTTTTTCTCCTGATAATGGCCATGCTGTCCGAAACTAGTTGTGGAACTTAAATGAAATAATAAAACAAAAAAATATCAATATACAACCCAGTGTGTCTGAAAATTTTAATTTTTTAATGTTTTTATTATTCAAAACATATATATATATATGCCTTGACATCATAGTAGTATTAGTGACACCTTGCAGGAGGTTAAAGTAATTGATATATTTGAATTATATTAGTTCCTTGTCAAGGTTGACAGCGGTTGCAACAACTCTTTACAGTTATTACTACTTGGATTGTTATTTATGAAAGAATGTTTTACCCAGGTTCTCACATTCACCAGCTGTTTTCTTTGTCAACCATTATGAATGGTCAAAAATAAGACATTTTTGTCATGATATCTTGTGAGAGGACAGTGTTACAAGGATGTGGATTCATGCCTTAAATAAACCAAACATAAAGAACCTCAGACAAAATTTGTGCCCAGTTTGCTGATTCCATTTTCCTGTTCTGATAACAGTTATGCTACCGTGCCCTTCTAAATGCAGAAAGAAATAGAATTACTACAAATTTTATCTGAATGTATAGCTGCTTACAGACAATTTTAAGTTTAATGTTTGTAAAAAGTTCCAAAATTAATTCTTGAATATGTTTTGTTCTTGTAAAATTGAGTAAATCAATAAACAGTTTGATGCAAATGATTTGATATATACAAATTAATAGGATCAGTGCATACTACCAACAAACCCCCTGACTAGGGAGGCCTAAGCCCAATTAAGAGCGCTGGGCAGTGCTTTGTGACCCTCACTATCTTATCAACATTTGTTTTGTTTTTTCTTCTACCTACATCTATATATATTACAAATTAAACTAAGCACAACTGGCTATTAAAGAATGAAAAATTTCTGCAGATTTGGACGTTATTTTGAGCTCTTTTTTTCTGTTCAAATCCGTGAATTTGTTTTTGCTCATTGCTAGGTCTTGAAAAAACCCTCACTATTTTTTATATATTGAATTTATTAAAATTATTCAACTTTATAACAAGAAAAATTTCAAGTTGATGTTAAAAACTGATTTATTTAAAACTGAATGATCTATTATAATATGTCTCAAATTTGTATTTAGATACACTGTATTTATTTTCAATTTTTCTAGTTGAATTGTTCACCTATATTGCATAAAATCCAATATTGTACATAATTAGGTTACAATAAAATTTGTGTTTTATATTATGTTACCTTATGAAAATTGAGATGTAGTAAAGTCGGGGCACCTGCATCATAGATGGTGGGAACACAAGAAACTTGTACTGGCCCTACAAATTAATAAAGCATTTCTTTTTCTGTTAAATCAAGAAAGTCAGTGTCATTTTGACAAAATATGTTTCCCACCATATATGATACACTATAAAAAAAATCCATATATTTTATATCCTAATAGCAGAATTTAGGTAAGAGTTACTTGCATTGGATTAATACATCAACACAACTGCTTGGCAAACCCAGAATTAAATGTATTTGATTATAAATGATTAAATCATGATTACAAATTTAATGGTTAGAATATAAAAGAAAAACTGTTTGACACTTTAGTTTTCTGATAATGCCAAAATAAAATATGTATGGTTACAAATGTTTAAATTTTGATTACAAATCAAAATGATGTTAAAATATAAAAATAAAACAAAAACAATTAAATACAACTGCTATAATTACAAATTATTAGAAGCTCTAAAACATGTAATGTATATGTTTATATATGTACATTATATGTGTTTCAAAGATTGTCATAGCTGGGGGTGATAGTGAGGACAAAGCCACCACTGTCTGTAAAATGCTTTTGTGGCATGTGTCTCAAATAGCCTCTGGCAACCAAGTCCAGCTCCAAGCTGGGGAATAGGTGAAATCAGAAAACTGGTGCCTCATGACCAGCTGCTTTGGGTAGATGGAGCTTGACAACCCAGGAAGGCAGTCCATCTTGGAAAACCCCGATTTTAAACCTCCACTGCCTTGTGGTCATATCCAAAACACAGAAAAGGCTATGGAAGTAAATCCAGACAGAAAACATGGAGTGGAGTCCCAAAGGTGGTTCGCTATCAATAATGAGGACTTTTCTAGCAACTCCTGCAGCCAAGCTGTCCCCAAATGTAATGCTCTGTATTCTTTTGTATCTTGTTGGTACAGCTTGAGTAGTGTACAGGCCCCATATACTATAAGCCGGACCTAGTCACTCCAGTTTCACCACCAAGGGACCAAATTTTGACCAAAGAGGGCACTAGTTTTATCTTGTGAATTAAATGGACACCTACTTTAAAATTACAACTTTAGTTTTTTTTCATAAATATCTCTTGTCAAATTAAAGATGGATGTTATATGATGGGGAAATATGTTAATAGCTTTTGATTGAATTGAAAATAAACTTATAGATATATGTATGATTTAGATATCTATTAAATTAGCATTGTAAATTATCATAGTCTTTGATCTATCAGAGGTAGATAAAACTACTGTTTATAAAACAGAATGCATGAAATATTTAATATATAAAAAGATTGATGACAAACAATAATTCTTCTACAATAACTGTATTAAAAAATCCTACTAAAATGAATAATTTAAATAATCTATGTTATTCCAAATTGTTTCTGAACAATAATTACTTAAAAAAGATTAAATTTTTATTATTATACACTGATTTGTTTGGAATATTTTAAGTTTTGTGGTTTTCATCTTTAAATGAACTTATTTATAAGTACAGATTAAATATTATACAGGATTTTTTTTCAGTTGGTTGAAAATGTTTAAACTTTGTAATGCTTTCATCAAAATTATTAGATGTGCTATAAATTTATGAGATTATTTTGTAGTTTTATACTTACCTAAATTATATGTCTTTTTTTAATTTGTTTCAATAACTGTATTTGTAATTAAGTATAGAATCCAAGATAAAATACTCAATTATTATCATTATTATTATTATTATCATCATCATCATCACTTGGGTGTGTGACAAAATGATTAGAGCATTAATATTCCAACTATGAGACCAGGGTTCAAATCTCACCATGTTTGAATTGTCAAGGAGTTGACTTCTTGATAATAATAACCTGGGTAGATGATCCCAATGTGTGGCACTGTTGGGAAGGGAAATGCTTGAGAATCCACATCACAGGTTGATCCAAGCCTTGTGAGTGAAATTGAGTAGATGAAATAGTTTAGAAGGTGTCAATAGCTGTGCTAGCATGAAGTCACAAGTCATTGTAACTGAGAGCTCAAATATACTGGCCTTGTTTAACATCATGCCAGATTATGCACTCCCTTCCAGAAACTGTAACTAAGGTTCATTCAGCATAGTTCCAGTATAAACTACAGGTTAACTCTGTGGGTGGTGAAGAAACATTTGTCTAAGCAGGTGTCTGAAAGAGGGATTAGCTGACCACCCTAGTAGACAGCTATACTCAAAAACAAGCATCTAGACATTATATCACTACTATTACTACTATCTCAGCTATACAATCCAATGTTAAGGGCGTCCTGGGTATAATGATAAACTACAGCCACGTCCTGGGTATAATGATAAACTACAGCCACGTCCTGGGTATGACGATAAACTACGTCCAACAACAAGGCTTCAGATAATGTTTTCGGAAAAATAATTATTGCCAGCTATACGTTTTTTGGTAAAAATAATGTTGCCAGCTATGTGTTTTTGAAAAAATAATGTTGCCAGCTATGCGTTTTTTAGAAAAAATAATGTTGCCAGCTATACGTTTTTTAGTAAAAATAATGTTGCCAGCTATGTGTTTTTGAAAAAATAATGTTGCCAGCTATGCATTTTTGAAAAAATAATGTTGCCAGCTATGCGTTTTTTGGAAAAAATAATGTTGCCAGCTATGCATTTTTGGAAAAAAATAATGTTGCCAGCTATATGTTTAATAGTACTGTATATTTAATATATATATATATATATATATATATATATATATATATATATATACCTTAATTTGGCATTAAATGACCCACAGTGGTTGATATGCCATAAAACCCAACCAATGTTAAGCACATAGTGTCAAATGCATTAAAACTTATACAACTTTTTTTAAAAATTGTGATTCTAGATTGAATCCAAAATTTAAATGAAATAAATAACAAATCAAAAAACATTAATCTAAAACATTTCTTTATATCTTGAAGATATAATAAGTAATAAAGATTCTAACAAGAACTACAAAACTTTTTGTGTACAAATGTCTTAGGTACTCTCAAGCAAATGTTTTAGGCAGTTTATAATAATAAAAACAAATTAAACAAATTTTCAAAGAAATAATACCCATTATAATTATAAAAGTTACCTAGTATTTCATACTAGCACCTTTATAACTTAAAAGAGCCAAAATTCTTTTCAATAGTGAAAAATATAAATCTAAAATAAAGGAATGATCAATATTTGCCCATTCAGTCTTTGTAATCTCTCAAAGTTTCTGAACATTTATCTTTCACTTTTCTCTTTAGTATATTCCAAGAATATGTTTTGGCTATGCGTTCCTTGATTATGTTTTCATATTTTTAAAATTTATATTTCCATTGCAGGAAATGTTTATACATTTTCCATTTCCTGAAATTGCTTCCCATGGTGTAATTACAGTTTTCACAGTACGTTTTGCTAAATCACAAATTAGGAATCTTCTCATATATTGCTACATACTTAGAAAAAGTTTCACATTTTTCAGAGCAAATAACCTTTTTCCAGTCTGAAACTACACATTTACTTTTGGAAACATGCCATTTTTATGAATTTCTGATATTAGCTGCCAACTTTAGTTTTCTAATTGAAATTCAACCAAATAAATTATTTCATTGTAAATGTTTGATAATGTCTACAACCATAATATTTGTCAAATTCAAAGCATTTCAAATCTGATTGGCCATTTTTCTCAGGTGTTTTTTTGATTCAATGATGATTTTTATTTTTCTTTCATTCAGGTAATTTATCCTTACAACCAGATTGCCCTACAGAATGTTACCAGTTCTCAACTCAGTATCTATGCTGATGACAACTATTTACTCCTGTTTTAATGGTAATGCCACTGTAAAATTAATTAGTTCTGTTGCATTTTTATACAACAAACTTAATTATTTGAAAAAGAAAGTAAACATTTTGCTTAATGTATATAATTGTGTATTTTCAAAGTGACTGATGTTTATTCAAAGTATGTTTGTTTATTACTGTGCAAGAAACTATATTTCCATTTAGGTAAGTAATACTGTTTCTTTCAATTTTTTTCTTATTTCAAATTTGCCTTTGAAATTTTATTAAAATAAGGTAATGTTTGAACTTGTCCTTCTCACAAGAAGTTAATGTTAATTTTATACTTGTATTTTTTTTCTTTGTTTAATTTGAACTAGTTCATGTTTTGATTTTCAAAATTTTAATCAACTGAAAAATATAAATTTACCTGTGATAATCTTCCTTTCTCTGGTAAATAATACTGTGATATTTTTCTTCATATTATCACGTATGCTAGATCTGTTTTTAAACGTATATACTTTTAGAAATTTCATGTTCTAATTGAAAAAAGGGAATATTCAAGAGCTCAAGGAGCAAGATGAAGTCTTATTAACAAAGATACTGTCAAAAAATATAAAAAAAAGTACAACTGAAGCAGAGATATTAGACAGGCAGATTGAAAAGACAGCAACAACAGGATTCTACACATGTGGCCTCTACATCGTATATTTTCCCCATCAATGTCTTCCAGTTAAGAAACAATAAAAGGCAATATTGAGATTAGAGAGGAAAATGGTGAAAAAAATTGAGAAAAAGAAATGTCCACAGCATCATCAGAAAAATGAACATGGAAAGTAGATATCTCACCCACAGAGTTATCCCTAACATTGGTGCAACAAGTGTTGTTATAGCAGTGGATGTTACTGCTGTTTTAAAAGAATTCAAAGCATCTATTCCATTAAGGTGCCTCTTGTGGATAATGCCAGTACAAACACTGGCTGTGAGGCATGGCTTTTTAAAGCTCTTGAGACAAAACTTAAAAGGAAATTGCACTCCATTGGCTGTTCACTTCATGAAAATGAATTTCCATTTAGTGCTGTTTTTAAGTATATTGATGGAACTACAAGAAGCCCTACTACTTTTACTGGTCCTTTAGGGAGATTTTGTGAAAATGATTACCAGGATTTGCCCCAGAAAGAATTTAACACTATCAGTGGCCCTCTGAATAATTTATATCTTACTGTAGGGGTAATGGAAGATTTATGTGTGACTAGAGACTGCTATCAGAATATGCAGTAGGAATTTCTCAAGGCAAAGTGAGCTCTTGATTTGCTGCCTATAAAATTGGGCCTCTAAATCATGCAAGATAGCCATCAGGTTAATGTGCTTATAAACTAGGTGCCTATCCACCAGAACTCTATGATAGACTGCACAGGCTTATAAAAGTTATAATTGAAATATATGCAGTTAGTTGGTTTGAAATTAAAAGGCATAAAAAATTCCATAACTGTATATCTTCAACATTATCCAATGAATAACGGAACAGTCAACGAAATACAGAAAGTTGCATTAAAAAATTTATAGCACAATGCTTTCATCTTAATTCCAGAAAATATTATTTTCTCAATGTCGAAGTCAGATGAACTGGAGGTGAGGGAAGAGGCTATAAAAAAAATTTTGTCCATGAGTTAAGTAAAGATTTAAAATTTAATTCAAATTACATCACAAAAATATAACTAAGTAAATTTTCCAATAAAAATTTTTTGTTTCAGAAGTAGCAAGCCAACAAAGAGATGAAGAAATTGTTTTCATTTATCAACTGGTCAAATTTGATTAACTACTCACAAAATAGAGTTTGTGAACTGACACTTGCAGAAGGTATTTCAAATAATGAACTGCAAGAGGTTCTAATGAATGGAACCATGTTGGAGTTGCTGAATTTATCTGCACATTCGTGAGGTGTGGAAAGAGCAGTTATATTTACTACTGAAGCTTCACAAATTGTATATGGACAAGAAGCAAGGCCTAAGTACATTATTACTAGATTATTGTCCCATCAAATAAGACCTTCATTTACTTCAAAGGGAAATTATACTGAACAACTTAGTTATATTATGATGTAATATATTATACATTACAGTATTTTTAGTATGATTTTCAATAAGCAATGCAAATTTAAAACATTTGTCATAATTTGTGCCCAGCAGAAATATGGTGGTATATACACTTTTATCTATTTTTTGTTTTTACTAATTATGACCTAACAAATGGTGTAAGATCTTATTTATTGATTAGCCTTTTTTGTAATCTTTTACAATTTTTACAGTTTTCACTTATTGAATACAATAAAAAAATTGCATATTTTGCTTATGGTGATTCATAATTAGGATTTTGGTTTGAATATATTTTCCATTCATTTGTATCTAATACAAAAAATATCAACTTTATTTAGATTTATTCTTAAAATAGTAAAATTTAGAAGTCAGTTTGTAAGCAAAAACCTGTGCAAATTAGGTATTTCTGTACACTTTTCAGACAATATTCAAAATTTAAATGCTCAAAAATTTTCTGATTTTCAAAAAAGAGTGAAAAAAAAATCAACCTACCCTATTATTACATGTGTATCATAATGAAAATTTATATAAATTAAAATTTGATTAAAACAAATAAATTTTATGCTTGTAAATTATAACAGATACACCATTAAAACATACTTTATAAGTTGACTAATTTTAAATAAAATAAACTTACTATTATTAAATATTATTAATGAAACACAATATTCCAAATAAGAAGCCAACTTAAAGTAAAATTTAGTCCACTTATAATTTACATAAAAAGATCAAATTTACACATCATTTACAACTTTTTTTCACCGTAAGGAAGGCAATCATGCCACTAAGATGCAAGAGGCTACTGAGAGTGAAAGAGAATGAAAAGACCTTAGAAGGAACTTGAAACTCAATCCTAAACAGAAAATAAGGGATAAAACTCTACTCCTGTTCACAAAAACATGTTACAAAGTTTCATCTAACATCTATAATAATTAAGTTATTTAAATTTGAATACCTTTCAACTAAAACAGAAATTAAAATTATTTTTTCTGCACCAAGTAATATGTAGACAACTACAGCCATGTGAAAGATATTTAAAAGATACACAGCAAAAGAAGGAGAGGAGGGAAAAACAAAAGAAATTTCCTGCCTTTCAAGATTCCTATTCCATAGTCATGCAAATTGATTTGGATTTTTGGTTACTCACCAAAATGATAAGTAACTTATTTCCTGTTCAGTCACATTTTATTTTTGCTTCACAAAAAATATTATTTCTTATTATTTATTTCAAGCACACAAAGACTTTATTATCAAGGAGAAAATTTAAAAGTTTGTTGTAAAACTTCTGCATAAAAAAAAATTTTGTTACATTTTACAAAACCTTGTTCATTCTTCACTTTTCACTTTTTAATAAAATTGCAGAAGTGACAAAAAAGCCACATAAAAATTAAAACCTCCACAAGTCATCTTTATTACTCTTATATAACAAGTTTCTTCAGATTCAGTTATTCTTAAACCTGTTATTTAATATAGCAATAATAAAATTTATATTTTCTATAATTTTCTATTGAGTTCTTTAACTTAAAAGCTTTGTAAATTAATCGTGGCATTCAAAATACCTAATCAAATTTTTGTAAACAATGATGCCACTAGTATATTTGTATATGAAGCTGATTAAGCCAATGTAAAAATGATAAAAACAAAAACATGAAACAGAAGGCTGACATACAGTTAGTATGAAAGTATAGATTTTTTTTTGTCTTCAATCTCAACTGGAAAATGATATTTTGAAGATCACTAATTCAGATAAAAACAGTCCAACAATTGAAAAAAAAGAAGAAAAAAGATTTATCAATTATTTTAATGCGTTCATTTTTTTTTCATCTAAATCACAATATTAAAAAAGCTTCTTAAATAAGAAAGAGCAGACTCATTTTATCCAGATATTTTTCCCATTTTTATAAAACATCTTTACGATAAACAAAGATAGATTTTTCTGATTTAATGGGAAATTGTTTATTAAAAAAACAAAATATTAAACCATGGATTATTTATTTTTTTAAAAATTGAAAAGAATTTTTTTTTCTGAAAATTAAACTTTAAAGATTTAATTTGTCTAGACACAACATTCATTAAATTATAACAGATAATAAATAATAATAAATATTTAATCTTATTATTTGTATCACTCTTTACAATTATTGATTCCATTTAACAAAGAAAATATGGAATGATAGAGCTGACTGAAAAGAATGTTTATTATTGTGTATAAGTAGAACTAATATTACTAGTTAAGCCAATAAGTTAAAATTCATAAAATGTACCAATAACTTCAGTTTATTTACTTTTGATATTCTCATTCAAATATTATAGTCCTTGTGATTTTAGAAAGTACCAGTTTCTGAAAGGTAGAAAAAAATCCAATCTTCTGAAGTTTAGAGATAACACAAATATCACTGAATTTGTTATAATCAAATATTAGAAATGAATTTTGATTACAAGCAAAAATAAATGCCTCTGTAAAGTGTAAATGTTTATATTAGGTTGGTGCAAAAATAATGTCGTTTTCTCACATATGTGAGAAAACGACATTATTTTTGCACCAACCTAATAATATCAGTCTTCACAATTATACATATTAACCAAGTGTAGTTGTAATGGAAGAATTTAAGTTTCTAGTTTCGAAGTAGATGACTTGGACCACTTGCATTAAGCAACCCGCATTCCAGAAGCTTCTGTATTTTTTTTCGAGTTGAAATGTCTTGTATGTATTTTTTCACTGCAGTTGGATCTTTTTCCATTTCAGCCAGAAATAATCTGACATGACGGTCATTCAAAATCTGAATTAATTCAGGTTCCTCTTCAATTCTCTTCTTGACAGCTTCTGGATCATTTGGGTCTAATCTTGCCTTTTCAGTGCTCTTGCTGTAGTGTTTCTTTGCCTCTTCATTATCAGGATCAATTTGCAAAATAGATGAATATGAAGCACACGCTTTGCTTGGTTTGTTCAAAGCTAAGTAAGCAGCACCTTCCCTAAAATAACCTTTTACAGATTTGGGATCAAACCTGATACAATTCTGAGCGTCGCTCAGCGATAACAGATATTCTTTTAGCTTTAAGTAACAAGCACTTCGGTTGCTGTAGAATTTCGCTTGTTCAGGGTTTTTTTTAATGGCTTCTGTATAATGAGCAAGGGCTTCTTTAAACTGTTTCAACTTAAAACAATCATTGCCTTTTTTATTCTCTTCTTCAGCACTTTTTTTCTTCTGTTCATCAAGTTTAAATGTTATTTCTTCTATATGCCGACTCAGAGTTGGATTCTTTGAGACTGCCACAGAAAACTGATAATATTTGAGAGCATTTTCAAGTTCATCTATCTTTTCATAAGATTTTCCAATGTACAAGAAGGCCTTGGAAAACTTAACCTGATCATTTGGATCTTTCCAATCTGTATTCAGGACCTCTTCACAACTTATAATACATTTCATGTAGTCTTCATTTTCAAAACAGCTGATAGCATCATCTATCATATCAGCAATTGTGAGACTAGATTTGGGGCTCTTTTTCTTAGCCATATCTTTGCCTGCCTGATTGTCTGAATCATCATCTTCAGTAATTTCACTTTGTTTTTGTTCAGTTTTCTCTATTGTGTCCTCTTGTCTCTCATTTACAGTTACCTCATCAGAGCCCATTTCTGTTTTCTCTTTATCACCTAACTTTTTTTCATTTTCTGGTGTCTCGTTTCCAATAGGTTTTGTTATATTATCTCCTGTCACATCGTTTTTTGTGTCAGTTACACATGGTTTGATGTTCACACTATCAGTGTTACTTTCATCTGGTAAATCTTTCCCGGGATCTAATTTAGTATCACCGTCATTAGCTGTAATTGGTTTAACATGCTTTTTGTTGGTTGTTTTTTCTTTGTTGCTGTGTTTACGGCCAACATCAGTTTTGTGGATATTTTTACCAATGACTGTTTTTGCAGTATTTTCATCATTCAGTTTTTTACTATTTTTACTTTGTGAACCAAGTTTTGTTACACTTTCATTGGGCACACAAGGTTTTGTGACACTTGTACTAGGGATGTCAACATTTTTTCTTGTTACTTCTGAAATTATATTTTTTTCAGTGCCAGATACTTTTCTTATATTTTCATGTCGTTTCTTCTCTTTTTGGCATTCAGATTGGTTTTCAGCTTCCATTACTAAAAGAAATAAAGTCCACGTAATAAAACCAGAGTTTATACTCACATGTAATTAAACAAAGGCCGAGCTGACAGAGAATTCCTTAAGTATTTTAATCTGTTGTCCTGAAAAAAAAGTAAGTGGAGATGTTTAGAATGAGGTAAATATCCACTACAAAAGGATTCTTCTTGTATCAACTTTAGAGAAATAGAAACCACGAGAATTTTCCTTATAAATTTAGTAGCTCTGATACACGGCAAGTAGAGACAACTAGTGGCCAAGTTGAGAACTAAAAATGTTGAAAGCATTATTATGCTGGGGCCTGAGATTTAAGTATACTCACTAAGAAGATTAACTCTTAATCATCAGGATCAATATCTTGTAATATGATGATTAGCCAGTAATGGTCTTTACAAAAGAAACTAAATTATGAGAACAATATGCATTTGTTTAAAGCCTGAATGTAGATTTAGTTGTGAATAGAAAAATATCAATGGTTTTACATTGTCATAGCTGACTGAATGAAAAATTTAGTCAAGTTCTATGATGCCCAATGTTGAAATAAAATCCATAAAAATAAAAATTTATTTTTAGAAAAAAAATATTTTTATCTATTTTGGATAAATGTTTACATTGTTTTTACATTTGACAGAGACCTTATTATATCACATCAACAAGATTGAAAAACCAATACTTTTACACGATCTATAATTTTTTTCCATAATTTACATGCTTATCTGTCTGTGTATCTGTCAGGTCATCCCATAAGTTCTGTCCAAATTTTGAATAAAGAAAACAAGTGACCAAATGTTACATTTAATTACAGATTCAATCAACAATGTATTTTCCCTGATTATCTATGACTTCCTTCCATCTATTAACAATCTTACTAATTCCATTACTGTAAAATTCTTTTGGCTTTGATTCGAAGCACTCACAAATGTCAGTTTTAACCTCTTCCTGTGTTACAAAAGCTGTTTGTTCCAAATGATTCTGTAAGCTACGAAACAAATGGTAGTCTGAAGCAGCAAGATCGGGAGAATAAGGTGGATGAGGAATTTTCTCCCAACAAAGTTTTTCGATCTTTTGTGACGTTATTCTTGCTGTGTGGGGTTGCGCATTGTCCTGATGAAACATCACCTTTTTTCAATTCACTAGAGAATGTCTTTTTTTCCTCAAAGCTTGGTTCAAATGCTCTAATTGCTGACAGTATATTTGAGCATTAATTGTTCCATTAGGTGGTAAGAATTCAAAGTGGATTATTCCTTGGCGATCCCACCAGATTGAAAGAAGAACCTTTTGCCCATGAAGTTCCCTTCTCGGTTGTGGCTGGGGTCCTTCACCTTTACCAAGCCACTGTCTACAATGCTTAACATTTCGATAAAAGATCCATTTTTTTTGTCAACAGTTACAAGTCTATCCAAAAAAGGTGAAACAAGTTGGTGAGAATGGAGAGAAGAGCAGATGTCAACTCGGGATTTGAGGTTGTTTTCAGATAATTCATGAGGCACCCATTTTCCAAGTTTAGGAACTTTTCCAAGTTGTTGAAGATGACAATGAACAGTTGTATGGTTTGAACTGAGAACCACTGCCAATTCCTCAACTGATAAAGCAGGATTTTTTTCAAGGGCTGCTTCAAGAAGCTTTTCATAAAACTCAACTGGACATCTTGTTTCATCTTCATCTTCAAGAGTGAAATCTCCACCTCTGAATTTTGCAAACCATCTTCTGCAAGTTCTTTCGTTCACACATTCCTCTCCATAAACTGAGTGAATGTTTCTAGCCACTTCGGCTGCTGAGTTTCCTTTCTTGAACTCATAAAGCATTATGTGCCTCAAATGATTCTTGGGTACTTCCATGTTAGCAGGGTTTTAATCAAACAAAATTTTATTTTATTGTTCTCTGAAATAAAATTTGATCAGTTTAAATGCATCTAAACATAAAAATAATGTTCAGCTCCATTAGACATTATAAAATACTCTTTAAATTTCGTTCATTTTAAAAAAAGGTAAAATTTGGACAGAACTTATGGGATGACCCGATATATATGAATAAATATAAAATATCACACATCAAGTGCTGGTGGTAATAAGACAATGCTTGATGTAGAATAACAGAGCTTACACTAATAATAAATATACATTTGTTCCTCACCAGTATGTGCTACCGGTGAGGAACAAATGTATATTTATTATTAGCATTCGACAACTCCAACATTGCTGCATTCATGATGTGATTGTCAAGTGCACATTGAAAACTGACTGTTGTAAATTTTAAATGTTTATACCGTATTGTTATGATAATGGAGCAGTTTGTTTATTTATGGGGAAAAAATATATATACTTGCATGCATCCAAATACAGACATAAATAATTTAAATCTTACATACATCCAAATACAAACATATAAATAATTTAAATACAAACATACACGTCTAAATTTCAAATATAATACATATGTACACACAAATATTATTCATATATCAACATATACAAATATATAAGTATATACATCCACACTTATATAAATATATCATAAGTACATACAAATGTTATGACAATTTATATCTACACTGGCAGCATTACCCAGCGTTGCCTGGGTTTATTCAAAAAAAGATCACGAACCTCATCCAATCTGCAAAGTTAAAATAAAGAAGATTTTCCTTTAGTGCCTCTTATCTATATGACGAAAAATTATAATGATATGAAGTATGAAAACATTTATAACAGGAGAAAGTTGTTTTTTACAGAAGCACAGAAGATACAAAAAAAATTGTCAGCAAATGAAGAGTACATTAATCGTGATTGATCTTCGAAAATTGTTGAGGAGAAATGCTTTGTTGACAGCTTTTGCTCAAACTAGATCGAATGAACAACATGCATTGGAAGAAGAAATTCAACAACGACTTCTCCTAGCAGCTGTGCCAAGGGTGAAAACCAACGTTCACAAAGACTATATAGAATTGTTCTTTGCCGCTCAGTTTCGACAGCTCGAGTAGCAGAGGTTCTGGCAGCATTCCTTCCTCATCTAGTTAACTGTTGCTCATTAGTTTCTGCTGACCTTGCATTAGCTGTATGAATAGCATTTTGTGTCAGTTTAATTTGAGGTTCTTGTTGCAAAGCATTTCTTCTCTGTGCTTTTATGCATTTGGCTGTAGTAGTTGCATGTCCAAGTGAAGTATTTTGCTTTCTTGACATTACTGTCAGGCTCTAGTTGGAGGGGTTTGGCTAAGCTTTTTGAATAACAATGAAGTAATCAATTAAAAATCAAGAATATTATATACATTAATGGAAATACAGCCACAATAAATTAAATGCAAGTTTATAAGGGAGACCACGGGAACGTGGTAAACAATTATAAGCAAGCTCGTAAAGTTAGGATTTATCTAAAAATAGACTACCAAAAAAACATTCTAGTGATAAAAATAAAAAATTAACGTGCAGCTAAAAACCTAATCACTATGAACATTAAAACATACACACTAAGTTTAGCATAATTATAAATGAATTGAAAGAGGGTCTTTACATTAATATAAGTGCATTTTTCAGAATAAAACTGTCAAAATTATAGGGCTCAAGTTTCCAAATATATGAGTTAGTAAGCATTATTTAAACGCTGATTAGAAGATGATAAATACATAATTAAAAATTGGCATTTACGCTTAAACTTTTTAATATGATTTTCACAAATTTAAATTATCAAAAATTCAAAATATACATGCATGAAGGCAGCCTAACTTTTTACTGGATGACAACATTGATGCGAATGATATTTTTTGCATTTATTTCATCACATAGCACTAATGAACACTACACGTGAAACAAAATCGATAGTACGCACTCAACTGATCATTGCACGTGGATCAAAATCAATTGTACACACTACCCATCTCTATTGATCTCGCACATGCGTCTTATACCTACATGCACTTCTCTCATCGGTGCACACTTTCGTTTGCACTTATTCGTTTTTTCTTAAGGAAGGATATAATTTTTGCCGTCAAGTTAATGCAAACTAAACTATTTCAGTACCAAAACTGGAAATCCATGGGAAAAACTGATATTTTTCATAATGTATTTATGACACATGGGGTGTCAATTTTGATTTTGAGTTGATTGATCTAAACACAAATTATGTGCAAATTTTCATTGGAATGCTGCTAACCACTACAATTGAAAGACTAATGGGGCAGCAAGATGTTCATGGGTCATCTTTAAGAAATATTATTATTTAAAGTTTTTTTTTTTTTAACTCCAAAATACTACTACAATATTTGATGGCAAGTAAAACACCATACATTTACATTTAATATTACAGTGTTATACTAGATATAAGAATTGGTAGCCTATAGTGTTTGGGTAAACATTAGCCTACCATATACCTAAGAAGTCTGTACATAAGATATTTTAGGGATAAAAGGAGTAGGAATCTTTATAATTAATTTTAATGTTCCAAGACAAAATTAATTGTTTAATTAATAAAAAGCATTTGAAGCACAAATTAAATTAGAGAATAATTTTTCTTTAACTTAAAAATTAAAATATACATCACCTAATTTTCAACTGGGATTAAGAATCTAAAATCTATTATTAATTCTTTGTGACTTTGAATCCTTGGAAATAAAGTACCAATCAAGAGTCAAAGAAATTAATCTCTCTTCCGTGTGTGAGAGTGTTTGCATGTGTGTGGCGGACTATCCCTTCGTTTTCAATGTATGAGGGCCCAACAGTTCAGTTTTGACAATTTAATTATAAAGATGAAGGCTTGTGTAGAAACACCAACACCTTTCAGAATTGCTGATAACAGAAAAATTTTACCCAGTGTGCTACAAAATTTCCAAACAGCCTTGCTCTGGTTTGGATTGAGAGTTTTCCTTTTCCGAGACTGCAAGATAATAGATCTTTGTCTGCTCTGCTATTTAATCCATAGCTGGAGGAAGATGGATTCATGAATTTTCCATGGGCATTAGTGTGAAGTGAACAAAACAGAATAAACTGGAAATTGAATTTGGTTCAGCAATTGCCTTTTCCACACCAATGACTGTTACACTGTGTGTGTGTTTTATATATATATATATATATATATATATATATATATATATATATATATATAATATATATATATATATATAGGCCTTAATCAACAAGAAGGTCATCTAGCATCTGGATAGAAACAACCTCTTGTGGGATGGACAGTATGGGTCTCAATCAGCCCAATTCACTGCTGCTATCCTAACTACCATTACATACAGAATTAGTGAGTCCCTTGACAACACACATACTGCAAGGGCCATAGCATTAGATATCTCAAAGGTCTTCGACAAAGTATGGTACAAAGGTTTGCTACACAAGTTCTCCAGCTATGGAATCACTGGAAGTGTTTTCTCTATTATAAAATCCTTCCTAACAGGTAGAGCCCTGAAGGTAGTTATTAACGACCAGTCCCCTGAGGCCATTGGCAGTCAGTGCAGGCATCCCCAATGGGTCACTTCTCAGACCAATCCTCTTTGATTTACATAAATGATCTACCTAAGAATATACTCCAATCATTTGTTCAATGTCTATGTTGATAATACAACCTCTAAAAGTCTTGATGATCAGAGATTGGCAGCTAACATGTCTTCTGATATAGCACAAACTTCCAAGTGGGGAAAAAATTGCCTAGTTACATTCCATCACTGCCAATCAGACTCGTGCCAGTCATGATGAATGGATGTCCCTTTGAAGAAAGACCTGTGCCTCAAGAGGATATTGATTTACATCCGACTTCAAATGGAATTCCTATATATGATCCATCACTAAAGATCCAGGTAAAATGATCAGCTCACTGTACCACTCTAGTAAGTACCTGATTCCTCATGCTATCCTCTACTTTTATAAGAGCCAAATCAGGCTGAAAATGGAATACTATTGACATATTTGGGCAGGAGTTGCCTAAACCACACTTTCCAGATTTCAAAAGTGTCTCAGAGTGCTCGTGGGAGAAGAATTATTTTCCACACTCCAAGCTCTCTCGCACAGGGGGGGAGATGTGGTGAGCCTCTCACTGCTCTATCACTACTACCATGGAAAATGCTAGAACAAACTGCATCTCTTGGTTCCACCAGGTCTGACCTTCATGGCTAGGCCTTGCCATGCCACTTGCATAGCAGCAAACTATCCACATTCCCTCCATATTCCATTGGTAAGAAGTAAGTTCCACTAAAACAGGTTCTTTTCCTATGGAACAGACTCCCTAGAGGATGTTTCCTCATCATTACAATCTTAACCTGTTCAAGTCTAGAGTCAACCATTATCTTCCCCTCCTATTCATATAAACTACTCCTTATCATAACCCTCTACCTTGAGTGGCCCTCAGGCCTTGTACAGATGAACCTTACTGTAAAAAAAATAGAGAGAGAGAGAGATTGAAATATGGATTTTGGTTAAATGGAAGATTAACTACAAGGAAAGGCACAGAATTATACAATGACTTAAACATGTTATATTTTGCCCTTTTTATTCAAATCCATTTAAAAGTAACAATTACTTATAAACTAAAATTTGTCATGCATGTTGTTTGTTTTTGATTTTGTCAACTGCACAGTATAGTAGGGTCAGGTGGGCAATGTCTGTGAGAAAAAGAGCATCATGATACAATACACTCTGCCTGAAATTTGGAAATGGCATACTGTACTGCTTGGCAAGCTACAATACAAATATTTCAGAGTGTTTCAGTGTCAATCTGAGGACAGTGCAGAGGGTTCAGAAAGAGTTGGATGAGTCTAATGGTGATTATGAAGGTACAGCAGCTTGAAAACCCCACTCTGATTGCTTTGATAAAAGAACTCCCAAATTTGTTAGTGAGGGCCTCAGACTCAACATGAAGACCTACACCAAGTGCTTTGAGGAAGTAGTGCAGCCCTGGGTCAAGAGGGTGGC
Organism: Acanthosepion lycidas; assembly: GCA_963932145.1. Taxonomy (NCBI): domain Eukaryota; kingdom Metazoa; phylum Mollusca; class Cephalopoda; order Sepiida; family Sepiidae; genus Acanthosepion; species Acanthosepion lycidas. Next base: position 21,660,703 of record OZ010588.1, on the reverse strand, counting down.
TGCTGGAAGACCCTATGTCTGGCAAGAGGACTCTACACAATACCACACAAGCAAGAGAACCGTCATGGTTGTCAGACAATTTTTGCATCCACATCGCCCTTTACATCTGGTCGCCTAACACCCCAGACTGCAACCTCCTTGATTATGTGCAGAGCATAGTTGAGCAAAAGACCAACAAAAATCCTTTTAACACCAAAGATGAACTGAAAGTAAGGATTATGGCAGCATTCACTAATTTAAAGGAGACAGTCTAGAAGAGTTGCAAGAGATTCCAAAGTCATCAAGAGGCTGTGGTTGAAGGCAATGATGATTTTATTGAATAAATTTACTCTTTAGTATTTCAAGATATTTTTGTGTAATTTTGGTAAATATATCTGTTAAAATGAGATGTCAGTGTTATTTTCATTTTTGTGTAATTTAGATGACAATTTATCCATCGCATCCTGTATATTTGAAGTTCTAATTTTTAGCCATGTTATAAAATAAAATTCTATATTTCACATACACTAATCAGATTTACACATATAGCTAATACATGAAACAATTTATCAATAATAATTCATATTTCTTTCTTACATGAGGAAAAAGAATCAAAATATAATACATCAACCATTTCTTTTCAGATAAATCGAGTATTAAATTCAAAAGAACAGATTAATTTCAATCAACTCAATCTATAGTTTAACCTAATCTCAAGCTTTATCCATTTTATCTATAAATACATTTTAGTACAAAAGGATTAAACATACTGAGAACAAACATAGGAATATATTAAACACTCTTTATTATTACTTTGTAATGTTTATTCCAGTCATATGCTCTTATATAAAATAAAAATTATGGCTTTCCACTAAATATGAATAATAAAATTAAATTTACCATAAATTGGTTTACTTAGACTAATATCTTCATCTTGGTTACATGTCCTCCTACCGTCTTCAAGTATCCATTATAGTTGGTAACCAACTGGGAATTTCAACGGGGACTTTTATTCAACCCAAAGGGCTAGGTTATTCTCATTCAGACATCCATGCTAAGAAAAAACAGTAAATCCAAGTCATAGAAATTCTACCACTGATGGATAAAGTCAAATACTCCGATTCTGTTAATGTACATGCAAGATTAGGCTTAAAACTCAGTTTCCCACCACATGAGATACATAGCCTAGTAGATAAAAGCACTGGTTAAGCATATCAAGTTACCTAGGGATCAGAAGTTCAACCTCTGAGTTTGATAGTGCCAAAAAAATATGCACCTAGTTCAGTGGTGACAAACATTATCTGAATGAGGAATTAACTGATACAACTGATTATCCTCCAGCAATGGAATAACAATGGGGTCAATACTGTGTGTGTGTGTGTGTGTGTAAATATTTCATTAAAGATGACTGGCAAGGTACTGTGATTAAGCTTTTTATTTCATTTTTCTTGTGTTCATACAAGTGTTTCCTTTTCTGGACACAAAGTGTGTAAAAACTGACCAAAAGTTCTGTATATCTGAGCACTTTCAGCTATTCTTTTAGCCATTATCAAGGGCGATTTTTATGCTTTTTTATTTTTAACTAAATATGTGGGTTCTTATGTATGTGTCTAAAGTTATAGGAATGCTTTATTTTCCAAACAAAGTTAGCAGATTGTGGCCATGTTCATAGTTAATGTTATTGACAGTTGGCTTTTCCTTTTTTATTATTAAAACTTCAATTATTTTTAATCTTTTTTTACATGTGAAATATTATTATTATACTTGTATTTTTTACTAGTATGTTTCAGATGGAGTCTGGTAAGTGTTTGTGTGTTTAAATGGGCCCTAATGAAGTTATGGTTGGGTAGGTGTAATGTAAGTCATCTAGAGAGGCATGTAGTAGTGTGACCAATGTAATTATTTATGGGTTTGGTTTGATCAGGAACACAGTTCCTTAAGGGGCATTTGAACTCATAAATAATGTTGGTTCTTTGTAGTTTTGATTTTGTGGGCATGTTATTATATTTGATAAGGTTAGCTATTTTAAATTTTTTGTAATAGATAATTAATTTGATTTTCTTGTTCAGGTTGACTGGGGTTGTGTATTTCTTTATGATATTTCTAAGAGAAAATTCTTAGAATTGTTTATATTTAACATGTATTTGACTTTTGTAGATGTTAATGTTATTGTTTTTATCTGTATGTTCAGTATTGTTATTAGTTACTTTAGAAAGAAATAGTCTAATCTGATGACCGATGAGGTAGTTAAGAAAACCATTATTAACTAGTGTCTGTTTTATATTGAGTTTTTTAAGGTGGATGAGAGGATGAATTCTCATGTGCTCCCTTTAGGATTTTTTTTTAGAATTGCTATTTTATATCTAAGTGGGCATTCACTCTTAAAATTAAGGTGGCAAGAGTTTCTGCTAGTGGGATTTTTTATATATTGCAAAAATTAAAAAAATAGAAATTGCCCTTGATAAAGCTAAGATATGCAGAACTTTTGGACAGCTTTTACATACTTTGTATCCAGAAATGAAAACAGTTGTACAAACACAAAATATGAAATAAAAAGCTTAATCACAGTACCTAGCAAGTTGTCTTTAATGAAACATGTATAAAAGAGAGATTGCTGCCTAAATACATTTTATATATATATATATATATATATATATATATATATAGTGTAACCCGGATATAAGAGAGTTGTTGGGACCAGAGAAGAAGTCTCTTATATCCGGGTTTGGTCTATTTTGTTTAGGTAAGTATGGCTCTAATTTGGGACCAGATAAAATCTTATATCCAGGTTTCTCTTATATCCGGGTTACACTATATATATATCTCAAGATATCAGATATATCATCAAGAGTTCTTTCCTAAGGATTTTTTTTTATATTTCAAATCATTTTCCTGATTTCTGTTCAAAATTTGAATATATATTGTCCAATGTCAGTGTAATTTTGCTTTCATAAGCCATCATCAATGAGTTTTTTTTGTGCTATGTCAGTTTCATTGTTTTTCAAATATCACGTCTTCACACACAAGTCAGTTTATATAAGTTCAAAGACTTATTTCCAAACTCCAAACAAATTTAAGTAAATCTGCACTTAAGGGACAAGATAAAACAATTGAACTTATTAACAGATATTGTATGTGTACATATATATATATATATATATATATATATAAAACGTCATCCACAGACAGACTATTTCGCTGTTTCACAGCTCATCAGTGTGGCTAGAAATCCGGTTGCCTCTAGCTAGGATTGAAACCCGACTGAATTGGTGTCAGTCAGAGATTCTACCACTAAGCCGTCGGCGCATGGCAGGGATGTAGGTGGATTTTTAGAAACACGCCCAGTGACCAACAGTGACTCAATTCGCTTTTGCGAAGAGTCTCGCTATATAGCTATAATAGTCACTGTTTACAAACCCATACCTCCTCCCTAGAGAGCTCAACTGGAATCAAATTTTATTTCAGGAGCCAATAACGTCATCCACAGACAGACTGTTTCACAGCTCATCAGTGTGGCTAGACATCCGGTTGCCTCTAGCTAGGATCGAAACCCGACTGAATTGGTGTCAGTCGGAGATTCTACCACTAAGCCGTCAGCGCATGGCATGGATGTAGGTGGATTTTTAGCGTATTTATTTTTAGAAACACGTCCAGTGACCGACAGTGACTCAATTCGCTTATATATATATATATTCAAACAGGTTTTGTTAAATAATTTAGACATATCATGTCAATTAGTTTTCATTGTGATTTTTTCAAGTTCATGGATTAATTTCTTAAAATCACTTTTCTAAGGCGACCAAGAAAATATTTCACTTTTATTAAAAGCTTCATCAGAAAATGAGCTATGAAGAAAAAAGAAAGAAATTCTGGTATTTTTATTTTTGTCTTGTTTGATTTTCATTGGTTAATTATTGGTTTTATGTGCATTTGACTTGTTAAACCTCATTAATATAATTTATGGCATTTTGAATACAA
>OZ010588.1:21521746-21654246 GCA_963932145.1 Acanthosepion lycidas | reverse complement strand
CAAAATGTGTCATATGGAAACTTTTTCCACTTTGTCATACTTCTTACCCCTATTGTAGTGACATAGGCAAAACGAACTTATCCTATTTTGCATATTGAAGGATTTGACCTTTTCACAAATTTTGGACATTATAAACAGAAATTTGTGGCCAAAATAGAAGTTGCTTATTACTGAGAGGACAAAATTTCTTGTGAGCAAACAAAAGCCAAATGAAACAATAATAGAGTATGTACACACACTATGAGAGGCTTGCAGATTTTGTGAGTTTGAAAAACTTGGCAGTGAAGAAATGACCATTGAAGTTTGTCGTATCCTGTTGGCACTCCCACATTTTTAAAAAAAAAAGAAGCAACTTCACCTTCTAGGACCAGCAACTTTTTTTTTACAGCAAGATTCACCCTTTACAAAACCCAGGGGCCCCTTGAGATATAGGGGTACATTTGGAGGCCATTTGTGTGTATAGGAGTGGAAGACAATGGCTTACCCTAGCCTTGAACAGGTTAAGATTGTAGTGATTGGGGAAACATCCTATTGAGAGTCAGTTCCACAGGGTAGTGGTTCAACAGAAAGAAGCTGTTTGAGTGGAACTTACTTCTCACCAATGGGATATGGAGAGAATGTGGGTGGTTTGCTACTACGTAAGTGGCATGGTGTGTTCTTGCTGTGAAGGTCTACCTCAGCAGGACCAAGGAATGTGGTTCATCTGAGCACTTCCCATGGAAGTAGTGGGAGAGCAAAGCAGAGAGAGATGTGTGAAACTGATTCAGCATATAAAAAGACCTAAAAAGCAGACAAAATATGCCAACCACAGACGAGTATGTAGTATCTGTTCCAGCAGCAACCACAGTTTGAGCCAGCCAGCATCAGCTCAAGCGATAAACTGTCATTTACAGGACAACACTCTTCAACAAGTACGGAAACTGTTCTTTTCAGGACAACACTCTTCTCACCCTCTGCATAAACATGCAGAATTTTTTGTCTAGTGAACTGCAATCATATTTTGTCAATGTATTTTCATTATTGAAAATAAACTTGGTTATATATACATATTTTTTTACTCAAGTCATTGTTTTTTTTTGTTGTTGTTTTCCATCATTTGATATCTGTTTGTGGGCCAATATACCATCTGCAACAAGTTAATACAGTTGATTGTTTTTGTTTAACAGCATTCCAACCTTAGTGGTCACTTTATGCCGAAAATGATTTTGGTATAGCTTGCAACATTATTTCTTTCAAAAATGTATAGATGGCAACATTTTTTTTTTTTCAAAAACCCACAGCTGGCAACATCATTCTTTCAAAAGCGTATAGCTGGCAACATTATTATTTTTTCAAAAACGTATAGCTGGCAACATTATTTTTTTTTTCAAAAACGTATAACTGGCAACATTATATATTTTTTTTTAAAAAAAAACATCTTCCTTTCACAGTGTTTTGACCCCAGTTACAATTCCATTGAATAAGATTTTGTTAAAAGACATATAGCTGGTAATATTTTTCTTTTTTTAAATGTATAGTTGGTAATATTATTTTTCAAAAAAGTAGAGCTGGTAATATTATTTTTCCAAAAACATATGGCTGGTAATATAAAATTTTCAAAAACATATAGCTGGTAATATCATTTTTCAAAAACACACTGCTGGCAATATTATTCTTTCGAAAACGTATAGCTGGTAATACTACTTTTCCAAAACCGTATAGCCGACAACCTTAATTTTTCAAAAACGGTCTTTCTGTTGGACGTAGTTTATCACGATACCTAATATGTGGACGTAGTTTACCATCATACCCATGGACGCGGAAGCAGTTTACCGCCATACCCATGGACGCGGATGCAGTTTACCGCCATACCCATGGACTCGGATGTAGTTTATCGTCATACCCAGGACGTGGGCTAGACTGGGAGTTCACTATTTGCCCATAGCTGGGACCCTAACAGGTGCTACCACCCCGGGTCAGGGTGGACCTAGGAACATCAGCAATTAAGAGGTTGCTCCACGCTCCTCAAAACCTCCTGATCAGAGGCCTTGTTGTTGGATGCAGTTTAACGTCGTACCCAGGACGTAATACAGTTGAGCTTAATTGAAGGTATGTGTGATACTTTATACAAACACAAAACTTTAGAACATGGACTAAAATGTCTTTGTATACATTTATAGATTTTCTGCAACAATTATAGTTAAGTGAAAAATTCAATACATCCAACAGTAATGTCAAAGCAAGCAGCATATCAAATTACTTTTTATGTGATGCAAATACTGTGATAAAAAACATGAAGAGGACAAGAAAAAATGTAAATGGAATATGACAAGTTACAGTCAACTTATGGATTTGCCTTATTTTGCACAGAGTTGAGTGACCTCTAATAAGTCAGTTGTTACTTGGTACGAAGAGGGAGAATGTCTAGACTAGAAGACATCACAACAATATGGTGTCACCGATAGGATCTCTAATACAGTTGGATGAGCTGGACTTTGTGGAAACATCAATTCATTGTTTTGCTGCCCAGGTGCAGGCCAGGAAGTTAAGAGACCATAAAGTCGCAGGAAGGGAGAATGAAAATACAGATCTCTTTTTGGCTTTGACAGGATGTGAGGCCAGCAGAAAGATCTCTGTCATAGTGTATCTCAAAGAATTGGAGGATTTGATCTTTTCACAAATTTTGGACATTATAAAGAGAAATTTTCTGAAGAAGTTAGTTATTGCTGAGAGGACAAAGTTTCTCAAACAAATAAGAGCCAAATGAATCAACAATACAGTATGTACACAAGCTATGAGTGGCTTCCAGATTCTGCAGGTTTGAAAACTTGGCACTAGAGAAATGACCATTGAAGATGAATTGATACAGGTAATATTAATTGAAGGTATGTGTGATGCTTCATACAAACACAAAATTTTAGAATGGTTACAACTGATTAAAATATCCTTGGGTGTATCTATAGATTTCTGCAACAATTAGAGTTAATTGAAAAATTCAATACATCCAAGAGTATTTCTGAAGCATATTGAATTACTGTGTATGATGCAAATACTGTGATAGAAATCATGAACAGGGAGAAGAAAAAATGTCCAGCTTTAGGAAAAGTATGTTGGAATTGTGAAAAGAAAAACCCATTTTCAGTCCATGTGCAGCATAACAAGAAAATAGAAAGGGTAGAAAATTTACTCCCCTCCACCTCCAGGAAAATGCAGCTATATTTGCAATACAAAGACCTAAAGAAAAATTACCAGAGAAAAAATTTCGTGTGACACAAAAAATACTAGGAAGAGGAAAAAAATCAAACTGTACTGACTGCAAAAAGAAGAGGTATTGAGCAAAATTTCATGGGAAAATTAGCTCAGAGGGAGGTGTTGTAATGGAATGTCCCACACTCCCTATTGATTATGTGGACTGACTATAACAGCAATTAGTTGGAGATTCGTCTCCAGCTAAGCTGGTTAAAAACTCTCTGCCTTTGGGCAGAGAGGAACCCAGACAAGGCTCTGCCAAAGGGCTGAGTCTCATCTGGGGTGGTAGACAGCTACCCGACCCTGTTTTTATGGGGTCTATGGGGTATTCTTGCCCAAGCCCATGGGCTCGGTTTTACACCACATTAAATAACCTTGCTTCAGGAATTACGAGCTTGTTAACTGATTCCCTGTCTTTCAGTAGTTTATTCTCTTTTACAATAAACCTCTCTTTCTTTCATCTATGCCTGTGCTACTGTTCCTTTCACTCGAGTACCACTTTTGTCTGTTTGTAACCTCTTTAAGGATACAACAAAATTAAATCGAATAGTATAACTTTTCCTAAATAAGTAGACACTGGGAGTCATGTTAACCTAATAAATTTCTGGGAAACACAAATTAAAGAAAAGTTGACTGAAAGTTGGGCAGTTTGGTTGTTTTGAAGGAACTTCTGAGACCAACTTTAAAATTATCCCCATCACAGTAGTAAAATGTGAAAAAAGTCATGGACTCGTGGGAATAGATGTCTTGAAAGTGGATACAACCAAAAATTAACAGTGTGAAGTTGGAATGTAATGACACAGGGATGTTCAAATGATACAAAGTAGTCACATCTCTTACTTTGAGTTTCAGACTGCCCATTCACATTCTATCTTTAATAATTGCTAAACTAAACACAATTGTGGAGCAAGGAATTTTAGAAATTGTACCTCAGCCATTGTTCTTTTACAAAAAACAAATGGAGATTTAAGGATATGTGGAGATTACAAAATAAGAGTAAACCACAAAATATGTTCAGATTCATTCTCTATTCTTGACATTGAAACTGCTGTTCTCAAGTTGTTGGGAATTAGATATTTTGTTAAAATTGATCTCAAATCAGCCTATAACCAAATACAAATTAATGATAAATTTAAACAGGTCACTATGATTAACTCTCTAATAGACTTACTCAGATGGAAGTGTATGTCTTATGGTGTAAAAACAGCAAGTACTATTTTTCAAAGAACCATTGAAAATGTACTAACTGGTGAGGCTAAGAATATGATCATCTATCAAGACAATATATGTATTGGTGCTAACAGTGGAGAAGAGCTAAATCAAAAAATAGATAAACAAATTAAAAAATGCTGGGATGACCATAAAAAATGATATCTGTTAAATTGTGACAACATCTCTGGGATACCAGATTTTCACCAGACACAAATTTGATAACAGAAATAGCAGAGGTATTTATGCCTGCAAATAAAAAAGAATTGGAATTTTTTTTAAGGGTTAGCCAATTTTTACAGCAGATATTTTCCAAAGTATAAATTTTTGACCCTACAAAAGGAAGTGACTTTAACTACAGATACAAGTGAGTATGCTGTATCAGTGATTTTGTCTCAAGGTCATCCTATAATGTACCCTTCTAGAAGATTAATGTCAGTCAAAGTTAACTATTCAAACATTGAAAAGAAGCATTAGCTATTGTATGGAACACAAATAGAGCTCACCAATTTTTATTTTTAATTACAGGAAGGAATTACCTAAAGTCATATCTAGAATTTTAAGATGGGTCATAAAGCTCATGGCTTCAAACATGTGAAAGGAAGGACTATTCCACATGTAGATGCTCTATCAAGATTAAAGTTCAACAATGAACCATTAGAAAGATCAGATAATTCAGAATATAAAATATTGCACTGGATTGAAACAGATGTAATTACCCTTATATTGTCTTGCATTTGAAATCTTACAAGTTAATTAAGCAAGATTGCATGTAGAATAAAAAGAAAAAAATAGAGTGATTGTTTTAGGGCAGAGAAACCCTATGAAGAGATAAGGCATAAGTTAACTAAAGAGAAAGGCCACATTTGCATGGGGGCATTTTAATACCATGAGAGATTAAGAAAAGCTGTAATAAAAAGTATACAATAAGATGTTCATTGTGGAATAACAGCAACACAAAGACAATTGGAAGTGTCATGGCCTGCATATTCATGTGATGTAGAAAGAATATGGACAAAAATGCCCAAAATGTGGGGGAAATGAAAAATCTTTGGCCAAACCAAGATACTTTCATGGCCTAAAGAAAAATAGCCATGGTTAAAGGCATAGGACTATTTTTAATTTTGGTTGACCATCTGGATGGCCTGATGTGGTCAGACTTCATGATAGGAAAGCAGCCACAGTAAAGCAAACATTATGAGTAAAACGGGATGCCAAAGACATTAGTTTCTGACAATGTGTTGTGAAGTTATTTCACGGTGGAGGCTTGTATTTGTACTAAGTCGGTCCTAAAATAGGTTCAACATACAAAACGTTAGGAACTTGATATAATAGGTATAATGCAGAGTAATCTAGTTGTGGTCGCTGATACTTTAGTATTCGACTAACTGTCGTCCGACATCGACAGACTGACTGACCAACTCATTACTCTTACTACTCCTACTTATTATAGGTGGGAGAGTCTATTAACTATAGAATAGGTGTGTTCCACCATAACACAATGCACCAGAATTTTGTGAGGAAACTGTGTTCATGGTTAAAAAAAATGGTGAGCACTAAGGGCAGAAGTTTCTCCATTTAATTGAGAAAAACTTCCCCAGAAATAATCTGCTTAGTAACATAAATACACTAAAACTAAGCTATAGCTGTACCAATAATCTTGAAAAAATTATTAAAAAACATAATAATAAAATTTTAAATCAATACAAAAACCTGAGTAATTATCGCCATTTCAAAGCAACAGATGCCGATAATACCAATAAATGTAACTGTAGAAATTCTAACAAATGCCCATTGCAAAACCAATGTCAAACAGACTTTCTTGTTTACCTAAGCACTATTTCTACTATAGAAAATCCAACAGTTAAAAAAATTTTATATCAGGAGTACCAAAAATTCCTTTAAACTAGGTGGTACCAACATGTATTATCATTCTCCAATAACACATACAGAAATAGAACGCCCCTTTCTAGATATTTTGGGAACTTAAAAGAAGTTAATATAACCCCTATGGTAAAATGGAAAATACTGAAACTTGTGAATCTTTAAATGAACCGTGCTTCTTATATTTACATGAAAAATTAAAAATCATCAAATTTGCTGACAAAAATCCCTGTTAAACCAAAAAGTGAAAACTGTAAATTGCTGACACAGTTCATCTTTTTCTTTCCTTAAAATATATTTAAAATTTTTTAAAATCATGTATTACCATTTCTTATTGCCATAATTTATTAGTATATAATGGTCCACCCTTTACAGGTAAATTATCTTTTGTTTATTCAGCTTTAATACTGATATGTATTTCTGTCCAGTTAGTATTATTAATAACTTGTATAGATGTTCCACATTTTTAATTTTATCTACAGGTCCCTTTAAAAGCTTCCTAAATCTAAAGATAATTTTTTTTTAAATTTTTTCTGTTAATTTTACGTCTGATTAACCTACCCTGACATATTTTCCGTAATTGTCAATGATGGCCTATGTTCTGGTTTATTATGGCATGAAAAAATAACTCACCCACCTCCACTCTCTGAGCTTACTTTTTTTATTTAGTGTAGATCTGACATTTAATTGGTTAATCCAGACATACCCACAAGTATATTTTTATTGACTTTATGTTCCCTGCTTTAAATTTTGGAAAAGAGGTAACCCTTTTGTTTTTAAACTTTCTTAAAAATCATTTAATCACAAGTTACTTACCAGTGCCTGAAGAAGCACAATCATAGTATTGAAACATGAAAGCTTTTGTGTAGTGATTTCAACATGTCTTTATTATAATCTCTTATAATAAAAATAAAATATATTGCTCTACTTTGTATTGAGCTTTTTTTTTAAAGTAAAAGCTACAAACAGTGGAATTTTACTCCATCTGTTCTTTCTCTCATTTGGATTTATATATATATATATATATCAGGTACAGCCAAAATTTTATGTAAAAGACCCAAAAAATGCATTTAAAATAATTTAAATGTATCCTTTTTAGTAAAAATTTTCTTTATTTGAAAGATAATAAGCTAATGCTATTCCATATGAAAAGAAAAATAAATTTCTGTATGTAAATAAACATTTTCACATCAAATTGCCATTATGAACAAAAAAATGTAAACAAAAAATTTTTAAATCACTTAATCATCCAATATTTTCCTAGTGATGTGTTTCAAAGTAAATTAGTAAATTTAAAAGGATTAACTGAATTTTGTAAAAGTAATGCTTACTTTTTGCTTAAAACATCATAAAAATAACGTTTATTTATGTATAGGTCAAAAACAGTTATTTTTTTACTGCCATCCCTGATTTAAAAAGTTTTTTTGATGAAATACAGAACACTAGCAGTGCAATAATCAAGAAATTGTTTAAAAAAAATTATTTTTAACCTTATGTAAACAGTAGTTTAAAAATATAATCTTTTATTCTAAACACCCTTTATGGGACTTAGTATAATTCATTTTACAACATTAGAAGTAGTGTAACCCGGATATAAGAGAGTTGTCGGGACCGGAGAAGAATTCTCTTATATCCGGGTTTCTCTTATATCCGGATTTGGTCTATTTTGTTTAGGTAAGTATGGCTCTAATTTGGGACCAGATAAAATCTCTTATATCCGGGTTACACTGTATAAGAGAAATTACAGTGTAACCCGGATATAAGAGACCCTGATATAAGAGAGATTTTCTCTGGTCCCAAATTAGAGCCTGTGTTAATGTATATAAAATAGACCAAACCCGGATATAAGATACTTCTTCTCCGGTCCCGACAACTCTCTTATATCCGGGTTACACTGTAATTAAAAACAAGTTAAATAATTATTTTCTCACCTGTTTGATGTCATAAATATTTTTACTGCACCCAATAAGGTTTCCATTTGCATATTTATTCACATTTTAAAGTTTATTAAAACTAAACGAAGTGCTAAAAAACGAATCTCTTGAGAGGAAGGTGATTCAGAACTTTCTCCTATTTGATCTTTCATACAAAAAATAATAGAATAAAATTCTTTTAAAAATATTTCTGATACAAAAATAGCATCAAACATTACATTTTTCAATTCTTCAAACATATCTTTATTTAATAAAAAATAAAAAAATATTTCCCTTCTAATCAGCAACCAGAAGAATTTTAATTTGTTTAAAAAAAAAACAAAAAACAAAAAAACGCATCCATTATTTTTGGCGGTAAAAACTTTGTTAGAATTCTGTTCATTTGTTACCTGGTGCTTAGCTTTAATTTCCCTTTACCTGAATATTTTTCATGACCAAAAAATAAAAATGAGAAAAGAAAGCGCATTTCCATTTTTAGTTTCAACTTTTGTAAACTTTGTTGTCAGAAATCAGTGTTTTTTAGCTTTTAGTAGAGTAGGAATTTGCGCTCATTAAAAAAAACGCTATTTTAAAAATTTAAGTGATCTTTAGCATAAAGTTAGTATTTATTAATCTTAAAAAAATAAAATACACATTTAAATAAGTTTTAGGGTGTTTTTAAAATAGTACATGTCAATAATTTTTTTTTTAACTGAAGACGCCATGATGTTGATTTGGTTGCACTAGAAAAATGAATTAAATTGTTTTTAAAAATATTCCTCTCATAGAAATTTTATTCGAAGCAAATTAGTTAATTTAATGGTTAATTTAATTAACTGGATTTTGAAAAAAATTACTTACTCTGTACTTAAAATAAAATGAAAAGGACATTTGCGTACACTATGCGTATGATTGTTTCTGTGAAAGTGAGTTTAAACGTGCACTTGAAATTTATGAGCTTGTGAGTGATAACAAGTGAAAACAATTTCCTTGTTTGAAAGTATGGCTGACCAAAATGATACAAAATTAGGGCGATCTGTCTTAATCTTATTTATTTATTTCTCTATTCCTGTCCCATTTCCTTTCAATACATGGGCGATTATAGTTCTCTACAGATTCTTTGGTTATCAACAATAATTAATTATTCTTTTACAAACCCTCTTTGTCTTTATGGTGCACTCGTTCCTCCATACATACTAGTCAAGTATCTCTACCCGCTGCTGCTTTTTCTCTGGCCTTCGTTGCTACTGATGTGTTATGGAGATCAAGTCGCAAATGAACGCCTCTGTAAATAGCAACCAAATAATAATTTAAGCGGAGCATTTTGACCACCGGAAGTGGTAAAAGCATCCCGAGAAGAAGAAAAATCAATAAGAGTCTTTTTTAACCAATCACAGTGACTCCCGCATTTTTCAAGATTCTAAAAACTTTAGAGGCAACTAGCTAGCTAACCCGAATGAAAACTGAAAAAAAATAAAAGCATAGTTGATTTCTTCTCTGCCATTCACCAAAATGAAAACTGCTCAGAACAATGATTCAACTTTGACTTCTTACCAGAGGCAAAGAATGCTTGAAACCATTTCTTTACACATTAACTTTCATAATCACATACTTCCCCCCAAAAAAAACAAACTCTTTCTTCATAAATTAAGTTAATTAAATTTTGTTTTTTTAAGTTGGTATGCACTTGTCGCATCCAATGGTTTAGCAACCAGGAGTGGATTAGCTCCCATGACTGACAATTGTTTTGTTACGTATACCTCCACTATCTGTCTATATTCGAGATGAGGTATTATGTAACATTATTCGGACTATTGTCCTCATCTTTGTTGCCATATTTATTACAACGTTTCGGCCATTGTGCACTCCGGCCTTCTTCAGGTGGTGGAATGTCGAACATAACCCTTTATTTCGCTCACTGGGGTAAACTGTTCTAGTTCTACATGCTATGTTTTTAATGGATGTCAGTTGTCAGTTATCTCCTGTTAATTTCCCTCTGAAAGTTCTGCACTGCCTTAACCGGGTATTGAACTCACACTCTTTGGGTCCTGTCACTGGATCTAACTAAAACCTTTATCCACTGTGCCATGTGTCCTAGAGGACCCAACGAGTGTGAGTTCAATACTATATATTTGTAATTAAGTTGTTGCTTGTTTGCTAATAATAAAACTTCAGCCTTTTGTTGTACCTCAGTTTTTGGTGACAATATTTTCCTGTATATTCCTTATATTTATATATTAAGTGGTGACCCCTCTGTGGGCCTCTACACACTCAATCAAGATAACATCTCTTAATAATTTTCCATAAAAAAATATTTTGTTTGAAACTGATTAATTAACACAATATATCCTAATAATGTGAGTCTGTTTAATTTGTTCATTTTACTAAATCTTAATTAATACAGATTTTTAAAGTTTTCCTTTACAAACGCAACAGTATATAAAAAATTAAATAAAGTAAGATCAAATATATATGCTGAGTGTAGTTCTATGTGAATCATCTCTTTCAAATGTTATTTTTAGCATTTATTAATGTAAAAATTTAAACTAAAAATTGACAAATGTATTAATTTACATCAAAAATCAATGTTTTAACAAAGATAATGTATTCTTCTTTTATCTTCTGAAAAGTTTTTTGGGACACCAGGAAACTCTTCTCGCCACTATCAAACAGAGAAAAATGGCGTGGTTTGGACACGTTACAAGGCACAACTGTGTAAGGCCACCATTTAAAGTGGACATAGGAGAGGACACCAATGCAAAACTGGTTGGACAATGTCAAACAATGGACAGGTATGACTGTACCAGAATTGCTGATGGCTGCTGTTGATAGGCCATTGTGGAAAAGAGTCAGTGTGGCTTCTGCATTCAGATCTGCCCTACGATTACAAAAGTCAAGGGGATGATGATGATGGTGAAGATGTGGGGGGGATATATTTTCACCCTACAACCCCCTCTCCCACAGAAGCAATGTCACAAGCCTATTGCTACTCTATTCCCACTTCTTTAGCAAATGGTCAGATATGCCCCATTCTTTAGTGTCACCAGCTAAGCAGCCAAAACTTGCCTTGCTATGTCCACAGGATTGAATCACCTATATATTCTTTAGGTAAGAAGTTTCTTCCCAAGGTTCATTACTTTGTTGAACAAACTCCTGCATTAATTCTCCTGTGAACACTATCATCGTAAGGCCAGAATTAATAGTTATCTTGAAGTATTGTTCATATTAAATCATTGGACACAAAGTAATATTCCAAAATGTTTAAAATAAATTGAGAGAGTTCAATTTTCCCATAAAAGTTATATGGTTGTATTCAACATGAATGAAAAGATATATTTTAAGGTACTTTGCTTTGGAGTTGAATAGAGTTCTTTGAAATTGCTCCATTCTCATTAGAGGATGATAATGTGCCAGCGTATAATTTGACACTAGCATTATTCAGACATGTGGAACTCTGGCTTTCTGCCTCTGGCTTCTTTCTGCTTTTTCTCTCTCTCTGTCTTGGTTAAACTTTCTCTGTCTATTTACATCAAAAAAGGATTTCACATCAGCTCATTACTTTTTTTTAGTTTGTAAGCTGCTCCCGTTTCCATTGTTCAAAATAAATTTTCACATAAGCTCATTAAACTTTGCCTTGATTTTTTCTTCAGCCCAGAGCCAATCCCTTTTTCTATTGGTCAAAATAAAATTTTTCACATAGGCTTGTGAATTTGAAAACAGTGGAGAAAAGAGAGTTATTTTTATTTCATATTCACCACAATCTATTCACCATATCTTCATAATCATCACTTTCTACTTTCACCACATTCAGTAACCTATGCAAAAATGAAATAATAATAAAGAATAAAAAAATAAATATATTTTCCCATAATTCTGGTAATAAAAGAACCAGAAAGGGTTTTGCTCATCTGCACTGTTTTATTACTCCACATCTGGAAAGGACAGAACTTTCTTTCCAACACATAGTGTTCAGACATGGTTTTGCAGCTCCACCCATGAAGTAAGTACATCATTTATTTTGGTTGTTCTAACTCAGTGCAAAGCTGACTTGAGCTTAACCATTATAACTATTCTTATCATTACTTACCCTAACTTACTTCTGGACCAGAAAAAGAAAACAGACATACCAACAGGCATTGAGAACTTTGTTTCCCTACAGTTTCTATATAAAAAAGAATAAATGGTCCGAAGTAGAAACCCAACTTTTTGTTACTTCTGTATTAATTGCTTATATGTGAATAAACATACCTACAATACACCAACATGGGACCTTTAAATTCAATAAGCTCTGTACTTTGAATGGCTCTTGAGCAGGGCAAAATTATGACCTTTTGAGTCCCCTAGGCTAACAAAATTATGACCCCCCCCCACACACACATACATACACACACACACACACCTCAAATGGCACTACCCTCTAACTCGACTGCACCCATCTTGAGTATTTTTTACTCGTGATATATTTTAACAAAATTTACATAGCATGAAATAAATTTATTGAAAACTCTTTAAATTAACTAGAATAGCTATCTTTTGTTTGTTAATAAAAATATTCTATAGAAATACCACTATTTTACTATTTATTGAAAACCAAATTAACATATATTTCAACACAACTGTAAAAATAAAAACATTTTTATAGCCAGCATTATAACAATAAAACAAGTCAAATAAATATAAGTTTGTCATATTGATATCATTTCAGTCTATGAAATTATTTAGAAGTTATAACATCTAGAAAATAAAAATCACTGCTTTATAAAAATTTCTTAGATTTAAACATTCTGAACTAAAATCAAACATGTTATCTACTTAAAACAATGATGCAAACTAAAACATTCTTTTCTTTGCTTTGCTTCCCACAAAGTCAAATAAATATGAATGTCATATTCAGATCATTTCAGTTTCTGAAACTATTTAGAAATCATTGCTTTATAAAAACTTGAGGGATCCTTGATTACAGCCTATACTAGCCTAAATAATAATCTGGCCTTGCTCTTGGGCCTTATCTTAAGAGAATTTCAATAAAAAAATACTATTATTGTTATAAATACATGTATAGAACAAAAAAAAACTCAATGGTACAGGGAGGTGAAAGGAAAAGAAGACAAAAAGTGTAAATATAAAATTCTTTTGTATTTGCTGATGCAGCAGATGCAAGTGGAATACCTCTGTGTAGGTGAGGAGTGGTGATTTCGAAAGTGGATAAAGTGTTTAGTGGGTAGGTTGACTGAAGATGATGAGAGAGGCCTGGAGTGGATTAGTGAAGCTTGATCAAGTGGAAATGTCTGTGTTATTTTTGGATTCTAGTTGGATTGAAGAACAAAGAAAAACAGCAATAACCAGCCTGCGAGGTGGTGTGAAAAGACAAAAAAAATTGTTGATATATGGTTCTTTAGTTGTCATTACAGTGTTAGGAAGGCAATTTTGAAGGAAGGTGAGACTTGGTAAGTAGTTGATGGATTGAGGTCAAGGTTGTGATGTCAAGAGATGCCTGGAGTGTATTAGTGAAGCTGTGAATCTGACTTTGCCAATACAGAGGTTGCGAGAGGAATGTCTGTATGTGAGGATGGTGTAGCTGCTTGGAGGAGGGTGAGTCTTGAGTGGATATGTATGTTAGGTCAATTGACTAAAGTTACAGTGGGGATGTCAAGAGCCTGTTGTGCGAAATGATACCTGGTCTATTGGCCAAATTCTGTGTCAATCATTTATCGGTTGCTTTCTTAAAAGCAAATCTGGTGGCAATGTTTATGATTGGCTTCTTTTATGTTATATTTTAGATTTTTTCAGTGATTTGTTTTGTGGCCCAGATGTGATGATTGGAGACCCTACACAGAAGATAATTTTTTTATTTGGCATTTTGCTTTCTTAGCGCTCACATCCAGCCAACAAGTAGAATGAATCAGAAAGATCTAATTTGCAGTGAAGTTTAACGTTATTGAATATATCAATCCTAATGAACATAAGCTTAAAAGAAATTCCTTATATTTTACAAGACAAAATAGGATATTCCAAAACTAGTATCAGGAGATGTAAATTCCTCTATATATATGTGGCATGCCCAAATGAAAAACATGAAAATAAAATATTAAAAAAAATTAAAATTAAAAATAAGGATTCACTTTCCTTATAAACCCATATCTCGTTTTTCTTCTCTCTATCCTGTCTCTTTCTATACAATGGAACTTCAGTTTACAAGTTTTATTCGTTCCTAAAGCCTGTTCATAACCCAAAATGTTTGTAAACTGAAACTATTTTTACCAATTGGAATCAATGATTTTGCTATATGAAACTGAGTAGGAAGAGACAATATCATCATCAATGGTTTTTCTCTTTTCTTTTACCAGTATCACTACTAGCTTTCATTGGCACCATGACTGAGGACTAATGAATAGAAAGAAAAAAATCACAGTAAAATAAAATTGGAAAGGAAAAGCACAGCACAACACATGAATGTATACAACAGGATGGTTAACTCAGAAGTGATTCTGTTCGTGCAAACTCAGCTCGGCAATGTGGTTTGGGAACCAAAATTTTGTTTGATAACTGAGGCATTTTTATCTTGCATATTCTGTTCAAAAACCGATTTGTTCGATATGTGAGACATTTGAGAACTGAGGTTGCACTGTACTTCTCTATCAACTAATGAGAAGGCAACTCTAATATAAAAAGAGGAAGAAGAAAAAAAACTGAACAACTGCTCCAAAACAGAAGTTCACTAGTTCAGGGTTTAGTTATTGTAATTATAAATCAACCAAAACAAGAGAGGCACCATTCATAACTTCTACTATAAAGGAAAATAAATAAAAGAATTTTGTCCAATCAAAAGAACAATGAAACTTTTGATATTATCCGAAACTAAACATCATACCAAGTAGTTTGGAGCCTTTCAAAATTGTGTATAAAGAGGCAGCTGAGAGACAGCAGCAGAGGATAGACAGAAACTGGTTTGAGTGTGTTACACAAAGAACTAAGCGGTCTTTTGCTTAAGATGTTATTTTGCGGGCCTATATACACAGTAGATTTGCACTGCAACATGCTTCTAAAGTAAATGGACTCCCGACAACTGCCAACAAGATGATGACTACTATCAAAGTCTGACTCATAAACTAACAACTACCAAGCCAAACAAACTTTCACCAACCAGATTTATAAAAAAAACTCACCCATATAGAAGTCAATTACATGGTTTTATGGATTTCTTTCTTCTTATTATTATTATAGTGATGAAGAAGAAGAAAACACCAAAACCACTACTTATTTTCTAAAATTGGCAACAGATTATCCCAAAGTATAACAGGATCAGCTCCAGATATTCATTATCTTTAATATCTGATAATGACTGATTTTCACTTTCATATTTATTTTCATAAAGATCATAATCAGATGTAAATAATATTAAAGCTGTGACTTTGTAAGCAGATAAAGTTATTAATAATTCCCCACCTCTTTATTTGTGATTTTTGTACCTACAGTTAACCCTAGAAATATACAATTCATAAGTTTTACTTAATAACACTCTCAAAGCCTAAGAAGAGGTGGCAATTTAGAAATACCAAAAAAGAAGTCATAAAGAGTTTCTTTTTAGTGAAAGTTCTTAACTTAATAGGAAAAGAAAAAAATATCTTCAATTCATTAAATAAATTTTATAACAGTATATTGTTATACTTATCCTATTTTATGATTAGTTACTGCTATTAATCTTTCATATCTAATAAGATATATGTAAAAACAAATTTTCTGTCGAATAACTTTTACTACAATATTTTGCTATAATTGTTCTATTTTATTATCAGTTATTGTTATTAATCTCTTATTTTACTTAATATCTAATTTCAAAATTTTATCAAACATATGTATAGGAAAAATAATATATATAGGCTCTAGAACTATCTGTAATTCCAAAAATCTATTGGTGGTGTTGTAACAGATCATTGCAAAATTTTGTGCCCAATTTTTATTGTGTCTGATTAGAAAATTAAAAACAAACTCTTGCAATGATCTAATAAAATATCCCGGCTGATAAAGGGAGACTACTGTAATATGTTTTTAAATTTAAAGCATTATTTTCTTAGTTATAGATTCAAATTTTATGACCCTATCAAATTTTTAAATATTCTATCAGGAGTGCGCTATATAATAGTACATATAATTGGGGGTTTCTGGACATTTGTGGTGAGAAAATCATAAAATAAGTATAAAAACCTAATTCCTAAGTACCTGTCTTTCACATGGCATCTACATATCGCACTGTAAGTGGTAGTGTCAAAGGTACAGTTACCAGATAAATGCACATCATCATCATAGAAATACATATCATCATCAAATTTAAATGATTTCTGATAATATTTTTAACTTATATGTTTTGTTCCTGTAGCAATATTTTATTTCAATTTGTATATATGCAAATTCAAAATCATCTGAATTTAAATTTGAACAGGGTGTCCTGGTATTTTATTGAGGGTATTATTATTTACCTTCAAACACATTTTTAAAACAATATTTCCATATAAGAAATATTTTTCCAAGTGGAGAAGCTGAAGGAGTTAATTCTTCTTAGGGAGTTTATAGTAAACAGTAATGTTAAAGTTAGTAATGGATGGAGTTCCTGTTCGTCACTAATTTGTAATAGGAGGAGTGGCTATTTGTTGCTGACAAGAATGAAGACTTTCAGAATAAATAACTTTGTTTTCAAACAAGAAAAACCTGAATTTCAACATGTGTAAGATTTTTATACATATTTATATAAAGAATAATATAATTCAATAAAAGAAAAAAAATACTGTATCTAAACATAGAGTTGAGAAAAAAACCCCAAAAACTTAAGCCTTGTTACTAGAAAATGTATATGTAATGCACCACGTGGCTAGGTTTGAAATTTAGTAGTTGGTTGCCAGAGAAAAATTTCCTAGGAGGCAATGAGATGCATTCTGTACCTCCTACATTCTAGTGAGAAAAGAGAAAGAGATGGCTTTATTTCCTTCTTTATATAGTCCTGAATAGAGCACCACTTAGTGAGTGTCTTTGCAGACAAGGTGTGGCAATCCACACAAGTTAAATCTTCTTTGCATTTTATTGTTCTTTGAATTATAAATGCTTTCAGCTTAATGTTTATTTTTTTTGGAAAACAAAATTTACACCTGTAAACAATAGATTGTCATTACTTGTAAAAGTGAAAGGAAATTTGAACAAGGTTGTTGCAGCTGCCACTGGCTGATCTGCAGATGGAAAATCTCCTCCCTAAACAGGGCCAAGATGTTGAGATGATACAACTTCCAAGGTGGATCAACTGCGGAACATAGGATCACACCGAAGAGTACCCCTCGGTGGGACACCAGGGAAATCAAAAAGCAGCACACAGATACTACACCACAGATCTGGTCCCTGGCCAAGAAACTGTTTTTTGTTGAAAAGGGGCCAAATTTATGTCATAATATTTGTTCATCTACTCCCTGTTACTGAAAGCATAAAATGCTAAATAAAAAAAAAAAATAAAAAAAAACAAACAAATGCTGTTGAATGCTGGTTAACACTCCCTTATCAGATATACTTAATGACATTTCTGACTCAATCAGGATAGTTACTTAATTGCTAATTAACTGCTGATCCAATTCTGAGAGTAAAAGGGTTGCAATGGTCAAGGTTGTCCTATTTGTTTTGTTTAGGAGTGGCCAGCAGCGACTGTGACAAGGTGATATTTTCATGTAACTATTAATCGATTAACAAAGGACAGAAATACACTAGTATGCATACAACTACAACTGAAAAGAAAAAAAAGGAGACATTAAAATCTAGCTATTAGGAATTGAGACATTTGTGTATGTGTGTGAGAGAGAGAGAGTTCAATTACCCAGGGAAAGATATCCCCAAGATGGAGACAGGTCCTAAGTTGTTGATATCACTACCCTATGCTGAAAGGGAAAAAAGAGGATGAAACAAAAAATTGTCCCATTTTTTATAGCTATTTAACAGTGCCATCTTGGAAAAACAAGTGGGGGTAAACCCACAAAAGTACAGTGTACAGTAAACAGCATCATAGAAAAAATAAAACACATAGCAATAATAGTTTGTAGTGATTTAAAAAAAATGATTCAACATGTAATTGTTTCACAATCCATAAAAAGAGTAGAAGTGAAAAAAAGCACTTCCAATGATTAGGTAAAGAACTTTGTAATACCTCAAGAAAAAATGGCCAAGAAAAATTGTTTTTACACAGACAGGAGATACTGAATTTTTTTTTTAGAGGTATAAACATTATAAAGATATAAAAAAAAATGTTTCTTTTAAAAAACCCTGATAACGCTGGGTTATTAGAAAACTATAAAAATAATATAATTGAGTTAAGGTAGATCTCTGATGCAGGCATCACTCTACTTCATAGTGTGGTATCACTTTATCATACTGAACAAAAAATGATCGATTTACCCACCTCTCCATGATTGCAGGTTGACATAAGACCAAGGTTAATATGGGGTCCTACATACATATATATGGGCAGTTACAGAAACTGTCTTGTTCTGTTGGTACTTACCTTTTGGTTATTCTAAAGCATCAGAGACTAACTCTCAAACCCTAATACTCTTCTAATAAGGGCAATAGTGAAAGCAGATAAACCGGAAAGTATTAACTGATACAGGGTATCCTCTAAGTGTGAAAAATGGAATGAGAACATCTACACCTATGGAATGAATAAATGATTCAGTTCAAAATTCTGAGAAGCTTACTAAATACAACAACTAACTGAAGATGGCCTGAAGGTAAAATAACTGAAACATTATGCATATAACAACCAAGATATGGACACTTGTCCAAATGAAAAGGTATAGAATAATGATAATTTCTCATCTGAAAAATTCCATGCATTTCTCCATATATATGCATTTTTCCAATGTACAGAACTCTTTACACTATTTACATTGTTTGGCCTGTTGTCCTCATCTTTATTGTCATATTCACATTAACTAACATTTTTATCCATAAAATCTAATGACTTGACCCAAAGAGTTAGGTTCAATACCTAGCTACAGCAGAGGTGAACAAAAACTTGGAAAGTTGAGTTATTAAAGGGAATTAACTGAAGCTAAGATATCCAGAAAAGGCACATGTGAAACTAGAACAATCTACCCCTGTGAACTAAATAAAGTGTTCGGTTTGAAATTCCAATGTATATCAGCTGAAGACCAAAGTGTACAAAAGCCAAAGCATCATGAATAAGACAACAAAGATGAGGACAACAGTCAGCACACAATGTAAATAGTTACAATACATCATCTCAGAAATATAGACAGATGTATACAATACAATGTATTGCAATATAGATATAACAAGGGATAAAAAGAATTTTCTTGGGCCAAAGATTTCTTTATATCCATTTGCATTTAATCAAATAGGAGATAAAAAAAAAAAAATCTCAAACTTGGTTTATTATTTTTACAAGTATAAATTATAAAAATTAGACTGTAATTCAATACTAGTTTAGAAGACTTAAGAGAAATGGTAGTATTTAATCTGAAACAACAAATCATTCTTTGCTTTAGTTTTACAATTATTATTACTTGCTTACTACATAAATATGAGTTCATTGATAAGGAAGATCTCCAATCCCATTAAACAAGTTTCAGACCAGATAAAATAATGAAACTGGTATCAAAATGAAATCAATTGCTCTTCAAAATTACAAGGGTCAATTAATAAGTAAGATCTCCAATCCAAAAACATGTTTCAGACCATGTAAACTGGTATCAAAATGAAGTCAATTTATTTGTGTTATTATCTGGATTGGTATGAATGTCAATGTCGCACTATTAAGTTGAAAATTGGACTGGAAATTGCTTTACTCTTCAAATTTGTGCATTTTAAATGAATTGTCCTAATGAAAAAAATATACAAACAGTGTCACAGAAAACCAAGATAGGATAATCTCATAAATTACAATTGGAAAAACTCCATCCTTGACCAACTTAAACAAGAGTTTTTTAAAGTTTAGCTCAATGGATTTTAATTTATGTTGTTGTCAGACATGTTGGTTCTCTATGAACGCATTTCTATAATTTACTTAAAACCCAAAGAAACAATGCTCTTGCATAACCTATTCATTTTATGGTGAAAATTGTGCAGCAGAAATTAGCTGAATGTTTGGCTACATTGTTGCAACCAGTATTTGAAATAGACACTGTAAACTGCATTAAGTATTGTTCAAAAACCCTTCATATCTAACCACTAAGCAAATCTTTAGCTGTCTAAGAATCCTGGTATCAATTGATCCATTTAAGACAAGCATCAGAAGAATACTTTTGCTACAAGCAAAAATAAAATTATTCAGTTAATCGTTATCTGTTTTACGAAAAACATAAAAGGACACAAACATCTAAAAGGACATCACTTTTTTGGGGTAGTGGCAAAATGATCAATATTTAATTTATCAAAGATCATTTTGAATTGAAAGATAAAAAAAAATGACCAGCATATAAACATATCAATCTTGTTGATCAATATAGAAGGTTACAATCATGGAGTAAAATATCCAAAATGTCAAGTTACTTATTTTATAGAATTTATACTAAAATTATTTGCAAATAATAAAGGGAGAATACTCTGTAATTAGCCAAACTCTAATAAAAATTTGAAGTTAGCTTTACTTGTACTCCTATTAATCCTTAATCAGCAGGAATCTAATGATTTTTTTAACATACATAAACTTTTAGATTTAGAAAAATTGTTTTTTTTTGTTGTGAAGTATAGAAATGTTCCCGATAAAAGAGAAAAAGAAATGAAAAGCCTAATTTTTGCATGAAAGGATTAAAATTCTGAAATAATGGCCTATTTATTTTGTAATAAAAATATATTTATAAGAACATTATTGCTTTTAGCTTTCCATATGATTTTCTTTCCAGCTTTTGTAACCAGCACACAACCATAAAAAAATGGATCATTGTCAGAATCAGTGTGAATGCTGACACCATATTTATTATTAAATTTAAAAAAATGGACTGGAAATGGCTTTAATCTTCAAAATGGAATATCTTAAAGGAATTACCTTAACAAGAGAAAAAAAAAACAAAAAAAACATGTCAAGTAGATAAGCTTCTATTAGGTTGGTGCAAAAATAATGACGTAATAATGTCGTTTTTTGACATTAAAAAATACGTAAAAAAAAACGACATTATTACGTCATTATTTTTGCACCAACCTAATACATTCTTTCCCAACTTCAAATATGATGAAGTACACTATTCAATGCATCACTTAATGTGAAAATAAATAAAATATATAGTTTACTCAAAGCAACAGTCATATCACAATTTCAATATATATTAAATCATTTTTTATTTATACATAATACAAAATTTAAGAATCCGTCTATATTTCTAAGATGAGGTATTAGGTACACGATTTACATTATTCGGACTATTGTCCTCATCTTTGTCACCATGTGCATCACATTTCGGCAGTTGTATACTCTGGCCTTCTTCAGATGGTTGGAATGTCGAACTGAACCCATTATTTTGCTCACTGGGGTAGACTGTTCTAGTCCCGTGTGCCAAGTCTAATGGATGTCAGTTATCTCCTGTTAATTCCCTTCTCAAAGTGACAGATCACAAAGAGTGTGAGTTCAATACCTGGTTAAGGTGGTGGAGAACTTTGTAAACTTTGTATATTAACAGGAGATAACTGACATCCATTAAACATGGCATGTGGAACTAGAACAGTCTACCCCAGTGAGCGAAATAAAGGGTTCAGTTCGACATTCCAACCACCTGAAGAAGGCTGGAGCATACAATGGCCAAAACATTGTGATAAACATGGCAACAAAGATGAGGACAACAGTCTGAATAATGTAAATAGTGAAAATTTAAGAAATATCTAATAATATGTAAACAAATCAAAAGCCTAACCAACTTAACTGGCCAATTAAGGAAAAAAATTAGCAGGAAAAATTCAATAACATAAAATAAGCAGATAAAGATCACAGTAACTAAAGCTGATTTTCATTGACTAAATTCCAAAATATTCAAACCTATATAAGCAAAAGCCAAATTTTGTTCATTCAACCAACAGAGAGTGAGAAGCTGACTAGGTGATCGATCCTGATTGAGTCAGCTGGGATAGTGGGTCTGATATTTTTAGAGGCCTGAAACTCCCAATAACACCAAGAATAAACATCACTGATGAAGCTACCCAGCACACCATAAGGGTGTTTGAGATACATGTGAACACTATCATCAAATTTATAGATTGCATTATATTTACTAAAAATTCCTAGTTTCTAAAATCTCACAATAAAGAAAGAACAATGAGATTATGGCAATACAGAATAAACTGTAAAGAATGAAAAATTTATTTCCAATTATGTTTACATGAGTCTGTGTTACAATGTCCAAATGAAGTGATAAAATCAGTCTTTTTGGTCCATTATAAATAATATGAAAATGATTAATACTTGCTTTCTACAAAAAGTATCAAAAATATTTTTTTAGTTTGTTCAAATGAAAATTTTTACAATAGGAAGTTTTTACAATAGGAAGTAAATGATTGTTTTTATGTTTTCAGTGAATTGTTAATGAAATAAGAAAGACAATTGGTATGAATACAGGTGGAAAAAAAAAGTTAACAGAAAATTTAAATAATTCAATCACAAAGCTCCAAATCTTTAATTTCTTCCCACAGGTTGAGAATATTTGTTTTAACTCCAGAAAATAGATTTATCACTTCTGTTTATTTTTCTACTATACTGCAAAATCAAAATTGATTTTACAAATAAAAATAATTGGGTGTAACTTTTATTTTATTTAACCTAGAAAGGTCATTTTCGCACATCCATTAAACTTGAAATCTGATTGAAAATTGATTAAATTCCAATCTCAAAAGTCTCTTGTAAAACTCTTTTTTAATAGCTATTTCAGACTTAATTCATTCTGCATATTTACACTATATCAGATTTTATTATGCAAGTCAATGTTTTCACAATAAAATTGGTTATTAACCAAATGATATTGATAAAATTTACAGGATATACTTATACAAGGAATATATGTGACTTTCAGCACAAATTTTGTGAAATTTTAAAACCTTGGACATTTCACACAATTTGCTTTGGAATAGACATTGACAGCCCAGTTTTAAAATTTTCTTTTTTTTTTTTAAAGATAACCTTTTAATTAAACCTTTTTATCTAATATAATTATTTAAAAAATTGACAATTTAAACAATTTTTTAATAAAAATATTAGAAAAAATACACACACTGATGCAAACAGCGCCAATAATGGCTGCCATGCTGTAGCCAACGACAACACAAATGAGTGAAATTTATTGTCGATAACTTCAAAACAATAGATTTTATAAAAATTTTTTTGTTATTTTCGAATTATCCATGTAAACTTAGAATAAAAAATAACAATTCGGGAAATTTTTATTAGATACTTAGTGTGGGGCTTAAAAAGCAAATTACCCGAAATCTCTTATGAAATCATTGGCATAAATTAGTATAAGTTTTTTTAGGTTCTTTTCGAGCCATTATTTACAGTATATATTGGAAAATAGGGCTCAAAAATCAGGTAGAGGTTCAACCACCTTTGTTTTTTTTAAATTTAACTATGTATATTTTAATTGCTCTGCACACCTTTTTTATTCCTAGATTAAAACTATGAGGAATGACACCAGTTAGCTTTTTTTGTTTTTCCTTTGTTTTCTTTTACCAGGTTTATGCAGATTTTTTTTCTTCCCTTTCTTTGCTTTCCCTATTAGATAAGGCTTTTAAAATGTTGGTTTTTAAAGCTATATTAATATATTTACTCAAAATATAACAAACAACCCTCAACTGACAAAGAAAATTTCACAAATGAGTGTAAATATTTCTAATAAAAATATAAGCAGAAAGTCACAACATATTTATCATATAAATATATCCTGAATATTTTACCATTTGTTGGCCAATACCAATTTTATTATGGAAAAAAAATAAATAAATAAATAAATAATAAAATTTGATATTGTATAGAAAGAATGAGTTTAAAATGTACCCCTAACAAAAGATGAGAGAAAGAGGTAAGACTTGGACTAAGTAATCTATTCAATAGTCTACCAGGTTTATATATGAAATAGAAAACAATTGCTACTATGATTAGTCATTGTCAAGAGAAGTGTATATGCACACAAAAGAATATTTGAGTTTGTATACAATATAAACTTGATAGTATGTTTTCTTTCCAATATATTTCTCACTTTTTCAGATTAAGATTGAAATATACAGCTAGATATAGCAT
Source organism: Acanthosepion lycidas (assembly GCA_963932145.1). Lineage (NCBI taxonomy): Eukaryota > Metazoa > Mollusca > Cephalopoda > Sepiida > Sepiidae > Acanthosepion > Acanthosepion lycidas. Next base: position 21,629,748 of record OZ010588.1, on the reverse strand, counting down.
ATTAAAACCAGAGCACAATCTTACTTTTTCATTCATCTAGTGCACAAGAAACAAAAATGTACAGCTATCATCATTTGGTAATCACCATCTCCTTTTTAATATTTTTCAATATTCATATAGTAATAGAGTATACTATAGAATAATGATATCTTTCGTTTAAGTACCAGATTAATAATACCAGTAAATTCAATCAGTAAAATCATTTTAAAATGGAGTGCTAATGATGCCCTTTTTAAAGAAATATTACATTTTTTGCATATAATTCTAATTTAAATATCAGCCCAGTTTTAAAATGTTTTTTTTTTTTTTTTTTAAAAAAAAGATAACCTTTTAATTAAACCTTTTTATCTAATATAATTATTTAAAAAATTGACAATTTAAACAATTTTTTAATAAAAAAATATTAGAAAAAATACACAATTTTAGAACAAATAAGCCTGAAAAGTCTGTTTTCAAAAGAAAAAAAAAAAAAAAAAAAAAAAATGACATTACTGTCTGATTGTGAAGTGTCCCTAAACCCCTTTCCCAAATTAATTATTCTTTTATAACACGTGCAACTGTGAAAGTGTCCCCTAATGCCACAAGAATGCACTGATATATGCTAAGTATTATACTCCTTTTTCACAGTTATTACAGGTAATTCCTGTAATTTTAATATTGAATTATTATCATTAACTGACAGATTGCTGTGTGGGGTTGTACTAATCATATTAACCATTTCTTTGGTGATCAGTTTCTGTTCAGATGTAGGTGTAATGTAACCTACTGGTCTTGTCACAGGTTCATACACATTTTGATATACTGATGTTGGCAAGGGAGTTGATGACTGTTTGGAAGAAAAGTTCAAAGCTAGGCATGAAGATGGTGCATTCTGCTGTATATCTGAATTGGGTCCAAGGCTGAAACTTCTATCATGGCTGGAAAAGTCTTGTGAAAAAGTATCATTGTTTGCACCAAAATGGAATGCTTCATTTGCATAGTTCTGTTCTTCAGGATCATCTTGTTCTATTTTGATTTGAATTTTATTTTCTTCAGCATTTGTACCATGTTCCTCAACACTACCAATATCCTCATTCAAATCTTCAGTATTAGAACAAACCTCTTGCTTCACATCTACAGGTGCCAGACCAAGTTTGCTATTGTTGTCATCATTAATGGAAGCTATTCTTAATTGATCATCACAAAGCCGCTCAAAATCATTCATATCAAGACACTGAGCAATAGTCTTTAGCTGTTCAAGAATCTTAGCATCAAGGTCAAGGATTCCATTGTACAAGTATTCAGTAAATGCCATCAGAGCTTCCTTAGAAGTTGTTGGGAAGGTTACTTTTGGAAGGTTGTTTTGGGGGACACTGTCAAAAATATTCAGCATTTTTGGACACACTGCACTCAAAACCATCTTGTGAATCTATAAAAAGAATTTTAAAATTGTCTTTTTAGTATTTTTATAAGTTGACATTATGCATAGACAAAGAAATCTCTAACAACAAATTAAAACAATTGGTCAAAAAATAATCCTCATATTAGAAAAAACTTTCAAGTATTTTCTGGTATTTAAATAAATTTTGTTAAATTCAAATGATAAAATCTGCTTAATTTTTCATTGTGCTTTTCCAATTTTCAAATAAGATGTACATCTGAATCAAAATTGTTGATAAACTGTTCAAGGTTCATGTTTTGTCCTGCCTTTGTTCAAATACTTTTAAAAGTCTCCATCATTTTCAAGAACTAGATGTTGTCAATATGACAGTGATAGCTAAAAGTACTTGAAAAAAGAAAGAGAAAAACATGAATTTTGGGCAGTTTATCCACAATTTTGATTTAGATATACAGTATCATATTCGAAAATTGGAAAGTACAATAAAAAGAAAAAAAAAAAAAGAATGACTGACCTTGTCAGTTGAATTTAACAAAATTTGTTTAAATGAATTTTAGGCAGCCTAAAATTCATCCAAGCAAGATTGTTTAATTTTTTTTTATTGTATTTTTTCAATTTTCAAATAAGATGTATATCAGGATTGAAATTGTGGATAAACTGTCCAAAGTTCATAGCATTAAATTCTTATACTGGCCAGACATGCCCCACATTCTCGTAGGCTGATTTGTTACCTGTCAAAACTAGGTGTAAATTGTGCACATGTTGACCAGCACATCACAAACAACCAAAATATAACAATTAACATAAAACAAATATTAGTGGATAATAACAAAATACTATGCAGCAACTATTTCAAGGAAAGACTCAAAATCCTAGAAACTATTATTATACAAAATAAACAAACCATATTAAATAAAATAATTTTCACCATAGGAGATAGTACCTTGTAGTGTGTATAAAATATTTAATATGCATAGAGTTCTTTTTGGTGTGATCTTGTTCCCCATAACTATTACATAAGATTTCACCATGGACTATTTTGAACTTTCAGCTTTCTATAGAATACCAGGATGTAACCAACATAATCTTGCATACCAAATAGATACCATAAGGTTCTTGAAAATGACTGAAACAGTCAAAAGTACTTTAACAAAATAACAGAGCAAACATGAACTTCAGAGTTTATCCACAATTTCAATTCCAATCTTATTTGAAAATTGAAAAAAAATACAATAAAAAAATTTAAACAGATTTTGCCAGTTGTATTTAATCAAACCTGTTTGTGTATATATATATATATATATATATATGGGAAGGGGTACATAATTTTATTAGGGTTTTTAAAAACAGACATTTTAAAAGTATCTGTAAATATATACAAAAATATAAAACAAAGTTGGGGGAGGACAGCAAAGATAAGAAAAAAATAATTACTCATTGTAAAGTGGAAAATCAAAAATATAATAAAAAAAGGCCTAATCAGTGCTTCTTGCACTTTAGTGCAAATTGAGGACATATATATTAACGATGAGTTAAAAGGGGAGAAAAGAAATACTAGCAGAGAATCAGCAGTAAAAATCAAACAGATTATATTTAGACTTAGTAGCCATTCCTTCTGCTTACAGTGAGAAGGCTGCTTAGACTTAATATCAAGAACTTTCTGATGGTAATCCAAATACACCCTACTGATTACAAAACCCTTATACAAGATGTATATCAGGATTGAAATTGTGGATAAACTGTCCAAAGTTCATAGCATTAAATTCTTATACTGGCCAGACATGCCCCACATTCTCGTAGGCCGATTTGTTACCTGTCAAAACTAGGTTTAAATTGTGCACATGTTGACCAGCACATCACAAACAACCAAAATATAACAATCAACATAACAAACATATATGTAAATTACTCACCAGGCTGTAAGCTTGGATGTGTGGGTGGTGTAAAGAATAATTAATTGGATTGCAAAACCGGAGAGCCAAATTTGAATTCCAGTAGAGTTAAATTCGCTTACATGCAAATACTCTTGGAAAAATTATAAATCCATCTCTTCACAGACTGGGGCCCTGCAGCCTTGGTTGGCAACCAGTCTAGGAGAAGGAAAACTGAATTCAAACAGAGAGGGTTGTCAAAGAATGGAAAAATTGGAGCCAATAGCCAGCATGCAGCTAGGAAAAGGAAAACTCCTATCAAAAATAGCTTGTGATTGTAGCATCATCTGACATGTGGCACATAGTGTACCAGTACAGGACATAGTGCTATGATGGAGAGAGTGTCTATTGCAGGGCATAGGAAGTTGACCACTTTAAACAATTCACTTGTGCAGATTGTTCAATAAAAACTTAGAGTTTACAGAACCATCATTTTTTACAGGAGAATTCATCTGTAGTGATAACATCAAACAAAGCCTCTAACCCTTAGTACTAGACTATGTAAGAGTATGAAACCAAAATAATAAGTAATAAAATTACTTTAAAATATAGATAAGAATGATAATTAACAATAAAGAAAGAAAAAGTTACATTATAAAAAATAGTTAAATAAATATTGAAAACTCCTATCATGCATCAGAACAGGCATTTTGCCACCAATAGAAACAAAAATCAAATTTTCTTTCTCTTCATTTTTGATGGTCAAGCGAAACATATGTCCAGGGACAGCTCTCTGACAAGTCATGTGGCTACCATCAGATAAGCACAAACTTTTTATCTCTCTATACATATATGGTCTTTAAAATATACAATATTTTCTGAAATTTTTAATGAAAGTCTTTTGTTTTTTTATGCTTATTGTGTTGTATCGTGTCTCTCTGAGAGGACCTTGATTTGAAATCAGTGGCAACCAATCCATCAAGCTCAGCTCACTTGAAATTAGTGGCAATATTTGGGTTCAATTAGCCACAACATTCTGAGATCAAAATTGACAATAAAATTAAATATATACCATGATGTCACTGTCTAATCTTTGCAAAACAAAAGGTCCAGCTGCATTGCCTCATGTGTCTGCAGACAGTGTGCAACAAGAAAACAGTCTAAGCAAAACAAAAACTTGGATATTAAACAGAATCAAGAGCAAAGATATATGCATACAACATTCAAAGCAAGACTGACGATTGTAAACTGGACCAACTAATAATAGAACTAAACAACACTTGGCATATGATAGATGCTTGTGAGACTCACAGGAAAGGAGGAAATTTCTTTAGGCTGAAAGTAAGCAAGCATCTAACTTATCAGAGAAAGGAGAATAACAGGTTTCATGGTGTAGGATTTTTAGACAACATAGACATTGTGGGCAATGTAGAAAGTTTCAACAGTATATAATACAGAGTAACTAGGATAGTAATCAGATTATGCAAAAATACACCCAAAGAATAATTTAAGTGTATGCATCAATTTCAAAAAGTTTAGATGAAGAAATTGAAAAGCTTTACAGCAACATCAATAATTTTATGGATAGAGAGAAAACCAGAGTATTGTAATGGCTAACCTCAATGATTCAATATAAAAGTAGTGGCAACAATAAAGGGAGAACATAATGGATGAAAATTTGGAAGAGAAATGAGAGGTAAAATTATTAATTTTCTCAGTGAGATATAGAATAACAATTATGAATACAGTAAAAAAAAAAAAAAAAAAACACAACAAAAAAACAAATGGACTTAGAAAAACCCAAACTGGGAAGAATAAAAGAAATTGAGCAAAGTTTAACCTTTGGGTCCACAAAAGAAAAAAAAAAAAGTGTTTGAAAAGGACGCTTTCTCTGTTGACACCTCTATTACTATATATGACTAACTTCCTTGGCAATATTTATTTACAAGTCAACTTTTATCTTCAAAAATTTAAATACAATATCAATCGTTATCTCCTGTCTTAATTCATGTTCTTTTATTGTTCTCTCCTTAATAGTGTCTTTTTTTCTCATGTTCTCTAACACTTAGTAACTCCCTTGTGTCTTTATTGCCTTACATGGGGTGAAATGACTAGAAATAAAAATAAAATATAAACCAAGTACAATGCAACATTTATCATTTTATAAAGAAATATAAAATTATTAAATAAACAATCTAATAGTGTTTAATATTTTTGTTATCAATTCTCAAGAACAAAGAAAACGTACAAATTCATTTTCATGTTTAGGCTTTATTAAAATTCTAATCATCACTTTTTAAAACATTATCAAGGGAGTGAAGGGAGTTTACAATAATAGTAGTGATAAGGGAAAAACCATCCTTTTGATACACCATTTTTGTTGGGTATAAAAGTTATACTTTGCCAGAAATCGATTACATAATTGCTCACAAGGCTATCACCATTAAACCTAAACCTAATATAGGAAGTGATCATAGAAAGATCAGTCAAATTTGCCTTTAAAATTTGAAAACAAATTCCCAGATAGGAAACATGTCTTAATAAGTTCAGAGAAAACATCTGCAAATTTCAGATAGAAATCAAGATTAGATTTTGGCATTTATTGAATAATAAACATAACATCAAAAATATGAATAGAAAATTGACAGCAATAATTAATGAAGTAATGCAAATAAAAGGGAAAAAAAATGGAAATTGAGATAACAAAGAGAAATAATGAAAGTGAACACTGAAACTTACGAACTAAAAAGGAGAAAATAGTTATAAATACAAAGAGGAATAAAATTTAAAAGAGCAGATTAAAAAAAAATAAAAACTAATCAATAAAAATTGAAACACAATAAAAGGTGAAATCAGAAAGAGAAGAAGCCATCAAAAAAGAGTAAGCTCACATAGATAAACAGTAGCTACTTGTATTAAAAGACAAAAATGGTGAAGTGATCAAATGCTAGTGATATTCTTGGGATAACAACAGATGAAATCTGCTTTAGTATCTGTCTATATTTCTGAGATGAGGTATTATGTACACTATTTACATTATTCAGACTACTGTCCTAATCTTTGTCGCCGTATTTATTACGTTTCGGCCACTGTATGCTCCGGCCTTCTTCAGGTGGTTGGAATGTCGAACTGAACCCTTTATTTCACTCACTGGAGTAGACTGATCTAGTTCCATGTGCCATGTCTAATGGATGTCAGTTATCAGTTATCTCCTGCTTAATTCCCTCTCCTAATTCTCCACCACCTTAGCCAGGTATTGAACTCACACTCTTTGGGTCCTGTTACTGGATCTAACTAACACCTTTATTCACTGTGCCATGTGTTCTCAAGAAATGTAATAAATATGGCGACAAAGATGAGGACAATAGTCTGAATAATGTAAATAGTGAAATCTACTTTGTGCTTCAAAATGTGAAATACAGAAAAGCCTCAGGCAAAATTGGCATACTAAGCCTTTTGAAAATTGCAGAAATATATTTAAAAAATTCAGTCTAGGAAAATTAATCCTATTTTATAAAAAAATGGGAATAATAAAGACTAGAGCAATTATTGCCCTATTACATACACAAGGTGTTCTCAAAAATACTTACAGACTAAAAAAAAAAGTTTTGTCGATTATGAAATGGCAGAATAAGTAACAATCTGTAACTCACTAAAAGAGGAGGATATTAATAAAATTTATATAGAAGTTATTGAAATATATATATATATATATATATATATATATATATATATATATATTATATAAAAAGAGAGAGAGATAACAGTACTCCATTACTTCAAGTACACAAAGATAAAGACTGGAAAATAAATGAAACAATGTTATATGATTTCCCTAAATTATTTACAATAAGCTTTGAATGTATTTTCCAGAAAATTAAATGGGGTAAGGATAGCAGTAAGGATATTTAAACTATCTACAACTTGCTGACTACATTTTACTAATATCAGAATCATTGGATGAATTACAAAAATTCTAAATTGACTAAAAGGAGAAAATCTCAGGGTAGGCTTAAAAAATGAACAGAAAATTAATGTTTAATTGTGACATTCTGAAAAAGATCATTACAGAAGGAGAAAACTTGAAAGAATAAAAAAAAATCTATTAATATTATAACTTTTTTCATGATATCTCTATCTAGCTTATGACAAGTTAGAATTCTACTTCTCAGAAATTCAAGTGTCAATGCCAAAAGAAAGAAAAAATCTAAATAACTAAAATTCTTTTGATAAAATATATTTATACATTACCAGTTTTATGCATAAAATACATTTACCTTGACATTTTCTGTACCATTACTAATAATGGCATCACACAATTTCCCAGCCTTCCACAAAGATGACAGGCTCGTCATGACTGATTGCTGATGATTTGATACAATCAAGATACACCTCTGTTTGTTGGGAACAGCATGGGAAACAGGAGTGTTATAGCTGAAAGTAGCAAATGGTGTCTGGGCAGAAGCTGGCTTGAGAGGACATCCTGCTGGTTTGGCTGAATTGAGCAGTTGTGACTGTACAATGGATGAATCCTCTTCCAGAACATCACTGCCAAAAAAAAGAAAAAAAAAAAAAAAAGCAAGTTTAAAACATGTAAATCAATCACATATTCCAGTCAGTAATTTCTCATCTCCATCCCATATAATAATGGCTGTTTGCTTGTTTCTGAGTATGCCTATCATTTCTGAGGGTAAGACAATCTGTTGCAGACACCTGCTCAGGCACATTTGTGTTTCCTCAAAACTCACAGAGCCAACTTGTGGTTTATATTGCAATACTATACTGAGCAGATCTTAGTTACAGTTTCTGGGAGAGAATGGATAATCTGAAATGACCAATATTTTAAAGCCTGTATGCTCAAACACTTGGTTACAATGTCTTATGACTTTGTGCTGGTACAAATATCGATGGCTTCTGAATACTTATCTGCCCAATTTCACTCACAAGACTTGGGTCAATCCATGGTGTAGTTTTCAGGCACATCCCAAAAGTGCCATGCCCTGGGATCATCTCCCAGGCCAATATTATCAAGAAGTCACCTCCTTGACAAATCAGCTATGCTGAGATTTAAACCAAGGTTTCATAATTAGAATGCTATTATTGTAATCACTCAGCCACATGGTCATATTACATGCAAGCATTATTATTACAGCATTTGAAGGAAAGAAAAATTACAACCATATTGTAACTGCAAGCAATTACTATTTTCCAGTAATAACAATTATTTTTACGTCAAGATTTATCACTGGAAAACATTCATAATACCTACATTAGTCCTTAAGTGCATGTCTGTTCAAGAAGTAAGCGATCATAGCTTTCCACAGCTTCCGTTTATATCTAAACTGTGTATTGCTATGATTGTTTATGAGGGAAGGTAGTGAAGTAGTTTTCCTTTACCTTCTCTACAGTTTCCAATTCAGACAGAGCTATCAACCAAGGTAAGAGGTTTCAGTCTTCCCTGATAGTTAAACTATAGCTTTGGGACAGGAAAGAAGAGATGGTGCCATGCCTTTCCAAAAGACATTAGTGAAAAGTGAATACAAATTAAGAAGGAATTCCATAAGTTCTATGTCAGCAGTTTTTTCTCTCACACTTCTTGCTTGTGGAACTCTTCTGGCTTCATGCTTTCCAGTCAACTTTGATCATCAAAATTTAAATGCAGTGTCAATTGTTATCTTCTGGCTTCTTAATTCCTGTTCTTTTATTGTTCTCTCTCCTTAATAATGTTTGCTTTTGCTCATTCTTTCACACTCAGCAACCCCTTGCATCTTAATGGCATTCCTTAGGTGATATGATTAAAAAAAAAAAAAAAAAAAAAAAAAAAAAAAAAAAAAAAATGAAAATCAACTAGCTAATTCCATATTAACATTGTTAACCTTATTAATCCACCCTCATTTTTCATAGTCTTTATTTGATAAATTTGATATTAAAAAATCAAAAATCTAAACCCTTATTAAAAAAGAGAAAGGATGCTTTATAAACAAGTATCATGTAGGATTATAATAATTCCTTGATGCCAAAACAATTATGTAAGTAAATCATTATCCTTTTCTTTACAGAATTTTGATTAACAATTTTCAGTCTTTATTATGTAGGTTTTGGTAAAAATAATCAATCTCTGTCATTTCTTGTCCTTCATACTAATATACAATCTCGCATGTCACACATGATGTAAAAACTATCAATTAAAGCTGAAAAGAATGTCATTCAATAGTTTTCAAATATTAATTTGTAAAGTATCAGAAATGTGAATAAAAATTTTAAGTTGTTATCAGACAATAACTACTACTATTCAACAATAAAACTATCTTTCATTATATGCCACAAGAGAAAAAATTATAGAATATTTCCAGTAATTAACTTTCCAAAGTTTTTGAATCCATATTCAACTGGAATGCTAGAGAAAATATGCTAGGCATCCATGATGTTTTCTGCTAACAGATTTGCCTATGCTAAGATATTGCCAATATCTTAGTTAATGTCATTTGTATATTTTACTATGCTGTTTACTGCCATCTGCAAATGTAAGTAAATTCAACAATCTGTAAACTGGCCTGACTACAAATATATCAATACTCTATGTTAGCATTTCTCAACCTTTTTACTCTTGTGGAACCCTTGAAACAGTTTTCATGTCTTAGAGAACCCCTACATAAAAGTTATTATATACTATTATTAATATCACTTTTATATTTTTATTAGAGTTCATAATATGTGGACACCAAGCATGTGTCTTGTACTCGAGTGAGTCACTCAATGATACACAAAAGGTGCTACATACAGGTCCTGTCCACCAACCAAAGATGGTGGTTTCACACTGATGCCCTACAGACATTGCAAAATACATTCCCTATGATTATTATCATTTTAATATAAAGGGTTGAAGACTTTATTGTAATAACCAAGGATTTTCCACCAATATGTTGTATGTATATAGTAAAATATAAAATTAAACAAAAACTACTCAGAGATGCATTAGCTTATTTATCACAGTTTCTCACGGGACCACAAGCGATCATTTGCAGAACACTGCTCTATATTGTACTGGGACATAGGATGGTTATATTCTGGAAGAGTTATCTCCCTTAACTTTAGGTATTGTCAAAAGTCTCAAATGCACTAGTTTTTTTGCACAATATTAACAAGTTAGCAAATTTTTTTTATTCCATCATTATTTTATTTTTGCCTATGCGAAAAGTAAATTAGACATCAATAAAATTACTTGAAAAAAAGAGTTACTGATAAATCATATTGTTTAACAATGGCAGTTATTAATTTTCAATTAATAGTGTTTAAAATATGATTTTATATCGATATATACAATATAATCTTTTAAGTAAAATAACTAAATACCTTTGTTTTTTGTTTTGTTTTTTAGAAACACTCATTACTGTTACTCAAAATTTTCTATTCTGATTTTTTTTTTTGGTGGGAGGGGTTAATGACGGTTTTTGATGTTATATGCTCATTCAAGATTTCTTGTAATACTCTGCCTACTGTATCAATTGAAACCTCACTGTTAAGACTGCATTCGTCTTCACTTCTCTGGCTGTTAAGTTTGGATTGCCTACAGAGACCCTCACAATCTTTCTTTCATATCCCTTGTCTAATTTTGTGGCCTTGCAGTTTTCTTTGCACTTAAAAACACTTCCAGTAGTAGTAGTAAACATCTTTTGGATGGTTTGAACACTGTTTCTGGAAAATGTCTTTGAGCTTCCCCTTCAAAATGACACCTTTGCTTTGTTTCAGCAAAAGTTTTAGCCATGATTTTAGCATAAAAAGACAAGCTAATGACTTACTAATGCATCTTATACTCATGTTAATAAGATGGAACAATTCCTTTTTAAAAATTTGTATATTACCATGTCTATCATCTCGTCTTACATTGGCCCAATTGTTTTGCATAGCCTTTTTTCAGCACCAATATACTTAAAGTGGTGTATCTTGTTATAGCACCTACAAAAACACCACAACTTATTTTCTAATCCACAAGGTCCACAGACACTACTGATAAAAGCATACCGCTAAAAAGTCTAAATTTAATAAAATAAAAAGTATATAATCCTTTAATGCAGTTGGTCAAAAACTTTTGCATTCCAGTATATATATATATATATAATTTTCTAGATATGATCAATTGTTCATCTTGTGTGCTGTTCATACCTTAAAAAATAGGTTTCTAGGAGGTGGGATCACAAGTCCAACTGTACTTGGATCAAAATTGATTTCATTGTACGTTGCTATCCAGTAATTTATTTGATATAAGTTTTTGTTTTTTGGGATTTTTTTTGATACATTGAATACAAATTAAAAATACATATTTTATAAAGGGAAGTCATAACTGACCTGTTGGAGTTGAATTCTTTCTTTGCTTTTTTTACTGATTGTCTGATATCATCTTCATAGCATGAGGATTCTTGCTGAGAAGTATAAGGCCTTCTGTTAACAGGTTTTCTTAAGGATGCTGAGATATTGCCAGTGTTGGTCTGCTGGCTCCTTTGTCTGCTCTAAAATCAAATAGAAACAAAGAAACTAGTCTACAATAATATATACCTGTATGTAGAGTCACTTAATTGCTGACTGCCTGGAAAAAAAAGGAAATTATTCAACAAAACTATGGCATCAGAAATGTTTTAACTGAAGTAATGCACTGGAACAATGACTAAAAGGAACAAATAAACTATGAAACTAATCAGGGCTCCTAAGATTTCACTAATATTTTATCCACATATATAAAAAAGTTATAGGACAACTGTCCTCTGGACAATTGGCCCATAAGACAATGGAAAGGGCAAATTTTTAAAAACTTTTGTTTTTACTTCAATAACAAAGATAAATTTCTAAAAGCCATAAAAATAAATCTTATTGGATAACATGAAATGTAAGAATTGATTATTGTAATTATTAATTATATTTTTATAGACATTATTTTAACTAGACAGTTATTAATTATGTAATTAGTAATTATTGTATTTGTGCATAGCTCACAATTCACAATTTTAGTGGTATAATTATAGTGATATGTTGCTCTCTGTGCAGCGAAACAAATCAAAGAAAAAACAAATCAAAGAGAAAACAAATCAAAGAAAAAAAAAAAAAAATTTAATCAGAGCCTGATCATGAGTATTGCAAAACCATGACAAAAATGCTGAGTCTTGTATCCACAATGACTGATTAAAAGGACCTGCTTGGTAACCCTCAAGGCAGTTCACAACAGCATATAGAAATGTCAGTTCATAAGCACTTTTATTGTCATCTGGCAATAATTGATTTCAGTTTTCCTTGTCAATTTTGTTGATGTATATACAATGGGTTTTCAGAAGATTTTGCATTGTCTCTCTGTTAAAGTAAAAACAAAATGGTTGCCATCCAAAACCTTTTCTTTACTGGTACTGATGCCAAGGGAAACTAATGTATCACAAACATAACTGTTAATTTAGAAGGTCAATGAATGTAAAAATTATGAAAACTACAGAATGCAGCTATTTTTTTTATCAATACGCATTAACAAATTAATGTCTTAGAGTTGCCAGATTAGGCTACAAGTGAATTGGGTTACATTAAAAAAAAAAAAAAAAAAAACATTGTTACTAAACTTTGTATTAGCTTCTCAAAAACATGACAAATTCTATGTATCCATCCTGACTCACTCAATGACCCTCAAAGCAGTTCAGTTTCTTGGTGAACCAATCTGATGTAAGCTTCAATAAAAGGTTAGTGCACAACCATCTCACTAATCTTCAAGATCAGACTTCTTCGCCAACAACCATCACGTTCCTCATCTACAATTCTACCTTGATTCAATGTATATATTGCCAATACAGACAATTTTATTTCAATATATCTTGTTTCCTTTCCACCTCCCCAGCAATACATTGTTTTCAGTTATTATTCTTGCAACAATACACAATATATAACAATAAGAACAAAACAAGATAAACATAATGTACCTTGCATTCTTCTATTTGCTTACTTCCTCTTGTTCCATGCATCCACTCCTCTCTCCATTTTCTTCACCCACATGACTAATTATTAGACTGTCAGAGCTTCCTTTTTCATACCCGTTTATTCCCCTAGCCATTCTGCCACAATGCACCTAAATTCCAACTTTTACCTAATAAATACCCACCTCCTACTGTCTTTGGTGCCTTTCATTTTCTCCTGTTAAAAAAATCTGTTGTGGGAGTAAAAAAAAGCTAAGTTTGCATAACTCTGTTTATATTCTCCTTCCCCAAACTTTCACACCCCTGAGGCTTTACAATTTCATGGTTGGTGCAAAAGATAAGTATAGCATGAATAATAAACATGTTGAAAATTAGTTATTTTGAAGAAGACAAGAAAAACATTTAAGTCAACATTAATTATTAGGTTGGTGCAAAAATAATGACGTAATAATGTCGGTTTTTTTTTACGTTAAAAAATACGTAAAAAAAAAACGACATTATTACGTCATTATTTTTGCACCAACCTAATACAATAGATGCATTTCATTGAAATAGTATTGTAGGATTAAAAAGCATGTTCAATTTAGAATTAGGAATGGTCAGTTGCATCATGCTGCAACACAGCAACATGCTACAAAACCAGAATATTATTCAGATCTATATCTTCATATGAATGTCATGGTTGGTGCCAAGCTTGTAAAGAATGTATAAAATATCAGCTATGTTAAATTATTTTAGGGATATTATCCCGGCAGCAGAAAGTCTATTCATTCCTGAATTACTCTGACAAGAATTTACCAAGCAACTGACAAGCCAACCCATTTGAATCAGCAGCCAAGATAGTTTAATCCAACAAAGCATTAGTTTTTATAAGCAAGAGGATAATACTTCAATCCCTATGTGGATTAAGAAATATTGTCCATAGAACAGAACTTAACAAGCTATATACAACTGATCAAGGATTAAAAACGGCCTCAAACAAATGAATCCTCAAAGTCTTAAAGAAGACTACTCTTTATCAGATTGATGTAATGGAATAACCAGTCACCCCCATGAATGATTACACTATAGGTAGTAAGTACCTATAAAGTCAACTGTCTACGAGAGTCTCGAGTAAGAGAGAGAGAGAGGATGCAAGCACATCCGACCTTCCAATTAGTGGCACTCACTACTAGATTGACCTGTGTGTATAACTGTACCATATTTCATATTGTCCTGGTTGTGTACAATAAACCTTTTTTCTATTATCCACCTGGTGTTAAGTATTTATTCCCTTAGCATGGAATATAACGCAGATCTTATAGAGTGCCACTATAAATTTCTCAAATATTAAAAACCGCATCATTTGAATACTTCCAACAGCAGTAAGAACTAAAATGAATACACGTGTAACTCAAAGGAAAATAATAATATAGTCAAAATATTGACTTTACACACTACCTTAAACAAAAGGTTAGTACAGAAACTTCCACCAGTACTAGAAAGAGTGTTAACAGTGGACTCAAAAAATATATTTTTCTCAAAAACTCTTAAGAGTAAGATTTTATAAATTTCAACTGACAGGAATGCTAACTGTTCAGTCAATAAAGGCTGAATGTTTCCTCTATGGAAACAGTTAATCTCACCATTACCTGTGAACTGCTATAAAAGTTAATTGGGTGGTTACTCATTGCTTTCTGTACAGTTTTGAATTCAGAGTTGTTCATTTCCTAAACTGGTTGTCACAAAAGCAACTTGGTTTGAAGTGTGGCCCAGCAGTTACGTCTGAATCAGACAACAGGCACTGGTGTAGAGTATGAAGGTGATAATGAGCATCTTGTAGACTATGGGGCTGATGAGATTCAAATTCCCTATCAATACTTGGTGGTGTGTTGTTATGGACAGCTGTCAGTTTCATTGTCATCTCATACAGGCCTTATAAATTCCCTATTCTGCCATCAGCAAATTCTACCAAGTATGACCTTCATTCTGCAGTGGTCTGTGTAACAGTTGAAAGCTTGGACACATACATACACACACACATATATATATGATAGCTGCACCCACCCATATGTTAGGACAGCAAGCCAATCACTGTTGCAGATGCTTTCTCAGACACATTTAGGATTGTCCAACATTCACAGAGCCCAACTGAGGTTTATTACTGCAACTATGCTGAGCAGACCTTAGTTACAGCTTTTGGGAGAGAGCACATGGTCAACTGATTGAACAAGGCCATTAAGCTCAAACTCAGTTTGACTTGTAACTGTGTTTCTGAACAATTCCATCTACCCAATTTGACTCACAAGGCTTGTCAAATTGTGGTATGGTTTTCAGGCACTTTCTAAAAAGGTAATGCTAGCTAAGATTGCTTCTTCAGGTCAATACCACCTCCTCGAAAAAAATCAATCATAGTGAAATTCAAACTGGTTTCATATTTAGAAGGCAAACGTTCTAATCACTTGGTTATGCACCATATATATATATATATATAAAATTAAATTTATAAAAACCAATTGGATGTTCTACAATTTTTATTCTATTGCTAATGTTTCACTCTATAAGAGTATCATCAGAAGAAACTTTAAGTTGCCATGGCAACTTTTCTAATTAGAAATGCCACAGTTAATTTGTAAAAAACAAATAAAAAAATAAAAAAAAATTCATAAAATTTAAAAATAAGTATCTGAACAAAGCAATGAAATTTATATGCAAGAATATGTTAAAATATTTTAATTTATTAACTGTTATAGATTTTCAAAATTTAGCACTGTTTTTCTAATTAGCAAGGTTGCCATGGTAAAAAATTTTCCCTTAGATTTTTTTTAATTGTTCTGATGATGCCATTATAGAGCAAAACATTGACAACAGAATTAAACTTTTAAACATCTAATTGGTTTTCCAAAATTCCATTTAACATACTTTATTTGGATATATCATGTAGGTTATCACACACAAAAATACATATATGCCAAAATTTGGGTCCCACCCTTTGAATTTTGAAAAAAAAAAAAAAAAAAAAAAAAATCACCAAAAAATTGAAGCTTGCAAGCCTTTTTCAAAACTCATAGGTTTTTTTTGCTTAATGTACTTAGTTGGCTAATGGTAATCTTAGGGTTGGTGGATTTTAAATTTTAATTGGGTACCATGCACTAAATGGCTTAGTTTCAGCATTTTAGATTAGTAGGAGTTAATTAAAACAAAGGCATGAAATTTACTAATTCCAGAGGGTGGACACAAACCTTGGCTTATATAGTGTGTGTGTGTGTAGCCTAACAAAATGTATCAACCAGCAAATTATTGTAGTTTAACGCATTTAAATGAAAGTGGATTTTTGTTAGCAGTATTAAAAAATAAAGTAACATTAACAATAATTAAAAGTTTAAAATATTTATGAACTTTTGTTTATAGCCAAAAGAAAGAAAAAATCAAATCCAGATTGGTCAGAATTCCTACACAGGATTGAATAAAAGGATCTCATTTGCGTAGGCACAAATATTGTTTACAATTCTTGCAATCATGCTGAGTGAAGCTATATAACAGAATGCTAGTTGAGAAATGAGCAGTCTTAGTTGAGCTTATGAGAGAGAAGTCTGATGATGTCATTAAGGCCCCAAACTATCTATTACCCCTGAATAGATATCACTGAGGAAGCATACTGGTGTGCAATATCTGCATATAAACATGCACATTATATATATATATTATACTGGGGTCCTCGACCTATGTCGGAGATCCGTCCCTACAGCGTGATAACCTGATTTTCGACGTAGGTCGGAACTCACCTACATAAGCATCCACGTCACTCACATGGAGCACATACACAGTGTAGAGTACGGTTATGAAAGTGAAACAGTAAAAAATAAAAAAATAAATAAAAATAACAAAAGAAAACAATTTTGACCTTTTGCTCCTGTGGTAAATAAACACATGGAGCAAAAACACGGAGCAAAAAAACACAGCAGTAATGAAGTGAAACAGTCAAAAAAAAAAAAAAAAAAAAAAAAAAGAAAACTGTAACAATTCCTGAGCTTATGGCAAACTGTAAATAAATAAAAAAAACCAAAAAAAACATGGAGCACACGGTACATACAAGGGGAAATATTATTATCCTTATCTTACTCCTGTGATACAGTAAAAAATCAAAAAAACAATTCCTTACCTTTTTAGTGGCATATGAGGTAGAAGGTACTGCTGCGGGCCTCTCGTTAAGGTTATGCAAATTGGCACGAGCCTTAAATCGCATAAACCAACCTTTACTAGCCGCAAACTCTTCATTTTCACTCCCTTCACCTTTTTCTCTTTTCAAGGACTCGAAAAAGCTCTTAGCCTTCTCTTGAATCGACATAAGGCTCACTGGGATACGCCGTTGATGCTGTTCTTCCAGCCAAAGCAATAATAAACGTTCCATCTCAATAATGAGACCACTACGCTGCTTTGTAATCACAGTAGATTTCATGGGAGCAGATCCTTTCACATGTTCAAGTATACGCTTTTTATTGCTGATGATCGTCGAGACAGTCGTACGACTTAGGCCTAACAACCGGCCGATGTTCGTCGGCGTTTCGCCCTTTTCCGAACGTTTAATTATTTCGACTTTTACTTCCATGAAGATGGCTTTCCTTTTCTTCGAAGCACTGCCATCAGAAGAGTCTGCCTTACGCCTGGGAGTCATAATGAAGGGCAAAAAGTTCCCCCAAACAACAACATAAACGAGCTAGCGAATGTAACAATCCAATATGGCGTACAGCCGGTGAAGAAACACCGCCGTCTTCCTCATAAAGCGCGGCGTGACGAGGTATTCGTCTGCTCCGCCCGTCAACTAGTTACCGCGCGAACTTTGTTTTAACATCGCAAACGCAGTACGTGGGATTGACATTTACAGGACTTCCTTAATAAATTTATGTGAGATGGCACCGTAACCGAGAAACACTGTACGTTGGGTTCGACGTAACCCGAGGACCTTGTGTATAGTTAACTAACTCCTATCACTAACTTGCTGTAAAAAGTAACCAAATTTACATTAGATCAGTTTTCAAAAGTAAAACTATATACTGTAAGTCTCTCGCGAGAAAACGAGTTCCATATTGGATTGGGAAACGCATGAAACAAACAACACAAGTACGTACGTACGTACGGACACGTTTGAACCAAAAAAGTTTTACTTTTCACGTTCTTTTGTAACACACATCGTTGTTTTTGTCACTTGTATACCTTTTTCTTGTAAATACATTATTCGTTTGTACATAGTTCTTGTTTCTTTGTATTGTATTACACTCGAACTCATGTGGAAGTCCGATTGTTTGTTGTGGCTTATTTCAGAAGACACG
The DNA here is from genome assembly GCA_963932145.1 of Acanthosepion lycidas. Taxonomy (NCBI): domain Eukaryota; kingdom Metazoa; phylum Mollusca; class Cephalopoda; order Sepiida; family Sepiidae; genus Acanthosepion; species Acanthosepion lycidas. Next base: position 21,611,246 of record OZ010588.1, on the reverse strand, counting down.
TGTTATTTCTCAACTCAAACAAACGACGTATGTAACGCCCGCAACAATAAATGAATAATAACAACAGTATCAGTTATGCTATGCAACATCATTTTTGAATTACCATCTTCGTGATTAAATTTTAAAAAATCACTTACCATATTGTTTGCTTGATGTCCATCAGAAATAGATTTTATCCTTTTCTCATTCACAACTGAAAAATAAAATATTCTTGAAAGTCTTACTCTTATTTGCTAGTTTTTGACTTGAGCAGCCAATACACACATACACGTTAAAAGATGACTGATAAGAAGGTACTCTACTACGATATTATTAAGCTTTTTATTTAATTCTTATTGAAACGTATAAAAGAGGGATTGCAGCCCAAATACACAGTTGTCAAATAACATGACCCGGCAGCCAACAAGGAAAGTAACACAACAAAAACTCATCTTGCAAACACCAGAAAAATTAAACAGCGACAATATAAGAATTAATTATCAATAAAATTCTATTATTACTCGTAAAAAATTTTGAATAGTTTGGTTGGAACTTTAAGTCTTTAGCACAAGACAGAGACGTTTGGAAAGGACTGACAAGAAATCAGCTACAAAGTTGCTGAAGATAAGAAATCACACTACAAATTTACAGTGTGCCTTCATTTCGAAACCACTTTGATGATGAGCCTGTTTTTTTGTTGTTGTTTTTTTTTAATTCTCAAGAGCAAATTACTTGTTGGAGATGAAATAGAAGTTTAGTTTGGATAAATTAAAAAAATATATATAACCAGATGAAATAGTTTTTCTCTTCATTTCATATTCGGATAATCGAGGATTTACTTAACTGAACAGCACCAACGACTGTTTTCTTTAAAAGGCGCTTTAACCTCAAGTAATGATAAGCCCGCTAATAATAGTAATATGATTGACTATTACTACTGAATAAATAGTGAGTTCAATCCCCACGGAGTACCTAAAAAGCTTGCAGCCTTGTGTACGTGTCAAACTAAAAAAGCTTAACTTTTTTTAGGGTGCCTCGGCGTGGAGTAAATAGCGAGATAGTCTTTGTCGGAGTGTTTGATAATTATAATGTAGTCTTGTACCAAATTCTAAAACTAGTAAATAAGTGCGCCTTGGCGTGGAGCTAGTCTTGTTAACCATTATTACTGAGTGCTCTCATACTTGTGGACTTATAAACAAAACAGCTGAATCAAATCTATAGGAAAACTTCCAATTCAGGGGAGACAACTCAGTCAGTATTTGTTTTTAACACCGAACACAAAGAAATGAACATCAGTTTAATATTATAGTTTAACACGTGTAAATTATAAATCTTTTGAAAATTCTACTTTATTTTATGCTCTGCAAAATCTGAGACGTTTACAAAATAATTTTGATCTAGAATTCAAAACATTTTCGGCATTTTCTTCAAACGCACATGTTGCTTTAATTAAATATGGTTACACCGAAGTGTTATATATGTATGTAATCATTCACAAACACATACAGCTTATTGCAGGATTTTTATCACTGCATTGCATTCTCACCATAATTATGAATTTTACCTTGAGGTAGATTAAGAGTTGGTACAGGTAACATCTGCCTGTTTATTCCTCGCTTTCTGTAAGCGAAATGCAAACTACAAATACGGTGGTCTTTGGTTATGTGTTTCACATCATCGGCATTGTAAGGATTATAACCAGCCAATTTTACCCATTCTGTCCGTAGTTGAATATTGTTCCAAGGAAGGCGATGAAATAATACATGAGGGTTATCGGGGCTTTTAACAGAAGAACAGCCCTTGACGATACAGGAGATTAGCATAACGTACTGTGAACAGTAAAATGTAACAAATATTAATCAATACTGAGGCACTTGCAAAACAAATGGATAAAGGGAAAAGTATGGAAGGCGTTAAATAACAACCGAAACGAGGCTGCTCACGTGACACGCATCATTAAAATAGCGTCTGAAGACCTTTAGGAAAAACACGATCTTCCAAATTAAAAAAAAAAATGATTTACATATTTTTGCCATTAACTTAAATTAACAAATAACATTTATGTTTTTATATTTTTGCATAAAAAAAAATTATTGTCACTTGAATTAATTTATGAACAACTTGCTCCAAGCAGTACTCGGATTTCACAACTTATAAAAGAATTTTAAAAAAAAGTCATCGAAAAATATTTTCAGAATATGAAACATACATAGGACGTCTGCTGTAGCGCATTAATAAGCAAATGGAAGGTCGTAGCGTTGTTAATTTCCAAGTTTGTCAACTAAAAATCCAGACCAAATGCCCCACTATGATGGACTTGTGCCTGACTAATCTGTTCTGTCAAGTAATCTAGTCAAAACTCAAAAGAAAAAAAAAGTATTATTATTTCATAAAAGAATAAATTAAACATTAAACTAAAAGCAAATTAAAAAATAAATTATTGATAAGCGTTGCCGGTTCGGATTTTTTTTAATTATGAATGAATGTATTGTAAATAATTAATAGTTTCCTTTTTGTTTTATTTTTAAATTCATTTTGGAACTTTACCACCCCTAATTTTAATCATAAGAAGATGTTGGTCACTATAAACAAAACTGGTCCACTAATAAAAAAATATGAAAATTTGGGGTCAGGGATAATTTAAGCATTCTTTTTTTAATTTTTTTAGAGATAAGCCTTTCTTAGGCCGCGGCATTTGTCAAAATCGAAAAATAAAATATTTATTTGTTATCGATTTGATCCCTAACTTTTTATTTATTCATTGAATTATTGGCCTTCTAAATCACTAGCTGTTATTTACAAATGTTAAATTTGAAACTGCTAAAAACATCATTTGGCATGACTAACTAAAAACAGACTAGCTAGTCCACTCAAAAACATCGTGTTCTCTGTTCAGTAAGTTAAGTTCACCGCAGGAAAGTTCATCGCGTAAGGGAAATTGAACAATTTTTAATGGGTTCTAATTTTATTGATCAACGAATCTATTTTTAAAATAGGGTAAAAAAAAAAACATAAATAATAATAACTGACATTATGCATTTTTTAATTAATTTATTAAATTTTAATAATTAAAATAAAATTTGGGTTTCTAACTGACACTGTCAGGTTAAAGGGATATTATTTATCATCTTCATTGTAATTTAGTACGAGTTTTTGAATTGGCCCAGCAGAAGTAACATAGGCTTTCCTATGTCCTTTAGCCTTTAACCAGATGCTTCCCCAGCTGTGACAGCGCTGGGCTTTAGGTTATCAATAAATTTACCTGCAGTAGTTCGACTATAATATTCCTTAAGACGAACATTAGGAGAATGTGTAGTTTCGTCCGTTTGCGTACGAATGTTTTCACAAATTTTTTTAACTTCATCTTTTCGTGCATCACCGGTATGATTATGCTCGTTCAAAACATTAATTATTTTATCATCAACCACATGAATCCGTGCACGACATTTAGTTTTTTGATACATCTCACATTTCCAAAAAGTTTTGGCATTCATTTGTCTCTCCTTGTAAAATAAATGATCACCAACACACAGTTTTTTCTTCCGTTTTTCCGTTTCAATGTAAGTAAATTCCATTTTAACTTCAAAGGGTTATGATGATGAAATGAAAGTAAACAGCATACGGCTATGGATTGGTGAAACTGACATGAACTATCAAAAAGCGATGTCGCGCCTCCCGTAGTAAGTGTAATGACGTCATACCTCCCTCGAAAAACTTTGGTTGGTTTTTACTTTTTAGTTTGGGTTTGGTCTTTATTTCTTCTGTTATACTCATTTCAACCCGTTTAGCTATTATGGAAATTTCTAGACTCAAATAAATTTTAAAATCTAATGAAAATGAAGTTTATACGGGGAAGTTTCCGCGCAAACTTTTCTCACGGTGAATCTTCCTCGCAGTAATTTGATGGCGGTGAACTTTCCTGTAAATGAATTGATGGCGGTGAACTTGCCTATAAAAATAAAAACAGGGATTTTTTTTTTTAAAGCGAGAGGGGGGTAATTTTTTTTTTTTTTTTTAATTAACATTCTTTAGAAATCTTTTGCACGTGACATTTGCTAGAATAAAAAATATTTTATTCTTGATTTACAAATGGGGTTCTATTTATTGACAAAGTTATTGAACTTAGCTGTTTTGTGTATCAAAACAGTTTTTGTGAGGTGGGGGTACAAATAGATAAAGAACAGATAGGCAGTTTTAAATTAAAGAACAGAAATTTAAATAAATTAATAAAATTATGTATCTGTTTATTCTTCATTTAAGATAGATAATTATGAACCTCAAATGTTTCTACATGTATTTTCAAAAAATCCCATACAAAAAAAAAAAATAAAATAAATTAAAAACAACTTAAATAAAAGGTAAAACAAATAAATAAAATTAAAAAATATGCAGATATCAATTATGGGCACTACAATAAACTTGTTCAATCAAAAAAATAAAGAAAACTTGAGATAATTTTTTTATCAGCATTCTTTAGACCTCCCTTGTCAGAATAAAAAATATTGATTAGTTATCGATTTAGAAGGTGGGGGTCCTATTCATAATAGAAATACAGAGTAAAATCGATCTCTGACTTTGAAGACTTATGGGAAATGAGCAGTTTGGTTTACAAATGTCACAATTGAAACTGCTTATTTCATTGATATTTGTGTACAGTACTCTTTCTTTTTTTAATATTTCAGAATCTTTAATAGTTTATTTCATATTTGTTTTTAAAGATTGGCATATACTAATTACTTACCTTAAATGAAGAATAATTGGATATATACTTTTGTTAATTTATGTAAATTTGAAAATTCACACTCCCACTTTAATATAAACTATTCTTCAGAAATAGCTGAAAAACTTGCCCCTATGGAATAGAAGCAATTTTTGTCAGAGTATTTTTGCATTTTTTGTACCTTTCAGGAAAAATCTGTTCTTTAATTAAAATGTAAATACCTTTGTTTTAAAAAAACAAAAAACGAGGACTACTTAAATAGAGTGATCCACTTGTAAAAAAAAAAAAAGAGAGAGAAAACTTGGAGGGGGGGGAATAATTCTTGTTGATTAGCATTCTTTAAACTTTCTATGGGCTGAGAGAGATATCAGAATAAAAAAAAACATTGATGTTAGAAGGGGCTTCCTATTTATAATACAGTGTTGAATCAAACCCTAACTTTTACAGAGTTATTGATCTAGCTATTTTACATACAAAAACAGATGGGGGTGGGATACAAAAAGATTTTAAATGAAAAATAAATGGATCTGTAGATTTTTAATTAAAGAGCAAAAATTTACATAATAAAATTATGTATCCATTTATTCTTTTATTTAAGATAAACAGTTAACCTCAAAACGTGCTTAAAAAAATCTAATACTAAAGTTTTTAAAAAGTTAAAAAATTTTAGAAAAATAAAAAAAAGAATATGCAAATATCAATGTTAGTAGTTTCAAACTTAAAAGCAACCTAGCCTAAGTTCAATAATTATGTAAAAGTCAGGAATCCACTTTACACTATATCAATATTATGAACAGCCCCAACCCTAAATTCTAAAATTATTAAAAAAAATATATATTTTATTTTTCAATTTTTACAGGCATCTTGGCCTAAGTAAGGTCTAATGAATAGTAATCTACAAAAATTATTTCCCCCAAATTTTTTATCTATTTTTTATAGGTACCTCTACGAAATCGCTAAAAAAAAGAGCATAGTCTGATGAAAAAGACGCCAAACTTTATGAAAACAAAATTTTTTACAAGTGGACCAGTATATTTAAGTAGTACCTATTGAGATAGTGTTCATCATGTATATTGTTTTTAAATTGTCAAAATTCACATATTTTTGTTGAGTAATTCTAACACTGAAGATGAAAGAAAATAAGCAACATTTTTGGCATAGGCATTTTTATTCCAATAAAAGAAAAAATGAAGCTCAACAAATGTAAATAAATAAATAAATTTATGTCTAAAGAAAAAGATAGCATGAATAACTGAACAGATCAAAAGTAGTTAGTGAAATTTCATGTAGGATATTTCTTGCGGAACACTCCAGTCAGGTAAACTGTTTAGGTGCAGCTGATAATGACAATATTAAGACATTTCTTTGGAATAATCAAAATAATATGAAGTGAGAAATAACCAACATACTCAAAATATCCAGAAGCAAGTCTTTCTATCAGTTTATTTATGTTAGTCACTTTGATGTATGACAGTCTTCCTGAGGAAAAAAAAAAAGGTGAGTGCGTGTCTCAAAAAAGACTTATTCTTTTTTATGTCACCATAGAATAACAATTTGAAAAGTTGCAATAAAAAGCAAGTGAAATTAAGATGAGAGAATTGCTAGCTCAAAATTATAATTATTGTTTTCATAATTTCAAATGGTTTTGAAAATACATATAAAAGAAATTAGTATGTTTTAATGTAAAACAATAGATGATCCAATAAAAGTTAATCAGTTGTGTTGTAGAAAATGGAAAAGATACAACAGTGAGAACAAACATTTTGTCTTTTGAAAATTAAAAAATGCTTTCATAACTTTGTAAATCCAACTTTCTTGAACAGGGTCCCTCTCCATGATATTCCAGTTAACAAGCTAGTCTCATTACTATAGTGTAATGGTTTCAATTTTCATGAGGTTTTCTACACTGTTGGCCTCAGGTCAGATTTTGCTAACTTTAGTAAATAGCTCTAAATAATTGCACATTCTAAAAAATAGCCAATATCAATATTTTAAAAATAAAATGTCTGTTGAACTTGATTGCACTATTTTTTTCTTTTTTTAATAACATTACTGAGTCTAATCAGTTCAATAAGGTCAAAATGGCAGCTGATCTCAAAAATGACAATCTGTTGTTAACTGGGACAAGGAATAACTTGTTAATTTTAATGCCTCCAAAATAAAACTACTCTCTATTAATAATCTGAGGGAACCCTTTCTGTTTTCTATCATATGGCTGATGCTAACCGCCACAAGAGTGATTCATTGCACTATCTCAGGCTAATGATTTCCACTGACATGAAGTGGAAAGATTATTTTGAAGGAATTGCTAGGTCTGCTGCTATGAAAGTTGTTCAGTGTGGTGCTGGACAATTTTTCTTGCCAGAATCTATCTTACATATTTATAAGTCTACCATTAATATATGCTTTGAATATTGCTGCCACATCTGGTCTGGTGCTCTTGCTATATATTTAAAGAATCCAAAGAAGAATCTGCAATGTTATTGGTTTTGAATAGCATCTCAGCTTCAGTGACTTTCCCACCACCATAATGAAGATTCCTTGTGCCTTTTCTATAAATACTTTCATGGTAATTGTTCTGATGAACTTTCCTCAATTGTAGCTAAACTTTATGAATTAAGCACAGTACTAGATTGGCGGCAAGATCTCATCATTTTACAGTTGAAATAACTAGGTGTAACCGTAAGTTCTATGTTTTTTGGTTTTTTTTGTACTTCTCACTTATGGAACTCTCTTCCAGCATCTTACTTTCAAGTCAAGTTTGATCTTCAAAAAATTAAATGCAATGTCAATTGTTATCTTCTGTCTTTTATAGTTTTTGCTCCTTAATAATGTTTCTCCTTTTCGTATATTTTTTCACATTCTGTAATAATCCCTTGTGTCTTAGTGGCTTTATTGCCTTGTTTGGGGTGAAATGATTTAAAAAAAAACAAAAAAAAGGTTCTCCACAGATTCCATTTCTTTACTATCTGTGAATTGACATGATTTCTTAGGAGAAGGTGGAGTGGTAGTTTGCTGATTTTTTATACTTTTGAATTTAGAATCGTCCATCTCCCCAACTGTTTGCCACGTTAGACAAGATAACTCAGTCTACCCTGCTATTTAACCTAAAGCAGAGAGGAGAAGAAATGGAGTCATGCCTATTTCAAGAGCATTTGTGTCAAAGTGAAAGCACCACTCAACTAGAATTTGAACATGGCTAGAGGTTTTAAAATCTGAATTAAACATTAATCATATTATAAATTTCATTCTGATTGTAAATATAATTCCTGGTACAAGAATACATTTTCAAAAAAAAAAAAAATAAGCAAACAAAACAATGGCTTGGTAAAGGGACTGTCAAGAAAATGTTTTCACATGAAATTTTACCATGATTTTTTTTTCTCAGATATGCACATTTTAATTCAAATAATCTGGAACATTTTCTTCAATAGCAAACGATTAGTTTGCTTATTTTTTCAAAATATAAATTCCATTGAATGGATTTTTATATATTCATTTGGCAATACAGCTGACTTTGCTTCTAAAACATTCACTGAAAACAATGATTTCTAAATCAACAAATTATGAAAAACTCTTTACATAAGGCAACAACCTTATTTAAATTATTAAAAGAAAATCATTCATTCATTACATTCTGAATACTCTTGATACAAAATTCATGATCTAAATCGTTTTTTTCAATGATTCAAATAAAAACACTAATCAACTTATATCATATACTACAACAGGTCACTGGAGAATGGTGAGGTCATTTTAGGACAAAGGCTAGATGAAACAAGATGACCAGCACTAAAAGTTGCATAACAAATGCCCACTTTTTCTGATAGAATTTTATAAGAAACCTTTTAAAATGATTTCATCTTTAAAATGATCAAAGAAATTAATTATACAGTGAAAATGTTATAAAAATAGAAATCTTTAATGATGTATAATATACATGAACTGTCATACACATTGACGTTTAAAAGAATTAAGATCCAAATAAATAACCTTTGGAAACAACATAGTGATGTTAATAAACTTTCATGAACTGTCATACATGTTTTTATGTTTGATTGAGAATCATTTCTCAAAGTTGCACCTTTAATGCATTGAATGATAAAACTTGTTTTCTTGAATAATATTCTTTAGCAAATAATGAAGTTTGGCATATATCTCACTAACTTGATACTAAGACAAAACAAGTTTGGTAAATATTTATAACTGATCTGCTATGCTGATTTCTCATTTAGAATTCCAGTCTGCTATGGTAATTTTCACTGACCTAATTTCAAAGTACTTGACTTTACAATTACTAAGTCTGCTGAAAACAAAATATTATCTTCCTTCAACTTTTATCCAAAAGTTTTATCTTTGAATCTGAAATTAAGTTTTTATCTTTAAATCTTAAATTGCCAACAATATACTAGTAAAAAAATAAAGTAGAAGTAATATTAACATTTGTTTCTGTAAATAAGGAAACCTGCTTTGCTACATTTTGTAATTTAGCCATAAAATTAAAGACACAGTTTTGAAGCTTGAATATTTAACTCCAATCATAAATAAGACATTACAACCAGCCTAATTAATGTCATTTTATGACATTTTATGTGATTTACCCCACATCAACAGATCTAAATTATACAAGGCATAAATAGTGCCAAACTAACATCACTACAAACATATTAATATTCTATATCAAGCCTACAGAAAATATGGTCCACATGACAACCCAGTGCGACCTGTGAGGAGTTTTCCAGAGTCAATTTTAATGTTAATCAGAATAAATTTGTTGAATGATTCTGTATGAAAAATTCAGTTTTTGCATCTAATTAATCCTTTTAACTTTCTGTAAAAAAAAAAAGAAGAAAAATTTCTTGTCATCCCTCTCTATATATCTCTTACTATCTCACTCATACTCACTAATTTAATCATGCAACCCGCGGCTAATTTTCTGCAATCAATGTGCCGCTTCACATTTTTTTAAATTGTCGGGGGACATAGAATTGGTTAAGTTTTAGAAGAGTTATCTCCCTTACTGTCAATTTGTTCTCGGTATTAAGCCTCACTAGAGTTTGCATATTAACAAAATAATATACACAATTAAAGTCAGAATACTTTCTTTATCGTATTATTTTGTTTTTTCTAATTTACCAAAATGGAAACCAGACATAAATAAAATTACGTAAAAAAATGTTACTGATGAATCATTATATCATTTACTAATTTTATTCTTGAACAACTAAATAATGTTTTCATCATTATGCATGAAAGAAACTTATCTTGGTTGTTATGGTAATGTTTCAGTCATTGTATTAGGTTGGTGCAAAAATAATGTCGTTTTCTCACATAGTAACATGTGAGAAAACGACATTATTTTTGCACCAACCTAATACCTTCCAGCCTTCAACAGGAGCCTGTTGTATTTGGTAACCTTTTCAGAATTTTGAACTTAACAATATACCTTTTTCTTTTTACAAGCCCTAAATGCCACTCAAGATAGAGGATCACAGATTAAGAGACACTACTTATATGCTTAAGGAATTTCTTTGTATTAGTCATTACTTTCCAGTCTATTTGGCTGTTTGTGTTTTCTTTTACTGAACCAGAGAATATAACTTTTGTACACTACCCAACACAGAGATTGAAATCACAACTACCAGAGTACAAGATATGTTTTAACCAATGCTTTAATCCACTAGACCATGTGCTTTTTAGATAATCTACTAGTGAAATTTTGAAGCCTAGAGTGGAAGGGAGAAAAGATGGTGGAATTTTTCTTCCTTATGAATCAGAAACTTCTGAGGTTACTGACCAAGTCTGGCAGACATGTGAAGGAGGCTGAAGAGTACAACTGCTAACATGTTTTGAGTATACCAACCAAGATGAGTTTGAATGTAAATTTAATTATAATTCCTAATCTAAAAAATTAGGACATAAATAATGTCTTTGTATTTTATAAAGGCTCATTAATATTACTAAGTGTTTGTGTGTGTGTGTATATATATATATATATATATATATATATATATATCCTAAATCTGATTGAATCTTCAGCATGCATGCTGATCATATTTTAACAAGTAGTGTTTTCAGGGAAGGATTAAAGCCCCCAAGTGATATCATTTACTATTTTTACCCATAACTGAGAGGAAGAGTGGAATCTAATCCTGATTTTTTATTTCAGAGTTGTATTTCTCTTAGACTGGTTACCAACCAAGGCTAAAGATTACACTCTTCTCTAATATTTACCCATAGCTGGAAGATAGAGGAAGAGAGAGAATCATATATTTACCAAGAGCATTAGTATGAAGTGATCCCAAACTGTTTCAGCTAAAATTTGAACTTGGATCATTGATGCCTTTTTCTGTGTTGTTAACTCTTACATTAATGTTGCAGAATGAGTAGACTAGCACAGAATGGCAAAACTACTGGTCAAAAGAACTCATAAGCAAGGAATTCTGATAGTGATAGATTGTCTTTGTCTAAGTTTTGATATAAAACCAAAATAGTGCAAAGACTAAGAGATAGCTTCAAGAATTAGAAGGGTCAAGATGCCTCCTTGCACTCAGATTTCTTAGTGAGGCTAGCGAGCACGGGACAACCAGTTGACATGCACCCCCTTGATCATCTTCCTCTCCCTCTTGCTTTCTCCTAGAAACAATACCACAACTACTATCCTCGTAAAGTAAGATAAAAAAGAATTTTGTCCATCACTTATGCAGTCTAAGATGTAGCAGAATTGAAGCCAGGGATAATACAAAACTCTACATCACCTGCACATATATATATAGACACAAAAGTAAAAAAAAATTTAATTGTATTTCCATCTTGCAAATACAAAGTCTTAATACATAGTTTATTCACTTAAGACACTTTGTTTAGTTTCAAACATTTTCTTGAGAAGTCTGTGGTAGTTTGTTTCTACTAGCAACAAAAAGGCCGACTGGATATGGAGTCCGACTGCTGGTAAGTGAATTTGATTCTTGAATTGTAATCAGACTATTATCATTTGCAACACTAACTAAATCTGTACTGTAATTAAGACTGTCTCTGTTATTTACATGTGATGAATCTGAGGTAGCTTGGTTGTGAGTTATAGAACTGATTGGTACAAGGTCTAATTCATCATCATCAACCAACTGAGATTTGGTTTTGTTTTCAGAGTTATCATGGTTACTGGTTGTAATTTTAGGCAATTGTGCTTCATTCAGATCAGAAATGTTAACTATCTCTGGTGAAGAGGGATTTATAGACTGACCAGAAGAATAACCAAATGTCAATTCTCCATCATTGCCATCACCGTTATCATCCTTACTGATACCATTGTTATTATCAATAGTACTGGGGTCAACTGTTGAGGATGTAAGATGGGAATCATTAATCACGTTGGAAGAGATGTTGTTAAACTGCATGAATAAATCTTCATGGATTCCATAGCGATTGTCATCAGGACCACTTGGTTCTACTTTCAATTGATTGTTTTCAATTGGCATTATTTCAATACAGCCATTGTCATCATCTTCAGATTTAATATTCACTTCTGAATCCCCAGTTGTTGGAATCATGGATCTTTGTGTATCTCGGGACACTAATGTCGAAGAGCAACTTGTAGCAACTGTTGTTGCAGGTGTGGGCTTAGATCCAGGCAACTGAGATCTAGCTGAGTAGTGAGAGCTTTCTAGCAGCTTTAAAAGAGGGCTTAAATCTGCTGGCTGGATTTCATTTGTTGGTGCTGCTTTTTGCTTATTGTTTGACAGCAGTCCAGAAAGAGAAGCTGGCTCCAAAAGAATTGGTTCCATTATGGTAGACAGAAGAGAGGTTATCCTGACTTTTTGGAGTTCATTGCTACACAGCTGCTCAAAGTCTTTCATGTCCAGCCGCTGGGCAATGATTTTTAGTTGTGAAAGAATGTCTTCATCTAAGTTTAATACACCACTGTACATGTATTCTGCAAAGGCCAAAAGGGCTTCTTTGCTTATAGAACTGGGGAAGGTCACTTTAGAAAACACATTGCTTGGAGTGCTGTACAGAACAGATAAGACTTTTGGGCAAACAGCTCCAAGAACCATCTTGTGGATCTACAAATGAAGCCAAAATAAGAGAAAAAAGAATACATCAAAAATATAACTGTCATAGAAAACTGAATAAGTTATAAAAACACAATTCAACATAATCCAAACAACAATAATAATACATATGCAAACAATATATTAAGTGTATGTGCCCTCTTTTTGAAAACTAGAGACTGAATTCCAAGTAGAAAACTTTATTTTTCTTTAATAAGAAAGTGCTGGATATTTTCCATATATCTAATTGCAGGTAATTTTTATAATAATGTACTGAAGATAGTGAGACTAATAAATATATAACATATATTTAATTTATAATAATGGTTAGCCTCACACATTATTGTGTTCCTCACTGGGTGCCTTGCTATTGTAACCATGTGCCAGATTAGATTTAGTAAGTATTTATGTTATTGCAGGAAGTGATTGCAACATTATTTATATATGTATATAGATCTTCAAGAAATAATACAAACAAAAAACTTCAGCATTTGATGAGTAACATTTGTATTACAAATAAATATATATTGATAAAAGCCCTTCATTTAAAACACAAGTGCAATTTTCTTTAATACATAAAAAAAGAAAAAGCTTCTTTTTTATTCTTTGAAAAATTAAATAAAAGTCCTAGACAAGTCATCTTGCTTTCTTTTCAAATTACTTTCATTTAAGAATAACTTTTGTCAAGTGCAACAATTTTTGGGTAAGGAGTGTGTTATTGTCATTTGCTTTGCCATGCCATTTTTTATCCTCTATTTTATAATCCGAAATAAATCCTACCTCTGTCCCATAATGATCGTTACATTTGTATACACATTTCATACACTAAATGTAACAATTATTATAGGACAGAGGAAATACTGACTGAGCTTAGTTTAGTCTTTTTTATGATCACACCAGTGGGGAATTAACTCACTGCAATAGTAATAGTCTATAAGAAGAGTTTAAGCATAACTCCATGACAAATTATAGTTCCACTACAAAATAATAAAAAAGAAGTTTACTGTCTAATCTACAAACAATTCTTCCTTTCTTACCATTTTATTCTGCTGCCTCACTTACAAACAATTCTTTTTTCTAGCAGTTTTTTCTGCTGTTTTACTTCAATTTTCTTTTTTCAATTCTTTTTTCTTGTATTTTTTATGATGACCAAAAATAACTTTTGCTCATCTGTTATTTGAAATTTATCTGAAGAATACTGACATATTTAAAATAATAGTAATATTCAGCACCAATTCACACAAACCTGACACAAATAAAAAAAAAAGAAAGCTAATTTCAAATACAATATTTTCAACAAGCAACATTTCATTAAAAGTGTTGCAAGTATAAACTTTTAGGATTAAAGACAGGCATTTGTATAAAAAAGGGTTGGAAAATAGAATCTGGAAAGGAGATTTCTCACCAGAATATTAGTGGTCCCATTACTGATGTACGTGTCACATAGACGTCCAGTCTTCCACAAGGAGAACATGTTAGACATAACAGATACTTGATGATTGGGGACTACAAGTGTCCGTTTTTCCTTTTCGGAAGCAGCAATGAAAGGCTGGGATTGGAATCTCACTTCATTCATAGGAACATGTCTGGAAAAGTCACAAATAAAACATCAGATAAGGAAACTAGTGTCATATTTTCTATTTTTCCTGAATCCATTTACAATTCCTCAATGTCACAAAACTGTTAGAGGGCTCATGCAGCCATTTTGTGCATAATAGTGATAGACAATTTTAAAAAGATCTAAGATTTGAATACTTCTGTGTTATCCTGTTTTCTCTTGATACTGATATTTACTGTCCTAAAACACAAAGTGCCCTGAAATAGGCCCAAAACTAAATGGAGTACTTTACAGAAGCAATATTTTATAAGCTACAAAGGAAATTTATCAAGTCAAAGACACTTCAATGTCTTGCAGCACAGACTTCAACAGATAGAAAGTTGATAGTTCCAGTGAAGACATTAAGAGAAAAGACACCAGGGCCGTACAGAAAAGCAGTAAAATCAACAACTGTAACATAATAACAGTTAATATATCAATAAAATATCTTCTTTTAATTTATTTTTAAATATTTGTAAATATGTCTGCTTTTAATGTTTCAATAAACATTTATAAATATTTATCAGAAATATATATATACTATGTATATGAAATAATCCAAGTGTTTAAATAATCTACTGACTATTGTTTGTGTTATATGGCAATAATTGTAAGTAAAATGATGCACTAAAATACATAATCATTTTAAGTTTTCTGGATATTAATGCAAAAAAAATAATAAGTGTTTTATGCAAAACTTAGAGAAAAAACTCACCAATACCAGGCAATAAAATAAGATATCACAAATAATGTCTTAATTGTGGTTTCAAACTATACCAATGAATGTGTAGCTTTAGAACATAAGACTGAAGGTTAAGTGGTTAGAAATATTATACCTCAGTGAAACTCAGAATAAAAAAACAGAATAAAAGCTATTCTATTATTCTAACAATCACTATAAAAAAAAAACTTTAATATTCTATTTCTCTCTACTTGCTTATAAAATGTCAAGATGTCACTAACTCTCAGATAAATCCATTATTACTGCAAAAAGGTCAGTCAAGAGATTCCAGTAAAATTAAAATATGGTAATTATAAAATTTTAGATTTTACTACCATGAAAAATAAAATATCCAAAGAGTCTTCTGAACAAATATAGGGGAAATTTTAATATGTACTACTTGATATTTTAAGTTTCAGGAATTGCATAAATTAGACAACACATGGCAATGGTTATAAGATTAGTTTGGGCCAGGCTTGCCAGATTGGCCTATAAATAGTGAATTGGGCAACATTTGTCAGCCTTGTGCTACTAAATTTTGAATTGATGTATTTTTCTTCTAGTTAACCTACATAGCATGGCAATTGTTTGCATGAACACAAGTATTGGGTTTCCAGAGAGGATCAGACTAATTATAAAGTAGTAATGAGCAACAAAATGAATCTGTTAACTTCTACTTTATGACTAGGCACAATACATGGCAATAATGTCCTTAGCTGTATCACTCAATGATCACAAGATAATAAAATATTAGGTTGAGTCATAGATGATTTCCGTTTTGTTTCTTAACTTTATTCTTCAAAAAATAAAGTACAATTATATTTTATATATTCACTATTATTTGCAATGATTTGTTGTCATTTATCAAGCAGTTCTTTGATATGTATTTGGTACAATTCTGCAGGTTTTGATTGTAAAATCTTTCCACAAATTCTTGAATCTAGTTTTCATTAGAAAAAGTTTTCCCCATCAAAGCATTTTGCCATTATCAAAAAAGGTAATAATTAGTTGGTGCAAGGTCAGGTGAATATGGCAAGTGGAGTGGGACAAACCGATAGATTTTCAAAATTTTTCCTGTGTTATACTTGCTATATATAGCCTTCCATTGTCATGGCAGAGAACAACATTTTTCCCTTTAATCCACTGTGTATGCTGCCACTGCTGTGCAATAGCTAAGATATGTGAGTGTACCTCAAATTTATTAACTGCCATGCATGATTAGTAGTGGGACACTTCAATGTTGTGTAATGGTTAGCAGGCTTGTCTCAATTACAATCAAATAGTGAGTTCGATTCTCAGAGAGTGCTCTCTGCTTTTGGCCTTGTGCTACATCTAAGCTATGCCTAGTAAATTACTATATGATTAGTAGTTAGTATGATACATTCATCATTACAACTGGTTCTCAGAAACAGAAATTACTTATGACTCAACCTTATAATTTGGAATGGAAATTTATAAAGGAGAGAGAAGCATCATTGTTGGTATTTAAAACTCAAAAACACTTTTTTGTTACATACCCATTATTTTTTATCATTTTGGATATAGTTAATACTCACGATATAATGCTAGCTTCTATTCTGGGCATTTTTGCCAAGGAAGGCATTGAATCATGTTCGTCAATAATTATGGAATCATTATTTCCTGCAGAAATGTTTGTTTTTCCTCTTCTCTGTTCTTGGAGTTCCCTTGAAATTCTTTGGGAATGTATATCAACTCCTTCTGATGCTACAGAATTAGAGGTCATTTCTTCAACTGGTAACTGCAAGGGGATGACCTCTGGGAACATTCGACGTGGCTGTTGATGGTTTGTTTCACTAGCTGACCGCTTGTGGCCACGTACTTTGTTAAGAGTAAATGAATGGTTGATTCTTTGCTGGTCATGATTATTTAGTTCAATACTGACCAATTCATTTCCTTCTTCACTGGACATTGTCTCTGGAATTACATGTGTTTGCTGCAGTGAAAAAATAGTTATGATAATTAGTAACTGATTAATTTGAGATTCCCTTTGAAAGTTATGTGGTTGAATAATCTTTTATATTAACTCAGGGATTTAAAAAATTGTCTATCGTATTGTGAATAAATCCTATTAAAATTTTTCATTTAAGAGTTAATTTAAAGAAGCAATGTATTTTCATGAGAAAATAGATTGATCTTTATCCTAAAATGACCTCAATTTCATTAGAAATTTTTGCATTTTGAGAAAAATTAAGTTTTAAAGTGAAAATGAATGAAGTGGCTTTAAAGTGGGGATTCAATTTACAAGAGATTGTATATATATGTGTGTGTGTGTGTGTGTAGAACTAAATCCTTACTGTGTGTGTGTATGTATGCATGTATGTATGTATATATATATCATTTGATAACACTGCTTGCACACATTCTCATGACTCATTCACAATTTAAAATAAATAGAGCATCTACTCCATTAAGAGTATCCACTAAAAATAACATTTAAAGTGATAAAAATATGCTGTATTTATAAAAAAATTGGTTTGTTTATGTTTTGTATATGAAACTTTTGGAAATCTAAATGAGAGAGATATTCTTAAAGGCTTAATCATGAGACTCTTTGTAGCCAAGTCAGTTAAAGCATGTTGGATCATATATATATATATATATATATATATATATATATATATATATATATATATATATACACAATAAATCTGAAAAATAGCTCACTGGTTTAATTTTTTATAAAATCTAATAAATGTTTAAAATTTATGTATTTCAAGTCAATATCTTTTAAATAACATGTGCATGTATAGATGCATGCATGCGTGTATCCAGCAATGAAATGCAAAAAAGCTTGAGCTGAGACTTGGAACATATGCTTTTTGATTCATAATAATTATGTTGAGTTCTGACAAAATTGTTGCTATAAAGAAAAAACAAAAATTTTATTTTAACTTGCATCCACTAAGTAACATCTCCCACAATAATATCAGAGTTACTTACCTTTATTGACAGTGTTGTTATATGTACTAAACTTAGGTTAGTCTGATAGAAGGCCAAAACCATGTGGATTGATCCCACTATTCAGTAGCAATTATCAATCAAACTAACTTTCTGACCATTATGCTAAGACATCTTTTCTTCTGTTGATTATATATAATGTAATTAAAACAAAGTTAATTTTTAGTCATTATTAAAACATAAAGTTAATTTTTAGTCATTATTTACAAAAGGTTTCCATGAATACACTCGATCTGAATTTCTGGGACAAGGAGTTATCATATGCAGATTAGTGGATTAAAGTGTTGATTTGTGAATTTGCTGACATTGTGAGTTCAATTCCTGGGCAAGGCACTCAGCATTTGAACTCAGTGGTAACAGGGCAATAACCAAGCACTACTAAATATGTGAAACAAATGCAATCTACCTCCCACCACATAGATTAAATAAATGTGCCAATTTGAAATTCCCTGGAGGTTACCCAGATTGACAAGCACCTGATGAAGGCTGGAGTGCACAATAGCCAAAATGTTGTGATAACAACAACAAAGATAAGGACAATAGTCCACATCTAAATAATGTAAATAAACTGATCTGTTTTTTTTTATTCAATCTTTTTACGACAGACTTAGATTTCACTAGGGGTAAACATTATATTATCTGAAGGTATCATCAGCTAAATGAAAAGCAAGATCATATGACTAACATAATTGTTGATTGATTTATTTTTTCTTTATGGCTTATCAACCCTCTGCAGGTTATTTAAAACCAAAACATAATTTGGATTGTAAGAATAATTCTTTTTTTTGTGAGTGAATATTGCATTAACAATTTTTTGAGAATAACAATGATTTTTCCAGATACAAGTCCTACTATTTAACCCACAGCTGGGGAAGGAGGTGGCTTCATACCTTTCCCAAGTGTATTTGTGTGTAAGTGAATGTAATGAACCCGACTGGAATTTGAACTCAGCTCTTCGATTCCTCATTCCAAGCCCCCTACACCACTTGTATGTTCTGACAATCCTGTAAAGGATTAAAGACTACAGAAAGGTGTCGTACAATACTGATTGATTGACTTGTTTGTTTTTATGGCATATGAACCTTTTGCAGGAAATATTTTTAGATTGTAAAATCTTTGGAGATAATGATTTATTGATATGTCCCACTAATTAACCCATAGCTAGAGAGAGAAGAGGTGGACTCATACCTTTCCTAAGAGTATTTGTGCATAAGTGAATATAACGAACCCGACTGGAATTGGAACTTGGCCCTCCGATTTTCAATTCTGAGCTGTTATCCATTACACCACCCACACATCCAAGCTTACAGCACCAGGTATTCCCAAGTGGTAACCCATCTAGGCACTGACGCTGCTTAACTTTGATGGTTGTACAAGAACCGGTGTTTCAATGTGATATGGCCATAAGCCAGCATTTACTAGAGTTGAATTATCTTGAAAGTATAAAAGAAAATAATTTTTTTATGTTCTAATATTTTTATGCTATAATATTAATTCATTTCAAAAATAAATTTATCATTTCCCCATTTAAAAAAAAAAATAAAACCAACATAATACTGAGTAGTTCTGTTCATAAGAAATACAGTTTTTCTGAGCTTTCTCATATCTGAGTAATGGGCAGATAAATCACCCAGACTGAACAAAGAATCATTAAGTAAAATCATGGACAAATAGAAACTAATTATATTTTATTGGATTTTCAGATAAATTTATTCATCATTTCCATTTATTTTATTTTAATCCTATTATTCATCAACAAATCAGTCAATAATTTAAAAATAATGTTAAAATATTTTGCGTGTTAATTCAAATAACACTGAAAGAAACAAAAAATTTATCTGACAACCCAATACACAAAAAAGGAAGATAGAAATTTGTTTACCAATTGTTTGTCATTGGTTCCACTTGCAAGATCCCAATAAATGCTGCTGTCTGTTTGCTGAGTATCATTGCCCAATTGACAGTAATACTGGGGTCTTCCAGAAATTGACTGTGATGCTGGTACATCATTAATGTCTGCAGACTGCTGATAACTGGTCTGACGCTCATCACCCCCAAGGTAATGAATGACAAATTTCCTATTGTTACTAAAAAGCCGATAAACATGTTTCTGAGAGAGACCATCCTGCCTGTTTTTCACAGATAGACAAAATGTAAATTTCCTTAAAGCAGGATTTCGGTTTATTGTCAGGACAGATGACCCACGCTTAAGCCATTCATAACCATCTTTTTTCCATTCTCCAGATTCTTGCAAGGGGCCAATTTTTAAGAGATAGATTTCTCCATTAGCTGGTTGGCAAGGGGGTTTGTTAAGGAATATCTCATCAGGGAGCCAGAGTAGATCCATGGCTTCTTTACTTTCTAAAGGCTTGTAGACACCACGGTTGTAAGGTTCAAGTGGTATATTAAGAAAAGGTGTACATAATTGCAGGTCAGGATTACATGCAGACAATGGTGGTATAGAGTCTGTGGAATCAGCCAAAACTTTCCTCTTGCGTCTCACTTTTCGGCTTGAATTTTTGTCTTTATCATGTCCAAGGCGCAATGTGGGTGCCCAATCAGGACTTGAAGTTTCATAAAGGGTGGAAGGTTTCCCTATAAAACAAAATGAGGATTTATTTTTATTTTTAAGTCAATGGATAATGTCCAATTATTTCTGGACAAATTTATTGTGAGTTAAGATTATTAAAACAAAATTGCTATTATGAAGATTTTAAAATTAAAATTATCAATTTCTGTGATATAAGATTATGATAAAGGCAGATTTATATGCAAGCAGTTGATTTGATTGATTTGTTTGTTTTCTTATGGTTTATCAACCAAAACATTTTCGATTGTAGGAGGTCCTTATAGTACCTGGTATTCTCAAGCAGTCCCCCATCTAAGTACTGACCAGTCTCAGCATCACTTAACATCAGTGATTGAATGAGAACTGTTTTACTCAATGGCAATCTGCTGAAAGAACACTTCTAAGTTGCATGGTTGCACATTAAAAAAAATGTTCAATAAAATTTCAATGCTGCACCTAAATTTTGAAAGTTTCACATGAAAAAATTCAATTTATTCCCTTATAAACATTCAACCAAGGAGATATTTTAGTAAAAGTAATTTGAAGTTGGGTTTTTTTAAATTTTGAGAATCCTTATATAAAATATAATACCTATGTTCAACAATCCTTAGTTTAGACCTACTTATAATTTAAGTAATAATGATATGAATAAATATTAAAGAAAAAAGTGAACACTAAATAAATCTTTTCTTTTCTTATACACTTTTTGTCATAAGTAACTAACTTTTCAATGATCAGCTCAAAAGTAAAAATAATTTTTTCATTTCACCCCAAGCAAGGCAATAAAGCCACTAAGATGCAAAGGATTACTGAGTGTTAAAGAATCTAATAATAAAAAATAAAACACTATTAAAAAAAGAGAACAAGAAAAGAACAAGAATTAAAAAGGCAGAAAATAACAATTGACATTGCATTTAAATTTTTGAAGATCAAAGTTGACTGGGAAGGAAGAAGCTGGAAGAGTTCAACAGGCGAGAAGTGCGAGAGAAGAAACTGCTAGCCTATAACTTACAGTTACATCTAGCCATTTCACCTGTAAAATGATGCCAATCAAGTACCACATTTAAATTCATAGACTTGGTACCATATAGGAAAGTTCATCAGAATAATTACCATGAAAGTATTTATAGAAAAGGCACAGGGAAGATATGTTACAGCAGTGGGAAAGTGAGTGAAACTGAGATGCCAGGTCAGGACCAACAACATTGCAGATTCTTTGGATTTTATCAAGAATCTCTAAATATATAAAGATTCTGAATAAACTCCAAAGAAGAATTTCTGTACATTTTACTTCTTCAGTTTCTCATAAGTTTTTGGTCCTATACAAAACCATGAAAAAAAAAAAAAAAAGAAAAAAAAAGGGAACATTGCTTTTTACTTTCATTAACTGGAAGAAAATTTGCAAACTTTGATACATACATTAAAAAATCGTGTACATATAAACATGTACTTTCTTATATGCTTTTCACTTCTAAAACAAACATCAGAAAATGTATCAAATTTTTGGCAATGCTTAACCTATGTGCCTGAAACAAAACATAAAACAGTGTGTCAAAAAAGTGGTTATTCCACTGCCACTGCTTTTACTGTATACACTTTTGACTCCCTCGGTAATGTTTATTTACAAAATTATAAAAATATAAGAACCAAGTACAATGCAATATTTACTATTTAACTTTTAGAAAAGTTTATTATTTACCATTTAATAAAGAAATAAATTGGAAAAAAAATCTTTTTATTCAAAACTTTATAAAATTTACAAAATTATCAAAATATGTAAACCAACTACAATACTATATTTATTACTCACCATTTTATAAATAACTATGAAAATGATTTTTTTTTTATTCAGTTTAATAAATAATGTTTAATATATTTATTGTTGGTTATCAAAAATAAAGAAAATACATAAATCCATTTTTATATATTTGGGTTTTATTAAAATTTCAATCATCACTTTTTAAAAACAATAAACATTGCCGAGGGAATCAAAAGTGTATACAGCAATAGCAATGTCAAGGGAATAACCGTCCTTCTCACACACTGCTTTGTGTATCCTATATAGATATTTACAAAGTTTAGCTTTGTACAGCACAAGGTCAAAAGTGTTGTTATCAGAGTAATTAGGCTTGACTTATCTGTTATCAAGAAAGTTGGATATAAAAATCTATATTATAAAAGAGTTGATTCTATCAGTCACACACTGCATAACTTCGCATATACATATATACAAGGTAGTATATGTGTATGTCTATGTTGCATGTGTTTGACGTACATGTGCTTGTTGTTTTTAATGTACACCACACACAAGCATACACACAATTTGACTGAGTTTGATTAATACAACTTTGTCTCACTGGTAAAATAATTCAGCAGTTTAAGACAGGTAAATTTTATCTAAATTAGATCAGTACCTGCCAAATTTAAAATCTAAATTGTTTATCCATTTAAAATACATTTATTTATTAGAAAATATATTCAATTTAAATACAGGAAGAGTCATAAAATTACTTCAAAGGGGTTGTAGCCAGACAGAAAAGGAAGCTCTTAACATTTATTTCATATTAAAATTAAAAGATATTTTTACAAAAACACATTTATTCCAATTATATCTGTTGATTTGGTAAGTTCCATCCCTGAAAATTAATTATGGATATTTATTTACAGTATACTTATCATCTCCTTTATGAGCAAGTAAATGCAATCATTTGGATAGCCCTACTTTCATCCAGTGAGATTACAACGTTCCTTTTCCTGCATCCACTATTTCTGCCAACTTACCGATGCCTGACATTTTTTCCCAACTTTTCACTTTCCGCTTCAGGTTTCGTACATCTTGCATGGTTATTGCTTTATGGTATTTACCCTGGAGGAATGATTTTAATTGTTTGTTGTCTGTGTTAAGTTTCACTACATCCTCTACGTCTTCCATCTCCGAACTTGTGAGTCTGCGTTTCTGGCTATAGAAGGGCTGTAACGCTATACTGACCTCATGATTATGCTGCAGAGAAGTCTTTGTGATAACCAGCTTGTTTTTTCTTGCGGTTAATGCCACTAACACGTTACAGCCACTTGGAAGATATCGCTGTTTTTGTCTTATGCCCAGTCCTTTTCGTTTCGGACTGCCGTAGTGTACACATACGAATGAGACAGAGCCGTACTTCAGTTTGATAGGGATTTGCTGCTGACGACGCTTATTTTCACTGATAACAGAGCTAGAAGACTTCACTCGAAACACGGACCCCGTCTGATTCTGATATTTCTTGAAAAAGAAGTCAAATTCTTCAAAAGTGTTGAACGTGTCCGTGGAGAAAACATCCCTGAAGACAGATGTTGTGTCTGTACGGGTACACGTGTCTGCCTGTATGTCGTCTTGTTCGTGGTTGGCAGATGAATTGGCTGGATATTCCTGTGGTTCTGTTGATGCGTGCAACTCCATGTTATTAGGACTGGAGGTGACTGTTTACAAAACACGCCGGCACTAATTCTGTAACTACTTTACTGGCTGTTTGAGTGATAAACAACGCTCCCGAAATTCTTCTCGCTATATTTTCCCCTCATTACCCTCTCACCACCTCCCTCTAAACTACTTCCAGTGATAAACAAAGCTCTTGATATCCCTCTCTCCCAATCCACCTTCATTACCCTCAGAACACTTAACCCAGGATTTCCCATTTGCATCATATCATCATCATCCACCCACCCACTTTCACACGGAAATTTTTTTCACCGCCCCACCTATATAGTAAATATTCAAAAGCATACCAAAATTGTTTGGTAAAAGATTGTTCTTCTTCTTCTTCTTTTACGTATCGTGTCGTGTGACTTCGGGACGTAGGTGATCATGGCCCTCCACAATTTCTTGTCCTTTAGCTCTTTTTCTACTTTGTTACTTGTTCACTGACTATACCAAAGGGAAGTAAATAACTCCGACTTACACTGTCTGCTACCGTAACAAATAAACGAAAGCAAACTTGACCATCAAAAATTTTTATGGCCAAGGTTGGATTTTTATACTTATAGTTATGGTTAGCATTGCAAGTGTTGATAAAAAATAAACGATTTTTGTTCATAATTATAAAATTAAAAAGAATATACACTACTAGCAGCTAACAAAAATACAGCGAATATTTTTTGTTCTTCTCTTATCTGATTTATATCCGAAAAAAAATGTTATTTTGTCTGAAGAACTATTTGAATGTCAATGAATGTATAGTCGAACTCTCGATGGAACGAGATCAGAAGACTCTCATAGGAAACGAGAAGTAACAACACAACTAACAACATGGCGGACATTATTTATATTTGTATAAATAAAATCTCTTGTTAATCGTCACCTGGCATTGTTCATTACATCTGGCGACGAGGGTGATGCAATATGGCTCCGGATATACAACAAAAAAGTTTTGGAAAATGTTATTTTCCTAATATACAAACTTACTGAAAAAACCGCATACCGGCGCCTCGCAAATTACAAACACGTGGTTGACGTCGAAAACGGAAATTAATACCACCATTCAAGTAAGTGATTTAACTGTTACATTCCTGTCATCTTGAAAGACTTAGTCGCTAATATTAAAGTAAACAGCTACATCACGGAAATAAAATAAGTAGCAGCCTTCCAAGTCTGGAAATATAGTGCTAAGATTACGGTCACACACAAATACTAACTAAAAAAAAAAAAAAATTTTTCAAAAAAATAATATCCAGAGCTTTTGCACAGGGTGATTTGTCACAACTCCAACAACTGGATACAGTTGGGGAACCGGAATCTTGGCATCAGATATGGAAAAACTGGAAAGTGAATTTAAAGATTTTAATTTAATAGCTTCAGGTGTCTCGAAAGTCAAACAAAAACGCAGAACAAAAAAGATTCATTAAGGAAAATATGGAAAATGTCACAGAATAGTAGAAAGCTGAGCAAGAAACAAGTCCTGGAAATGGTAGAACAGATAGCATTTCAAATCTTTAACTAGCATTTCGCTCTCAAGGAAAATATACCCAAAAAACACACACAAACTTTTTTAAACTGAACCAAACACTCTGTGAAGAGACAGTGAAAAACTTTATAAATCGTCTCATGATACTACTGATGCTATGCAATTTTGAAGGTGATTCAGACAACTTGGTCAGAGATAAAGCGCTTCTCCATATAAAACACCCTGATCTAAAAGCAAAATTATATTGGGAAGAAAATAATTTCACATTAGGATGCCTTGCTGAAATCACTATGTGACCATTAAAAAGATGCTCTCATTTTGAAACCTTGATCCAACAAACCAAATGTGCAGTAACCATAAATCTGCCAAACTCCACAGTGGCATCCACTTGTTATAAATGTGAAATTCAAGGACACTATGGTCATGAATGTATCCAAAGTAAACATCAAAGATGTGGCCATTGTGGAGAAAAAAAAGATCACTTTGTTGACAAGTTTTGTTTTCATAAGGAAAAACAAATACAAATGACAAGAGTAAACAAAAGCAGTCACAACAAAGGTCATAAAGACAGGCAAAGTTGCTGTGGAGCTTATGTCATGGAGAAGGAGCCCAGCATAGTGTAGAGGAAAGGAAAACCACTGACTGAAAAGCTAACACCTATTTAAGTTATTTGGAGCAGATGTAATAGAACTATGCCTCAATAACATTACTAGTAATAATCAGGAGCACAACACACATTCAATCAAAGATTTTAAACAGCTAAAAAAGGCCAGATCTGAAATCAATCTCCACAAAGCTCCCCTATGCTAGCTTTTAGGGAAATATGCACTGATTGTGCAGATTAAGCAATCTGTTACTACTTCATTTTTTTTGTTATACCACAAGTACAATCACCTCTCCCTAGTGGTAAAACCAGCAAAGAACTTGGACTTTTAAAAGTTGGCATTAATGCTGATCTCTTACATTGTTTTGAAACACATGTATGGACAGTTACGCAAAAAAATTCCAAGAGTATTTACAGGAATGGTTAAACTCAGAGACTATCTAGTGAAACTTAAGATAGATCCAAAGGTTACCCCTAGTTGTTTAACCAGTGTGCAAAATTCCATTTGACAGCTTGTTCTTGACAAACTCCAAGAACTAGTGGACCTAGAGTAATCAAGAAAATCACAGAACCTGCTAAATGTTACTAGTAAAAGTAGAAAAATATCTGAAGAAGGTAAACATGATGTCATGAGATGCACTGACATGAGAAGAGCTAATGAAGTTATTGCCCATGAGCACCATCCTGTGCCAAAAATGGATGAAACAATCCAGGAAATGTCAGGAAGAAAATTCTTCTCAAAGATCAACCTCAACATGACCTACCATCAAATATAGCTACACCCTGATTTCAGACAAATTACTACATTTACCACACCAAGGGGGCTCTTCAGATACAAAAGACTCTTGTTTAGAGTGAACATGAAACAGAAAAGTTTCCACAAATAATGAACCAAGTCATTAAGGAGTGTTCAGGAGCATACAACATGCAGATGACATGGTAATAGTTGTAAGCACAGAACAAGTGCATGACTCGAGGCTGACCAAAGTAATTCAATGAGGATTGATTCATTTTCTACAGCTTATCAATACTTTACAGGTTATTTAAAGCAACAAAATATTTTCAAATTATAAGAAGTGGGTAATAGTGATTTTGTGATAAGAATCTTACAGATTAACCCATAGCCATAGGGAGAAGAGGTGGATTCATAGCTTTCCGAAGCATATTTGCCCGTAAGTGAATATAATTGTTGTAGCATACCTACAGATGATAATGGGTATGTCTCCATTCACATAAATACAGTAGTAAATACTGTATGTTGGTCTGCAGTTGGAGATTCATTGTGGAATTCAGTTGACACACTTCTAGCAGTTGACTACTTCTTCTATGTGCCGCTGGCAAATCTTATATGTTATTGTTCATTACCAAACTTCATGTGATTATTCTATTCAGTAACCTTCCCTAGGTTACAACAATAACGAACCCAACTTAAATTGGAACTTAGCTCTCTGATTAACAATTGAGCAATTATCCACTCCAATCCATTACACCACACACATATATCTAAGCTTACAGCATCTGGTATTCCTGAGTGATCACTCATCTAGGTACTGACCAGGCTCAGTGTTGCTTAACTTCAGTGATTATAATGATTTTCTAAGCCCGGCTCAGATGTGGCACATGGCTGAAAGCATGGGGCACCCAGTGAGGATCGAACTTACTACTCAGTTGTAATTGATCTAGCAAGACAAGCTTTCTAACCATTGCACCACGCTGAGGTGCCCAACTTCAGTGATTATATGGTAACTAGCATTTCAATGCTATATGGCCATAAACCTGTCAACAAGGAAAAATGTCAAATCAAAATGACTTCCATAAAATACTTGGGACATATATTGTTAGGAGATGGTTTAAAAATCTCTGATGAAAAGGTAAAGGTGGTGGTTAGTACAACTCCACCAAAAGATGCCTTACAAGTGCACAGTTTCTTTGTGATAGCACAATTTTGCACAAAGTTTGTACCCCCAATAACTTTCATTCTTTGAAGTCTTACAAGACAAAAAGGAAATGGAGTGGGTGGGTGGCAGGTCAAAGAGCATTTGACCCAGTCAAAAAAGCATTGATCAAAGCCCCAGTGATGGTATATTATGACCTCAACTTGCCTACCATAATCGCAACAGATGTCTTACCCTTAGGTTTATGTGCAATATTGGAAGCCAACCTATTTGTGCAAGCAGAAAATTCACACCCACAGAATCTCATTATTCCCAATTTGAATGAGAAGCCCTGGGAGTATTTTGGGCATGTAAAAAGTTCCAACTATACATTCTTGGAAGTGATTTCCAAATCCTGACAGATCATAATGCACTAGTGTAAGTTTTATCATCTTCCTCAAAATAGCAAGAGTGGAAAGATAGTTGTTATACCTACAGCAGTTCACTTATCAAGTCACCCACACATCTGCTAAGACCAACAGCAATGATCTCTTGAGCCAGCAACCAATGATTCAGATAATGTTGAAGCAAAAGAAACTACAGATTAAATCTATAGTATCATCAAGGACTCTGTACCTCAGGCATTATCTCCTTGAGAAGTGGAAGAAGCATCGAAGGATGACTATTCTATCCAAAATTTGCCAAGCAATATCAGTAAATGACTGGACCTGTTTCAAAGGCACTGAATTTCAAGCTATCAAAGATGAATTTTGGACAGGTTGTTATGAATAGGAATAGAATCATCATCCCAGATGTTCTAAAGGAACAGGTAATTAAATTAGTACATGAAAGACATTAAAGCATAGTGCATCATGTCTGAAATCCAAAGTATGGTGCCTGAAATGGACAAAATGACTGAAAAGAAAGTGAAAGAATGCTACCTGCATCAGGTAATAGGAAAAATGTTTCACCAGAAGAATTAAGGAGCATGCCATGATGGGAGAGCTACACAGTTAGGGAACACAGAAGAGGAGGTAAGTAGGTCAGGAGTTGGTTATACACGCAACACTTTTAGAATGTAATTCATTTTTTTCTTGTTTTTTTTTTTTTTTTTTCATGTATTTTGATAAGCAAAGTTACACATGGGAAGGACTTGACCATGTTTGTTGGGGTTTGTTTCATTCTCATTGGAAATGTCTTCTACCAGTGGTGTGAGACTTTCCAAAATGTAGTTATCCTTGAACAGCAACTGATGTGTGTTGTCACTCTTCTGGAAATGAGTGTGTTGATTTGGAGTTCTGATGCAGAAAACATCTGTTTTGGCAGTATTGCTGTCCCTCTTCAGTCATATGACCTGCCAGTCCATCATTCAGTGATTGTCATCTCTCTCCACTCTCTCAGCTTGGATGGCTAGATATGGTCATTGTCACCTATAACGATGTTAGTTCTTTGGCAGTGTCATGCTGCTTAAGCCTTCTTTCTTGTTTCTTCCATGCTTCTTCAGCAGAGTATGGATAGTAAGGTTTTAGTTTTAATTCTGCTGGAATAGTCAACATCATTTGTGTGCCAAAGAATCTTTGTGCTGGACTGGTGTTGGGCCCTTCAGTTGGCGCATTATGGAGATTCCTAGAAATGGGTTTTCTCCAGAAGCTCTGCACTTCCATAGGAGGCATTTGCCAATTTTTACTCTCACTTCCATGGCACCATTAGCTTGACTGTTTCCTGGTAAGATAGTCTCATGCTTGAATAGCCATTTCCTTGCAAACTTTTTGATGGCATGTGACAATAACTGGGGCCTATTGCCAAAAGTCACTGTCTCTGGCATTCTATAGTGTGCAAAGTGTGCTTTCATACATTCATTTACTGACTCCGATATAGATGTGTTGATCCCGTCAATGTTAAAGAAATTGCTGTGTATATCAACTGTGATCAGTTCTTCCCTCCTCATGATAGGAGGTTGGCCACTACTTTTTGACATAGTCTTCCTGGCACTGGTGTGAGAATCTGGGGTTCCACTGACTGGTGATTTGCATAGGTGACACAGGCTTCTACATGTAATTGAATTTCCTTGATCATACCTGGCCAGAAGATCAAGTCCCTCACCTTTCAAAGATGTCTTTATATTGAGGTGGCTAGCATGTGCCTTCTGTTTCATTTCAGGTCGCATAAAGAGGGGGATGACTATCCTTTGTCTTTGTAGTATCAGTCCATCTTGGACTGTGAGTTCATCCCTGTAATCAAAGAACAGTTGAGGGAGTCATGCAATACCTTCTTGTTGTCAGGGCACCCTCTAACGATGACTTCAGCAAGTGCTGTTATGGTGGGATCTTCCACAGTGTTGCAGCAGATCTGTGCCAGTCTATGGTCTTTTGTAGGCTGCATCGTCACAGGTAACAAATCTTTCATTTCTGGCTTGTTTGTTGGGGCTCATGAGAGCGTATCTGCCAATGCTACTCCCTTTTTTGGCTTGTACCTGAGTGTATAGTTGTATTTCTGTGTACACATGGAGGTTCTGCAGCTGTTTTGGTGCCTTTGACAGAGGCTTCTGGTTAATTAAGATTAGGGTTTTGTGATCTGTTGGTACAGTCACTTCCCTCCTATGGGTGTAGTGGAATTTTTCAAGGCCATTTACCACTGTTAGCATCTCCTCAATTTGTGCATATTCATACTCAGTACCTGAGAGATCTACTGGCAAATGTCACTGGTCTGTCAGCCTGCTTTAAGGCTGCTCCCAAGCTATACTCGCAAGTATCATTCTCAAGTAACAATTCTTTGAAGGTAGGCAGGGGTCATAGGAGGCAAGAACAGGCAAGTTTGTAATCATTTTTTTTCACTGTGTCGAAGACTGCCTGTTGAGATTCCAACCGTATCCCTGGAAAATCCTTCTTGGTTAGATCTCGGAGAAGCTTTATGATCGTTATCAGGTTTGGAAGGAACTTCCCTATGTAAATGGTCATGCCCAGAAACCTGTGGAGGGCTCCCACAGTTTCTGGAACTACCAAGTCTCGGATGGCCCTAACTATTTTCTGTGTCGAATCCAATGTCCTCCCTGGTGATGTGATGTCTCATGAAGGTTATTGCATCCAAACCTATTTCCAGTTTCTCAGGATTGAGCTTCATTACCAGTTGGCAGCACCTTTCCAGCAGTGCTTGAAAATGCCTGTCATGCTCATCTTGGTTTCTGCCAAACATAACCAGATCATCTGCGATAATGATGACTCCCTTTAATATCTTGGAACTGTTCTAACATTTTTTTTACAATATCTCTGCTGATGAGTTCATCCCAAATGGTAGCTGCCACCAATGAAAATATGCAAAACAGTTTTGAAATGTTGCGAGGTCTCTGGAAGCCTCATTGAGTTTCACGTGCCAATAGCCTGATGATAAATTGGCTTTAGTGAAGATTTTGGCATCCTTCATATCACAGAGTACATCTTCCAGCATGGGTATGGTATAATGCTCCCACATGAGTGCCTTGTTCAGCTCATGGAGTTCTAGGCATATTCTTAGTGAGCCATTTTTCTTTTTAGTTAGCACTAACTGGCTGACCCATGTTGTGGGTTTCTCTACTGGCTTGATGATCCCCAGTTTGGTGAATCTCTGTAGTTCCTGCTTCAACTGAGGATGCACAGAAACAGTTAATCTTTGGTTGGCCATCACCACACAGATGGCACCAGGCTTCAGTTCTAGTGTTATTCCTGGTAGTTCATCTAGCTTGTTGTCAAAAACTTTCTTGAACTTGGTACCCTGGGCAACAGCTGCCACATGGTGAAAATTCATTTTTATTTTCCCCAGGTTTGTTCACTTGCTCAAAGGCCTAGCAAAGGCTGACAGCAATCTTCATCTTAGAAGACCAGGAACTCAATTAAATATTTTTTGTGTGGCTTATGGTTCTTTATAGACCTTCTACAGACTCCCAGTGATTTCATTAGGGTCTTGTTCCACATCAACAGAACCCCATTATAGGTTTTTATTTCTCTAGCACACTTTGCTGGAAGTATGTTGATAGTTGACCTAGTATCAATTTGAAAGGTGATCTCTTTTTTTATCCAGTATCATAATGCGTTTGGCATCTCTGAATTCTTTATTTGCTGTGACTGCCTTCACCTATTGGGAATCTACTTCCTCTTCCTCAGAGGGGGTGCTGAAGTAGTGCACATGAGATTGAGGCAGCTTTTTTCTATTTTTCTTCTGTGGTCCACTGTTTTTTTGTTCTCATTTCCTTGTTGGGACATTGCAACTCAAAATGGTTCTTTTCATGACACTCTACAGGATTTGCCATATGCAGAACATTTATCTAGTCTGGGAATGTGCATATAGCCACAGAAACAACATTCCTTCTTTGGGGCCTTCCTCTACTCATACACTATCTACACTGTCCTGTAAATGTTAATGCACCATTGTAGGGTTATGTTTTATATTTTGAGTAAGTCCTGTCTGGTGTTGTGGTTCTGTAACAATTTGGTCTCTCATTAGTGAGTCACAACATCTGTCACAAAAGTTACATGTCGCTGAGAGGGCTCTGAGACTGCTATAAAAACTGTCAAATGACTCACCCCCGTCTTGCTTTTTCCATCAAAGCACGAAACATTCATGTGTTTCATTAGTGACCTCTATTGTGTATTCCTCAAAGTCATCTAATATTTCTTGGACAGTGTGCTTAGTCTCAGGTGTTGCAAAGTACATGCCTTGGTATATTTTCATTACATTGTCACCCAGGCAGTTCCCCATCATTGCTACTTGTATTTGCAGCCCAGCTCAGGTAATAGAAAGTAGTTGGTTCATCTTCCATGGAAGAGTTTCCATGAGTTCACTTCATGCCAAAAGTTAAATGTTCTGGGGCTCTTATGTGAAAACCAGATATACCTGTAGAGACAGCATCCAGTTTTTCTTCTTCAGAGGTATGATGAGAAATAACATGAGCAAAAATAAGAAGAATCAGGGAGAAAAAGACAAACAAAAAAATATTGTCCACTTAGAATATCCAAGTGAGAAAGAGAAAGAATAGTAGTCAGTGATTTTTCTGACTGACATTAACCACCAACACAAGTTTGTGAAAGGACAAAAACAAGGTATCAATAAAAAAATAAAATAGCTTACTGCATGGTTGACAACCTGCAGTTTCTTCAAAATAGCAGAGGTGTGTTTCAGTAACCAGCTGCCACCATTACGTTATGTATTAGTTAATACAAATGAAAACAGCAATGGAGCGAGGCACAGTAGCAACTTTAATGTCAAGTCAACATTACAGGAAGTGATGTCCCTCCCTAACAGCAAAGCTAGACAGATAGGGAATACAGCAGAGTAGGTAAGTAAGTCAAGGGTTGGTTATACACATAACAATTATTGATTAAACTCCAGATGGCCTGAAGTAGCTAATATGCAAGGCACGAATACAAAATATGTGATAAATGCTCTAGAATTATTAGGTTGGTGCAAAAATAATGACGGTTTCTCACATATGTTACTATGTGAGAAACCGTCATTATTTTTGCACCAACCTAATAGCATTCAAGACACATGGATATTCCCAATACCTGAGAAGTGACAATGGACAACCATTTTCATCCAGTGAATATCAAGGATACCTAACCCTTCATGGTATTGTCCAATAATGTGATAATAGTCACTCCCATATTTTAATTCAATGGTAAAGCCGAAAATATAAAATTAAAAACAAATAAAAACTTAAAAAAACAATTGTATTTATTATTGAATAATTTCCAAAAGTTCAATAAAATCTTATAATTATCTGGGATTTTTTTTTTGTTTTTTTTTTTTTTAGTTTAAAAAAAAAAAATGAATGTTTTTTTTTCTTGTCTCTGACTTTATGATTTTATTGCTCAACCCAGGATAGGAATTGACCAGACTGAGTAGTTGAACGGATTATTTCAAATTTAGTCAAATTGTATGTATATGCTTGTGCTTGTGTCTACATTAAATGACACTTATGTAAGTCACTCATGCACAACAGACATACACATATAAATTACATATGCATATACAAAATAATGTGAAGTACGAGATGAACATAGAATTAACTCTTCTTTTATGATATAGATTATATTTCCATCATTTAAGTGTATAAAACTTAGTTAAATAATATAAATTTAAAAAATGCCCCAACGGTATAATTATATAAGAAACAATTGGGATTATTTACTGATAAATCAACAACCAGTATTATAAAAAAAAAAAGTTTCCCTTACAAAGATAATAATGTAATTGATTTTCTGTAGTATTGACTTAGAAAATAAGGAACAAATTATAAATAGAATTTCTGCCCTTATTATTCTCAAAATCTTAATTTCTTAATACCTTTTGTCATATTCAAATTGCAAACCTTATTCAGCCTTATCATTTTGTTGATTAACACTTCACCTTGAGTGACTTTTGAACCCTGAATTGGACAATTAAAACATAAATGAGGAGTTGAACAGCTATTAGGTTGGTGCAAAAATAATGACAATAATGTCGTTTTTTGACGTATTTTTAACGTCAAAAAACAACATTATTACGTCATTATTTTTGCACCAACCTAATATTATTCATTCATATATTATTTTTTTTCTTTTTTTGCACTTATGACTAGGTTCAGAATTTTTTCATAAATCTATTGTATGCTTCAATTTTTGACAACTCCATTTCATTCTTTTATTTTTTATTTTATTTTATTTTTTTCACATTTTGCATGCATTTACTTTCATTCATAATTTGTTCAAGATGATCTGAATAAGAGATGAAAATTTTTTTTTTAAATAACTAGGGCACTAGTTTGGTAATCATATTGATATCCATGTTTTTCAAAGTTACCTTAATCTTTTATACAGATTTATTTGAACTGTTGTCATAGTTACAATGTTTCAGACATTATATCCTCTGGCTTTTTTTATCATTTCACCCCAATAAAGGCACTAAGATGCAGAGGATTACTGACTGTGAAAGAATATAAAAAAAAGAAAACACTATTAAGGAGAAAAATAAACAAAAGAACAGGAATTAAAAAGACAAGATAATGATTGACATTGCTTTTATATTTTTGAAGATCAAAGTTGACTGGAAAGCAAGACGTTTGAGAAAATTAGCATAGAACTTATGGTTACATCTAGTCATTCCAACTGTAATACAAAACCTTGCTGCTAATCTAGTACTGTGCTTAAATTTATAAAGTTTAGAGATACCACATAGGAAAGTTCACCAGAATAATTACCATGAAAGTATTTATAGAAAAAGCACATTGTGGTAGTGGGAAAGTGACTAAAACCAAGATGCCAGGTCAAGACCAATTGCAGATTCTTTGGATTTTTGAACCAAGCTCTTTAACAATTTGTATTAGTTAATTACCAACATAGTGATACAAACAACACAAAAACTGAATAAAAGTTTTGTTTAAAAAATCCAAGAGAGCTGCCAAATACAATGGTGGTAAGTAGCATAATAAATTGTTGTGACTATATAGCAACTGAGTTTTCAATGGTTGAAATAAGTCAGTGTATTAATTTTTCAGATTAGAAATTCTAACAAAATTTTCATTTTTTATATTCTCATTAAAATTATATTTCATAATTTAAAAATATATAAAACTTTTAGTTATATAAATTTCAACGAGAAATTTGAGAATAATTACTTTTTTTTCTAAAATATTTAATAAAATTATTTTTTATCATAAAAAAAAGAATATTAGTTTATTGGCAAGATTTGTTAAAAAAAAAAAAAAAAAAAAAAAAAGGATGTAATATAATAAAAATTTATATTTTCTCATTATGTTTTGCTTTCATTCTCATCCAAAAGATCGATAATGGGAGAATAATGTACATTTTTATCCGAATAATAATGCTATGTTATGTTAGGCAAAATGACAAGGTGGAAAAAATGATCAGAGAAACCTCGAATTTAAAAGTATGAACAAAAAAAGTATCTTTTACTGCAAAATAATACACTATTCAATGCTCATCATATGAGTTTGACCGTAATTTCGATTTAAATATCGTTTTAAAAAAGAAAGGAATTTACTAAGCCGAAAGTAAGTGATTTTGCGTTCAGGTTCTTACATTACCTTTCTTGGCAGATATGTGGGTAAAAACAAAGTTATAATATTATAAATGAAAGCATAAAGGTGGAAACAAAACTGGATAAAATTGGTTACACTGTCTGATGTATCTAAAAAAAAAAATAAAATTAAAGTTTTTACTTTTTAAATTTTAAGCTTTTTCGTCTGTTCATAACCAAAGTTTGCGTTTTTATAGTCTCCCTCCACATCAAATTCCATTAAAAAAAAAAAATACTTTTTTTTTTTTTTTTTTTTTTAAGCCCAATGAAGTCCTAAAGGACGAAACGCGTCACAATCTTTTTTTTCTACTTTTTGTCCAATGTCATTTCTTTTTACATTATTGTGAAAGAATAAAAAAATATAATTGCCTTATACAACAATATAATTTTAAAAAGTCGCATAAGTTCTCTAATTTTGCATGAAAGATGAACGAAAAAAAAATATGTTGAAAAATTTATTCTAAATTAAATTAGCTTTTAACGACAATAACAAAACATAAAAAAGCAAGAAGTATGTGAATAATGTTATTTTCTCCTGACAGTAAAATGAAATTCGATTTATCAAGAAACAAATTAATTTGAAAATAAAACCACTGAAAAAAAAGTGTGTTAATTTTAAAACGTATCGCGAGAGAGAGAGAGAGGAAAAAAAAACTGGGAAAACAGAACGAGACATAACTAAGCGATAAGTTCTTTTGGAGGAATGGAGGTACAAAAATGGCCGACTTTCTAAAAAGCGGAGTGCCAAATAAAACGCTAGAAAATAAATATAAGGCACATTTAAATAAATCAATCAAATATTATGTTTATTTATCAAAGCCATTTGTGTAATTAAATATATTAATGTTCGCTGGCACACAGACACAAACGTCGTTATATTTCAGCATGCAGCTAGTGTTACAACAAATCCAAAATGTCGGGCCTTTTTTTTTTTCTACGGACCTCCACAACAACAACAGCTTTTTTAAATAAAACCTGGAATAAAACGTGATCGGTATCTGGAAAATGCGGGTGATTTTTAAGTAATTAAATGAACTTTAAAAATATTAATGTCAGGGAGTAATTCTTACCAGAAATAAAATGATCGGAGCATATTCTCACATAAGGATAACTACTTTCTTTCATATCTGGCCGATTGATGTTGGCTAGCCATTGTTGCCGTCGTTTTCGTGATCTTTCTCTAGTCTCTTCACCTTGATTTGTGATGACTGCTGGCAGACGGAAAAAAGAAGTCGATTTGTCGCGGTCGGCACGGTTCGAACAGCCGATAACAGCACAAAAATTAACCATTTTCTCCTTGTTGATTTTTCACAGAGGAAACTTAACGTTCCTCCAGCAGCGAATATGGGGCGGGGAGGGAGTCTGTGGTTTCAATGACGTCACAAGCCGCGCGTGCCTTGAGGGGTTAAACCTGGAAATAGTTAATTATACACTCTTTTTGTTTCCCAGTTTTTGCTTCTCATTAATGAATTGCATAATACATTTTTTTCTTTTTTTACTGGTACATTCTGAAGAACTTTTAGACAATCATGATTATTGCTTTTGTTATTTTTTCGAGAGCAATAATAGTACCATTTGTTTTCTTTTTGTTTGTAAAGTTTATGTTGTTTATTGCTAATTATTGTTCTACGTTGCTTTTTATGTAGTACAAGTTACACGCA
Source organism: Acanthosepion lycidas (assembly GCA_963932145.1). Lineage (NCBI taxonomy): Eukaryota > Metazoa > Mollusca > Cephalopoda > Sepiida > Sepiidae > Acanthosepion > Acanthosepion lycidas. The sequence goes on along the minus strand of OZ010588.1, from coordinate 21,573,502 downwards.
AGTTTCAAACAGAAACTTTAGACAACGAACTGTTTTTTTTATTTTTTTGCATCAGACGATAAACAGATGGGGTGCAATGTAATTGTAATCAGAGAAAAAATATAGTTGTGGTCATTGTAATGATAATGAATGAAATCTACATAAGATATGAGAAGTAATCATAATGATAAGGCATGATTTTTTTTTTTTTTTTTTTTTTAGCAATTCACATAGGGCTGCCAGAAATTTGATCCATCTATTTGTTTGCTCCTTTTGATGTTATTCTTAGAGCCCGATAACATATTTCTACATCATCATCATCATTATTATTATTATTATTCACACAAGTAGTATCTGTTGACTCATTAGAGTCGATGAGATTAGATGAAGTGACAATTCCAGCACTTTCCTTAGAATTCTGCTATAATCCAGAATGATGATGATATTTCATCATTCTGAAAATAAAGCTCAAATATTTCATCATTCTAAAAATCTGAAACTTCACCATTATAAAAATGACCTTTCTACCACAAGCAGTGGCAGTAGCAGTAGTAAAAAGGAACAACACAGACATATCACCATCGCTCTGTGAAAATTGACAATTAAGTTTCGAAGGCTACCCGTAACAAAATTCTCAGAATAAGCAAGCACAAAATTTTAAAGAAACAAAAGAGATAATAACACTGAGAACATTTTTAACACACACAATACCAATATTGTAATTAACATCATGAAAAGAAAAAGACAAATCCTTGTCATTAATGTCAATACATGTCCCAAAGTCATATTGTTTATGTTATTGTTGTACGTTTTATTTCATTTTCACTACAAAAAGAGAAAGGGATACCTCTATCAACTACAAATACATATAAAAACTGAGTAATTTACATTAACACAATTCAACATCCAATCCCATTTACAATTCTATTTTTTGTAATGCTGTTTATCAATGGTCTCAATATTTCCCCTCTTTTCCAGTTCCTCCAGCCTTTTTCCAGAGTCCTTCTAGATTCCAAGTGTTCTGATAATTATTGACATGACTGTCACCTTCATGTTCTACAATTTCTTAAGCTCCTTGGTAAGGTAGAGATACTTACCCATCTAACAACTTTTCTTAAGATTTATTCTAATTACCATTTCCCTCTTTTCCACTGTCAAATTATTCTCCAAAATTTTATTTACACTCTGAATTTGCATCAGGCTAATTTATTGATTTATTGATTAACAACATCAACACTTCATGCTCCAATACTGGGGTATTTTTCATTGTGATTCTTTTTTTTAAGAAACTTTTTTGGCAAACTTTAACCTTTGTGCCCCCCCAATATACAGTATGTCAAAAGGACAGTTTATTTTAAATATCCTCACTCCTCAGCAATGTTTATATTGTTTTAAGAAAACAATGATTAGAACTACAATAAAAACTATGAAAGTTAATTTATACATTTTCTTTGTTCTTGAAAATAGACAACTGTTTCTAAGGTTAGAAGTAAATGAAAGCATCATCCTGGATTTCTTTTCTGTTTAAACCTGTACACACACAACTCATAGTCAACAGATTTAAACAGTTTTTTTATCTGTCTATATTTCTGAGATGAGGTATTATGTACACTATTTACATTATTTGGACTATTGTCCTCATCTTTGTCACCATATTTATTATAATGTTTCAGCCGTTGTATGCTCCGGCCTTATTCAGGTGGTTGGAATGTCAAACTGAACCCTTTATTTCGCTCACTAGGGTAGACTGTTCTAATTCCACGTGCCATGTTTAATGGATATCAGTTATCTCCTGTTAATTCCTCTCCCCAAGTTCTCCACTGCCTTAACCGGTATTGAACTCACACTGTCACTGGATCTAACTAATGCCTTTATCCACTGTGCCATGTGTCCTTGAGGACACAAGGCACAGTGTGTTTTAATAAATATGGCGACAAAGATGAGGACAATAGTCTGAATAATGTAAATAGTGTACTATTTATTATATTGAATATTGGCAAAACATTGGATAATTTCCAATCAATTCAAATTTTATGAAATGTTAGATAATAAGGATTTCCTTATAGTTGATTCACATATTTTAATAAATTAGTAAATGTTTATAAATTTATGAATAAAAAAAAAAAAAAATCTATTTCTTTATAAATTGGTAAATCATAAATGTTGCATTGCATTAGTCTTAATACAATTGTATTAGTTTTTGTTGTAAATATAAAATATAAAATTATTCTTGTAAATAAACAATCTAATAAATAAATAGTATTTAATATTTTTGTTGTAAATTCACTTTCATTATATGTTCAGCTTTTATTAAAATTCTAATCATCACTTTTTAAAACAATAAACATTGCATCGGAGTGAAGGTAGTTAAAATTATAGCAGTGTCGAGAGAAAACAGCCTTTTTAAAACAGTTTTTTTGCAGGCACAATTGCCATTTTTTATTTGTATATTTAAAAAAAATTTAATTCAGTGCTAAAATTGAAAATATCTGACACTGAAAATTTAATTTACAAATGAACATTATTTTTGACATTTTAAAAAACAGATACTACTCTTTGATCTTAGTAAGTTTTTCTTTACATATTACATAGGACAAAATAAGTCAGAAAATTTTCTAGTTGAAATTGTTACATATCAGTACCAGGTTAAAAAATCAGGATTTTGAAAACTAAGTTTTCAGGCTAACATGCTGGCCCTCCCCACTTGAAGATCTAGAATAACACATATTTTCTACTCAAATTTGACTGGCCTTGTGCCTTATTAATCTGAACTTTGTAAATATGTATAATTCAGAAAACCTTGTAAAATGTTATTCATTATTTTTTTCTACTATGTTTGGCATCTAAGTTTCCATTCATATATCTCTGTTGATAGTAGTTCTTCTTTGCTGTTCAAGTTAATAGCCAATGAGATTTGAGATGTTTTAAATTTGGCTGAGTCTTGTTACATAAGTAGGACATTAACAGTGCATTTAGACTTATTTGAAATGACTTGAAAAACTAGTTCACTAACCATTAATAAGCAGCCACTTATAGTATTTTATATTAGGTTGGTGCAAAAACAATGACGTAATAATGCCGTTTTTTGACGTAACGTCAAAAAACGACATTATTACGTCATTATTTTTGCACCAACCTAATAATTTTCTGATCTACATTTAGGTTTCCTAACCATGGAGTCACAGTAGAGTAATGGATAGTGGCTTGGATTGAGGAATCAGAGAAGCGAGTTCGAATTCTAGTTGAATCCATTACATTCACTTATGTGCTAATACTCTTGGGAAAGGTATGAATCCTCTTTTTCTCTTCCCAACTATGGGTAAATAGCTGCACAGACTGGGTTCTATAGCCTTGGATAGCAACTGGTCTACCACAGAAAGAAATGGTAACCTAATGTGGGAAAAAATCTGCCTCATCAGTCATGGATTGAAAGATACATGATCGCCTAAGCGTGTATCATGCATGGCACATAACTGACTGAACCATGGAGTAAACATACATGCATGGCACATACTGACTGAACCATTCAGTAAACATACCTCATAAACTGTTATTACTAAAATGAGTATGATCCTCACTGAGTTTCCTACTTTTGTGGCCCAGACAAAAATAAAATCAGTAAATATGTATATATACTATTGTTTTAATGGATCCTTTATCAGTGTGGAAAGTGAAAACAGCATGCTGGGCTCAATTTCCATTTCAATTCTGTTTCATTTACTTCACACTAATGCTCTTGGAAAAGTCATGACTCCATCTTCCTATAGTTTAAAGAGTAGTGCAGACCAAGCTATTTTGTTTTGGTAGGGCAAACAGTCTAGGAGACAAAATCTCTGAAGAGAGATGGGCTCCATTTTGCCCTAGACACACCACTGCTACCATAGCTGCAGTACATGTAATGCTTCTATGAGATTGATGGGTTACAGGACTCATGATGTGACATGACTGTTTTAGAAGACTTTTTAATGTAAATTGCATTACTTCCTGCAATTTTTAAAAACAGATGACACTTTAAAGGGAAACAAGCACTTATTCAGTTTCTTCCTTAGGTTGACTACAGTTCAGTTAATTATCCAGAACTACTGCTGGTTGGCACAGTGTTTCAGTTTTGTATAATGTGATTTTTCTGAATTTAACACTTTTGTCTTTGTGTCTTAAATTCAAGAACAAACAGCTAGTAATATTATAATACCCTTGGAAAAAGCATGAATCTATTTCTCTCCCCACCACCCACCAAGTTATGTATAAATAAATGGGTAGTTGAAGTCTTTTAGTCCTGTAATATAGCCCAACATGGTCATTAGGCAAGCAACCCAGCCCTATAAAAATTCACTTGTTACTAAAACCACAGCAACATCAATTGCCCCAGAAGGAGTTTCCAGGAATAAAAAAAGTAAATAAATGAAACTGGGCCTCAAATCCATTGAAGCTACTCCCAGAATTTGTGAAGTATTAGGTTGGTGCGAAAACAATGACGTAATAATGTCGTTTTTTGACGTTAAAAAATACGTCAAAAAACAACATTATTACGTCATTATTTTTGCACCAACCTAATAGAAGAAAATGTCTGACCATATCAACCCAAACTGGTTTAATCATTTTAAGAGTGGTAACTTTTCCCATCAATTTATGACATTTTAAAATGCAAGGTAGAGGAAAACTCAGCCACCAGTACTTGAAAGCTTTTAGAAGAGCTACAATAATTAACATATAACATCTGTTGAACATCAAAAAATCTTCAAATAATTTAAAGATCTGTAAAGAAATGAAAATACTTTTGATATACCTGAATGCAAGTTTAATTCCAGGCATTTTTGAAGTGTATTGTTTTTATTTTTATACTTTGGAGTAAATTTTTAATTTTCAAGGAGTTAATTAATCATAAAGAAATGAAAAAATAAATAAATTGTGTGGAACAAATTGGAAGCAGATAAGTTGTATAAAAAACAACTTATTATTTGGATACAACCCTACATTAAGAATTATAATTTTGAAATGAAGAAAATAGCAAGAAGTTGGAGAGATCAAATTAAAAGAAACAGAGGTATAAAACCGATATGAGATACAAGTATGTGTTAGTGTGTATTATAACATAATCAATTTGACAGTGCCAGTGTGATAAAATACTTCCTTTTTATTGGTCAGTAAGTCTTATTTTACTGGTTAGAAGTAGGAGAAAAGACAACTCAGAATTTACTTTCGTTTGGAATTTTCATTTTATTTAGTTGTAAAACAGTGTGAAAATGAAACGTTGAACAAGAAATTAAGTTTGTTTACTCAAGAAGGAAACTCATTTCATCTGACCACATGGAAAGGCAGAAATGGTTTAACACCCATTTACTTATGCTTCAGCTGATGGACATCTGCTCTCACTGACACTGTGACTAGCTGGTTGATTTTTGTTGTTGTTTTAAACATTAAAGCCACATAATCCTAATGTATAATTAATTCAAGTGACCAGATTATGTTCTCCATCCTCATGATCATGTGCAAAAATTGTATATCCATTAATTACACCACCAAATGTTAAATATATTAGAGTGAATATGAAATGGTTTTTTTCAGTAACACTATTTGCATTATTCAGACTATTGTCCTTATCTTTGTTGCCATATTTATCACATTTCAGGTGGTTGGAATGTCGAACTGAACCCTTTATTTTGCTTGCTGGTGTAGACTGTTCTCGTTCCACATGCTATGTCTAATGGATGTCAGTTATCTCCTGTTAATTCACCCCTCTAAGTTCTCCACTGCCTTAACCAGGTATTGAACTCACAACTCTTTGGGTCCTGTCACTGGACATAACCAACACCTTTATCCACTGTGCCATGTGTCTGTAAGTGTGTGAATTTCTGGGACTTATAAAGACTAATGTCAGAGATTTTTCAGTAAGTTAAAAATAAAAATATATTGATATTGAGACACGCCAGAAAAAAACATTTAGAATTTTTATTTGTTCCCCTATTTTAATGGGCAAATTTTTATCAAATTTATAGTTTCAAATATATTTGTCTAAATGTAAATCACAAATATATTAGTTATATTTGAGTAAATATATTTTATGACGGTTTACTGATAAGGTTTCCAATCCTATAAAACAAGTTTTTGACTAGATGGTAATGGCAAAGGTGTGATTAACCATTTCCTTAAACATTCATTGACACAACAGTTTGTTATTGTCAATTGATATAAAATCTTTCAAAACAGTTTTTCAAGAAAATAGGTTTCTCAAATCCAGTTATTACTCTTTTCAGTATTGATTAAAGTTTCCTTTCTATCCTTTTGTTTGTAGTATAGAAAATCAACATCTTGATTGTATTTTCTCTTTGAGCTACATTTGCTATCCATTTTAGCTGTTGCCACTGTTGGAAGTCCAAGTTTTTGTTATTTGATAAATTCTGTGTTTCTGTAGCACCAGTCTTTGATATCCGATGAAGAATGGTCCTCTCTAAGACCTACAGGGTTCATTCACTCAAAGCCATTCTAACAGTTGTATACAGATAGAATAATGAAACTAGTATCAAAATGAAGTCTATTTATCTTCAAAATTACAAAGTTTGATTGATAAGATTTTCAATCCTATAAAGAAAATCTTAGACTAAATAGAATAATAAAACTAATGATAAAATTCAAAATTAAATTCTCTTCAAAATTACAAGTTTATTTTATTTTTTTAATATAGTCACCATTTTTTCAAATATTCTATCTGGTTTTTCTTTGTACTCATGAAGAAAGTTTATGGTTTACTTTTGATCCAATTTCACACAGCAATTTCAAGTTCAGCATTGAGTAAAAATGCTGACCTTTTAACACTGCTTTTAGTTTTGGAAATAGATGTTTGATTGTGCTAAATTAAATGTACAAAGTGTATGCAACAACAATCAATTTCTGATCTCACTGTGCAGACTTGCATTGTCATGATACAAAAATTGTTCTTCTTTCAGACATCATTTTGCAGATGTCTTACTTGATTGCTCACAAGGTTTCACTACTTTCATATGTCAGTAATTTTGATTGACAGATAAGTTTCACTTATAAATGCTTTATATTACTCAATGCCATCACAAGCATATTTTACAGACTACAAAATAGGTTGAAATATATTTCTATCTCTACTATTATTATTGATATCACATGGTAGGAGACTTCATCAGCAATCAAGCAATCATTTGAATAACAGATGGTTTTCATAATCATCTTTGAAAATAGTTTGAATATGTGTTTCTGTGCATTTGGTTTGAGAGTATTCCAATGATCATTGAAAAAAAACTATAGAATTAGTTCACTGCAACATTCAGTGAATCTACAACTAAGTTTAACCTCAAAAAAAATTATATATATGCAGGGATTTCCCTACTCATGAAGAAGATTAATTCTTGAGGTTGTAAGTCCAAATATTCAAAAGTACATAAATAAAGATATGATATCAATGTAGTTATTTTATTCCTGATACTTGCCTTGCTTACTGGTGCTGATGTTACTTCAGGAGAATTCAAAGAAATATTTCTTCATGCAAAAATTGTTTCAACCCTTTCAGTTTGTAGCAAAAAGCTTGTTATTAATATTTTTACAATTCTACAATTGTTTTCTTGCCAATAAAGCTTGTTGTTTTGTTTGTAACTTATATCTCACCACTCCTTTTGGAGTTTTGCTGCTCATTCTGAACAATTTACATTACTATTGCTTAGCAAGTTGATAAGGGAGGTTAAAGGCTAATTTTTAATTATAGAAATTACAGCCTAATTCCTTAGTGATAAAATTTAACAGTGCCAACAAAAATAACAAATATTTAAATCATGACATTTCTTTAACAATAGTGATCCTTTTAAATGAAAATGAACTCCATCTTGAATGTCTGCAACATATGCATTTGTAAAAACCATAAATAACACTGTAATGCCACAGAAAACAACAGATACATTGCATTACAGGATAACATGAAGAAGCTACAGTAATGCTACCTATTTTGTCACAGAACTGGTTTGGTGTTCAGAAATGAATTTAGAAACAGGCCTGTTCATACCTCTGAATCTGAACATTTGTAAATAGGGGAGCATACATACATACATACATACATAGTGTAAAATTTGCTATAATTTATGGAGGAAGAGTGCACAGTATTGATGATAGATCATTTACAGATATAGTGTGAAAAAAGAATTGAACACTGCATGAGGAGTTTCATATCCTGTAATCTTTAGACCAATAAAAGATCACTTGAGGTATGAAAACCAAGTATTGATTTCTACATCTATACTGTCAATATATATATGTGTGTGTTGGTACATCAATAACACAGCAGTCTGTCATATACTAACTGAATTTTGATTTGAAATTACTATTGTATAATGTTCAATCTGTGTGATGAAAGACAAGAATAAATAGTGCATGATGTAATTTCCTAGTTAAAATTTTATAATTTATGCCTTGTCCCCAAAGAAACATTAGTTTATTCCTGATGGAGTATTATATCTTTTCTCTTCACTAATTATGAATGCTTTTTGCAGACTGCTATCTTCAGTTGGTTTGAATTGGGGACACCACTGGTTCAAATCAATGGCTTGATTTTTCATTAAGTTCACAGGAGACAATTTTCTTATAATACCACAAGATGTACAGCCTCACATTCTTTGGGTGCAGACCAGTCTTTGGCACAAGTTCTTTTCACTTGTTACAGATTTCTTGCATTCCACAGCCTATTACAATGAAATAACTGGACAAAAGCTAATTTGCAAATTGGCAAAAAAAATAATTAAAAAAAAGTACACAATTTAGCAACAAAAAAAATAAAAAAAAGCTTTTTTTTTTTTTGTTTCAATCGCAATAATGCTGCTACTTCATAGAAACCCTGAATACAAAAACAATTTTTTTAAAAATTCATTTATTTATCCAAAAAGAAATACAAAATATGGAGTCAAATAGCAAAATGCAAGTTTTCTTTTGGCATAACTTAACACTGAATTTCAATTTTTGATTTGCAAAATCTTTTAAATATTAATCTTTACAAAGTATATTAGACTGTCTTTCTGTTGCAATGTTATTTTACTTTTGTAAAATATAATCTATTGTAATAAATTGGTTTTATTTTTCAACTAAGGGATAAAAAAAATAATCTGAAAATGAAAAACAAACAAGAAATTTCAAAATGTTTAAATTCTCAGGTTCATATAAATTTTTTTTTACACTATTTTTTTCTCTTTATTAATAGTTTCGTCAGTGGCTGCTAGCTAAATCTGTAATTTATTTTTAACAAATCTGTATTTATTTTGGTGGGTTTAATCAGAGCCACATAAATATACAGCAGCATAATATTTTTATATAAACTTTCCATTAGTCAGAAATATGCTGCTACAAGTAGAGATTATTTTTATATTATCATTTGTTTTATAACGATGATAGATGAAAATTATTTGATTAAAAAAAAAAAAAAAAAAAAAATATGAGAGAGAGAGAAGAAAAAATACCTGATTCAACCAATTTAAAATATGTATCCCTATAATTACTGGACTTTTGTTACAAATCAATTTCCATATAAATTCAAAATTCATACTCAACATATTTGATAATGGTTTTCTTATTGATAATTTAGTTAATCTGATTGAATAGAAAAACATTAAAAATCATTTCTAGCTATTGATTCTGTTAATGGCATCATGACCAAAAGAATTTCACACATATTTCTGCACATTGATTATAATGTAAAATCAGAGAATTGACTTTTTGCATTCACTGCACATTTCCTTCTTGTTTCACTGGCTATTTTTTTTTTTATTTTGTTGTGTCAGTCCCACTCCATGAAAGACTTCTTTTCCACACCTGTTTTAATTAGATATTAAAGAGAACTGTATTTTAACTGAATGTTTCTATGATGAGCAAAGCATGAAAACATTAGCCTGGATTTCTTTGTGTAAACAATTTTACATGTACATAAAATCAGTAGTTCCAAACAATGGCAGCCATGATATGAGGGTTAGTTAAAAAAATAAAGCGGATTCTTCTTTAATTAAAAGAGATTTAATAGGTGAAGCACTCAAAGTATACCAAAATGAATGCAAAAGTTTCAAGATTCAAAATGTGTGTTTGTAAGACTGGGTGTAGAACAGCTAATCATCCCCCAACTCAACTCCAGGACAACTTGCCACCAGCCTACTCAGAGCAAGGACAACTCAACAACATGCAAACATGAAATTTTTCCTCAACTTTTAAAAAAAAATAAAAGTAATTTATTAAGGAATGTTTTTTAATACACAATTTTATTCTTCATTTAAAAATTTATTGAAAATTGTATGCAATTCCCCTCAAATATTCAGTTTGAGGTCGTTTTGAAAAAAGAAGAAACAATCTGAAAAATTCTTTCATCTGCCTTCATATACTTCTTCAATTTAATGGGAGGGGATGAATTCCAATTAATTTCTCAAAAAAAAAAAAAAAAAAAAAAAAAAGATCTGGGTTTCTTTGCACTTTTTGCAGCTCTGTAATGAATTTCCATATTGTTGGGTGCTCCAACCCAAGCTCTGTGTGCAGTCTTCTATTTTCTGCATCAGCATGGTTAGTTGTTATTTTTATTAAAAACAAATCAGCCAAATAGTGACTTATTAGTTACAACAGCCTAAGACAAACAGTTAAACTTACAAAACTTTACAACTCAAAGCCGATCTAAGAGATGTGCACACTTGGACAGCCAACACCTGCCTGAAGTTATGAATTTGACGCCAGCATTGAGTTGTCCTTGTGCTAAGTAGGTTGGTGATAAGTTGTCCTGGAAGTGAGTTGTCACAGAGATGAGTTGGCACGGATGAAATGTCCCATCCCCGTAGGACTTTTAATGTAATAGCATGTGCAGCTTTCTATAAATACAAAATAATTTTTATCTTTTAATTTAGATATCTACTAGCAGCATGGCCCGGTGTTGCCCGTGCTTGATTCAAAAATCGTATGACTCATACAGCAATCGCTATCACTTGACTTAAAATATTTTTGCCCTTCCTTGCCTTTAAAGGAATGCCTTTTGCCATGCTGATGTTGCTACATGCCTTACTTCTTGCCTATCTCACACTGCACATTTTTTCTAAGCTCTATACTAAACATTAAATCTGTTACGAAAAAAGAACTAAACAAAATGAACACAAAACAATCAGCTTTAAAAAAGGACTCATAACTGGAAAAACTGAATGAAAAAAGAATGTTAACAACAAATACTTTTTCACACCCAACCCAGTTCTGCGGAATCAGAATCAACATTGAGTTTAAGCAAGCGAATGAGCCAATTGGAGTAAAGTGCCATGCAGATTTAAATTTTTCCTACTTGCATGCTAGTTAACATTCGTGTCAGTCAGCTGTTGGCTCTCACGCTGGCCAATAGAATCTTCCTGCCTATTCATGGCAGCCAGCTATAGGCTCTCACTCTGGCCAGTACAAAATGGCCACAAACTACATGAAAACTGCCGTAGAAGCATGAAAAAAATTGATTATTTCCACTATTGATGGGAGTTGGGAAATGCAAGGTCGGTCTTGGCCTGCCCACTAACTTGGAGCATGTGCATGTAAATTTTGGTGCAAATCCATCGAAAATTGCGGTCGTGCATTCGACACACACACACACAGCCTTTTATAGATAAAGATTTTCACTTGCGAACTCAACCTAGCTTTATTTAACTCAATATTACTTCTAAAACGGCTATAAAATATCAGGATATTAACCCAATTTTCATTTTCAACCTAGCAGATAGTTGTTAGACTATTACCAATTTTGCTGAAAGGACAGACATGAAACAACCAATAAAGAACAATCTCACTGACCATAATTTGATGGTCATTATTCTCATATATCTTTGAACTAAAAAAAATATTGGCATAGGTCAGGAACAGTTGGCAATGTGGCACAATAGAAACATTTCGCTCTGGTTAGCTAGAATTTTACAAGCCAGCAGCAGAAGAGCATCTATGTTTTGGATAGTTAAGTATTTATCTCAAAGAACAGAGTGTTAAACTTTCTCAACAGAAATGTTTATACCCAGAGAAAGCTGGGTGTGTAAAAAGATTAAAAATTACAAGTTTTCCAACCAATATTTTAGACAATAAGAGTTAAACCAAAACTAAAAGAAAAAAAATAAATACAGATAGAGATTAAAACTGCCTGGTTTATAGAATAAGTGAGAAGATTGCATAATGGATTTTCAAATCATGAGTTGGTAAAATTAAGATGTTAAAATATGATTTAGTAGCCCATTATGTTAGTATCTTAAGGAGGGATTTGTTGCTCACTTCCTTCCACCATTTTAAAATTCAATTGAGATAAATATTTGTTAACTGTTTAAAGCTGTGGTTTCCAACATGGGGGTGGGGGCATGCCTCACAGGAGCAATTTGAGAATGAGTTAATTGAACATTTTTCTAATGAACATGAAGGCGTGTGAGTTAATACATACAGTGTATATATATTCAGTATACATATGTGTATGTACATGTGTAATTACATATATACTGTATGGAATATATCTTTATATTAGTAACACAATATTTTAATAAATATTGTAAATAATACTATTGCATATATGCACCTTGAAGTTCTTAAGGAAAGTTAAGTTGATGACCTTTTAGGCTTCTGCCACATGAATAGGAGTTCACTTGTTAATTAAAATTATATGTCATTGGTGGGGTATGACCAAAAAAGGTTAAAAACTACTGGAAAACAATACCCAAGAATGATTTTGAATATGAGAAGTCTTCAAAGAAGACAATAGATTGATAAATGACCTTGCAAAAGCAATATGTCAAAAGTAGAAAATAGGAAATTCCCTCAGGCATTAGCAATTTATTTAGAGCATGAATCAGTTTTTGCCAGCTGCCAGGAGAAAGATTGTCACTCCATAGATACTCAAAATCAAACCAAACTGACAGCTCTGCAAGTTCAGACACAATTTCCTTGTTGGAAGATACTGCATAATTGAAAAACATGAATAGACAATATCTAACAAAGAAGAATAAACATAACATACTTTACATTGAATTAAACCTGATTTCAAGATTTTGCATTGATTTTTGCATGTAGCCTGCAGCACTTGCCTCATAGGAGAGAGTGAGAAAAAAAACGAGAGAGTAAGCTTTAACACTGTAGATCTATTAGGTTGGTGCAAAAATAATGGCGTAATAATGTCGTTTTTTGACGTTAAAAATACGTCAAAAAACGACATTATTACGTCATTATTTTTGCACCAACCTAATAGAATACTAGAGAGAGATAATAAAGATATGGCAGATTAGAAAGTTTCTGGATTGTGAATATGCAAGAGGCTAGCACAGTAAAAGCCTTTCATTAGGCCAGCTGATTGCTGTCAATAACTAAAGTGATACTTCAAGTAATGGCAGTTGGTGTGTAGGGTGCTGTTATTAGTCAGCAAATGAGATGTATTACAGTAAGAACTGGGTTAATGGCTAGAAAACCACTGTACTACCTTGAGCATGCATTTTTAACATCATTTATCATAAATCTATATCTATTAAATAATTTGGGTCAGATTAATGTCTTCCACTTTCAGATATCTAAACAATGTAAAATGACATGTCCATTGAAAATGAAGCAACTTAGATGTTATGATGTGAATTGAATTTCATCTGTACACTAAATTATACCAAAAAATGATTCTTTATTATATGAACATGTATTTGTGATAAAATATTTAATTTATTTAGACATGAGAAAAGTATGTTCAAATCTCTTAGATCAAATATGTTTTAATATTTTGACAAAATTTTTTTCTTTTGTCTTATGTTACTTTTTATTGCAATGTCCAAACTATTTGACATTCTGTCACAGTTAAGTATTCACCTTTGATTGGAAATAGAAAAGTAGCCAGCAACCAGATTTGAACTTGCATCCCATATTTTTTGAGAAAATGTCTTGCATAGACAATGCCTTAATGATTTGGTTATGGAGACACATTAACAGTTAACTTCAAATTTAAACTAAGCAACAAAATAAGTTGAGAAAAAACAAACACTATAAAAATGAATAATGAGAGAAAATATATTTGAAATGTTCCAATAGCAGCAGTTTGAAAACTAATAAAAAATAGAATTGTATTTCTGGGCATAAAAAGGATTTGAATATTTCATGTCTCAATAATAAATGGTGGAGTAGCTGGATAAAGATTCAATTAATACTAAAAAAAATAGTTTATTTTTCTTATTTAAAATTTTTCAAAGTGAACTATGATTGGATTTCATTCATCTTGAAGCATCAACTTATTGTTCCCAACTTTAAATATACATAAAAATTGTGCTAATATAGCGTTCGCTATATTTTTCACACCCACATACACTCCAAGTCATTTTATTCGCCTGTGATTGGCTAATAAATTACTACTACCTTTGTATAGGTCAATTTAGCCATCGCAATCGTTCCTTTGAATTTTTTAGTTCTGAGCATACTTACCTATTCTGTTTAGTATGCGTGGAGTGATTGGTTAATTTTTAACCAATCATATATTTTTAATGTAAGATCAAGTTTTCTTGTGGTTCCATGGGAGCCTACCTCTTTATCTTAAATAGGGCAACTTTTCGCAAGTCACCAGTAAGATCCCAGCCATCAACACAAATCCACAATCTTGCTCATCACACTAACGCACATACACACACAGAATTTCGTAACTAAAAACTTACATTTTCTCTCTGTAACTTTCGTCAAGCACAATCAACCAGAACTTTGTTGATTCAAACCAGTTTATTCACAACATATTTCAAGCAATTGTATTCTTCGTGTTATTCATTCTTCACATGCAAACTTTGCTCTAACAATTATTTCGGAACATTTATCTCACAAGAGAACTTTCTTCAAACAATTGATTACAATCAATCTAGAGCAAAGGGAAAGAACTTCCTTCTCTTTAATCTACATTGTGAATACGATTTTATTTCATGCTTGTTGTATTTTATTCAATATATATTTGTTGGTTAACAAATTGGAGTTGATGTTATTATTTCTTGAATCCTGTACGTGGAAGAATCATTAATATAAATAGTAGTCGTACCTATATATTTGGTGTTCCTGCTACATTTAGTGAATCGACCCGACACTATATTTGGTACGCGTACGCTACACTAATGTAGATGAAACCTATATTGGTTCAAATATATATTAAAAAAAAAAAAAAAAAATTGTGCTAAAACATCTTTCCTCTGGATAGCTAATTATTCACATTTAAACTTCGGAATAAGCAAAAAAAAAAAAAAAAAAAAAATGTGTGTCAGGACATTTTTCTGTAAACACTACTATTACCATACACTCCCCATCAATAATTTCATTGTTTTAAAAAAGGTATTTTTAGAATTTTAATAAAACCATAACATACAAAACTGAATTTAAACATTTGTTGTGTTGCAATGAATGATAACTACTTCTTGCTTTAATTTTTACAAGGGAAGTTTGGCATACGGTCATATCACATTGAAATGCAGGTTCTCCTATGATCACTGAAGTTATACAATGTCAAATTTGGTCAGTACCTAGATGAGTGTCCGCTTAGGAATACCAGGTGCTGCAAGCTTGGATGTGCGATTGATGTAATGGAAATTGGAGAGTCGAGTTCATTATATTCATTAACGTTGGAAAGAATAGGAATCCACCTCTTCTTCCCCAACCATATTCAAAATAAGGAGTGTTTGTGGCCTTGCCTAAAATCTTAACTTAAAAGAATATTTATTTCAGAGGATGAGATGCCTTCAAGTTATTTTAATGAATTTATGAGGTGAGAGAAAATGTAAAAAATGTTTGGAAAATGAACTTTTTCAAAGTTTATAATTACAGTTAGTTTTTTTTTCTTGTCAAATAGGGCACAGACATGAATTATATGAATATTATTATAATCTTGTAAATAAATTGTGATATTTCATAAATTCTATACCTTTGTAAAATATATTTTTATTGTACACAATTCTTTTATAATATTGTAAATATACAATTGAATATATAAATGGTTAACATTTCTGTTATCAATTCTCAAGAAAAAAAAGTATAAATTCAGTTTCATATTATATTATTAAAATATTTAAAATAGCTTTTTTGAAACAATAAAAATTACTGAAAGAGCTTATGGCAAGAGGAGAAAAATATATCGTTTTGACACACGTTTTGTTTTCTTTGCTTGGTCTGAAGTTAAACGTTGCCAAATTAGTTCTTCAGTCATATTACTAGGGTAGATTCATGGTTAGATATAAAACAAGTCTTTTGCATCCTCATGTTCACAGGCAGGTAAACCATTTCAGAGAATCCACAAATATATAATCAGATTTTTTTTTTTTTACAGTAGGGTTCGCCCTGTATAAGGCCCAGGAGCCACTTCAGGCAGAGGGTTACATTAAGAGGTAGTTTATATGGATAAGAGGGGAAGATAACAGTTGACTCTAGACTTGAATAGGCTGGGTGATCGGGGAAACATCCTCTTAAGAGTCTGTTCCACAGGGTAGTGGTTCATGGGAAGATGTTTGAGTGGAACTTACTTCTTGCTGATGGAATGTGGGTAGTTTGCTAATATGTAAGTGGCATGGTGGGTCCTAGCCATGAAGGTTAGATCTGATGGAACCAAGAAATGTAGCTCATCCAAGAACTTTCTATAATAGTAGAGATAGAGCAGTGAGAGACTCACCACATCCCACCTGTGAGAGAGAGGTTGGAGGATGGAAAATAATTCATCTCTAATAAGGACTAAAAGAAGAGATGCTTTTGAACTTTATCAAGACTGGAAAGTGAGGTCTGGGTAGCTCATGCCCAAACCTGGCTTTTATATTTACTTTCAGAAACTGAAAAAAAAAAAAAAAAAAAAAAAAAAAAAAGAATTAATATCAACTTTCAAATATTAAATGTCATTATGATTACCATAATCCCAGAAAAGATATTAAATGTTCATAGGCCTTACCCATTTCTGTTCTTTGAATAACTGGGATAAATTACAGAAGGCAAATCCATTTTTTTTTCTTCCAAAGAATCTTTTCTTCAAGAGAAGAAAATTTTAGAAGAGGGAAAAATTGATTCAGGAACATGGTTACAACTAGTAAAATTGGTAAGTTTTCTTGGAAAATTAGTCTTCAAAGTGAAGCCAAACATATGAAAGTGTGTTATATGTGATATTATATATCGATGTGGATGCAACCCTAACAAATATCTTGAACATAAATAAAAAACACATTGATCTTTACATAGAACACCATTTCCTGTTTGATGACCAAAAGCAAAGAGTGCCAAGACTGAATGAGTAGTGAACAGAAGATCATTTGAGAATGCAAATATAACAAGAAAATGGTAAAAATGATGGGGACAAATCTAAATGATGAGAAATATTTACTAAGATGAGCTTTGAGCTTAGACTGGCACAAGGACACAATATATGGGCACCCAGTGAATTGGTCAACAAGATTAGGCATCCAAATTTATGACTTTACGTATTGAAATTGAATTCTTGGTTGACTGACCATAGTAAGATAAAAATGCGCAGAACTTGCTTGACTCCAATTATTATTATTATTATTACAATTACAATAAGTATCATTCAACATTGTACTCCTTTTTAATTTCTTTTGTAAGTAATGGTAGATTGGCCCAATTAGCTGTAAACAGGCTAATAGGATAAGGGTCTGTATTGTTCACATCTTCAACTGTATTTCTTTTATCTTTATTACTTTGTTTCCAAACATGACCGCCTGGTAAATGTTTGTTGAGTGTATTATCTGTGTGTTGTGACGTTGATATGGGAGATGAAGATGATTGTGATAAGTCTGGGTTAGAAAAGTTTGTGAAATTACTTGTAATGATACTGTCTGAAGTAGAATAATTAATACTAGAGGACACAGATTCCCTGCCATATTGTTGGTCCTCAGGGTCAACCTTCTCTATCTTCACCTGAGGTCTGCTATTCACATTAATATCACAGTTGTTATCATTAACAACAGAAAGAGCAAAATTATTGTTTACAACTTCCATTAGAGTATCATCAGTTTCTGCTCTGACTTCTACCAAAGGCAAATTTGAGAGAGAGACAGAGTTGCTGCAGTTACTGACTGCAGTGGATATAGCATCCAAAGACTTGGTAGTATGTGCATCTTTTTGATGATTTCTGGTTGAGGCAGGAATCATTTCCATAATAGAAGTTTGATTACCTTGAGGTGACATTTTCTGAATAAGACCAGATGAAGAACAAGGCTCACTTAACATTGGCTCTAGTATTGTAGGCAGCACGTTTGGTACCAAAGATGACTTCAGTTGGTTGTTGCAGAGTTGTTCAAAGTCCTTCATACCCAACTGTTGGGCAATGATCTTCATCTGGTCAAGTAGGTCAGGGTCTAAATCTAATACTCCATTGTACATATATTCAGCAAAAGCCAGAAGAGCTTCTTTACTCACAGAATTAGGGAATGTCACTTTTGGTAGCTTATGCTGTGGTGTACTGTAGAAAACATCAAGCACTTGAGGACACACAGCACCAAGAATCATTTTATGTACCTATAAAAAAAAGTAAAATAGATTCTAAAATGACATCATTCATGTTATATAGATTTACAATATTCTAGCAAAAACAAAAGTCATATCGAAAAGATATTACTGCTAATATAATCAGTTTCCCAAAGCAATTCATATTGTATGAAGAAAATTTTAACTGTTTTAAATATGAAAATAAAGCATTTTCAGAACAACATATCACCAATAAGTTAATAGATTTATAGTTTTAAATTTTTATCCAAACAAAATTAAAAATATTTTTAACAAGTGAAGCTACAAAGAATATGAACATAGTGAGTTTAAGGATTACTTAAGCTTAGGAATCAAGATTCCTAAAAATATCTTTATAACTTGTAGGGAAAAAAATTAGTTGACATTTCAGTACATAGTAATATAATCTTGGTAATATTTGAGAGAGGATAAAGCAAAAATATTTTTTTTTTTTTTTTTACTTTAGAACTCTAAACTATGCTCTGAAACTAATGAACTTTGTTTTGGATAAAAATAAGATGTCTTATTTTCAAATTGTATGTGTACCAGAGAAAGCAAAGCTACATTTATACAAGAATCAGGAGAGAAGCTGTTTACCTTCAAATTGACTGTACCATTGCCAATAAAGGCATCACATAACCTTCCAGCCTTCCATAAAGATGAAAGGTTAGACATAACTGATTGTTGATGATTTGGAACAACCAGAATACGTTTCTGTTTTTGAGGAACATTAATATCAAGGACAGGATTATGGACAACAGATGATGGCTGAGCAGGTGTAGATTTCATTGATGTAGTCACCGATTTCTGTGCAGGAGGTTCAATGGTTGGTTGCAAGAGAGGCTTTGAGAGAACAGGTGACTCCTCTTCAGAGACATCACTAGAAAATAGTAGAAAGAAATTCAGCTACAGTTTAATTGCAAAACATATTCAAGAATAAAACCTAATATTAAGTGACAGTGGAGTAATGGGTAGTGGCTCGGATTGAGGAATTGGAACTCAGAGTTCAAATTCCAGATGAACCTATTACATTCACATGTGCTAATACCCTTGGGAAAGGTATGAATCCTCTTCTCCCTCCAGCTATGGGTAAATAGCAGAACAGACTGGGTTCTATAATCTTGGATGGCAACTGGTCTACCACTGAAAGAAATGGCAACCTACTGCGGGAAAAAATCTGCCTTGTCAGTCATGTATCGAAAGATACATGATTGCCTAAGCGTGTATCATGCATGGCACATAACTGAATGTTCATAGTTAAGAAATGAAACCACATTTAAAAGAATTCATATTGTTATGATAGGTATTCTCTGACAGAGGAAATCTTGTCAAGAGAAGATAACTCTCTCAGGTATAGTGATATTGCCTTTTATACAGTACCTCATTTACAGATCACTACACCTCCCTGAACTTAAAAGGCTTTATACCTTTAGTTGATCTTTGACATCTTTGTGAGCCAGTATGCCCTGTCCCTTCTTTGTTAACACAGTTGAGTTAAAACCCTTTTGCATCACAAAATTCACCTTTTCAGGACTTGATTCTTTATCCTTTCTGTACCACACACTTTCATTTGTTGCAAACAACTGGTAATCAGAGTTCTTATTTGTTTTCCTATCAATATGGATGGGCTTTGTCTTTCTTCCTGCATGCAGAATAGCTTTATAATTTAGGAGTCATCTGGGTAAATAACTATATCACAATCCACTGGAGAGAATGTTTTTAATCCCATTTTTACCATTTGAAGCATTCTCTTTGCAATTCCATTTGACTGTGGGTGGTAAGGTGGTGTTTTGTATGCAATGGAGCCAATACATTTTAACCATGCACATAAATTTTCTTCACAAAACATAGGTGCATTGTCGGAGATGAAGGTTTTTGGAATGCCATTTCTAAAAAACACTATCCTCAACACCTGTTTCACAGTAGTGGTTTTTCTATCTGTGACTTTAATAACTGCAAGCCAACCTGAATACAAGTAAATTAATATCAGAAACAGTCCTATACCTTTAATGTAGGCATGATCAATGTGTCCACAGCTCCATTTCTTTTGGCCAAGAGTGAATTTTAGTTTGTCTAAGTTTTTTTTTTATTTCTGCACAATTTGGGGGATTTTTTAACATACTCTTTCACATCTCTCAAATAGCCTGGCCACAATGCTTGCAATTTTAACCTTATCTGCATAGCCAATATACCTCCATGTATATCATCATGCATGGCTTTAATTACTTCTTTTCTCATAGACTGTGGAGGTACTATGATATGCCCATTGCACAATTCCTTTTTCTATTGTTAATTTGTGTCTTGACTCTTTATAAGTCCTTTCAGCCATAGAGCAATTACTCCATATATTTCTCTTTATTCTATCAATAATGGTATTCAACATTGGATCCTGCCTAGTTCCCAACCTAAGCCAATTTAAGGGCAATATGTCCAATTCTATCCAGTGCAAAATCCTATCCTCATAATTTTCACTTGCTTCAGCAGTTTTACCCTCAAAATTTATCAGAGATAATGCATTCACATGTGGAATAGTATTTCCTTTAATATATACAATGTCAAAGTTGAACACCATAAGTTTAATCGCCCATCTTATAATCACCACAAATACTTAAATCTCCATTGGACTTGTGTATCGCCACCATGGGTGAAGCCCAATTGCTACTTTGGGATAGATCATGGAGATTTTTTTTATGGCTTCACACCCCACCAAGTCCAAAATAAATCCATAACTTCATTTTTTCCTCCACTAGCTTTGGTGCCCTTTAACTTTTTTTACACGCGTTGATGCTGCAAAACACCTAAGCCAGGTTTCCACATACTCAGGATCCTCCATCATGGTTAAGTAACCAATTGTAGGTATAGCAATACTGCCTTTTATACAGTAACTCATTTACATATCACTACACATATCTTTTGAAGAATTTGGAGAAAATAATCCATTTCCAGATAAAACTGTACACTGACAGATTTTAAGAGATATTTTACTTACTCAAAGAAGTCATTTTTTTCTTCTTTTTTTTTTTTAACAATCCAAATATGAAATTATGAATTAGCTAATATTTAATGAGGAGGCAAAATGTTATTTAACTTTGGTAAATAATTCCAATCCATAGGAGTAGATTGCTATAATTAGTTTAGAAACAATCATTTTCACAGTCTAATACATAGCAGCATTTCAGATACCAGTGTTTGTGTGTAATCATATTAGTAAAAGCGGAAAGAAGAAGAAAAAAAAAAAGTGTCAATTTTCTTTGTAATATTTCATCAAATGTTACTTGCACACAAGAAATACTTTAAAAACTAGAGTGACATACTTCAGTGTATATAAAGTAGATGAAAAAGAAACTTACACGTCAATGTGAATTTCTCTGGCTTTTTTAGCTGGAGGGGAAGCATTTTCAACTTCAATGGCTTCCACCATTGAATTACTGGTAGATGCAATATTTAAAGGACTTTTCCCACTTCTTTCAGTGTTGACTGGTTTTCCTAATGCTGCAGAAATGTTTTGTTGTGGTTTATTCTTGAGAAAATAAAAATATTTCAGCATGAAATTTAGCAAAACTACTGGGTAAAGTTAAAATAGTATCAACATCAATATTTTTGTCAAACTGCTTTAAGAGAGAATGTAAAAGAAAAAAAAAATGTTACAAAAATAAGTTTAATTTCTGAAATATCAAGACAAATGCCAGTCTTTTTTTTTTTTGCACTCATTTAATAAGTCTTTTTTATCATAATTATTATTTTTTTTTTTTTTTTTTACTTTCTAGTGGGAAAATATAATTATTTTAATTAAAATGTATTAAAGCCAAAATGATTTTTCTGGAGTGTATTGTCAGCATTAGAAATGAGATCAGTATACTTAATTTAAACTAAGCCAAATATAAAATGTGTTTTTTTAGGGGTTTTTGCATTACAACCTAATAACACTAACCTGGGTCTGAGGTGTCATTTGATATAACATAGAATTGAACAATTCCTTGTTTCTTGGGTCTTCCATATCTGAAACAAAAGAAACATAAATTAATAAAGAGGATTCTTATAATACTAACAAATATTTCTTAGCATAACACAAGATCAATATTCTATTTTTATATCAATAGATATAAACTCTTTGATAGGATCAAATACAAGGTGGGGAGAGAAAAAACTAACATTTTTTTCTCAAAGATATCCTCAACAATACTAAATTTCCCAAAGAAAAATAAAGAGAATTTTCTACAAAATACTGTATACTAAACAAAACAAAAATTCATCCTGTGCTTTATATACAAGAAAGATCTTAGTTTAGGGTAGGCTGACAGATTGATATGATTGGTACCCCATACATGCTAGTCTGATAGAATGACTCTTAAATAACTCCATAATGAAACAAATCTGTCTTTTTTAAATGCCATTTCCTCTCAGCTTGTAGGCAGAATGAAATTATGACCCTTCAGGAACCCCAAAGTCAATGAAATTATGGAGCCAACCTCTAACTCACCCACAAGTGTCTTGAATATTTTTTTTTTTATAGTTGTGATATATTTTGGCGAAATTTACATAGCTTCAACTTATTGCAAATTCTTTAAATAAACTAGAATAGCTATCTTTTGTTTGTCAATAAAAATATTCCTTAAGAAATACCTTCACTATTTTACTATTTATTGCAAACCAAATTAGTGCATATTTCGACAACTGTAGTAAAAAACAGATTTTTTATAACCAGCATTATAACAATAATGCTCAGTCAATGAAAGACAAACAGCTAATATTAACATTACCATTAAGTGTATGAAAAAAACAAAAAACAAATTTAAACATATTTTGAAATATCAGATTTCTAAATGCTATTTCGAAAGGACAGAAATGAATGTAAATGAAAAAATTACCTTTCTAGATTAAGAAGAATGAAATCTATTCCTATTTCAAAACGTTTTTTAAATAAATCAGTTTATAACATGATATATTAACTGGAAGATTGAGGCACAATTGTCAATACTTTTCAATTTAATTAATGGAATTCTAAGTGATAATCAACTAAAAAAACCAAGATCACATATACATTCCCAACAATTAAACCAGAAAGAAATAAAAAGAGCTTGAATATTCACAGATTTAGTAACATCGGAAGAAAAATATTTACATATATATATATATATATATATATATAAATTTTATTAAATTTCAAAATAATAGTAAATAACCAGAAAGAGAAATTTCTGTAAGTTCCTGAAAAAAAAAAAAAAAAAAATACTGAGGGCATGCTCCAAAAATAATGCTTCTTATATATTTCCATGGAAACTACAGCCTATACAAGGCCCACATAATAATGGTAACAGACAGGACATTGTTTTGGCTACAAAATACTATATCCTCATTGTCATTGGCTATGCATTTTTGTCAGTGATCAACAAGAGCTCTTCATTTCATAGGTTGACAATTGTACAGGTTCACTTGGAATGTCACTTGCTATCAATGTTACTAAATGTGTACTAAAACATTACCCACTGTCTAATTGTGCTGAAATATATTGTTTGGTATCAATAAACATTCATCAATTTTTTTTTCCATATGGAAATGCTATCACTACTTTGTATGTATATTCATGTCAGATGCCATTTTGCCAGACTGCCGTTCTGCTGTTATAAAAAAAAAAAATAAACATTATCACCAACATCTGCCTTTCATGTCATGGTCAGTACATAATAAGCAGCATTACTTTTAGAGTAAGACTTGCACTCTCATTAATATGGAAATTTCATGTGTAAAAAGAAAAAACATTGTTGTTGGAAGTATATTCATACCAGCACCAAAAATAAAAAGATTAGATCACATAGGACCCAGGAATATTTTAAAAAGTTAGAATTCTGTATAAAGACGTAGTGAATAAGATCTACAGTGAAAAAAAAAAGAAAAGCTGCAAATAATCATTTAAACTCCAAGAGCATTATATACCTAGTGACATTATATGGCCTTTTAATTGACCATTATCTTCAATCAAATTTGACATACAGAACTGATTCCAGTAATAGAAGTAATAGGAAGTCAATCTATATCCAATATTAAGATGTATACCAGTTTCCTATTTTTAGTTTCACAGAATTTAGAATTGCTAACTGAATGAATGTAAAGAAAGTTTTTAGAGAGTGCCAACAAATAGGAGACACGCAAACATCCTTAGAAACATAAGATGATTTGTAAAGAAAAATTTAATTTAAAAAATTTAGAATTTAAATGAAATATAAAATGCATATCATTAAAGCAAATGAGTTAAGCATTTTTAATTTTTCAAATATTTCCTTCACCTTTTAATTTTAACATTTGAAAATTTAAGAAATTATTTATATTCAAAACATGGACTTTTATTCAAGACAGAACTAATCAAGAATGTTTTCTATATTAAACATATTATTGTTTAACAATATTTTTATTTAAATTTATAAATATTTTTATTCATGTTTTATTCAGCATCTTAATATTTTAATACATGTATATTTATTTAAAACCTAAGTTTTTGCATTTAAATTTATTTTTGAAAAAAAAAAAGAGTTTAAATTCCTTAAAAAAAAAAAAAAAAAAAAGTTAAAATTTTTGTCCAACAGCTTTCTTTTTCATGAATCCACCATCAACAAGATAAGAAAATCTCTCGCTGATAAAATGGCAAAAACACTATAACAAATGGATCATTAAGTGAATGAGAAAATACAATCTGTTAAAGAAAATTACTGATGATTAAAAGATTAAGAGGTTAAAAAAAATTAAATTTATCCTAATAAGGATGTCATTCAAAATTGAAATAAAATTGAAAAAAAAAAAAAAATACAATTTTTAAATTAAATATTTCTTAAATGAAGGTATTTAATGAAAGTATTTGAATAAAAGTCTATGTGTTTTGAAAAACTCTGTACATAAAATGATGAGAAAAATTTATGTAATGCTTGAAAACATGGCATAACAAAACACCTACTGCAGGATTGAGAAAAGTTATAGAATTTAACATGTAAAAACATTTCTACAAACCCTGCTCTATCCAATGCCTATTTTTACAGAAATATCCCTTCATAGATTTTAGGATTTTAGAAATTTGTGGCTGACTGGTGATTATTCCATCTTTTTTCAACTTTTCTAAAATAGCATTTTGTGTCAGAGAAGCATCAGTACTGAGATATATTTCAATTTTTTCTTTAATCTTTTGGTCTCGTATTGCAGAGGCTGAGCTTCTCAGTGGGGTGGGATTGAAGTTTTTGACAAATTCATCTCCTTGCTCAACAATTTTCTTGGTGAGAGTTAATGTAGCATTTTTTGATAAATTGAGAAATTGCTGTATTTCTTTATTTTTTTTTCCTTGATCAACCATTTGTTGTGCTATTTGCACCATTTCATATGAGATGGCTTTTCTCTGCTTTCGACGTGGTGCCAGGTCAGATGCTAAAACAAGATAGAAAAGCACATTAATTAGATAAGACTATGTCTAAAATCCATGAGAACACATGAACTTTTTTTTTTCACTTTTGAAATCAATTAGGCTTTAATTTTCTCAAAATAATTATCTTTTAAGTAAAGAGTCATAAATTTGATTAAAAGCACATGTTTTGAATAAAAGTACTTATAAGCTTGAACATCTGTAAAATCTCAAATTTGTGGAACAGACTGACAGGTACCTTAACAATTGTACATCAGACAGGGTAACCTCAGCACACAGTTGTCTCATGGAATTCTTGCACAGTTCGTTTCATAACTGTTTTGTTATAAAATTTACAATATCTAAAATATAACAATTAAAATAAGGTTCATCAGGCACAAGAAAAACAATTTTATATTGAAATAGAAAATATAAGTGAACATTTACAATTCTAATAAAGTTGACTCCAACCTTTAAATGTTAAACATGAAATTGACATTAGAATTAAACAGACTCAAAGGAAATTTCTCTCAACCGAGGAGAGTAATCGAGATTAGCATATGCACTGATTCTTTCATTTCTCTTATTCTCGAATGCTGCTCTTTATTATTCTAACTTTGCTCAATAGGGATTGATGACATTCCCTTTCCTCTTTACACAGGCTCAGCTATATTTGACTTTATAATATCTCCATGTTTTTAATGTTCTTCCATTTATAAATTTACAGAACAGCTGGACTAATCTTTATATTCTCTGTTACAACTGCATGCAGTGCTATACAGACAGTTCTTGAGCATGTTCTCAACTGAAGGATTGGCTCTGGTGAAGTCTCTGAAGAGTGGAAGTCCTTTTGAATACTATCTTGATATTTTATAGACTACAAATCCTCTGAATCTTTCCCAACAAAATTCTGATATAAGGCAAATAGGCCATGGCATTTTGCTGACAGTTGTTACCCATTTTTGTATCTGTGCTTGTGGAAGCCATGTTATTCTTTCAGAATCTGAAGAGTGTTCCTAATACAGATAATTTCTTATTGGTATGCGTCTTGGTCACCTCTTATGAGTTTGGTTTGGTAGTGTGAAAAGATGATACTTTCCTTCAGGCTATGAATAGTAAGAATTGAAATTCAGATATCAACTGATATTCTACTGAAAGATGCCACTGCCTTTATAGAAGCATGCCAGTTTTCAAATATGCTGAGGTAGATGGTATGTGATAAAGTACCTTCTACATAAATGATAGGAGTCAGGGTTTCCCAGCAAACCTAACCATCTTGTTTCCCCACACTGAACCTTAGTGCTTTCCCAGGATATTAATACACATGTAATTTGCAGTCCACCTTCTTCAGGAGAAAGTGAAACTCACTGGATTAGATGACCTTCCATTCATACAAAGCAAAGTTCTGATGCCCATGAGAGACACTTTTATCAATGAACATTGGTTAGCATGGATACTAAGACTATTGATATACTGTGTATTGTGATGCTTGACTACCTTCACTTTGATTAAAGCAATCTAATTTATGTCACAGTAGCCCTTAGTAGGAAAGCTTCTTTTCATGACTTTGCATTGTGTTGGCTATTGATAGGACTCATCACAACAGAATGTGAGCATATACATGCTGTGCCATTTCAAAAATCATGTCCTAGTCTTCTGCCCATAACAATTTGGCCTTTATCAAAGTCATTCAAATCTTTCTCAGCACATGCATCAATACTTGGGACCAAATTTTAAGACAAGTAACAAATTATAATATATAAATAAAGTTTGACAAAGGATAACAAAAAATATGTTAAATGTATGTTTTTCAAAAAAGAAAATAAAAGCATTAAAAAAATTAAATCTGTCATTAATTCTATAAAACATAAATAAAATTTTATGGGATTTATCATGCTCATATTTTCAACATTTAAGAATGAACTTGGATTTGCAAATGTGAATGAATCAAGAAACCTTATATAAATATATACACACACAGACACAGAGATAATAATCCATTGGTATATAATCCAAGTGAATCCTATTAATATAGGTACCTCCACGAGATCGCTAAAAAAAGAGTATAGCATGATGAAAAAGACGCCAAACTTGACGAAAACAAAATTTTATCGTCTAAATATTTGTTATTATTAAGAGGAAAGATCAAAGTATTTTTGGGGTATTTTTTTCCATTTTTTAATCGTTCCTAGCATGTCCGAAATTTTCGTTAAAAATCTAGTTTTTTTTGAGTCAGCAAAATTGACCATTTTTTTCCATTTAAAAAAAAAAAAAACTGGAAATCTCACTTTGAAATTCTTTTAAATATCAATTATCATTTTTTCAAAACTTATTTTAAGAAAATCAGAAATTATAATGTTTATTTAAAATATTTTGAACCAAACTTAACTTAGCTTTTGTGCCAAAAAGATATAATTTGAAAATAAAACAAAGCAGGTCATAAACTTTCACGTCTCTTGACAGGTGATGAATGGCATATTTACGAATTCCATGAGGCTAATTTGTTCTACAGAAGGAGAAAAGGGAAATAATTTACATTTAAGTGAACAAATTATTTACCTCGTTATTTTTAACGAAAACTTTCAGCGGTCTAATTTTTTTTTTTTTTTTTTGTACTTATCTTTCACCTTTACGTTTATGATGCTTTATGGAAAATATATTATAAAGAAATTAAAATAAGACTTAAGAGTGACATTAAATTTCATATTTCCTAAGAAATGTATCTAATTAATTTATAGGTACCTTTCTTATGAAATTTTATCAGAACTGTACATAAAATACTATAATTTTATGTACATTTATTAAATTTTACTGTTATTTGTATTTGCATTCATTTTATTATTAATTTTGATATTTCATTTATGGAAAAATGTCATAACTGAGATTAATATAAAAATAAGATCATATAAATTTCATAGGATGATACTGATACTTGTAGGTACCCTTTTCAGTTGAAATTGAAAAATCAAATTATCTTCTCCACACGCCTTTCACAAAAGTAAAGGCCTTAACAGCGGAGAACAATGCTTAACTCAAATAATGCAACTTAATTATATTCTGGTTGGTTTTCCATACTTTATAATTACAGCCCGGTTATAAGCACAAAATTACATTTCTTAATTACTGTGGATCTTCTGATTAGTCAAAATGATACAATTTACAACGTGCTAAAAAAAGATCTATCTCATAAGGACACTTAGGAAAGCCGATGGGGCTTTTAACTAATTTTATAATATTTTAACAACTTAAATGTAAAATCTATTATAATTAAAGAAATAAATAATTGTATTAAAAATTCATTTTTCATTGAAAAAACTTTTTTGCTTTCAGAAAATATTGTCCATATTCATAAAAACAACTAAAAGCAAATAAAAGCATTTGAAATTAAATAACATCATTGTTTTATTGAGTTTTGTATGTTACAATTCAGAGCTGATTTTCAGGTACGTTGGCTCCAATTAAAAACAAAAAAAACATGATTGCATTCCTCAAAGCCCTGTGCTTTTAATTATTGTAATCACTAAACCCGATGTGATCGAATTTCTAGCGTTTTCATAAAATTAGTTGGTTGTAATAAATATTAAAAAAAAATATTTTACCATGACTTTAATAAAAAAAAAACATTTATAATAATTTCGATCATCTGTGAATAGTTCCTGAAAGTTTCATTAACATCCGACAATTATTTCTATTTTTGCACAATTTTTCAAATTAATGTGTATCATACCAAAAAAACGTGCTAAAAATTGTCTATTTACTAGTTCTGCTGATACAAATAGAAACAAGAATTTTTTTTTTTTTTCAAAATTTAGAATGTTCTAAAAAGAAGGAAAAATTTTTTTAAAATAATTAAAAAACACTTTGGTCTTTCCTCTTAATAATAACAAGCATTTAGACAATAAAATTTTGTTTTCGGCAAGGTTGGCGTCTTTTTCATCAAGCTATGCTCTTTTTTTAGTGATTTCGTGGAGGTACCTATATTAATACAATATAAAATAAAATATTAAATATTAAAACTGATTCACACATAAAGCTCAATGTTTTTCCGAGGTCTGACCATTTTTATTTCAATAATTTATCATTGACTGGTTTGAAAAATCCTTGTAAATTTTATTTCAATTTACAAGGTGAAAATGATCATTAGCCTAATGTAATCTTAATTCCTACTGTATAAGATTATAAGTGTATATATATATTGTACACTTAGTTGTATGGATGCGAGTTTGTAACACTAGGTTTCACACGTTTGTGATCCTCAAACTGATTTATTTTTTAAAATTTGAATCTATTTATGTCAGTTTCTGTTTGATTATGTTTCATGATGTTTGGTGGTAGTCGGGGAGAAAAAATTCTCCTCTGTGTCCGTTTTGGGATGGCACTCATATGTACACAGACATATATACATGCAGGTGTATGTATTGTAGTTCTTGGAAATATATACATATATGAACGATGTGGGGCCAGGCGCATACCTGTATCCATGTGTTCAAGTACATATACATACGCAATTGTGGTCGTTTCAGTGTTGAGATTGTGTAGCAGAGTTCTTTCCACAAGGAATCATCTTTCAGATTGTTTGTTTATGTCGTTAACAGAATGATACTCCCCCCCCCCACACACACACACATGCATTTATATGTGTACATATATATATTAATCAGCCTGGGCCTTACATTGCTTAAAATTAGGTACCTCCACTTGGTTGCATAAAAACAGCATAGCATGATGAAAAAAGGACCCAAACTTAATAAAAACAAAGTAAGAAAATGGCTGCTTTAAAAAATTTTTTAAAAATCAAGCAATTATTTGACATTCCAATCTATATAATTTCTATCTGAAATACACCAGAATATTTTACTTACTGGAAATAATAAATTTAATCATTTAGCTTTCAATTAAAACTAAAATGAAATCTTCAAGAATGCTTTTTCATCCTTAAAATTTAATTTTAAAAATTAACTATTGAAAATTTAGTGGCGGTGCCTACTTAAAATGGATTCTGTATTTTTTTTTCTTTTATTCATTATCTCTTTTAATAGTACCATTACTATTATTATTTATTACCACTTCCATAATTATTTATTTATTTATTACTATTCACTACTGCTATTTTAACTTTTAATTTATCATTAATTATCATTATTTATTTTTACTATTATTTTATTTTACTTCTGTTATTATCATCATTACTACTATTATTACCATTACTATTTGTTACTTCCACTGTTATTATCATTATGCTTTACTACCACCATTGTTTCCATATCATATCCTCTACAATTGCTATTGATCTCATTACTGTAATTATTTCATTCTTACTATTTCGCCATCATCTTTATGCTTGCTACATCCATTACCATCATCACATTCCTTTTACAATCATATCCTCCTTCCACATCAAAATTAGTGCCAATTTTCCATAAACATACCAAAGTAATATAAATTAGGAATTCGACTATTTATATAAGTGCAATCATCTATAATACACAAGCAAGCAACGTTAAAAGTAAAATTATCATCTTCACAGCTATATTTATATAATGAACCCATTTTAAGCAATGTAAGGCCCAGGCTGATAGAAATATATGTACACATATACATGCATGTATGTGAGGAAGTATCATTCCATTAACAACGTAAACAAACGATCTGAAAGATGACAAGAACACCACAACCCACCCCATGTGGAAAGAACTTTGCTACACAATTTCAACACTGAAACAACCACAATTGCACCTGGCCCCACATTGTTCATATATACGTTTGTGAAAACTGCAATGCATGTCTGCATACATGAGTGCCATCACAAAACAGACACAGAGGAGAATTCCACCCCCACTACCACTACATCACATAATGTAACATAAATAGATTCAAATTAAAAAAAAATAAATCAGTTTGTCTGAGGATCACAAAAGTGTTAGACCTAGGGTTACAAACTCACATCCATAAAACATGTGTGTGTGTGTGTAAATAATATCAAAAGGAATAACTTATCTCAGCTGACATGTTTCACCCTGATAGTCTTTATAAAGGATTAAAGTAAGGATTTTATTTTGCAATAAGTATATATAAACAAAATTAGAAATGTTAGTTTACTTCAAAATTTTTAAATTTAAGAAATGCTCATAAATATTCATCAAGCTAACAGGTAGTTGCTAACTGAAAAGTCTACGTAAATTATAGAGGATGCTAAGTGACATAATTTAATGTCTAATAAACAAAAGTGAGTAAATGATTTTAAATTATTTTATAATGTAATTAATAAGGATATCATGGACCGAGCGTGTGAGCAATGATGAACTCTTAGAGAGGTTGCAAACAAGGAGGCAGCTTATACTTAACATCAGGAAGAGGCAGCTGAAGTTTCTGGGACACATAATGAGAAAGGAGAGCCCGGAGAATCTGATACTCACATGTCAAATAGAGGGAAAGAGAGACAAGGGAAAACAACACATGACATACCTGACAGGTTTAAGCAAGTGGATGAATCAGAGGGAAGGAACTTTTTGAGAGCAGCAAGGGATAGAGGGAGGTGGAGAGCCATGATTGCCTATGTCCTGAAAGGACATAGCAAATAAAAAGAATATGGGATTAAATAAATGGAGTTTATAAATTTAACAGTT
Source organism: Acanthosepion lycidas (assembly GCA_963932145.1). Lineage (NCBI taxonomy): Eukaryota > Metazoa > Mollusca > Cephalopoda > Sepiida > Sepiidae > Acanthosepion > Acanthosepion lycidas. Next base: position 21,541,036 of record OZ010588.1, on the reverse strand, counting down.
TTCTTTTAATTTTTTTAACATTTCTATACTAGTCATGTATGTTGGCTTGGGGAAAGAGAAATTTTTTCAGGAACAGAGATATTTGAAAAAAATAAAATCTTTACATTTGCCTTGAAAGTCCATTAAAGAACGAGATGCGCCAACTAAGTTTTCCTTTTAGATTTACACAGTAAAAGTTTTAGTTTTGTTTGTCTTTATTCATATTGTCCTTTTACACTAAAGATATATTTTTATTTTTTAATTTTGTATCTGGAACTTTATATCAAATATGTATTAGAATCCAACAAAATTAATTATAAAAACGTTTCCTATTTGTTCCCTATTTGGCCGGTTTTTATGCTGAGAACTTTGCTGCACCCCCTCGAAAAATAAAGATAAAAATGCAAATTAAAACACCCCTTCATCTGCACACGTATACAAAATAAAAATGGGTTTTTATTTTAAAATGGGTACATTTCATTATTTTAATTATGACAGCATAAAAAAAATTCTTATCAAAATAAATAAACAGTGCACACACATACATACAACTTGAATGGACTGTGTTGAAAGGTGTGTGAATGTCATGGTAACATGCAATTTTGATTTTTAAAAAGCAGTATTTTGGACTTTCGGTGATAAATTGTAAATCAAGAGTCAAGACTTGAATGTCAAGTCAAACCTTACATGTACTGAAATAAAAAAAATAAAAAAGGAAGATAAAAAGTGGGATAGAAATTAAAATGATTTATTTTTTAATTCAATTTTGAAAAACAAACCAGTATATCGCGTACATACAAGGTTTGTTGCTTTGTTCGGGTGTTTTCCATAACTACAAGAACAAGTGGCATGTTTCTGTCATATCACACATATTTCAGCACAGACCTCAGTACTTGACTTGTTCCAAAGTTTCTAGCATAAAATTTATCCTGTAGTACACAAAATGAAAAAGAAGTTCATATTAGCAAGAAAAAAAAGTCTAAGTTTTAAGTAACTATCACCAACCATCGAACACACAGGAGGAAGAGAGTTAATGTTTAGTTTACAGTACTAAATTTTGCTACATGTCATTGTCATAAGATTAAGTCCAGTGGCATTTCGTCGGAAATTTTATGATATAAGTTAAAGTAAAATAAATTATTCTAAAATTTACAAAAACATATTTCGTAGGTGAACTGAAGAATCTAGTCAGTAAATGAGACCGAGTTCTATCCTCATATAGTCATACTTACTAAAAAAAAAAAAAAAACTAATGCTCAAAATAAAAATAAAAATCATGCGATAGAGAAAGTAAAGTTTAAATTAACAATAATGACAATCCAATAAATATTCTCAATCAAAAAACATAAACAAAGTGGAGTTATTTATGACAAAACAACGCATTAAATATTATTAAAAAAATATCAGTTACGTTACGTATATTGATGGGTCAGAATTTTTTTTTTTTTTTTTTTACTTTTTAGTACCTTAGAACTAGAGCTGAGATACCTGGCGCTGCTCGGAAGATATCTGAATAACAATAAAACTTCCATTCTGGTGTAAATCTGCACGATTATTTCGGAAATAACAATAAATAAATGTTGTCGGAAGAATACCGTTTAGGAGTTATCGATGATCTTATTTCGGCCTCATTCGCGTCGCGGCTATAGCCTGGCCGTCATTACTGGCTTTATTTACATGTGTTTACCTCTAGTAGCAAATGCGCGCGGAAGCTCACTTGTCTTGATTACTGCGCAATGCGCGAACTTTAAATTTGATTTTTGCAAGAATTTCCAAAACAATGTGTTTTTCACCAGATAAAAAATGAGCACGTTCCTGAGTGAAAGGATAAAAAATGTTTTCTTTTTTTTTTTAATGAAATGATGCATTTCAACAAAAAAAAAAAACAAACAAAAAAAAAAACTCGTGCTAGAAAGGAATACAAACCAAAGACACTATCATTTTATTTTTGAAAAAGCGTTATCAGCCATGATATCATTTAATTAGAAAAGCTTTTAATTGCTTTTCTAAATAATTAAATAAAGTAAAGAAACCAATTTTTAAAAAAGAATTCATAAAGCTTCACTTTTACAAAAACAAAAAAAGTGTAAAAGTGAATTTCTTAAATTGATTTTTCAACAAAAAAAAAAAAAAAAAAAAAAAAAAAATCATAGTCAAGTGTCTAAAAGACTTCTTTTATTTTTTTTTAAATTTTTTGATTAGATTGGTTAACCATTTTTTGTGGGGGAATAGCGAGGATTTTTTACACCAGGAATAATGTTTGCGCATTAAACAAAGCCTGTGCATTTTTAAAATTAAATTTCGCGAATTGCGCAGTAATCCAGACGAGTATTAATAAAAAAAAAAAAAAAAAAGCAAGTAAGTAAGCTTCCGTGCATTTATTACTCGAGGCAAACGTATGTAAACAACGCCGGTGATGGCACCAGGGCTAAACGCGAATAAGGGCAAAATAAGATTGTCGATAACTCCTAAACGATATTCTTCCGCAAACTTTTATTATTTTCGAAATAATTGGAAATAAACTGGCAATTCCACACCAGAACGGAACTTTTCATTACAACTGGTTTCCGGGGCTTTATCTGCAATTTTACTAAACAAAAACTAAAGTAAATTCAGTAAATTTGTAAAAAAAAACTTATCTTAAAAAAGTTGTTCATAGAATAACCCTTAAGGCTTACACTAACAGTAACAGACTCAACAGCATAATGTGTTAAAAAAGTGTTATTCTATGAAAAAAGTTTTTAAAGATAATTTTTGTAACTAAAAAACTTACTTAATCATGTTCATTGGAAATTTTTAAGGAATTTATCGAAATTGCTACAGCATGTCATCACAAAATCAGTGCAAGTAATGAAGATAACACTAACAGATTGCCTGCCTTCCTTACCTTCTTGCAAAAAACAAGGTAATTCATCAACATGTTTCATTACTTCCTGGTTAGTTGTTTGTTTGGATATATCATCCTCATCTTCCGGATAATTTGATCTTTCATTGGTGTTACTGTTATAGATATCTTTCTGTTTAAACGTTTTCAGCAAATTTGGCAGATTTAATAACTGTTGTTCGACGCTTTCCTTCTCACCGTAAACTCTCTTGAATTTAATGCCAGACCTAGCTTTCCATCGGGACAACCAACCATCCGTTGCTTTGAAATCGTTATGACCCAGCTTTTTAGCAAGCTCTTCGGACTTACTCTTTAATACTGGTCCACTGACATGTATATCTCGTGAGGTTACGATAGAGAACCATTGGTTGAGGGCTTCTTCGACGTCTGGATCTTTGCCTTCTCGTTTTCGTTTTTGGGAAAGTCTTCTTTTGCCTTTTTTATATAGTGTCAATTCATGTAGGATTTTGTGTTGTTGTTGTAGGATACGTGCAATTGTAGATTTAGGTACTCCAGTAATTTCGGCTAGCCGGCGTTGACTCGTGTTAGTGGGTTGCTTTTTGATTAATTCCAGAATAGCAATTTTATCAGAAATCGACAAATCTTTACGTGGCATCTTATTTCCTTAAAGTGGAGTTTTGCATACAACAAATTAAATAACAGTAACACCTACACCGAAACTGAAAAAGTCTGTGTACAAACCAGACAATGGCTGACTAAACGGTGAATGAATCAGCAATGACCAACCAAAAAATTGGCTTGTAAACAAGGGCGGATAATCGAAAAAATCTTTAAATTTATGACAAGAAAAAGGAAGATCTATTTTTAAGCACAAGTTTAATAAATAACCAGTAAAAATCTTTAATTAAATCCTTTTTTATTTTCCTTTTAGGAAACTAAGGTAGAATTTAAATTATGACTGTTTGAAATCTGATGTCAATATTCTTTTAGTTAGAAAATGGATTTAGAATGTATATGTAATGAGTGCAAAATAATAATAACTCATTTCATCCACTCCCTTCAAATTCGGAGAACTGATGAAAAAGGAAAAGAATTTGTGAGCATGTACGAATTTTTCTTTGGGCCAGTGAAAACCTTACCTTTGCAGAAATTGACCGCTAACCTGAGAAGTAGGAGGAAAGGAATTTGCAAGCCTATGTGAAATTGTTTTGAACCAATGAAAATCTTGGCTTCACAAAAATTAGCCGGTCAACCAAGCAAAAGGAAATTTAGCATTCCACTACCACTTTTTCATCAATGTCAATTTTTGTGCAAAAAGCGGATCACAGCTTCATACATATTTTCAGAAAACTTTAACTTCTCATTGGATAATAAATATTAAAATTATCTCGTGTATCTTCACGTACATCGTTTCTCAATCAGCAAAACAAAACATTGCAGGCTCCAGACTGAGTTTTGTAAGACGCTTTCTGAGTTGTTAACAAATATTAAAAATACAATTTACCTGTTCACCACTACGTCCAAATAACACCACCTAGTTTTTGACCTGACAAAAAAACAATGCTTCTTGGAGCTTGTCACATGATTAAAAAATTTATAAATTGAATGTACAAGCAAACTCAGTCAGTGAGAATTTACAATGAATAGCATTTGCTAAACAAGTTCACAATACTTGTATCATTACTGCAGTGAAGTACAAAGTTAGAATTTCAAGTTCTTTAACATAAAAAAACTTCACTGTAATCAAGCTAAAATTTCAACTAAACAACTCACTCACCAACTTCTTCTGGAACTTACTAAAAACTATCCAATCACGCTATTGAATCTTACCAAACTTAATTACAAACATTACAAACAATACATTCACCTATGAGCAACAAAAACAAATTAGACATTACTGAACATTCACTTCTCCAACTTCTTTAAAGCTAAAAGTTTATCAACATATTTTCAGCTTTACAGGATTCTTTAAACTCTCTTTCAGTGACCATTTTGAACAACAAGTTAATTCAACTTTTTGTGAGCTCAGGGAAAAAAATATTTCAGTAGTAAAGACTTTAACCCAGTCAAAGGGAAGTAACTCATATTAACAATTCATATAAAACCGTTGACATTTATAAATATAAATATTGTACCTGTTATGAAAAGTTATTTTCTTGTGTTCTTTTTCTTGTTTGCTAACACATTCGTAAAGTAAAAAGTGTGTGGGTTGATTTACGCTGTCAATACCACTAAATAAATGGTGACCCCGAATACAAATGTGTGTGGCAAAGTATTGAGCGATATTTAATAAGAGAATTACTCAGATTTCACACTGGCAATTCTGATGTTTGTACTGATGTTTAAAAATTTGAATCACCACATAGTGTTAAACCCAACTTAACTGGTATCCTAACTCCATGTCGAGGCGATATTAACATTATGGCTGAGCAAACTGATGCACGCACAGAGGCCACAATAACTGTGAATTTGCCAGCTTACAACAGTGTCAATGTACAAGTTTGGTTCGCACAGTTAAGTGCTATATTTAATGCCAAGAGGATAACTTCACAAACTTCCCGATATGCCTACATTGTAGAGAAGCTATCAGGGGAGGTAGCGATTGAGGTTTTGGATCTTCTGGATGAGATGCCATCTGATAAACCTTAGGGATTTTCTAAGCCTGGCCTTAGATGTGGTACAAGGCCGAATGTATAGGGCACCCAGGGAGGATCAAACTCACTACTCAGTCGTAATAGATCTAGGAAGACAAGCTTTCTAACTATTACACCACGTCAAGGTGCCTAATAGTGATTTTCCAAGCATAGCTCAGATGCGGCACAAGGCCTAAAGTAGGGGGCACCCAATGAGGATCGAACTCACTACTCAGTAGGAATTGTTCTAGCGAGACAAGATTGCTAACCATTACACCACCTGAAGGTGCCCATAAAAATGATTTTCTAAGCATAGCTTAGATGTGGCACAAGGCCAAAAGTATGAGGCACCCAGTAAGAATTGAACTCACTACTCAGTTGTAACTGTTTTAGCGAGACAAGCTTGCTAACCATTACACCATGCCGAGGTGCCTCCTCTGATAAACCTTATGATACCCTAAAAGAAGATATTCTTCATAGAACTTGTCAATCTGAGAAACAAAAACTGCATGACCTCTTTAATAACTTAAGCTTGGGACAAAGTAAACCATCACAACTGCTGCGTAAAATGTAAGTACTATTAGGAAGCAACACAATGTCTGACACAGTGTTAAGACAGCTTTGGTTGGACAAGCTTCATGTGAACATCATCCAAATTTTAGCTTCCCTCCCAGATGAAATTGAACTCCAAAAACTAGGTAAAATAGCTGATAACCAGCCAGCTAGTTCTGTGTATGCTGCAACCCAGAGACAGCCAGTAGCATCAGTGGTTGACACAGACAACATGCATAAACTTAGTGACAGGTTAGCACAATTTTCTATTCAGGTACAAAATATTCAGAGGTCTATGCAACAACAGAAATGCAACTTCACTAATCAAACTCCTCCTGAATCATGATGATGTAGACACAGATCGTTTTCATGAAATAGGGAAAAATATCAGGACAACATATGTTGGTATCATGCTAAGTTTGGCCACCAGGTACATAAATGCCATAAACCTGCTGGCTTAGCACAAATTTCTTTGGCAGTAGACTGACACACCAAATCCAATGTTAGGGTTTTTTGGAATTAAGCAATTCAGTGAGGGGTGATATGGTTTTTAGACAAAGAAAGGTCATTAATATGTTGTTGAAAATCAATGCTAGAATTTTGTAAAATTTTTATATAAACTAGGCAATACTCAAAACAGACAGTCAAACATAGACACACGGAAGGAATCCAGTTGACCAGACAGACAAAGTCCAGTTTTAATCCTTTCTTCTGCTCCTCCAGCTGCTGTTCTGAGGTCTCTCTCTCTCCATTTATTACAAACTAGCAGCCATACCCAGCTGGTCAATCAGAAAAAGCATTCAACTAGAATGGAGCAAAAACAGCATCATGTTTAGATGTAACAGAGTTTATCTTCTTAAATTACTTTAAAGTACTTTCATTAAAAAATATTTTGAATTAATGCAGTTACTGATATAACAGAAGTAGTCTGTATTTATTCAATCAAAGTTAACCAAGGACATGACGGGGTAAAACAGGCAACATGAAGACCCACTTCAGACCACAATTATTTTGGAGTTTTTGAAATTCAATTTGTCAGTGTGCTACCATCGATGTAAAAGAGGATACATTTATAAAGCAATTGTTAAGTTTGATGAAAACTGGTTGAAAGATCAACGAAAAATAAGGAAGAAACCAGTAAAAATCATCTTTTTTTGCTGTTTATGTGGGTTTTTACTATATGGGTGGACTCAATTATCCAGTTAAATGACTGTTAAACAATCAACTTATTGATTGAAAATTGAGGGGATTTTTAGTTTAAAATTTGTGTTGAAATTGATTTTTCGCAGTTTTTCACTAAACACAGTGGCATAGAAATAAAAATGAGGTATTGTCAAGCTTGTTATGATGTAAGTAACCTTCATACTGAGTTTGAACAAAAAAGTTGAATTTATCCATTTTTGATCGCCTTTATTGGTTATTGATTTTTGTAAAATTATCGATTTTTTACATTAAGAAATTATTGCTTACATTGTACAATGTATGTGCCAAGTTTGGTCAAAATCAGTTGAATGGATCTCTAGTGAAAAGGTATCACACAGACAGACATCCTCTGTTTGAGACTACTGTTAGAATAATTTGCCTGCTGAAAGACCAACCAGGCTACATAGAACATTTAATAATTGTTTAATCCTTATGTACTTTCAAATTCTTCAATTTGTTATCATTAAGCCCATTGTTAGATATCAACAGAATTTGTTGGTTTGTGCCTTGAAAATTAGATTTCAACAAAATAGTTATCATGGCTGCAAGGATTTAATATCTGAAATCTCCACAGAATCACAATGACCACTGGGTGAAATAAGCATAGAATCTAGTTGCCTCCCAGCTTGCTGATGTTGACATGCAATTGCTGTGAAGATCAAAAACACTGCCAAGTGACAAGTCCAATAATAACACATTTTTGCTAGTGCTTTAACAGGGAATGACAGATGAAACTAAACAAACAACAACACCAGTGACAATGTCCCAGTGAGATATTATATAATATAAGGTTTAAAAGAAACTTCAACATCAATATCAATCTTTTTGAATATCACTATAATTTTTTAATCAAGTAAAATTCCTGCTGGACATGATACAAATATTTCATTTGGAATACTTTCAGTGTTATATTTGCAAATGTATTTGACTTGAGTTGCACAAAGAGAAAGATTCCTTACAATAGAAAGGATATCTGAAATTTTTTTTCTTTTAGATTAATTTTAGAAAATTAAACTGACCAAAATTTCTTTTCATGCTTTTGGACAGTTATACAGAAACATATAGTAGTTACAATTGTAACAATACTGGTATATGAGTTCCCAGGCTTAGAGACTTTGCAACTTAGTAGTAGCATATTAGCAGTAGTAATAGAGTTAAAATTATCCAATATTTCTAGAGAACACTTATTATTCATAATTCCTTTAATACAATGAACCAACAATGTTTCCAAACACAAATTATTTGAAATTTTATAATAAAAAAAAAAATCATATGAATGAAAATAATTTTAAAGATTGCAAATTCATGTCCCTAAATTAAGAGATGCTATTTAATTTTAATTTAGGTAAATTTTAAAATATGAACGACTAAGAGTTCTTTTCATGTTTTTGGACAGTTATACAAAAATATATAGTGGTTAGAATTGCAAAGAAACTTTCCTTGAGAATGAAAATTTATCAGCAACTTCTTTTGCTATTAGCAGATACTTTATGAAGCAATCAATGGCTCTGGACTAGACAAATGGAAACTTTTTTAACATAAAATCAGGAATAAAAAGAATTATTTTAATTGGTATAACTTTTCAGTCATGACAGAAAACTGTACTGCATAAAGTAACAATTATACATCAACTAATGGATATCTATTCAACTTATAAAACATTAAAATTAAAATCAAGATCATGCACTAATGATAATGCAGTAGCCATCTTACCTATCCTCTCAAGCATGATGATCCTTAATGTGTGCTAAAATTGACATTGAATAAAGAAGTAAATATAATTTTTTTGTCACTCACATTGTAATTGCTCTAATACTTTGTTTGAAGATCTTTGTAGGGCACTTTTTACAGTTTCTGATAATTTCACAATCTCTTGTTGTTGTTGCTGTGGTTGTTCTCGATATTTCTCTTGAGTTTTATAGAATATATTTCTTTCAATGATTGATTTGTGAGGTTTGGATGTTGACTTTAAACTATTGGCTGATTTCTTTTTATCTTCTTTGTCCTGAATGCAAAAATGAAAAGAAAAGAAATCTCAGGCAAAAACACAAGAATTGTTTCCAGAAATTAATATTAATTAATTAGAAATTAATATTAAGAGATGAAATAAATTTGCCTGGCTAATTTATCTAAAAAAAAGTATTTGGAAGAAAAAAAAAATCAATCAATCAAATTCAAAGCCACAGTCAGATCAGTGAATCTGATCACAGAAATTCAACTGTGCATGTATAAAATTAAATGAATATATAATATTAAATAATCTAGAAAATTAGTTGCTAATTTATTATGCATGCAACTTGACCAGAGTTAATTGATTAACAATATAAGTGTAGTTTAGACGAGTCTCTATTACTATGACGTCACTTGTACAACTTCAAGATACCGCTGGTTCAATCTGCTGTTTTCCCAAACACTTCACAACGTATAATCCGTCTGTTTTTTTTCTCCTTCCTCTTCAATGCTTCAACCATCTTTTATCAGGCCAACTCTGTGATCGCCCAAACAATCAGCGTTCTTTGCTTTTGTTCTTAGTTACCCAGGCAAATAGCCTCCTCTAGTTCAACCAATCAGCACACAACTTGCTATCAGTGAAAGCATGCCAAAGTGTACAAAAACGCACATTACCGCACATTACCGCACATACTGCTACAAGTGGTAGGCAGGAGAGTAATGCCAGTTTCACAGTGCAAACTTGCTAATGTCACGTGTCACATGTTACGGTAAGACCCTTATTTTCCTATGCCCCAGATGCAAGCCACTCTGGCTCACTTTCTTCCACGGGGCTGTTCACCACATGATCTCATGATCACAAAACATAGTCGCGAGCAGGTCGCTTTTGCCGGGTACTTCGTCAAGGAGGTGGAGCAACACGAGATTCATCTTCAGATGAACTGTCATCAGGGGAGCTAGCAGAATGTACTGCATTAGTATTCTGGCTGCTAACAGTTGGGGAGTCGTCCTCTACATTTGTGTCATCTTCAACAGATTTAGTATCAAGAGAGTGATCAGTTTCTCTTAATGGGGTTGATCTCAAATTTACTAACTGCTCACTCTCTTCAGAATCGCTCTCCTGTGTAGCCGTTGGGACCAATCCCCTGAAGGGATGCAACTCCATCAATGTGCACTGACTGTGGACTTGTAACCTGAGTCACATGGCCCATTCTAAATTTAGTCGTGCATTTCCCGTGAGGAGTTTTCACCCAAACGACATCCCCCACTTCATATGCTCTTTGAGTATTCTGAGGTTCAATGGGGGACATAGCCTCAATGCCCCATATACGAGTATGGTACCTATAAAGTGCATCAGCTGGTGCAGTAGTAGGCGAGTGATTATCTTTAGGCATAACATTATACCAGTAGACAGTCTCCGGTATAGAGCACTGCTTTCTAGCTGCAATGGTTTTGATGCTTCACTGACTTCTTTCTATATACCATTCCCGGCAGGTGTATAGGCACATCAGAACCCCAAACGTATACCCCAATTACTCAAAAAATTCTTGAACTGTTTGCACGTGAATGCGGTGTCATTGTCGGTCAATATCTCGAGTAGCAGGCCCTGTTCGTAAAAATTGCCTCTAGCTGATGAACTACACTAGTAGAATCTTGTTGATATAGTTGTCGCCATATCGCAAACCGGAAGGGTCCACCATCAATAATTATCAGAAAGTGCTTACTACTATGGTGGGTGATGTCCATTACTAACCTATTCCAGTTATCCCTCACATTCAGTTTTTTTTTTTGCCAATGCACCAGAGCCGGGTCAATGATTTGGCAAGCCTCACATTCCTTGACAACCGCTTTTACAACTTCTATCGATACTGAAGGGTCTATCAACCTAACAAAGTACAGGGTCCTTTTTATGCCCAGGTGTCTGGTTTTCCGGTGGATATTAGCCACTTGATGTGCATCCAACTTGGTCTTTGCAGTGGCGCATACTGACAGCATTGGCTCCGTTCCCTCCTTGTGTAGGTTTAACCACCTTTTTGTCACCCTGGTCAACCGGTCTGCCAGATTCATGTTGGATTTGACCAGTGTTATGTCCACTGTCAAGCCATATTCAGCTACAAGCTTGAAAAGTGTGTTCAACCATCTCCACACTAGCATTTCCCCAGACACCTTTGTATAACTGTCGTCATTGTATACCAATGTGGCACTCGCAATGGCTTTGTCTTGCGACAATACGGTGTCAATTATGGCCTTCATGATGAGAGGTGCTATTGGTGGAAGCATGCCAAACTGTACAAAAACCCACATTACCACACATACTGCTACAAGTGGTAGGCAGGAGAGTAATGCCAGTTTCACAGAGCAAACTTGCCGATGTCACGTGTTGCATGTTAAGGTAAGACCTTTATTTTCCTATGCACCAGATGCAAGCCACTCTGGCTCGCTTTCTTCCATGGGGCTGTTCACCACAATAAGTATAATTAATAGTGTTTATAAACTGTTCCCAATTGGCAGTAATTAACGAAAAGCATCCAAATTAAGACAATTAAAAGGGTGTTGACTTCCATCAGACCTCATGTCTTTTTTTTTGCAGATCTGGCAGAAATTGGTACATATTTGGTTGGTATGTTGTACTTCATTACAAATTACCATTTATTTTGATCTCTACAAAATTCTCTTAATGTGAAGAACTTAAAATCTCTGGAAGCCTGTAAAAACCCCTCAGACAGGTTCATCATCCAGAAATATGCCATGTTCTGGGAGAATGGAAGCATGAAGCTGCATCAAAGATGACAAAAGGTAGTGGAACGAAATGGCACATATGTATTTGAATAAATGTACAAATATATAATTATTGTTCTTGGAATTTGTTAAAAAATTCTACCAAGTTTTATTTCGACCCAACAATTTCCAATTCATCATGTATATAACATGACCCGATTTAATTGTTTATAAATATAATAAGTATAATTAACAGTGTTTATAATTATAAGAAAACTTCATTAAGATTTAATCATTTATTAAGATTAGTGCCATAAGCTTTGTTCTTTACACTGGATATTTTCAGCAATTATAACTCTCTAGTTATATATTGTATTCATTTAAGAATTGAAGTTCTTTCTTTCAACATACTTTTTTTTTCCCTTATACCTGAAAATCTAAAAAAAATTGAAATATGAAAGAATAAAAAAACAAAAAACAAATGAACATTTAATATTTTGGCAAACATGCACTCCAGCAATAATGAAAATCCTAAACAAATCAAATGTAAAATTGAGTGTTATTTTTTTAATCATTTTGTGGCACTATTTTGGTTACTGGTAAATATGCATGAAGTTTTTGAATAGCAAGAACGATATACTGATAAAACTATCATGTACTCAAAAAATGTACTTGAAAATTCTAAAACAAACCAGATGACCAGCTGAGAGCAACACTTAATTTTTATGACAGCCAATATGCTGACAATTGATTAATAACACCTGCCAAGAGTGTTATCCGTGGTACCAAGGTGAAGAGAGTTAGATAAAATTTGAAATAACAATTTGGAGATAAGGTTTACTTAGGGAGTGTCTCTGACGCAAGCCAAAGGACACAGACAAAGGAATGTAAAACTGACTTGGAGAATTTCTCTGCAGAAGTGACAGGTTTGAAAATAATAATTTATTGACTTAATTTTTATAATAGAAATACATGGCAGTATTTTGACACTTTGATGAATGACCATTACCATGATGCTAGCTGCAAAGCCAGAGGTGGATGGAATCAAATAAGAATTAAAAACAAAACATATTGTAAAGTTAAAGGTTTTCCCTTGGAAAAGGTCATCTGCTTTTGTTCAACTCTGAGACCAGGAAAAACCAACACTGGTGGCAAGGTGATAATTCTTTTTAATTAACAAACTTGGAATTAGTGTTCGCTGGGTGGTAGAGGTGATAGGCACAGGTGAGAAACAAAGGAAGGTGGAGAAGCTGCCCATGCCCGCTAAAGAATAACAGGCACAGAAGAGAGACCAAGGAAAGTGGAGAAGCTGCTTGCACCCACTGAAGAGTGACAGGCACAGAAGAGAGACCAAGGAAGGTGGATAAGCAGCCTGCACCCACTGAAAAGTAGCAGGCACAGAGGAGACACCAAGAAAGGAGGAGGGAGGAGCTGCCAATGCCCACAGAGGGATATTAGTAAAATGATGAGACCTATTTGCCAATCTAGTAAGCTTAAATTCACATGCTCATGCTACCAAGAAGGAGAGCTCATGAGAGCAACTGCCATGAAAATATTTATAGAAAAGACAAAGGGAAGCCACATCACAGCAATGGGAAAGTGACTGAAGTAAAGATGCTAGGTCAGGACCAATAACATTGCAGATTCTTCTTTTTTTTTGTAGAAAGTTGAGCTTTTTTCTATACTTATTTTTGTTTAGTAAACTAAGAAATATGTTATCCCTGCATTTGTGGTATCATGAGAGAATAAACGGAACAACAATTACTGCCCATGAGGTGAAAAGATAAGGCAGAGAGTCTCTTTGTGGGCAAAGGAAGCAACTGAGAAGGGGAGAGTTGGTATGGCCTGGAGTTGAGGCGTGTGTTGGGTCAGTTGATTGACGACACTGGTGGTGATGTTGACAGCTTACTGCAATTACCTACAGTATTGTGAACAGTATTCTAAAAGCAGATGTGGTGGATCATGACTCATCATTTTTTTCATGTTTTTGCTTTGACAGCAATGTTTGTGATTGGCTCTTTTTATACTGCTGTTTTTTTTGGTTTTTTGAAGGTGATTTATTTTGTGAGCTGGATGTGATGCTCGGAGCCCTGCACAGAGAGTGACTTCTTTATTTTTATTTTTACTTTCTTAGCGTTCACATCCAGCCAACATATATAGTAAATCAGAAACAAATTTGACTTGAAGCAAAGCATAACAAATATAACCAAAACTATTACAGTGCTGAACTGTCAAATGGCTTAACAGAAAACATTTAAAACAGTTTTCAAGTATAAAACTTAACCAGTGATTTGAAAGAAAATTCAAAATCTATTTGAGAATGCAAAACAATAAAGAGCAAAAAAACTACAGGGTTAAATTCTTTTTTATCCTAATTGGGTCTAAAGAAAATATCTGTTAATAATACCAGTTGTTAATTTCTGTAATAATCCTTGTTGTTTGTTACATAATAATATTAAGGGGCAGAATAAAGGAGATAAAATTAGTTATAAATCTTACCTTTGTAGGTGGTTCAAAGTTCAAAGTTGGAAGTGGGTTTTTAATAGTCAGAAAGCCATTGATAAAATGATTTGAATAAACCTATAAACAGAAATAAAAGATTATTTTTCTTACAGTGCACATACAAATTATTTAAGTTTTCAGTAGGCTTATAGAAGGAAGAGAGAGTGAAAATTTGGCCTTGTAAAAATATTCAATTAATTAACAAAGAAAAAGGAAAAAAAAGGTTTATACTTTCATTTTATAAATATTTTTATATATTTTATATTCTAGAAGTTGTTGAGATGTTTCACAAAAATTGTTTGTTTTTTTTTTTTGGTTAGTCCTGTTTCTTATTATGAAGACAGTTACATGACAGGAAATAGACTAAATACAGGAGAATTTCTTAATGACTCCTTTACTGTTACCCTAACTGCTATTTGGACCAGGTACTTGATATGTTGCTTTTCATTTATAGATAGTGTACAGATGTAGTAATAAACACAAGACCATGTGAATATTTAACAGAAAAATGCTTCACTCTATTTGAATGTTATTTGAAGAGTATAACATTTCTAATAACTTAATAATTATGTATGCTTAAATGTTGAAACTTTGCAGATGAAAAATTTGATATTTGTTTTAAATGCTGTATAATTGTTATCTTTCTCCATAATTTAATCAAGTTAATTACATTTTATTTTTTGTTGGTATCCACTCAGTAGAGATATTGTACAATGTAAACTATTAATACTTTTCAATAAAAGGTTTATATTTTATCTGAAATTGGTCATGTTTTGGTATGTTCTCTAATATGAACCTGTCTAATTTGTTTATTTTACCGAATTTTAATTTATACAGATTTTAAATTTTCTCTTCACAATCACTAGTCTTATACTGATTTCAACTGTTTCTTTAAAGACACTTTTTATAAAGTACACCAAAATATAAATAAAGTACTTTGATTTCCATTTATTTGCTATAGATATAGTCCCAAAAAATTAAGAATGAGAAACAGCTCTAATCATTCTGAGTATGATGTAAATAAACACTGAAATATTAACAAATTCAAACAAAATAATAAATAATGATGTTAACAAAAATTACTTTCAGATCTAAAAACTGACTTAAGGACAATATTTTTAGAGAGATTTCAGACAAATAACAACATACTGAAATAGGTTGTCTAGAGAAAATAAAATGACTTTTTGTTTAAAGTGTAATAAAGCAGAAAAGTTATTTATTAATCTTAGCTTAGTCTGTCACAAGGTTACAGTAGTGGAGCACTCAGTGAAGTTGAACTTTCTACATGAACAAACTGGTCATATGACAATCATAGATATTTGAAAGAACTGCCTAAAAATTTCTATGGCAGACAACATTCTAAACTGACTACATAGATACACTTTTGTAAATGATCAAAAGACAAATCAAAAAGAAACCGAAAGGAGACACGTGAAAATGTCAGGTGATATGTAGTGGCTCTGCTATGACAATTTCTATAAGGAAGATCAGTGTTGATATTTTCATTCGGTTACAGTTAATAGTCTTTTCGGAGATATGGGTGAAGAGACTTAAAGAGATGTAAAAATGAAAGGTCATGTTTTTTTAATAATTGTAATTTTCTGACATTGAGCAACTGTGGTTGTCAATGAAAAAGAACTAGATGAAGGATGCTAAAAACCCATACAGAACAGAACATGATATGAGTTTTGTTTTAAGAGAAAATTCCAGAATAGCAGACATGTATTCTTCTTAATGTGTTAAACTCTCTAATGTGACTGTTCCACTGGGCTTAGGGTGGAAAGAAAAGTTATGTGAGACTGCCACTGAAAAGTTAAAGCAACACAATGACAACATGAGATGTGGCAAACTTAACTTTATTATTCAAACTACCCACTGGATCTGTTTTGCTCCCAAAATTCCCTAGTGAGACTAGAAGTGCTTACAATCATCATCATAATCAACATTACTGATGTTATAACAATAACTAAACTGCAATTAATTTTCTTTGTTTTCAGAAAACAATATTTGTTATTATCTCTGTGTATCCATGTATTATATATATATATTTCTTATTATGATAGATGTTATTTTCAGTGAGTACAATGTTTGACTTGATATCCCTATTTTTTTTAAACAGTAAGATTAATATCACCTGGCCTAGAGAACAAGAAGTCCTGTGAAAGAGTATGTGCCTCCCAACAGCAATTAAAACTGTACTGAATTTTTCAATCAGGGGAAACTACTCGAGTCAAATGTGCCCTACCAATTAGGCTACAAGAAACCATCATGGTAAAGCAACATTGAATTACCTATTTTAGAAATGCACATCTTTCAGTGGGATATTTGAAGTCTATATATTCTAGCTTTATTTTGATATTTAAAATATAAATTGAGTCAGTTATAAGCAATCAATGAATTTTTTAATCGACATAATTTTTTTATTGCTATAAACATTATATTTAATGGGTAACCATACTTGAGTTGGCAACCAAGTTATTTCAAACAGTGAAATTGATATCAACCAGCTTAGAGATTGAGAATTTCTAACTAGAGAAAATGTGCATTCTGATAGGAATTGAACCTTTATTCTCTTTTTCTATATGACAAACGATTCTCTGGCTGAGTGTAGCCTATAGGCAACCATCATGATAAACAAGGTTCAAGAGTAATTAGCATTAGCCTCATCTCAGAATTTTGTAGGGAAAAACAATTCGATTCTACTTTCTATGATTAGGGGATATTTTATATCAGTTAATGTCTGTTTCTTCTCCTGAACTAGAATATATGAATTTTCAGAACTACCAGTCAGGGTATTGAACTGACAACAGAGAAGTAAATATGTTTTAACCAAAGCTTTAATCCACTAGGCCATCTGTCTCTTACATAATTTAATGGTATAATTCTGTAGCCTGAAATTTAATGGATATACTCAGGTGGTAGAACTGTATGAATGTCCTAACTCAGCTAGTGGAATTTTATTCAGATTAATGAGCATCTTTTTCCCTACATGTGCGATCAGCCATAACTGATTGCGATGTCTCTCTCTAGACCTGAGCTTTTTAATGTTTCTCCACTCTTAATCTTAGTGGGCTACTGGTCTCTTCCTTATTACTACAACATAGAAAGGAATGTGCATAATTCTTGGTCATGTTTCTTTTCAAGCATTTTTGAACTAGGAAATATCTCCAAAGGGTTGAACTGCTTTTGAATACTATTCTGATGTTGTATGGATCAAAGATCCCCTGAATCATTTCAGACATGGCCTTTATATATGATAGGCAGACCGTGGCACATTTTTGTCATTCTCAAGTCTGTCCCAGCTGATACTACGTTTATCATCCTGAATAGTGTTTCTTCCACTGAGATTGTTGTGAAGTGTGAGAATACTTGACTGACACTTTCTCAGTAAAGGACTATTAAATCAATGGTCTCATATTTAAAGAAGGCAAAACTTATTTCAATATCACTACATTTATGTTTCTAGGTCAACATGAGTTTGGCCTGATGTTGCACTCTTTGACACTGTATAGAGTACAACCAAAACATTGAGAATATATCTACCAAATATGCTGGTCCAAACAGCAAGGTATATAATATCTCATCTCAAAAATTCCACTACATTATATATATAAATATAATAAAATATTAATATACATAACAGTACTAGATTGGCAGCTGGGTTTCATCATTTTACAGCTGAAATGGCTAGATGTAACTATAAGTTCTATGCTGACAGTTTCTTCTCTCTTGTGGAACTCTCTCCAGCTTCTTGCTTTCCTGTCAACTAAGATACAATGTTAATTTTTATCTTCTGTCTTCTTAATTCCTGTTCCTTTATTGTTCTCCCTCCTTAATTATGTTTTTTTTCTCATATTCTCTCTGTCAGTAACCGTTGTATCTTAGTGGCATTGTTGCCTTGCTTAGGGTGAAATGCAAAAATATATATAGATTAATTCTAAACTATATATATATATATATATATATATATATATATATATATATATATATATATATATATATATATATATATAGTTTAAAATTTTGGCATATCTATAAGGGAAGAGTGGTCAAGAGATACAGAGTTTATAGTTATAGAGAGTATGGACACAGGAATCAACACTGACTGATGGCTGTTTAATGCCTCAAGTGATCTTCAGTCATGTTGCACAACTCCTTTTGCCAGCTCTCTTTATATAGTATCTCCTAAAGGAATAGTGACACAAGGTCTGAAGATAGCTTAAGGCCTGAAACTGACAGTCACCATGCATTGTTGATTCCTATTTCCACACTGTCGATATCTATTTATTGCTTGCTCTCTCTCTCTCATATATATATATATATGCTGGGAGGATGATGAAAAACTCTCAGACCAGCCCACTTTAAAAAATCTGATCAAATGCCCAAACATTAGACTTAAGAAATGAAGGGTCTTTTTGATCAATCTAAGAAATTTCCAGCACCCCTAGATATAATAATTATTTTCCATTTTAAAAATATGGTTCCATCACTACACAGGAATTACCATGTTTCAAAACAGAAACTAAAATTATAATATTATGCTAAAATTATGCTCTATTGTTTTGTATAGAGCATGGTTTTTTAAAAATAAAAATAATTACTACGAACACTGGGTTGTAAATCTTACTGTTCTTATTAATATATACATGCATACACATACATACATACATACATACATATATATATATATATATATTTAAAATGTGTGCATGTATGTATATGTGTGTTTGCAGAACAAAAAAATGAAGAGTAAAATATGCCTATAAACATTTATTGTGACCATTTTAACATAGCATAATGAATAACAAGCTAGTGTGGCCAACCATTAGTACTATATAATGAGTTCATTATTCTCACAACAAATAAAAGATTGTATCAAAAATTAATATCACTTACTTCAAGCTGAAT